>CM066144.1:22760000-24010000 GCA_033617975.1 Populus alba x Populus glandulosa | reverse complement strand
ACATATTCATCTTTTGTATCAGAAGCTTCATTTTCATCTGAATTCATTTCCTTGTTAGAAATAGTATCTTTTACCATGAAATAGTCTAGTTCTTTTGTACCTGTTGATTCCATTTCAGTAGTTTCTAAACCATCTTTAGTAACAGCCTTTTCCAGTGAATTTCCGGTGGCAGATACAGCCATGGTATAAGCTGCACCCATCTGTTCTTTGTCCAAAAGGATAACCTCAGTAGAATGTTTTGATGAAAACCTTCTCTTCTTCTCAAATCGCCTTCTTTCATGAGGACTCATGCCAACCAGCAGAGCTCTTTCCAAATCTTCCTCAGATATCTCCCTTCCTCCATAATATTGCATCACAATCTATAAACAGCAGAATTAAATCCCATGAGAATGTTAAAATCCCCACAAAGGCACAAACACCAATGAGTAACCAGAAGCAACATAGTGTACCATGATTGCATGTTGATACCATGCACTAATACTGATGATATACATTTTTTTCATCATAAACGAGAATGTATATGTAACTTTTAAGACCTGACCTAGTAAGTTCAACATGACAAAAGATATTCTCATGATCATAAAAGAAAATGAGAATGTGCAATCACATTCAAAGCAACATCATTATCCTAGCTCCAAGAAGGTAGAGACATTATTTCCTATTAAACATTGCAAGCCTACTTTGAAATTATAAACTCAATTTTTATACACCAATTGCATCAAGGCTTCACAAATGTAAATGGTTGGGAGGTTTTCTTTGCTACAGAGATTTGGGTTCAATGATCTTTGTCCCATCATGATCAGGGTTATTTTCACTGTCATCCGGTAATAAGAAATTCTAACCATCTGTGATTCACAGTAAGGTGCAACATTAATGAAAATGGATGACCAAGTGCTAGAAATTTCTTGCAAGGGGTAAAATGTCAAATTTTAAAGACTGGATATTCTTCTCAAGGGTCGATGTACAGTTATTTTGATGTTTCAACTCTGAGTTAATCACAACACAACAAGCTATCATAGATGATATCAGAGTGCGACAACATGAAATCTGAACACAGAGTAGGATAATATATCCTCCAAAAAAGGAAGTGTCAGTTCAGAAGTGTTTGCCAATCCCACTGAATATTTACTAAAGTGGTGCTCTAAACACCCAAATATCTTAGTCTAAAGGCCAGAAAAAACCCTATCCACAGCAATTATCCAGACAATAATACAACCTTTAAAATTCCACTCTATCAATAGAAACAGAAGCAAAAAAGGCACATCTCCAAAGATATTACAATCATTTCATCTCCCGACCTTTGTCAAGGCAAATCAACAGTTGTTTTTCATCCTTTTATTCTTCTTTCCACTTGTACTTTATACTTATCCTAAAAACTTGTACTTCTAACATTATCACTCGGTTCAAATCAATAGTAACTGCAAATTTCTCCTAATGTAAGAGAATAACATCTTTATCAATGGAGAACCTCTATCTCTTGAAAGTTCACTAACATGCAATTTATTTATTTTTACTTAGATATGAAGAACACCATCGCAAAACATAAAAGGTCACAGTCAGCACTTATGGATGTGTCCACTTGAGCATAGACAAATAGGATACCACGATGTTGGTTCTTCCAACTTAAACACAGAATACTGATTTCAGATGATCCACGTAGCATATAAGGAATGTCAATACAAATAAAAGCTGAAAAATCCCAATAGTCTTGTATCTTAATGATGCTAAACTCTAGCCTTGCAATTTTCTGTGGCCCCATTCATTGTTATATAATCTACTTTTTAAAGGCAAAGTAGACCACCATGGAGATTATTTGTTCCTGGAATGCCCAAACATACCCAACATAATCATATTTGTCACTCTTTTAAAATGAAGTCATAGGAGTAGACTACCCAACTACAGAAGATAGTAAAAAAATGACACTCAATTCATCAAATACACCCCCTAAATAACCAATGATATCATGTACTCACCTGTGTCAGTTCTTCACGGCGCTTGAGTGGCATTCTTTGTCCATGGCGTAAAAGAGCCATAGCAGCTGTGCGCAAATGTAATGGAGATACCCCTGTCTCCTCAAAATTCATTACTGATGAAGATGACTCACTTATAACTGGAATTTCTTTAGAATCAACTACTTTACGAACGAAAAGTGGAATTCCAAATTCTTTAGCAACCTGTTTTTTGTACTTTTCAGCAGCAGCATGAGCAAGTTCATGGCAGTCCACACAAAGGAGGACAATATCATGAGAACGATGACTTTTCAAATGCTCAGGGAAGTGCATTCTATAACAAGAGGGGATTATTCGATAGCGCAAGTAATGACTTCCTTCACCACAGCCAACACATATATTTTTCTTACTTTGGATATAAAAATCATTCCCTTCATCCTCCGGACGACCTTTTGGTTCAAAAAGAAGCATTATGGCAAGAGCATCATCATCAACAAGTTTTGCCAGATCTCGACGGAGATACCTACAAGACAATAACATGATCCTATTATGTGGAACACATTTTGTAACTGGACAAAAGACGAAAAGAAAATAAGTCGACTGACCATTCAAGCTTTCTCCGATCACAATAACAAAGCAACCGCCCATCATTTGCATAGATCCTACAGTTATGATACACTGGAGATTTACAGGAGAACTTTTGAACAAATAGTTCTCTTGAAGCCTTCCGAGCAACTTGCTTTGAATTTATAACCGGACTCTGTTTGGAAACTAATCTATTTTTCATTATTAGGTCACAGTTAATCAGTAATGCATAGTTATAAACAGACAATGGACAACTCCCATTGGGACCCAGGCAATTTTGAAGAATTTGAAGGAGAACTTCATCAGCGCTGCTTTTTTTGTCCTTGATCAAGTGATAGAGATCATCCAAATGACTGCAAACAACAGGGGATGGAGATGGGAGAGAAGAATTTAAATTCAAATTTTCCACATTCAAATCAGCTTCTGCAATGGTGTCAAATATTTCTTCAGGAGTTGCGGGAACTTTGACTGCAAGAGAGACAATAGCCTGATCTGATAATACATATCTCAAGCTCTCATCATGAACACGAGCCTGAAAGGAAGTCCGAACACACAGCAAGATTAAACAATGAAAAATTCACTATGCAACATGACTTCACTATGACAAAGAATACAATGGGTGCAGAAACAAATAATTAACTGAAAAAATGGGAAGGGAAATAAATGACATGCTTCGTCAAAAGAAACTCATGTGAAATTAGCACATCTAACACAAAGAAGAACGTTTAAGAGGACAAAATGAATTGGAACCATTAGTAATAAAAAAACATCAAATTCGCATTGCTGTTCTTTGATGAGCCAAAGATAAAGGCAAGTGTGATGAAGCATTGACACCAATAATTTGATAAGTCAAATCATTATTACTATCATCAGTATTAGACAAATGTAATCAGAAAGAAGGTAGACTAAGGCAGGGAAAATGGCAAAAGGGAAGGTGGTAAAGAGCCAAGGAGTCTGCTAGTCATTAGTCCAGTTCGCAATCAGAGCTGACTAGTACTTTCCTGTCTTGATCTCAACATAATCCAGTAACATGTAGTTTAGATCATTATATTAATACTGATACAATCTGAGACATGTAAAACGCTACTATCTTGTTCAGGCCTAAAATATAAACCATTGAACTTGGCACTGATAGCGATAGGCCAAGGAAAATTACTTATGAGAGGTCCACACTAGCAATTATGATCCTTGGCATGAGTTTTGCATCCTTTCAACCTGCATGGTACTTCCATGAGCAAAAGCATGTCAAACTGTGACAAGTATTCTATTTGGCAATACTTGTATGTTATAACAAGAAAAATGACAGAGAAAGATTTTATTTTCCTCAATCAGATTGTCAGTGAAGATCAACAGAAGCCAACAAATTCAGAAGGTGCTTTGTTCTTGCAGTTACAGTTTCTACGGACAGTCAAATGGTATGCCACAGGTTCTACATACATATCTATAGGTGATTTCTTCACACAGGTTGATTATTGATGAAAGGGAAATTCATTTTCTCAATTGAATAACTACAAATGTGTATCGCCTATCACTAAAATTAGGTTCAGATTATAATATGCAATAAAGGCGGTACATTATTTTTATCCCTAATATCAAGTGCAAGATAAAGGTTTTTGATCTTTGTTTTTTCAAAATACAATGAAGTTCCCTCGGAAATAAAATTTCTGATAATGTTACAAGTTACAACTAACCATTAGATCCCTCCATGTGCAAAAACATCTCACAAGATCCTGAAAATAAGTGGTTTGTTAACATTAGTAACAATGTGAAGGTCATTCATAATGGCCTATGCTAATAAACATATGTAAAGTAGAGCACCTGTGTCTCATATGAAATTGATGACCCTCTTTGACCATTCAAATGACGGGAAAAAATTGATGATGCAGCAGACTCACCAGGAAAGGCTTCAACCTCTTTAGCATAGAGTTGAAGACAAATCATGTTTGAACGACGTCTAGCCTCCAGAACAAAATCGAATTTGTCATTGGGACAGTTTGAGTTATCTGATACATTGATATATTTAGCAACTTGATGCTACAAGAAACAGCTGATGCATGATTTAAATGGTCTGTGACTTGAAAATATATTTAACCATGAACAATTCCCTAACAATTGTATGCTGGTTCCAGCTTTAATTACTTTTTCTCTGCTAATGTGTCCCCTAAAAATTTGAAGGACAAAAATTTCCAACTTCACTAGACATAGTAAATTTCCTCCTTCCCTAATGTGGCACATATCTACATAGTTTTTGAAACTTATTTTAGTATACCTAATGCACACACGATGTGCACTCCAAAGTGAGAGAATTAACATCATAGAACTACCAAATTACTGCAGGTACTTGTGACAAATTTTCCCAATGACACGTGGGAATTTGATTTTTTGTGCGTGAAGCTGTTTTGTAACAAAGCCCATCTTCCTAAATTAACACTGAAAAAGGCCAGTAGGGTCGTAATCCATGTTCTATTCAGGGGCAATTGCATTATAAACCCTCCTACTCAATTGACATAGAAGTTCATATCCAGCTTCAAAGTTGAAGCAAAAACCTGGTGTTATATGATAAAAAACAAGACAATAGAAAAACAAATTGTGAGAAAGAGAGAATTAAAAACACTGTTAAGTTCAAAAAAGATTCAAGCTAAATAGAGAGTTAATTGTGTGTGCGGGCGTGTTAGGTGTATTGCAAATACGTATACAACAGCTTAAATTATACCACATTAGGTAGGTAGGAAATTTTTGTCCAATTATGAATGTCAAACGTAAGCCTTTGTGTGAATATTCCTGGTAGATGCAGACCCACCCCTGTTTCCCCACCTGTAACAGAACTACCTGGTGACTGGCATTTGCTGTTTTGGATATTGATTATTTCTACAGTTCATATGATGCCCCTTCCATTTTGCTTTAATATTTACATCGATAGACACTAAATGTATGATGATAGGTGATCACAATTAAATACATACCTCTGTCCTGTAGTTTGAGCTCAGCTATTAAACAACCTGCAATATACAGTAGATAGTGTGCATCTGTTTGAGCATATTCTAGCATTTCTGCTGATAGTGGGCGTTGCCTCCAATCTTCACGCTACATTTTAGCAGACAATACACTAATCATATATGCTTTGATATAAGCAATGATATAAATTAGAGTTGGAACTACTGAACATGCATTTTCCATGCTACACAGAAGTATTCAAACAAGGAAAAGGTAACTCAATTCCCTTAAGCGAACCAAAAAGCCTCATCAGAAGCAGGAAACTGCATAAATGACTAACAGTCCCAAACCCAAACCTGTAGCAATTTGTTTGTGGCTACACCACAATAAGTTTCAAGCAAGTATGCTAAAGATTTCTGAGGTTTTGACAACACTTCGCACGCCTGCATAAACATGGCAGGAAAACAAATCAAGAAACAATCAAAATTTTACAGAACACACATTGCCAATAACCAATCACGATAAACACCAACACTGACCTTCGCAGTATCAAACAAATTAACAACATATATATGGAAGTCTCTCTGCAGCCAGAGAACATCGTTATCTGCCCCGTGAAACACCTAGGTCACCAACAATAATTACATAAAACATCAATCTCATTAACCACTTGATAATTAGAAATAATTACAATCAGTTTACCTTACAAATAGTTGGAATTAGAAATAATTACAATCAGTTTACCTTACAAATAGTTGGATCAGCGAAAACAGGGGCAAGAACACCCATTACATCATGTAATGCAATCGTATCCACCAAATAATCTTCGTTTCCAGTAGATATCTGAAATGTTTTTAAGCATATCATTAAAATGTTACTAACAAAATGAAATTTTTATTAAGTAATTAATTAATTAACCTGAATTAGAGCAGTGAAACCGAGAAAAGAACGGAGGCTATGCTGCTCCGTATCGACAGCAAAAACCTTGTGTTTGCTCAATGTATGAGCTAAGTCTTTCAATTGAGTTTCCGTCTCGATCCAAACATAAGAGAAAAATCCACTCATTTTCTGATGATCACTATAACAGTCTTCGAAGGACTCAGGATTTTCTATCAAAGATTTAATCTCCGCTTCATATGGATGCAAATTCGATGAGCTCGCTGCTTCGACAATGCAAAAAAGTAGAAAAAATTCAAAAAAAAAATTTTCAAAAAAAAAGACAGAAGGAAAGGGCGGTTACCTAATAACACCTACCATGGAGATTTAAGTGCTTGGATTGAGAGAAGGAGTTATCAAGCAAGACGCGTTTGAAAGAAAGCTGTGGTTTCTGATGAGATTGTAAGTAGCACGATGAGCTTTGTTTTTGCTGCTGCTTTCGTCGTCTCCGGCGGTAATGCTTGGAGGAGGAGGTTATTAGGAAAATAACAGAAGAGAGTGCTGCCAGAGAAGCGATGGTCAATGCTGTGATTTTTAATTTGTCCTTGTACTCCATCCTTCTTTTCTGCGTCTTCTGCTGCTTCGTGAGCGAGCGCTGTTGGAGAGTGGAAATGGAGTTAAGGTGGTTTTTCTGGCGGCTTCGGTTGCGGTTTGATTGGTTATTGGGCTTATGTTTTGAGGCCTTTTGTAGATTGTTTATGCTCAGGCCCAGATGATGCAACTATCAGATCCAATCAAAGAAGCCACCGGAAATTGAGCTATCAAGTGGATCCAAAGTTATCCGAGTCCATTTTTTTATATTAACTTGCCGAGCCAGGTTGGATTAATCAGGCCACTAAAAAATCTGTCGGATCATTCATTTTAAATTTTTAACGGGTTAATATATAGTCTAATTCAACCTCTGGTCAAACCATTAATTTAACTACTATGATTTTTTATGTTTTCAAGGAATTAAACTTGATTGTAATTTAACCATTATAGTTTAATTAACCACTGTTTTTGAGTTTCATAAACTATATATTTATCTGCGTCCATCAATTTATGAGATGTGTTAAATGTTTTAATGCAAGTGCATTATTTGGATTGCCCTTGTTTGATTTGTATACAGTGTCCTGTAACTAGCATAGTTATAATTACCAAACTAGATTTGATATGAATTTATTTTTAAAAAAATATTATTTCAATATTTATCTATTAATCGGGTCCAACCAAAACTTTGTAGATAAACCATTGGATTAACTTATTGGTCTAAACCGAGTTTTATAACTAAGCTAATTAGCATAGATTATTGATTTTGTAAGTCCAATAATTGTCCATTGAAAAGTAGAATAAACAAAATTCACCATTCGAACAATCAAATTGTAGGGAAAGGGCCACATGAAAGGGGAGCCAAGTTGTTCTCCAGCCCGAATTGTCACAATTCCAGTCTCCACTAATCTGGGGAGCACAAAAAGCAGTGTGCCTCCGCAGAGTGCTCGGTGGCATAGTGTCCCAATGAGCGTCCACACCACGCCTTAAAGCTGGTGCCTGGGTTCACAGAATGGCAAACACCACATGCTACATGTGGTCATGGCCAGTGTGGGGTGCGAACTGCTAAGGGCTACCTGAGTTGGTCACCAAAGTAGGCATTTATGAAGGCCCAGTAAGATGTACCCTGAGACACAATGACTTGATGGGTCTGCTGGATAATGGAAATTTGAAAGGAACGAGAGTGCGATTGCTGGCATTCATCTCTTCTATATGGTATTTGGGATTGATGGTTAGTAATTATATTTCAAAATGTTTTTTTTTTAAATATATATTAAAATTATTTTTTATTTTTTAAAATTTATTTTAACATCAGTATATTATTAAAATAATCTGAAAATATAAAAAATTTATATTTAAATTAAAAAAAATTAAAATTTCATGAAATCCTGTGCCAAAATACTATCTTATCTAGTTTAAATTTTAGAATATCCAAACCATCTCAAGAATAGCTTTTGTCGCTTTCCCTTCATCTGAGTGTATTCCTCGTAAGTGTTTTTAATATGAAAAAATTATTTTTTTATGTTTTTGGATTATTTTAATGAATTGATATAAAAATTAATTTTTAAAAAATAATAAAAATATTATTTTGATATATTTTTAAATAAAAAATAATTGATATAACACTTTTAAATACCCCGAAATCTCTGAAGCTTTCACATCTACTATAGTTTTTCTTTTAGGGGTCTTATTTGTGTGAAAAATGAGTTTTCTTTCTTTTTATTAGGGATCCATATCTATTAATAATATTGGATAACTAAAGTTTTTCATCAATGAAGTTTGGGAGTGCAACCCATTCCTAATTTTTTTTAAAAAAATGTTCTAGTTTAAAAAACTCTAATCAGAAAAATATATAGAGCTTTATTTACTGTCTACGAAAGTGCTAGATGCTGTTTAGAAAACCAAGTTTCATCAACAATATTCTGTTTTATATCAATTTAATATTAATAAAATTACCGTCTTTTTAAAAAATTATTTATTATTTCTTTTTAAAAATAAGTTATGATTGTTTTTTAAAAGTATTTTTTAATTAAAAATATATTAAAATAATATATTTTTTATTTTTAAAAAATTATTTTTGATATTAACATATCAAAATAATTTAAAAACATAAAAAATATTAATTTAAAATAAAAATAAATAAATAACAAATATTAATATTTTTCAGAAACTTTTTGAAGCGAAAAAATAAAAAAGCTTTAATAACAAACTTTTACGTCCTTGAAATTATGTTCGTAAATTGTAATGATTACCAACCACTCTTTTTTAACCTCACGTCGAACATTACGTCAAAAAGATAAGGAAAAAGTGGTGAAGTCTTGTGTTCAGGTTGATCTGGCTGATCCATACTATAAATGAAAAATAAAATGTCTTTGATATATTTTTTTTTTAAATAAAGTTTAAATTATTAACTGCAATGATGTCATGCACGATGATGAAAACTCTCAAGACAACAATCAGAAATCTTTTTTTATTTGCTCTTGTCAAACGTTTTAATAAATGAACTCCTAAAACGACAACCAGAGTTGACCGATTTTATTAAAGAACTCTAAAACGTGTGGGGAAAGTACTGTAGCTTTCCCCACGGTTTTCCCTGCCAAGCTATATCGCCTCTGCCACGAAATATATTATATATTATCACTGTGTAAGTTTGAAAAAAAACGACATCATGATGTGGAGTTTAAGATGCTTTGAAAAATTAGGCTGCTGTTGTTTTCTTTCCCTGTAATTGGGTCTTCTTTTTCTTCTGTCAACGACATCATGATGTGGTGTCTGAAATGCTTTGAAAAATTAGGCTGCAGTTGTTTTCTTTCCCTGTAATTAGGTCTTTTTTTTCTTCTATCAAGGGAATAATGAATTGTCTGACATCTTATCACCTTTAAAATAATAAAAAGGCGTAGAGAATGTCAGTCTTTTCAATGCTGCATTAAATGCTTTCAGGCTCCGTTTAGATAAAGTCAAGCTGGCCAATCTTTGACATCATTTCCGTTTTCATTGTTTCCTTTTCCATTTTGGTTCGCGTTTCTGTTATTACATTGTCACCTCTCCTTTTCCCCAGCTAAAAACCACACTAGCAATCAACATCCACCGTTGTTTTTCTGCCTTCTCCAGTGGCTGAAGTGGATCACCAGCAGCTTCACTGTGGATCACCATCCAGCAACAGCAGCAAACACCTCCCGCAGGCTAGGTAGCTTCTTCTCTTCTTGCTTCTCCACGTAAATCATGCATCTCTCAGCTCCCACCTCTCTCAGCAAGCAACTTTAGAGTGATAGTAGCTTTTAACAGATTTCAGAAGATGGAACTGTATGTTCCAACTCAACTTAAGACTGATGATTGATACATAAAAAAAACCTATCATTTATTTTCCAGAGAATTATGAAAGGAGGGGCACATTCAAATAGAGATTTTCTTCTTCTTTTTTTTCTATCATGTCAACTACATACACTTCTCAAAGCTCCTGATACAGTAAATAGAGTGAGACATGCATCTAAAACTACCCTTATTCAATTGTTGATGGATGATATCTAAAAGCAACCAGAAGTCTTATGATTACCCATACAGTCAGATAAGCTAAACCTATGATCATGTAAAGCGTTCATGGAAGTCCAGGGGTAACAAAGAAGGTAACGAAACACTACATGGATCTCACCGAAACATCAAAGATCATATCGCTATGGCAAGTCTGAAAAGTAAAAATATGGGAAACAATAAAAGAATCCCATGAAGGTGTTGTAGCCCATTTTTGGGTCCCCATTGTTGTAACCCAATTTTGGATTCACCAAGTTTTTCTTGAATGTTATTTTATTTCTATTATTATTTATAAAAATCCAAAAAAAATAAAAAAAGTTTAAAATTCAAAAGAATATTTTTTTTCTCGAGTCAACCGCATCTTTCCATCAAAACCGAGTTCACCGGGTCAATACGGGTCAAACCATGTCGACGAGGGTAAAAAAATGAGTTTTTGGGCTGTTTCGGGTCATTTTCGGCCAAGACCGAGTTCACCGGGTCGATACGGGTCTAACCATGTCGACCGGGATGAAAAATGAGTTTCAGGTCATTTTGGGTCAAAACTGTTATTTTGTGGTCAAAACCCGGTTCACCGGGTTGATACCCACTGAAAGTTTTTTATGTTTCGACATAATTTTCGGTAATTAAAATTGATTTTTAGCGGTTGAGTCGGGCTTTTTCTAATACTGATTTGAGTTTTTAATTTTACCTATATAAATATTTATTATTATATATAATAAAACAAAATTTTTTGTCATATTAGGCATGTTAGGCAATTTTAGGCAGGGACTTTTTTCTTACAATTAGGCAACAATTTAGGCAGGAATCAACTCTTATGTTACTGTTCACTGGCTATAAATAGCCGGTGACAATCACTGAAAAGAGAAAAAGAAAAAAAAAAGAGGGGAAGAGAAGAGAAGGAGGAGACAGAGAGAAGAAAGCAGAAGAAGAAGAAGCAGAGAAGAGAGTAAAACAGAGGAGAGAGAGAGAGGAAAACAGCACCGCCGGCCACCGCGAACAGCCAGTTCCGCCGCCGCCACCCCTGCCACATCAGTTGCTGCCAACATCACCACCGCTCCAGGTAGCCTTTCCCGTCGTTTTTTTTGTTCAGCTTCATCTGCATGTAGAACGTTTACGTTCTGCATCAGATGAAGATTAAGCATAGTAACTGGCTAATTAATTCACGGTTACTGTGCATGTGCACAGTAACCCGCAGATTAAATCTCTGGTTACTGTATACACAGTAACCCGGTTACTATGTGCACAGTAACCAGCCCATTTTTTGGGCCAGGTTCGGCCCAGCCCATATATTTGGGCCTGATCCGGCCCATTTCAAAGAAAAAAATCAAAAAATATTTGTTTCAGCATTTTATAATTTTTCCGCGTAATTTTTATGCCATTTTGATTAATATTTGGTGGTATTTTTTTATGTTGTTAAAAATACAAAAATCTGATTTTCAAATACCCGGTTTTCGTCAAAAACTTTCACAAAATACAAAAAAATTAAAAAAAAAGAGAAAAAAATGTTTTGTGCATATGGCCAAGTGTCTCAAAGCTAAAAATTCATATTGTATTTTTTCATACACCAAAAAAAAAATGTTTTAGCATGCATTTTGGCTTTAATAACCAGTTTATTAAAGTCAAGAGAATATTGGCCAATATTTCAAAAACAACAAAAATTTTATTTTGTTTGTCTCTTAGTATCCGGGGTATGACTTTACACGTAATGCATATTTCGGATATTTAATTCTTTTTTTTTTGTTTTGGACAATAGAACCTGGGGTATGACATTACATGTAATGCGTATTCCGAACAATAAAAAACCACAACACGACCTTAGATTTTATCAGACATTAAAACAATGCAGCTTACCTTAGGTAGGGCATAATTGGGGTGCTAATACCTTCCCTTTACGCAACCAGTCTCCGTACCCGATCTCTAAAGACCAGTTAAGGTTCCTAGTAACCAGAACACTAGGTGGCGACTCCCTGTCCATTTTTTAGCTTAGAGACAAAGAACTCCTTGTCTCACCATATTTTCCATGCCAAATAGACAACATACCACACCCTCATGAAGGGTTGGGGGTGGACGATCGCCGCACCGTCGTACATGTGCGACAAAGGCATGAAGTGTTTATGTTTGATCAAGTAAACAGTATTTGAGGGAATTAATACACCGTTGTTTTTCTACCTTTTCCAGTAGCTGTAGTCGATCACCAGCACCTCCACCGTGGACCACCAGCAGCTCCACCGTCGACCACCATCCTCACGACAGACCAGCAACAGCAGCAAGCACCTCCCCCAGGCTAGGTTGCTTCTTCTCTTCTTGCTTTTCCACGCAAATCATGCATGAATGTTGTAAAAAAAAAAACAACAAACCCTGTAGAATACATGAGTAATTAATTACCTGTTGCAGATCGCCGCCTTCGTCTATCAATAAATAATAAAAAAAAAAAAGGTAAGCATCTACTTCTAATTAGTTTCCCTTCTTTATGAACTCACATACTCAACAATAATGACATCTTCATTTCTCATTACTGATTTATCTTTAAAAAAATTTAATATTTGTTGCTGTATAAAATTTATGACTTTCAGTTACACTGATTTATTCCAATAGGAAACCAATTAACATTGGGTTAGTCAATGCTTGCTTTTCCAACATCACAACCTGATTGGGCGTCTTCATCATCTGCGTTGTTGATACAGCTTGCTGCTTATTCACGTCCAATTCTCTACCTATATGTATAAAGCATAAAATATTTACCTCTCGCTGCTTGTGTTATGCTTGAACTAACTTTTGCAACTAACTTTGTTAACTATCTGAACTTGACTTTTGCAACTAACTTTGTGAATATACTATCTATTCCCATATAACATGTGCAAAAAAAAATATGTCAGGTATTTCAGCTGAAATAATAGAGTCAACATCCTCAGGCGAACGGAATTTGAATTCTGGAGCTAGCCAAACTAACAAATGAGTATGTGGCAAACCTCTTTTTTGGAACTCCACAGCGCAAACATCTAAAAAGAGAAAATGCAAGTAAAGAAGTAAAAACGGATGTTTGTAGAAGGATAAAAATAGAAACTTTAAATTTAAGAAATCAAATAGAAATACCAGCAATTGTCCGTCCAAAAGGTTTTCCAGACTTGATGAATGACATCATATCAATTAGCTTGGAATGAAATACCCTTGCTATGATGTCAGGTTTGTCCTCAGGTTGATAACTCCTTGTTTTTTTAATTTCTCGACGAATTTTGTCGTCTCATAAATCCGATTTTATCGGACAATGGATATGGGAGAGTTTAGTTGGAATGACGGGATCAGATCAGAGTCTGGCGAGTTGAGAGGAGGCAGAGAGAAATGACTGTCAAGAATCTTGGGTTTGGCTGCAACGCCTGACCTAAAAGTAATATTTATAATATTAATAATAAAATTAAACTTGCATGACCCAAGTTTAAGTGAGCCTAATTGCAACACCGGACTCAAGAATTTTGGATGTGGGTCTGGCTATAAGGTCGTGTTATAAAAGTGTGATAATTAAATAAACAAATTAAAAAAAACAAAGAAAAAAAATCAACAGAAAGGAAAAAACTAATGAAGAAAAAGAAAAAAAAATGAATTAATTGGGTTAACCCTTTAAACCAGTTTATCCCGTAAAACTTGAGATTCGCGTAATGAAAGTTTGATAACTAAATAGAAAAAAAATGACGGGTTTACCCAGAATTAATTGGGTTAACCCATCAAACCAAGTTAACCTGTCAAGCTCAGGATACGTATCATGAAAGTATGAAAGTCTGATAATTAAATACAAAGAAAATTAACTTTAACAAACTAAACTAAATGAAAAAAATAACTGGTCAAATCAAGTCAACCTATCAAACTCGAGATTCGTATCATGAAAATCTGATAACTAAATAAAAAAATTTAACATTAACAAACTAAATCAAACAAAAAAATTCATGAAAAAAAATTAAATTCTATTTAGTTATCAAACTTTTATGATGCAAATCTCAGGTTTTACGGGATAACCTGGTTTAAAGGGTTAACCCAATTAATTTAATTTCTTTTTCTTTTTCTTCATTAGTTTTTCTCTTTCAGTCGATTTTTTTTCTTTGTTTTTTTTAATTAATGGTTTGGCTGCAACGCCTGACCTAAGAGTAATATTTATAATATTAATAATAAAATTAAACTTGCATGACCCAAGTTTAAGTGGGGGTGGCTGCAATACCAGATCCAATAGTCTTGGATGTAGGTCTGACTGCAAGGTCGTGTCATATAAGTGTGATAATTAAATAGATTGATTAAAAAGAAAAAAAAACTAACAGAAAAAAAAAACTAATGAAGAAAAAGAAAAAAAATGAATTAACTGGATTAACCCGTCAAATCTGGAATTCGCATCATGAAAGTTTGATAACTAAATAAATGAAAAAATTAACGGGTTTACCTAAAGTTAACTGGGTCAACACATCAAACCAAGTTAACCCGTCAAGCCAGGATACATGTTATGAAAGTCTGATAATTAAATAGAAAAAATTTAATACCAACAAACTAAATCAAACAAAAAAAATTCATTAAAAAAACAAAAAAAAATAAAAAACAAAAAAAAATAAGGCAGTTAAATAATATAATATAACTCCTTTCATAATTCTCTGGAAAATAAATGATAGGTTTTTTTTATGTATCAATCATCAGTCTTAAGTTGAGTTGGAACATACAGTTCCATCTTCTAAAATCTGTTAAAAGCTACTGTCACTCTAAAGTTGCTTGCTGAGAGAGGTGGGAGCTGAGAGATGCATGATTTACGTGGAGAAGCAAGAAGAGAAGAAGCTACCTAGCCTGCGGGAGGTGTTTGCTGCTGTTGCTGGATGGTGATCCACGGTGAAGCTGCTGGTGATCCACTTCAGCCACTGGAGAAGGCAGAAAAACAACGGTGGATGTTGATTGCTAGTGTGGTTTTTAGCTGGGGAAAAGGAGAGGTGACAATGTAATAACAGAAACGCGAACCAAAATGGAAAAGGAAACAATGAAAACGGAAATGATGTCAAAGATTGGCCAGCTTGACTTTATCTAAACGGAGCCTGAAAGCATTTAATGCAGCATTGAAAAGACTGACATTCTCTACGCCTTTTTATTATTTTAAAGGTGATAAGATGTCAGACAATTCATTATTCCGACCGACTTTATAGTTTATATAGCTAGTTAGGGTTTTAGTATATATACTATATATAAATAATAAAATTTTAAAAAAAAATTCTAAATTTTTTTTATTCTATGTTAAAAAAATATTATGTTAGTATATTATCTTTTTAAGTTGAGGTATTTAAATCAAAAATAATTTTTATCTCACATTAAAAAAAAACATAACTTTTTTCTTATAAACATATAGTATATATATTAAAAAGCTTCAAATCTCATATTAAAAAATAAAATATTATTCTAGTATTTATATAGTAAAATTTAAAAAGGATTAATAATCAACTAATATATATATATAAGGGGTCTCCGGCCAGGAAAAGAAACACATTTAAAAAAACAAAAAAAAGATCTCAATCAAGTTTTGTCAAGTCACTCGGGTCATGAGTCAATTGGATTTTGTTAGGTTTTTGCTTATCTTAATCTTTTACTTTATCCGGACCGGTCCAGCCACCGAGTCTCAGGTTAACCCATCAGTTCGGTTTGGATTTAATAACTATGATATAAACTATAGAGTCATAATTTGATGTTTAATAACATTTTGATTTTCACTTTTAATTAATTTAAATCCATCTTTATAAGACTTGGTTTAAGATCGAGATTATTGGTTGGACGACTAAATTCATTAGCTAACAAATTAACTTAAATTTATTGATTTCTTTAATAAAATGATATTATTTTAAATAAAAATTATTGATTGAATTTTTTTTGAATTATAATTAAGAGTGATTTAATAAATAATTTGGAATTAACCGAGTTAACTTTCTCTAAATTAATAATTTAAGAGTAACCTCCCTTTTATTTTTTTTACTTGTTTTCTTTATATATATATATATATATGAATGAATGAGATTTTTCTCAATTTTTTATTTATTACAATTACAACCCGATTTGTTGTTAGGATCCTTTTTCTCTCTATATCTTTAAATTTAAGAGAATATGTTTTCTGAATAAATGTTACGACACGCACCTCTATGCACCACATACAAATTTTTCTACGTTGAGCAACATCTCTTTTCTAAACCAGTTGCTACACTAGTATCCTGGCTAGCATACTAGCCTATCCCCCACGCTTAATCCGACAGTGACTAGCCAACATCTCCACCAATAGAATAAATAGCAAAACATCATTGCAAATGACATCACCAATATGGTGTTTATTTTTTTATTTTAAAAACGTTTTTGTTTAAAAAGATTATTTTATTATGTTATTTTAAATTAATATATATTTTTAATATTTTTAAATCATTTTAATACACTAATATTAAAAATAATTTTTTTAAAATAAAAAAAATATTATTTTAATACATTTCCAAGTAAAAAACATTTTAAAAAAAACCACAACAACACTTACAACCACACTTCTAGATATATTTGAAAACATAGTGTTGATTATGTTCCTTTAAATTTTAAATTGTTTTGTTTAAAATAAATTTTTTTTATTTCTTTAGATTATTTTAACTTTGTTAAAAATAATTTAATAAAATAATAAAAATTTTATTTTAATATATTTCTAAATACAAAATATTTTAAATTATTACTACAGAATCCCAAAGACACCTCAACCACCAAAAGTAATTCGTAACCATGGAAGTTACAAAACCCAGATCTCAAACTCCATATACAAGCTACCCACACATTCCTCCTATATTTCCTAACCTAAAAATCAGAGAGTGTCCCTTTTTTCAACATGAGACTTGTTTTGTAGGGAATCTTGTGGGTCCACAGTGAACTTATCACCACCAATGTTTGAACTCCCCCACTGTGATCATGAACTTAACATGTCTAATTGGTCAACCCAATAACTTCTCGGTTCAGGAACTTAACTCAATTTAGGTTTTATGTTAAATTATATAATAATTAATCTAGTTAAATTTAATAAATGATTAATTCAAAAACTTAATTCAAGTTAACATATTAAATCATGTGAAAATTAATCTAATTAAATCTCATTAATTAAGTATATTTATTAATAGCTTGATCGATTTGATCAAAACTTGATTTAATTTTTTTATTTTTTTTTTAATAATTTTTTAAAATCTTGAAATAATATTATTTTAAATTAAATCAAATTAATACACCCAACATGTAACCAAGAATATGAAAAAGCTAGATTTTATAAAAATATGACCATAAGACAACATCTAAACGTTGAGTATCATCAAAAGTTTGTTTAGTATTTCACTCTTCCTTTCTTTAATGTTGTTTAATAACTTTAAGCATATCTTCTCTCGTTATTCGTTCCATTTGAGCCAACCAATGTGGGAGAGACAAATCTTAATTAAGGTAAAATCCAATAATACATGTTTCCAATAAATTAAAAATAAAACAAACCCAAAATTTCACGTGAATGCCAACAAGATACTTGAACCTACTCGAGGTTTGAATCTCTGTACAAAAACAAAGAAGGAAAACACATGACTCTCTTGTCATCCAAACAAGACTTAAGACATATATATATATATATATATATATCTTAATTAAGGAGATGAAGAAATTGCCGTCTTGCAAACAAAAGGGGTGTACAGTCCACAGATATATAATGGGTGCCAGGAGGATGGATGCCACTTTTTTAGTTGAAGAAGTAACATCGTTTTATCGCATGCTAACCAAATCATGGCACGTGTCAGGCTTAGCTTGTGAAGTGGGGCCCTTTCCATGTAGATTCTTACAGGCTTCACGTGAGCCAAAGTGCAGTATGTCACATGATTGATGGACAGGGTAAGGTTGCCTTCCCAACAAGAACTCACCACCTGTCAAGCTGCTAGATCCAATCACGTGTACTTGATTATGCTTTTTGCTAATTTTCTTTTACTTTTTGCACTTTCTAATTGTAGACACTTCTGCAGCTCTGCTCTTGGATTAAAATCTTGTTTTTTTTTATTTAAAATAATATTTTTTATTTAAAAAATAATTTATTTACCCGAATTGATCTTTCTGTCCCGTTATAAAGCTTGAATCACAAGAAAAGAAAGATTTTAATAACTTTGTTCCTGGCTTAGATTCTTGCAAATTATGATGGCAATAACTGGACGTGGTTTTCTTTTGTTTGCATTAAAAAAATATTGTCAATATTATTATTCATAGTAGAGGGAATGTTGGACTGAACATAATGTCCCTTCATACGCTTTAATTTGCTGTCATGGTTGATATTTCAATGAAATTAGTAACTAAAATTTTAAAAAAATTGAAAATAATTGTTCAACCCAGAATATTACGATTGCAAGCTGATTAATTCAGGAATTTGACAATTGTCACATTATAAAGAAGTAAACTTGCTGCTAATTTTATGACTGAATTGAGCAATATTCTCAGTCATGCGACCAAAAGTCTTTTGCTTAGAAATTCAAGTTGTTCGTAAGTTTATTTTTTAAATAGCTTTTGTAATTATAATTTTAAAAAAATAAATTTTAAAAAAATATAATTATGTGTGATTAGTTAGATTTAGATACATGTTTGATAAAAATTATGGTTAAAATTTATGTACAGCAAAAAACATGTATAAAATGTTTGGTAATTATGTGGTTGTGGTTGTTTTTCAAAGTGCTTTTTACTTGGAAATGCATCAAAATATTTTTTTTATTTTTTAAAAATTATTTCTGATATCAACACATCAAAATGATATGAAAACATAAAAAAATATTAATTTGAAGTAAAAAAAAATAATTTTTTTAAAGTGCTTATGAAACGCAAAAACAAACAGAATTTTACAAAATTCAGTTACAAAAATATATAAAAACTGTTTTTCAAACTCAATTTTTTAATAGGCCTCACAATAAAAAACACAGTTTGATATGTTACTAAACACTTTACTGTATTTTTTGCATCACAAACGCAAAAGCTACAAGTAAACAAACGTAGCCCTAGTTTTCGTCTCCTAGATGGTATGTGTATATTATTTAGAAATATATTAAAATAATATATTTTTTACTTTTAAAAAAAATATTTTTGATAAAGCATATCAAAATAATTTTAAAAAATAAAAAAATAATTTTAAAATATTTTAAAAAGCATTTGGAATGTAATTTCAAATGGCTTAAAAGCTACTTAGGCAACCCACCACAATCATTTGTAGATGAATCTATTTCAACAAACAAATGATTTGATCTCTCTCGTTTAGGATGAAATTCTCTTAAATTAATAAAAGAATTTTGTGTGCAAGGATTTCAAAGAACATGTCAGATGACTGGTATGCAGACTGTTAAGATGCAAAAAACTAATGTTATAATTTATAAAAGTTAACTGTGCACTGAGCAAGAAAAATGAATGCAACTAAAGCGAAGTATGAGAGGAAAAGTAGATAATGCGAATAAAATGCAAAACGATAGAAAAGTTTTATTATTTTTTAAAATATTTTATTATTTAAAAATATATTAAAATAATATTTATTTTATTTTTTAAAATATTTTTTTGACATCCATGCATCAAAATAATAAAAAAAAAACAATTTAAAAAAACTAAAAATTTTATTTTTTAAATATAAAAATAAACTCTCTACATGAATAATAAAAATCAAATTAGATGCGTGAGAGAGTATGAGTTTAAGAGGGAGTTTTGATCACCAAAATGTAATTTATCTTGATTATTTTTGTGTTTTAAAAATACATTTGAAAAAATTTGATAACTTTTTTATTTTTTTTATTTTAAATTAATATTTTTTTAGTGTTTTTAGATAATTTTAATCCGCTGATATCAAAAATAATTTTTAAAAATAAAAAAATATAATTTTTTAATAATATTATTTTAAAAAATAACTACACCAATACTCTTGAACATGCTAAAAAAGTGATCGAAGGATTAAAATTTCAAAAGCCTGCCTGCCGCCCTCAGGCCCCTCTCAATGCTTTCGAGACTCCTTGACTGCTCAATTATTAACTTAGAGACTTCGAAGAAGAGGACCTCTCGCTTTCATAGATGACATTATTACATTCGGCCGCGATCTAATGCGGTTTAGATTATTATTTTTGAAATTTTAAATAAAATATTTAGAGTATAAAAAATTATTTTTGTATAATATCATTAAATCTAATTAAATAGTTTGAATTTGAAATTTATTAATTTGATTTCTTGTCTAATTTATGTTTTAAATTAAATTACATGAAAGCTAATTCAAAATGAATCATTTAATTTAATGGATTAAAAAATAACTTGAATGACTAGTAAAAACATGACATGATTTTTAAGATTTTTTAAGACAATAATTTTTTTATATTAAGGCGATGCTAGATTAGATCAACCTCGGTCACCTTGCAACCTGGATCATAGACTTCAATGTGTTTAATAACTTTATTGTTTTTGTAAATTATTTTTATTTAATTTTATGATAAAATGAGATGTTTGAAAAATCAAGCATCAATCTTAAAAAAATATTTATTTGAGATCGTGATAACCATATAGAAAGTATAAAAATAAACCATGAATTCCATTTTCCAACCAGTCTAATATTGAAGAAGAGTGAAATAAAAAAAAATTAGAAAAATTAAAGGATAAAAAGCTTAAACAAAAAAAAACATATCAGGTTTGATGGGTAAACCGGTAATTCAAGTAACCCGAGTCTAATGTCAAACCTACAAACTAGGTAGTGGACTCCATTAGAATTAATAACTTATTTTTTTTCAAAACTATTGTTTATTTAACTATATAATAATAAAAATAGACGATCGTAAAATCGAGCGTCAAATCAATACTAAGATTTTTTAAAAGACTATGATAACCTCATAAATAGCAAAATAAAAAAAATTATGAAACTCAATTCTCAATCAGTCTAACATCAAATGATGAAATAAAAAAAAATTAAAAGAGAAAAGTTAAATTCACCAACCTTTCAATAGGCCCATGAACTTTCTAAAATTTAATAACATATTTTTTTTTCAAAACTATTTTTTTAACTATATGATAAAAAAAATTGATTATCACATAATCGAGTTCAATTAAAAGAAAAAAAAAGGGCGCCCTGCTAAACTCGTGAATAAGAACAATTAATGTTATCTCGTCAAACTCGCAAATCGAGTCATTGACTTCACACAGTTTAATTACCTACTTTTTTTCAAAATAATTTTTTATTTAACTAAGCTTTTTAAAAAATAAACCATAATGCAATGTTGAAATATTTTTCTAATACCAACCTGATGCTAGGTTTTGTTTTTATACTAAGATAACCATATAAAAGACAAATTAAAATAAATTTAAAAAATCAATCACCAAAGAAAAAAAAGGGGTCAAAATGCAAAAAAAAAAAAAAACCAACATTATGGATTACTATTGTAATCCATAGTGTTAGGGAGTGAGGGGGAAACAATGTATCAAAATTAACAAAATACATTTTAAGGGGGGTTAAGAGTGTGGTAGCGATTGCTTTTTAAAGTATTTTTTGCTTGGAAATTTATCAAAATAATTATTTTATTTTATTTTTTTAAAAAAATTAGTTTTGACATCAACACTTCAAAACAATCTAAAAATATTAAAAAAAATAAATTTTGAGCAAAAATAAATTTGAATATTTTTCTGATACCAACCTAATGCTAGGTTTTGTTTTTATACCGCGATAACCATATAAAAGACAGATTAAAATAAATAAATAACATCAATCACCAAAGAAAAAAAAAAGGGTCAAAATGCAACAAAACAAAAAAACAAAAAAACAAAAACAAACACTGTGGATTACTATTATAATCCATAGTGTTAGTGAGTGTGGGAAAACAATGTATCAAAATTATCAAAATACTTTTTAAGGGGGGATAAGAGTGTGGTAGCGATTACTTTTCAAAGTATTTTTTGCTCGGAAATATATCAAAATAATTATTTTTTTTATTTTTTAAAAATTATTTTTGACATTAACACATCAAAACAATCTAAAAATATTTTAAAAAAATAAATTTTGAGCAAAAATAAATTTGAATTTTTTGGAACATAGTTTTAACCGTATTCTCAAACAATCACTTAGCTATATACTTAATTAGAAAAAAAAATACCTCACTAAACCTGTGATCCTAGGCAATTAAGGTTACTTCACCAAACTTACATACCGGGAAATTGACTCCACAAAGTTTAATAACTCAGTTTTTTTCAAAATTATTTTTTATTTAAATTATTTTTTTTAAAAAAAAACAAATCATACCACAGTGTTGGGATATTGTTTTGATACCAATTTAATGCTAGGTTTTTTTTTTGATATCGCGATAACCTTATAAAAAGTGAATTTAAATAAATTATCAACTTTAAATCCCCATAAACACATCATATAAGGACTAAATTAAATAGAAATTCAATAACCAAAGGAAAAAAAAAAAAGAGGTCAAAATGAAAAAAAATAAAAAAAATTGTGTATTATTATTGTAACATTCGATTCAACTTCTTGTTTAACTCAAGTTTTGAATTAAACTATATAGAAGCTAACCCAACGTGAATCAGTCAATTTTAGAGGTCCAAAAACAACCTAGATAACCAATAAAAATATTGTATTCCTTAAAAAAAATTAAAGTGACAACTTTTTTAAAAAATATTGAGACTAAACTAGATTGGATTGACCTTGACCATTCCTCAACTCAAGTCATGAACTCCACTGAATATAATAACTTTGTTTTCTAATAGACTATTTTTATTTAATTATATGATAAAAAATAAATACTCGAAAAATCAAGTATCAACTCTAAAATAGAGTTGATGTTTATTTAAGATTGTGATAACTTTATAGAAAGCAAACAAGAGTAAATCATGAAGTCTATTTCTCAGGTAATTCAAAATTGAAAGATGAAATAAAAAAAAAATCAATTAAAAAAAATTAAAAGGACCAAAAAAATCAGTTTGGTGGGTATACTCGTCAAACTCATGATTCAAGTAACCCAAGTCAACACATCAAACCCATGAATTAGATCACGAAATCCAATGAGATTAATAACTCTTTTTAAAAATATTTTTTATTTAGCTATATATAACAAAAATAGATAATTGTAAAATTGAGCATCAATCTAATACCAAGACTTTTTTTTTTTTTAGACTGTGATACCCTCATAAAAAATGAAACAAAACAAATTATGAAAGTTAATTTTTAATCAACTTAATATTAAAGAATTAAATAAAAAATAAATTTTTTTTAAAATAAACCCGTTAAACCGAGAATCAGGTCAACCCACCAAACCTGCAAATAGATCCATGGAATTTCTAAAGTTTAATAACCTTGTTTTTTTTTTTTCAAAACTAATTTTTTTAGTTATATAACAATAAAATATAGAGAATCACAAAATCAAGTTAAATTATGGAGAAAAAAAAGGTAGCTTGCCACATATGTGAACCGGGACAATCTGAGTTACCCCGCCAAACTTATAGTTCAGGGCATTGACTCCACAAAGTTTAATAACTTGATTTTTTTTAAAATCATTTTTTATTTAACTAAATGATAAATAAAATAAATGATACTGCGATGTTGAGATATTTTTTCAATACCAACTTGATGCTGAGATATTTTTTCGATACCATAATAATAATATAAAAGAAAAATAAAATAAAATTATTAACTTTAAATTCTAATAAACATATAATATAAGGATTAAATTAAAAAAAATCAATAACAAAAAAAACAAAAACACAAAAAAAATAAAAATAAAAATAAAAATTATAAAACACAATGAATCTACCATGTTTATGAATGTGGGGAATAGTGTTTTCCCCCATAACCTCTTTTTCTTTTTTTACATAATGACAGAGCCATATTAGAGCAGGGAGGGGCATGGCTCCAGTAGGGATAATCAATTTTGATTCGACTTTATTTTTTATTCAAATAGAACTAAATCGATTTCAAATCAATCGATTTTGGTTTGGTTTGGTTTGTTTTGTTAAAAAAAATGAATGCCTATTTCTTTTTTATAGGGATTTTTTGGGCTTTTTTTGTATCTTTTTATGGGTTTTTAAAAGCATTTTAATTTATGTAAAAAAACTATTTCAAATGCTTAATTTTTTAGGTCTTGAGCTTTTTAATTTTTTGAAGAGGCTATTAACAATAATGTTGATAACATTATCAATCTATCAAGTTTTTAATAGTTTTGTTACATGAATAATCACACTAATACAAACAATAACAAAAAAAAAAATTATAATCTGGAACAAACAAATTGATGCATCAAGCCAACTCAATTTTATTGTATGTCAGAAATTGAGACAAGGAGATAAATGGATGGTATGTCACTAGTAGAAACAAAATGAAGGAGTTAGTAATCTTGAGAAGTGTAGCTCAACCGATCAGGTACTAAATTTATTTTCTACAGATTACCAGTTCTAGTCTTATAAACGTTAGGGTAATTGAAAACTTACATGATCGTTAATTTAGAGCTCATGAGATTAGTCGAGATAAGTACAAGCTGGTCCGGAAACACTCATGTTAATAAAAAAAAAAAAAAAGAAGAAGGATTTAGCTAATGAGGTAAAGAAATATGAGATCTTACAAATAAGAAAACAAAAATTCAAAAAGAAGAAGAAGAAGAAAGAATAGCAACAACAACCATCATTTGTAATGATAAAAATAAAATAAAATAAAATCAGATTTAATCATAATAACCTAAAATATGCATAATTATACACAAATTCGGTCACTTTAAGTGCAGAACCTTTAGGCAAAGCAAACGAAATTCGACGGTGAATTATAACAACTTGCTGATAGTAATGTTACCAACTAAATCAACATGGGCTATTACTCATTAAAACAATTTTGGAGGCCTCTAAAATTTTAAATTAATTAATGCCCACATGAAAAAAACCAGATTTTTTTCCAACACGTATAACTTATAAGATCTGATTGCTAGAATCAAATAGTCACGAAATTCGTAAGAATATAGAAATTGGCGGGAAACTTTTGACTTTGATTTGGGATTAGAGCTAGAAGAGACGAGACAGAGGTTTTGTTTATTTTGGTGTTTTAAAAATATTTTTTAAAAAAATTAATTTTTTTAATTAATATATTTTTTGATATTTTTAGATTATTTTAATGCGTTATATTAAAAATAATTTTTTAAAAATAAAAAAATATTATTTTAATATATTTCTGATTGAAAAAATATTTTAAAAAACAATCACAATCACACTTTTAAACAAACTCAGAAAGAACTTAGAAGCAACAGCTTTTGAGTTTGATTTAGGATTATAATAAAATATAATATTTATACATCTTTTTATTTTTCAACTGAATTTTAAGGCTAATTCAGTCGATCTAGTTTAATTTAATTCAATTAGTTTTAGATTTTTAAAATAAAAATAGAATTAAATTGAGTTTTTTTTTGTATTTTTTAATTAGTTAATTCAATTTTTTTTAATGCAGTTTTTCAATTAATTTTTAATAATTTCTCAATTTAATCAGTTTATTCGAGTAATCCTCTTAGGTTTTCAAATCATAAGAGCACCTGTGTTGTTCAAATCTGAACACCGTCTGATCATTCACTTGTAGACATTACTTAACTGTGTTCATTTTATTAGTTGCTTTGGCAACGATTGATGATTACATGTAATGGTCATTAATATAGGCATAATGACATTTACATTACAAGTATTGTATAAAAAAAGCTATATTTAATAAGCAATTACATTATTAAGAGTAATCATGTAGAGACATAATTATTAAAAAAAATTATCATAAAAAATAAACTGTGATTTTTATAAAATATAAGGTTCATTTTTTTTTTCAAATAATTACTAATTTTTAAATAAAAATAAAACATAAGGACTAAAATAATTTCTTGAAAATTATAGGAACTAAAATGAAACTTTGTCATAGCCTCCATTACATTATTAAAAGTTTTGTAACCAAATAAATGAAGGTAATAAATCATCCCATTACATTAAATTATTTTTTTTCATTCTATTATATATTTAATTACATTAAATCATACCAAATATACAGTTAATTATCAACATATATAATTTGTTTATTGACTTATAAAATGAGTATGTGTGTGGTCGGTAAAGATGCAAGTTTCTAATATGATAGGTGGATTTATATATATAATATTCATTTTATGCACACACAAACACTCATACATTAGATATTTAACCCGCACTTCATCGTTGGTTTGATATATTTTTTTTCAATAAAATATTTTTTATATAAGCTAATAAAATATTTTTTATATAAGCTTTTTTGATGTATTTTTGTAGTTAAAAAATTCTAAGTAAAACTAAAAAACTTATACATACATGTATTCAAATAAATTGAGAACTATATGTATCAATAAAAACAAATCATAAATGATAACTTAAAAAAACTAGAAAAATTGAGAGACAGATATAGATCAAGATATTTAATCTCACAAAACATGATATTTACTTGATTGTGTTTACTAAATTTATTTATTAAAATAGTTTTTTTTATTCAATCAAGATATAATAGAAATAGACACACAAGTTATATTGATTTAATAAAATAAAATGGAAACAATACTATGCAAGGTTGCATGTATTAAAAATACTATCTAAAAATAATTTTTTTATTTTAAAAAATAAAGTTCATCTATACAAAAAATTTTAAAAAAATTATAGACAAATCAGAAAAATTTCATAAAAATTAAATGCATAACAAAAAAATAATCGTCAATTAAAAGAGGCTCTCAAAAGAGAGAATTGATATTAATCTAAATATAAATATTTTTTTGGAAAAAAAAATCATATAAAAGAAGCATTAATTTTTTTTTTAAATGAAACAAAAAAAGAAAGGAAAAGTAAAGGCGAAGTGCTACTAGGTCTGGCAAGTTAAGCCAACTTGCCTAGCCTATTTGTTCGGGTTCACACGTGGGCCGGCCTAGCAAGCCCACACGAATGAGCCCTTATTTTTTTTCATCTAGAGCGGACGAAATGTCATTCACCCCAAATATTTGTGAGAAAAAAAAATCCAGATGACATGATGTCTGATTTTGCCCAGTTTCTAGCCATTGTGGTAGCCGGAGAATCAAGACTTAAGGTCTTTTTACTCTAAAATCTATGTTTCAACCTATTTTGACTCAAAACACCTAGAAAAAACATTAGGAACCATGATAAACTCATTTATAGTATAAAAAACCAAAAAACCATCCCCAAAACCAAAATCTACCCAAAACCAACTCGGGCTCAAATATATTTTGTCACAAATTTTAAAAGTAAAAAGCATCTAATATGAATTTCCCTCATTAAATGAAACTATTTGAAATAAATATCAACTATTTTGGTGGCCTATATTAGTGTCAATGACATCCTTTTTTCTCTACATCAGAATCTAGCGACCTCTCTGTCCTCTCTCAACTAGAGACTATAATATAACAAAAATAAAATTTTATACCAAAATTGAGTTGAAAAAATATTAAGGTGCCGAAATTATATAATTTATATTATTTTGAAAGTACGAGGATCAAAGTGTATCTTTTCTTAAATTTCTGACATTCCATCCATATTTGGTATAAAATAACTATACCTTGTTCTTTTAATTCTACAATTGAATAAAAAATCAAAATTGATTGGCCTTTAATTAAGATTAAATCATCTAAAACTAAACTTTAAAGACCAAAATAAATTATTTAAAAAAACAATAGGTTTACAATGTTTTTTGTGTGTGAATAGTGTTAGGTCTACAGCTGAGATCCTAGATTTTCACATGCAAAGTTTTTATAAAGGCTCCCTAGTACATTTATATAGAAGGCAATTTAGAATACCGAACCTAAAACAATAATTAACTAAAACATTATAAGGTCTGGGTTCTTTATTGTAGCCACAGACTCAATTTATTATGGATTATTATAATATTTTTTTTTTTTTATATCTTTGAATGAAAAAAAAAGAAGCCTTGAGATTGGGGATGCTTTGGTTTTTTCCACTTGCTCACTAGCTCTTTTAATAACGAGTATCTAGGTTTTTTCTATTTTTTTTTGTATAATAAAAATACTTGTTTACCTTCAAAATTAACAAAACTTAAAGTTGTTAACTAAAAAGTTTTTTTTACTTTTCATAAGCTTTTAAATAATAAAAATACTTTCTTAACCCCGGGATCAAGAAAATTGTTAGGTTGTTAAACATTGTTTTTTTTTTGTTTCCATTATTCATGTGCAATAAAAGTACATTTAGGGGTGTTTTTTTTTTTGTCACACGGGTTCTTTTTATAATTACCAGGGCCATGGCTGAAGTTTTGGTATTTTCATATTGACTTTATTTTTCAAAAACCTAGGTCACAAGTTTTCCATATCCTTATAGAACATAAGTTTTTTTCTTAAAATGTTTTGCCTGTGTTTTATTTTTCAAGATATTATTATAATTTATCTATATTTTTTTTTATGCATGTAAACTTTATTTTTTAAAATAATAAATATTATTTATTATTGCATAACATTTTTTTAGGACGTGAGTTTATTCGGCCAGTTTAATTTGTATTTATTTTTTAAGTCATGAGTTTTTTTTGTGTGGATTTATCTTTTATTAATTTAAATAAACAAATTAAGTTAACATATTATCGGGTGAATATTTTATTTTGTATAATTAAATATCTTGATTTAAATACATATCTCAGTTTTTTAGATTTTTCTTTTGGTTATTATTAATGGTTTTTTTTTGTTTATTTACATAGATATTTATTGATTTATTTAATTAAATATTTGCAAAATTTTCTTGATTTGTATTTTGAGTTTTTTATATTAAAAACATATCAAAGTGGTCTGTATATTTAACATTTTTTTGAAAAAAAAAATGTATAACCCGCAAAAGAACACGATAGCTAATTTGTATATATTAACCGTCCATTAAATTCTCCAACTCCTAGCGCTATTTCTAGGGCATCCCCACCTTATCTCGAGCATGCGATGATGAAAGATGATAAAAAAGACGTGGTTGCTTTGTCATATTGAGTTCATGTGCTCCTCTTCAATCCAAAGGACCATCTTCCATGGTAATTAAGAAAAGAAAAGGGAGCACTTGAGGTCGTGAATTTGTGGGGGAAAGGACCTGTTCCCTTTTCTTGCACCTAGATTTAATTTTTTTTTTGTGTGAATATTTGTTACTTTCGCGATACTTTATTTGTCTATTAAGTTTATAGAATGTTCAATGAATCCAAATATTAATTATAATATACATAAGCTTATCCAAATATATCGGGTTATCAAAAAACTAGAAAGGAAAATCATGGACATCATGACAATAACCTCCTTTGAAGCATAGTTATTAGAAACAACTCAGGGATAGTTTGTAGGTTAACTGGTAAATTTGAATATATTCAAAATTAATATTTTCAGTTTTTCATTTATTTTAAATGAAATGGAATTATTTGGATAAAAAATTAAAAATTCAAAACAACATTTTAAATAAAAATAAAAAAATTATTTTAATTGATAGACTAAATCATTTAAATTATAAATTAAATTGTTAGATCACCCGAGTTTGATAAGATAATTATATTTTAAAATGATTTAAATGTGGCAAAATATGCCTTTTTCACCGACACAAATATGTAATCACCGTCACAAATTAACATTCCTTATACAACAATTGGTGAAAAAAAAGTTATTTATTTGAGTACTATACTTTTCTCCTCCTTTTTCGGTGATGAGAAAGGGAAATGTCATATTCACAATAAAGCTTCGGCATAAATGAAACAATTATTCTGGCATTGGCAATATGATTGGCTTTTCATTTCATATCCCCATGGACTCATATGGCATATATCTTCCCATCATCATTGTTTGAAATACTTAGACTATTAGCTTGCATTACGTCAAATAAAAAAAATTAACTTAAAAAAGAGGTTTAGGTATTGCTAAAATTTTTTTAATAAAAAAAAATTTAAATCTTATAAGAATTAACTTGATGTAACCTGATTACCTTAACAGATCTAAAGGTAACACCGATAAAAATATAATTTGAGTTAAAATAAATATTTAAGATAATTTTTTTTAATAAATATTGAAACCATAATATACTGAATTGATTCGGGTAAATTTGGGTTAACCAGTCCATGCACATACCAAGTGATAAGATTATGATAACTCTATAAAAAGTAAATCAAAAAAAATTATGAAACTCAATTTATAATAAATCCAATGTCGAATGATGAAACTATGTTTTTTTTTTTAAATAACTAGAATTAACTTGCCAAACCCGCGATTCAGGTCTGAGACCAAGATGACCCAATAAAAACCAAATTGAAACAATTTATTGGCTCAATTCTCAATCAAATCAGTTTTGAAAGATGAAAGTGAAAAAATCAATTAAAAAAAGATAAAAAAACAACTTGAGTCAACCAATATTAACCTGCAAAACCTGGTCATTGAATGAGGATAACCTTATAGAAAATAGATCGAAATAAATCATGAAGTCTAATTCTCAATCAATTTAATGTTAAATGATGAAACTGAGAAAAAAGATCAATCAGAAAAAAATATTCTAGTCAACCGAGTTAACTTGTTAAACCCGCAGTCCGAGTCATGAATCTAGGATAATTTCATAAAAAAGTAAATTGAAAAATTATGAAATCTAATCCTTAATAAATATAATGTTAAAGGATAAAATTAAAAAAAAAACATAAATTAGAAAAAAACACTATTCAAGTGAATAATGTTATGTGAGGATCCTTAATAAACATAATGTTAATAGATGAAATTGAAAAAAAAACACAAATTAGAATAAAAAAAAATGAAAAAAACACTATTCAAGTAAATAGTATTATGTGAGGAGAGATACAAGTAAAAAAAAATTAATTAGAAAAAAAATACTCAAGTAACTGAGTTAACATGTTAAACTCATAATTTAGGTTATGAATATAAGATAATCTCATAAAAAATAAATTGAAAAGAATTATCAAGTCTAATTCTCATTAAATATAATGCTAAAGAATGAAATTGATATTGAAAATAAAAACATAAATTAGAAAAAACAAAAAAGGAAAAAAGGAAAAAAAACACTATTTTTTAAGTGAATAATGTTACGTGAGGATTTTAATAAATATAATATTAAATAATAAAATTAAAATTGAAAAAATATATACAGATTGTTAAAAAAAAAGAAAAAAAGAAAGTATAAAACACTATTCAAGTGAATAGTATTATATGAGGATCTTTAATAAATATAATATTAAAGGATAAAATTAAATTAAAAAAATAGTATTTAAAATAAGAGTGTTATCCGAGGAAAGGTACAATAAAACCTTCTTATTTTATTTATTTATTTATTAAAATATATAAAATAAATCCACTTATTAACTATATTCATATACGCATGTATATATATTTTATAAGGGTGCTTGTATAATTGATGTAAACCACGAACAACTTTATTCTAAGAGCCCTTAGAAATGGCTTTAAGCAACTTTATTCTACTCATGGAATTTCTCTAAATGAGTAGATATAAAAGATGCATGCCCTATTTATTTCATGTAAAGTGATTTTATAAAAATTATTTTTTAGATTTTTTTGTGTTTGTTTAATAATAAAAAAGTTGGTCAATTAAAAATATTTTTCAATCAAATAAAAATTTAACTTAGTTTTTAGCAAAGTATTTTTCTTTTTATTTTGGACGGAAAATACTTTCAAGAAGTTGTGAAAAGTTTTGAAATATCTTATTATTTGTTGATTATATCAAATTTGGTACTTAATATTCTGATTGCTAATTTTTTTCTTTCTATTTTGACTCTTAGAATTTAATTTAATTTAATTTGATTTTTATATCAATTCGGATTCTTATTTTTTTCATTGTTATTTGCCTTTTTTTTATTATTTTCTTAATTGAAATTTTTTATTTATCAGATTTAGTTCATATTCTTTTGATTGCTATTTATTTTATTTGAAATAATTTATAAAATTATATATTTTTTTAATTTCATCATCTTTCAACTTCTTTATTTATCAAATTTAGTCTTCATTATTTTGATTTTTATTTATTTTATTTAAAATCATTTATGAAATCAGATTTTTTTTTCAATTTCACCCCCTTCAACTTTTTTACATGTAAAATTTAATTTTTATTTTTTTAATAAACTTGAAAAAAATTAAAACAATAACAAATTATTTCCGGTTTATTTTTCATAATATAAAAAAATAATAAAAAATATTTTTCAATTAATTTTTTATAACATTATCAAAATTAAAAAAATATTTATTTTTCAAAAAATCATTTCACATAAAAAATATATTTTTTAAAAAAACTAATTTTCAACTAACAAACATTACCATAGTTTACCATGTGAGCGCGGGACTAACAACTCTTCGTATCCAGTTTTTTTGTTTTTACTGTTTTAGAATGATTTCTACCAAAAAGTAGTGAAGAAGAACAGAACCCTCTTGCCGACATTTATGTGGTAGATATTCAGCTTCGTCTTTTCATGGCTTCTCTATTCTTAATGGAGAAAAAGAGATGATTAACATATAATATTATGTCTATTTTCATATTTTATTATGGTGTCTTATATTTTCTGATTATATATTTATTTGTAAGCTGAGTTCATGATTTCAATATAATATATATAGATATTGAGTCCATTTCCATAACGCAAAATATCAAAAAGAAATCAAATTCAAGTTCTACTGTTGCTTTCTTCAAAGATCCAAAAAGTATAGGATACTAATTATTTTCTTTTTAAGGGGATAAAAATAAGTAGGAAATATTTATCTGAGATGCATGCATAACTGTACTTTAAAAATAAAAAAAACCGTGATAAAAAAAAAGAAAATAAAAAAAAATAAATATAAAATTACCAAGAAATTTTCTATAAATGTTATTGTTACTATCGGTTTGTCAAATCAACATCAAAACTAAATAATTTTGAATAATATTTTTTTAAAAAAATATTTGATTTAATATGCAACAAAGCTTTCCAAGTTTAATTAAATTATTCAGAGTTTAATTAAATTAATTTTTAAATCATTTTAAAATAAAACCCAACTTAAACTAAGTTTTAAGTTTATAAAATATCAAATTCATAGTATGCTTTAAAAGGCATTAATATACATGTGGTAGATTGTTAGTACTTTTTCAGTCAAATTAAATACCTTACAAAATTAGAAAACCTAATTACAGTAAGATGAGGATGGTTTGATAATGGCTGTATTTCAAATAATATTTTTAAAAAATTAAATTTTTTATATTTTTGGATTATTTTAATATATTAATATCAAAAATATATTTTTTTAAAATAACTATTATTATATTTCTAAACACAAATTTATTATAACCCGTTTGAAATTACATTCCAAATAGAGTTTTATAAATTCATTTATTTTACTTAAAATTTAATTTTAATGTTTTCAATTCTTTTAGTATTAAAAAATTATTTTTAAAATATTAAAAATATTATTTTAATATATTTTTAAATAAAATATATTTTAAAAAATAAACTATTACTATTACCAGAGTCCCAGACAACTCAACTATAAGAAGAGAGGCGGTTAGAAGGTCTCCTCACTTCTGTTCAACTTCCCTTGCTAGCAAAGCAGAGAAGAGTATGTCCATACTTTCTAGAGAGAGAAAAAACCTGGAGAGAGAAACAACACCATCTAACTCTCCTACAACAACTCCTACTACAAAGCTTAGGTAAGAGGATAAAGAAAGGAACAAAAACAAGAAGAAACAAGTTAAAAAAAGGGAAAAACAGACCAGACCACCCCCTCTGGGTCTCTCTCTCTAACACACATTTTTCTGCTTCAAATCTTGGACAGAGCTCTCATTCATAGCTCTGGTACTCCTAAAATAAATTCTAAGTGCTTCTTGAGGGAGCTTTTATCTTTGTCTCCGTGATTCGATTTATTTTCTTGCATATGGGGTTTGTTTTTGTTGAGATAGCTACTGGTTTGTGAATACAAGGGAAGAATTGGAAACTCCAGATAGAAATTACAAGGAAAAGAAATGACTTTCAAGAGCAGGGGAGATCAGCAGTCTTATAAAAATGCTATCTCCCAAAAATGGACTCTTTCCTTATGCTTGGCTTGCTTCTGTTCGGGAATGCTCCTCGCCAATTGGTATGTTTAATTCTTCTTGTCCTTTTTTTTTCTTGTAATTATTTTTTTCATCTGAAATCCCTGTTGGGGCAATCTTTGGAGAGGTTATTTTGATTGAATTTGATTAAGTTTCTGCCTTTTATGAAATGGGCACAAGCTGTTTTTTCTTTTCAAATTCTAAGATCTCAGTTTTGATGATTGTTAATTGTGTGGATCGAAGGCTTGTTTTTGGTTGGTTTTGTGGAAAAATATGTTTTATTTTTCATCTAAAAAAATGGACTGACTTCTTTAAATTACCTGAATCTTAATATTTCACCATTTTTCGAGTTTGAATTTTCCATGCAATTTCTGGCTTTGTTTTCTTGCTCAAGTGAGATAGATCTAATTATCCAATTTAGGATTTTGATGCATTGACTTTCTTTTTTACTTTAATACTATTATTGAGTGTCGGTATTTTGTTTTCTCAAACCTTTGTGAATTCATGTTTTGATAACAGGTCCCTCCTTATTCAAGAATTTCTCATACCCTTCTGCTCCCAATTCCTCCATCATCTAATAAATAGTTAATCTTTGTCTTCGTTACTGTTGTTCATATGATTTTATTTAAGGTAGTGGTTTTAAATGTGGTTTATTTGTTGGAAATCCATGTGCTACCTTTAAGAACTATCCCCGCTTTTTATTTCTACCTGCTTCCACTTGGTTGTGTACTAGGGGAAGGAAGGTCACCGACATCTGCTATACTTTCCCATAAATTATTCTTTAATAACTGGTAGCTGGGACTGCTCTTTTTTGTTGGAGATGGTTAGCTAGAAATTCGTGATGAGATTTAGCAATCATTTCAATGATCCCCCATTGAATTTTGTCTTCCCTTTTCATATCTTCACATACCAGTATTTTCTTCAGTCTGGATGTGCCTCCAGGAATAATTTCATGGAAATGAAATCATCAGAGTTCCCGGTATCTGTTCAATGGTTGTATGTGCATTTGTGGTTCTGCAAGTAGCTTCAATCTTTATCTTATTTTGGATTAGTTTGTTTGCATCATTGCTTTTATTTGTTTCTGAATGATTAAAGAGATTGCAAATAATCATCAACAAGGTAACTTCTTGTTGGCACTTAAGATGCAATGGCATATTAATAAGGAAAAATGGTGGCAGGATGTGGAACGTTCCCGAGCCTAAAGGCATCAACCGAACAACTACGGTGGAAGCTGAAAAACTAAAGTTAGTTTCAGAGGGTTGCGGTGATGAAATTGTGGGTATCTTTATTTATGACATGATAAATTTCCATTCCTTTTTTATGTTTTTTTAATAAATGCTATACTTAGAGTGTTTCAAGCTCTTTACTTCATTCTTATATGTTACTCATCACCATTTTTGTTTGTAATCTGATTTAAATCCCTTTAGTTGCACCAGAAAGAAGTGAAGCGTGACTCTAAGGATATTATTGGGGAAGTTTATAAAACTCATAATGCCATTCAGTAAGTATAGCTTATGCCCAACAATTGTTCTACCTTCTGCTTACATATCATAGTTGATTTGTGTGAAGGTATCCTCAAAAGCAAACTCTCTATAAAAAATTGAATGTAGGACATTAGACAAAACCATTTCAAACTTGGAGATGGAATTAGCAGCTGCTAGGGCAGCACAGGAGTCTATACTCAGTGGCTCTCCTTTGTCAGATGACTTAAAGAGGACTGGGTCATCTGGGAAAAGAAGATATTTGATGGTTATTGGTATTAATACAGCTTTTAGCAGCCGGAAAAGAAGAGATTCTGTTCGTGCTACGTGGATGCCACAAGGTTCGTTGAATTGTCCCCTGTTCTTTCCTTCATTACTATTATGCTATTTTAATTTCTGTGTGAAATCTCACTGCGACAAAGGTTTTTTTTTCCTTAATGCAAAATAGGTGAAAAAAGGAAGAAATTGGAAGAAGAGAAGGGTATCATTGTTCGCTTTGTCATTGGTCATAGGTGGGCTGGCTTCTATTCTCTTAAATGATCTGGATAAGGGTGCATGTATTTGGTGATGGAGTATGTGGATCTTAGTTTTGAGTTGTTGAGTGGATGTTTCTGGTTGTAATGCGAGCATAAATTCATTTTGAATATTTGCTCATCCATCACGTGCTTAATGATTAACGCTACCCATGAAACAATTCAAATTTTAGTTATTAAGGCTGCACACATGAACTTTCCATTTGCTTTCTACAACGTAATTAATCCAATCTCTCTTGAGAATCCATAAGTATCCTGATGTCAGTTAAAGGCACTGAGAATCTGGAAGAGTAAGCTGCCGCATTGCAGTGATTACTAAGGCTTTTTTGGTGCATTTGTATTCCATAGAAATTAAATTTCTATTGCATTTTCAATAGCATTTCTTCACGAATCATTTCTGTTGTTTGCTGGGTTTGAAATGAGCTTATTAACCTAACATTGTTGCCTGAATAGTTGCATGCATGAGATGATCTTTGCATTTCCATGAAATGATTTTCAATTTTTTTTTACTGATGTAATTTCTTTAGTAACTTTTTTATACATGATGCATTTGTCTAAAATTAAACACTTGCAGCTCATTTCTGTGTCTTCTTCAATTGTAATTTGTACACGCTTGTTTTGGCAAAAGAAGAAATGTTCAATCTATCATATCATATAGCAGAATTTATTTTCCAAGAGGCACTCTACTATAGAAATATGTTTTTTTTAGTTCTGAAATATTATATATATGTTGGTGAAAACAATCAAATCTTATGAATTAAACCCGTGCTTTCTGAATGCATGATCTGTTAACAATTTCTATTCATGACAACTAATAGCTTTGACGGTGCTAGATCACTTAAACTATTTTTATGCTATCTAGTGCAACATCAGGAGGCATTTTGGACAGAGCAATTGAAGCAGAGGACAAAAAACATGGAGATTTCTTGAGACTGGTAAGGCTTTTGTTTCCTAATCTTCTATTGCGCTGCCCTACTTGCTCATTTCTAAAGAAAAACTACTTAGTATACTCAGGAAAAGAGAAATCTAAGACTAAGAGCTCACATATTTGTGCTGCTATGATCCGAGCAGGACCATGTTGAAGGGTATCTTGAGTTGTCAGCCAAGACAAAGATATATTTTGCTACTGCTGTCACTTCGTGGGATGCAGATTTCTATGTCAAAGTTGATGATGATGTCCATGTAAATATAGGTAGATCAATATATAATGTGCAATGATTCCATTGTTAGTGATTTATAATCATCTGAAGATGTTTAATGAGTTATTCTTTTCCTATTTCAGGAAAGAAATTGACGGGAAAAGTTTTTTGATTATTATAAATTTTTATGTATTTTTATGTCACCATCTGAAGAATTTAGGTTCTTTCATAGCCTCTAGGATCAATGTGACAATCAACACAAGTTTATCTTAGTGGTTTTATCCATACAAGTAAATTGCTGTTCCTACTTTCTAATAATTTGTTTTAAGTCCATTTCTTGATACTTGGTGCAGCAACACTCGGAGAAACTCTAGTTAGACACCGAAAGAAACCACGTGTATATATTGGATGCATGAAATCTGGTCCTGTCCTTAATCAAAAGTAAGTGAAATTGTCTTGAATTTTCTGTCAGGAGTTTTTAAAAAGAAATCATCATCTAGATTTTTAACTTGTCACTTTTTTGAACAGGGGTGTGAGATACCATGAACCCGAGTATTGGAAATTTGGTGAGGCAGGAAATAAGTACTTCCGACATGCTACTGGACAGCTGTATGCTATTTCGAAAGATTTGGCCAAGTATATATCAATAAACCAGTAAGTTCTCTTTATTTGTAACATAAGAATGATGGAAGTTTGTGCCTGGATCTAAATGCCCAACCTTTTCCTGTAGTTTCCTTACATCAATGATGGTTCTTGTGCAAATAATTATTTCAGGCATGTTCTGCACAAGTTTGCCAACGAGGATGTTTCGCTGGGGTCGTGGTTTATTGGACTTGATGCAGAGCACATTGATGATCGGAGACTATGCTGTGGCACTCCACCTGGTAAAGCTACATTTAACTTGAAATATTGAAAAGCTTTATTTAATTGAAGTACAAAGAAAAAGAGATTTTCTTGGACTGTATTAGACTAATATAATTTATAGATCCAGCAATTACTGTCTTGCTGAAGATACTGAGTGTTCCCATGTCATACATCAGTGGGGGGGGTGAGCCTCTATCACATCAATTTTTACACCTTGAAGGAGTACATTGCACACCAGAATGAATTGACTAAATATTGGATTGATGTGATTATTTGTTATTATTTATTATAAGGTTTGAAGGAGTTATCATTTACAGCATAGTATTCGTAAAAGTTGACACGAAACTAATAAGATTTGCCCGCACAAATCAACAATTTTGTCATGGATCACCTTGGGCAGCCGATTGATACTTCTGACCTAAAATTTAGAATTCTTATCATGATAATGATAATAATAATAATCCTACTGGTGAAATCACTATTCATATGAAAGTGCAATAACCTCATATGGCCTTTCTTGATCACATTTATTTCTGTTTCCTTCTGTTAGTTGCTATTTGCAAATATATAACAAATATAATTGCCACATTGGTTGTTGACTCATCCTTGAGCACATGGCTCCTAAACCTTAGTCTCTGAATTGTACCAGGAGAGTATGTTGCAAATTCTGATTATTTTTTCACAACTTGTTACCTCAGATTGCGAGTGGAAGGCCCAGGCCGGCAACATCTGTGTTGCATCATTTGATTGGAGCTGCAGCGGGATTTGCAGATCTGCCGATAGGATTAAGGAGGTCCATCGGCGGTGCGGGGAAGGTGAGAATGCTTTGTGGAGTGCAACTTTTTAGGAGATAGTGCTCTTCCAACCTCGGGAAGATGATACACTAAAGAATCAGGTGTTTTGAGTCCTTTCTGTATTTTTTGTGAGTATAGAAACCATGCCATTATACGCCAATAGAGAGAGGGGGAGAAAATGGATGTACATTCACGCCCTTGCCCACATGTGTGTGTGAGAGAAGAGGCCCGGCTTTGCGGACTTCTCCATTTTAGTTAAGGAGAGAGTCTGCAATAGCGGCCGGAGAAGGCAAGAGGCTGTGGACCTGTCACCACCCCAACAATTCTTTGCCAAAATTGTAGGTTACAATCCCACGGGCAATCAAGCTAACAATAATACAAGTTCCGGCGGTGGCTTTTCCGGCCCTCATTCGGTTTTGAAGTGTTCTATATTCTGTTAACCCAATATCCATTGTAGAAACTCTGCATTGCATCAATTAGGAAATGCTTAAAGTTGGTTGATTTGATTATGAACTTACAAGCAATGCAGCAATAATGATTCTTGTTCTATATTTTTATGCAACTCCAAGAGAGAGAGGGAAAAGGTAAAGAGAGATGGAGCTCCTGAAACTGGAAAATATTATCAGCCAAAGCTAGTAGTGGCATCCCTGTTGGAGCAGTTCTCATTATATATTAACTGTAATCTCTCATTATATATTAACTGAAATTAATTTTTTTCTTTGGACGAACAAAAACACATGATCATGTAACCCTTAAAGGTAATCTGTTATATCTTTATCTTGAATATTTAGCTTCCAATAATAGGAACATCTACTAACTCAAGCACTTCAGAAGGATTCTGCTTTCAGAATCCTTCAAAAAATCTCAAATGGACTTGGTTGAGTAGTCTGATTCTTAGACCTGTTATATAGGAACTTTATTTGTGGAAAAATCAGATTTTATTCTCAGGTTTTTTTTTATTACCAAACTTCATAGTAGGTTTTCAAAGCTATAATTCATCACTTTTATCTATGCATTGATGAAATTTAACCGAGCTCCAAACTTTATCTATAATATCTTCTATAAGTTGCTTAAGAACTTCATATTCCTATAAGAAAAAATGGACCTAAGAACCTTATGCAATCGAATCATCTTTTTAAAGTAGAGAGGTAACGTTGGAAGCAATTATGGTCTTCATATAAGCAATAAAATGGGCTAACTTTGAGACCCTATCCACCACCAAAAGGATTGAGTCTATAGCACTATAATATTTTTATTACAATTAATGAAAATTAATAATTAGAATAAATATAGAAACAAATCACATCAAGTTTGTAGTGATTGGTTTATAAAGAATTGGAACCATGATTTCTTATAATCATCTTAATATTTTGTGTTCTTAATGATTTAATTATAAAATATTGTTCTTATTTTATTTAAATTAAAAATTATGAAATAAACGTTATACATGTTAACTAGAATTTATTTTAATTAAATTTATGATACTAACCAAATATAAATATGTAGAAAATATAATTTTAGTGTTTTACATTGCTAAAAGTGATTGCATTTAAAATAAAATAATGAATTATTCATCATATATTATATTATTTTTTTCATTTAGAAAACAATGAAAAATTTATAAAAACATATGAAACAACATGAAATTAAATAACAACAATAATGATAAAGAAACAAGCTTAACAATAAAGAAAGAGACTTAATGATAATAGTAAATAACCTATTTAATTTTATTAACCTATATCAACTTCATTAAATACAAATTAAAGATTATTTATGAACAAACTAATAAGTGACCAAGCATTTGGAAGACTTTTACTTATAAATTAATCAGTAAGTTGTGTCCTTCAATTCAATTAAAGAATCCACAATCTTTATTTCTTCCCGGGTTGAGTTTTAAGCAAGATGGCAATTTTTCAAACAAAATATTTCATGGTTCTATTGTGTTTGATTGGTGTATTTATGGGTACACCAGGACTCGCAGGACGCAGTGTTGCACCATCGGGAGAACCTATGCCCACGCTTAGCAAATATATAGCAGGTTGTGCTGCAAAGTTGACTGGAAAATGTGGAGCAAAGATTTTTGATAGTTTTAGCGGCAACAATAATAATCCATCAGACAGTTGTTGCCAGAAGCTCGTGACAACAGGAATAGATTGTCATAATGCATTTACAGAATTTCTCGAATCAAAAGAGCCCCAAGAAAATCCATCTAAGATTTCTCTAAGGAGCCTGGATATTTGGAATCATTGTGTTGCTGTTGCAGCTAAACCATAGAAACCCTTTCCCTTGATAGTTTAACAAATGGTGTTGTTTCTGTCGCAGCCCAACCATTACTCATCAATATGGTAATTTGTGTCCCCAGAAAAACTATTATGCTATTTTAATGATACATGCTACCAAAACTCCTGCCGCTCTCATTACAATTGATACTTTTACTTTAAAATTTACTTTTTGAAAGTTATAATAGATTTTGTTTGGCAAATTTGATTTCATTAAAAATCCTGAAAGGCTCTTTGTAACTTTATCAATTCAATTCATAAGTTTAAATAAAATCTCATGTTTTAAAATAATTTTAAGAGTCAAGAACTGAATTTGAAATGAAAATTACTCTCTAAAAATAGTACAAAAGTAAACTAGAAGCCAATGTCTCTATTTGCTGTACTAAAAAAATAAAAATAAATTAATGTTAAAACTAGGTTTTTCAAAACTCCCATCTACCCATCTCATTTTTTGAAAGATCTTTGATGGAATAAGTTAAAGGTAATGAGGGTGATATATAAAATAAATTGAATTAAATTATATCTCTTATAAATATGTAAATTAAACTTTTTTTTTCAATTAAATTCAAATTGAATACTATAATGGATTTCAATTACAATAAAGAATCGGTTCCTAACAACATGTAGAAAATTATTAATCATCTTCATTGCACGATGCGAACAAGTTATATGATTAAAAGAACACCACTAACTACACTTACAAACACACAGCTCACCGTGGATTGTATGAACTTATAAGCAATGCAACAATATTGATTCTTGTTCTATAATTTTGATGCAACTCTGAGAGAAAGAGGGGAAAAGTAAAGAGAGATGGAGCTTCTAAAACTGGAAGACATTATCAGTCATAGCTAAAACTCAGAAATATGGAGTTTATGATAAGTGAGCCATAGGGTGAAACCAATGGAAATCTGCTACACTTCGAATTCATTAGCAAAAGGTGGTGTTTTTGTCAGGCGGGAAAAGGGTTGAAAACTAACGGGGTTCAAGAACTTGGTGTTTGTTTAGTTTTAGTGATGATTAGATGTCAAGGGTTAGTAGTACATGGTAATGTTAATGTTGTTTGGGTTCTTTTGTGTGGGTAGAGAGATAGTGACACGACCAAACGATTGATGTCTTCTCCCAAGTGCAGGGTGTCGAAGTAATAAATAACCCGGCAAGACCGGGGTCGAACCACAGAGAGGTTAATTGTATAAATTATAAATAACAATACAAAAACAACAACAATAATAACAAAAATAACAACAACAATAATAACAATAATAGTAATAGTAATAATAATATTAATAGTAATAATAATAATAATAATACTCAGTACGTGGCGTTGTTATACCTGAGAATGATCTAAAAGATCGGGTCACAGGTTTCCAGCCTATATACTGAGTTTATGAAAAGAACAAAGAGATATATTATATAATATAAACAGATTTTTGATGCGAATAAATAAGGCAAGATCAATAATGTCAGGATCCTTGATCAAACACAAAGCATACTTAACGTACATAAAATATAACAAGAATGTAAATAATAATAATAATAACAATAAAAAGAAGAGGAGAAAGAAATTAATGAGAACTTTGAGATGGAAGATTAATGTAAGGATTAAACAATGATAAAAATAAATGTCAAGGTTAGAAGATCCACCAATGGTATTTCAAACAAGTATAGTATAAAATCTTATTACTCAATTTGGAAACCACACACGAAGGGGGTTCCAATCGGATGATTTGTCATTAATAGCTCATTATAAATTATTAACATGATCATATTAATTATGATTATGTTCAAATCTTATTACTCAATTTATCATTAATAGCTCATTATAAATTATTAACATGATCATATTAATTATCTTATTTACATAACACCAAACTTTTAAATATTATCAGGAATTCATGATGTTAACAACAAATCAAGTTCCTTTCATAGCCTAGGTGTAGGTAATACCATACGGTTGGGCTATGAGAGTGCCAAGAATTTGTTGTACCAAGTGTTATACTACACAAATCTAGATTAACCATTTAACAAGCAAGGTATTAAGAATTAGTAAGATAAAAAGATAAGACATGTGAATATTAAACATTAAGGTCCATGTTGAGTTTACACTATACTTGTTTTTACACCATTAGTGTAACCTTTTCACCTTGACATAATAAACTTAGCTAAACATAATGAAGAAGAGAAACATAAATAAACAAAACAAGAACATAAATAAGATACAAGTTAACTAAGGAAATGAAAGGAAATGAAAAGCATAAACAAAAAATTAATGAAAGCAAAACTTAAGAATTACAAAAAATATAAAGAGAGAAATAAAGAGCATGAACTTGATCTGAACAACCAAGCCCCTAAATACATGGCAAATGCCTCCTTTTATAGGCCAAAATTTGAAATTATTGATTTGATGACTAATTATTGAGTGGATGGCCAACTTTTGACTTTGTGAAAATCCTTATCTTCTTGGCTGAATGAAACGAAAATGCTAGTATCAGAAATGGGTCCGCTTGAAAGCATGAAAGTTGTAGGAAATTGACTCAGCTTTCCAAAAAAACAAAATGAAGGTGATTTGGACTTCTAGAACTTCAGATATGGGCCAAACACTGAACAGTGTTTGGGCTGCAGGATAAATTCAGACTTCTCCGTTGTTGCTATAATTTGGACTTGCAAACGGCCTTCTTAGATGTTGATGAAAACATGAAAGTTGTAGGCCTATGGCTTAGCAAATCTGTGAAAACATTTGAGGTCATTTGGACATCTAGAACTCGAGATATGACCCAATTACCGAACAGTGTTCCAGTTTGGACTGCACCAACATCTCTTTTCTAAGTTTAGCCCTCTCTTTGTCCTTTCAATTTACATAGTTGAACTCATCAATCAATCCTTTGATTTATATGATAGGCTTGCATTTAAGATGATCATTTACCATATATTAAGTCATTTTATAGTATTAGACTTGTTATTATAAAACATGCTTTAGTTAAATAGTTATTAATACTTTAAGTGCGAAATAATGATATAAAACCTTGATAAAATGCACTTTTAAGTACTAATCAGATAGCAAAACCAAAATGAAAACATTTTACGGTGTTCTGAGAATAACTAGTAGTGGCATCCGTGTTTCCAAGCCAGGTGCTATACATTCTTAATGTTTTTTCCCACACAGGAGACTACGGGCAAAACTATCCCAAGCACAATTCCTAAAATCCTCAATACTGTAGAAGTCCTTTTTCTTGACAATCACTAACAAAATATAGAGGATTACATTCTTGGTCATTGACCTTCTCTAACGCCTCGCTTGGGCTAATCTTTTTTTTTTTATATATAAATTGCTTGTTTAACATGATCATGTAACCCTTAAAGGTAATATGTTATATCTTTATCTTGAATATTTAGCCTCCAATAAGATGAACATGTACTAACTCAAGCACTTCAGAAGGATTATGCTTTCAAAAAATCTTAAATGGGTTTAGTTGAGTAGTCTGATTCTTAGACCTGTTATATATGAACTTTATTTGTGGAAAAATCAGATCCTATTCTCAGGTTTTTCTTTTGCCAAACTTCGTAGTAGGTTGTCAAAGCTATAGTTCATCACTTTTATCTATGCAGTGATGAAATTTAACCGAGCTCCTAACTTTCTCCATAATCTCTTCTAGAAGTTGCTTATGAACTTCATATTCCTATCAGATAAATGGACATAAGAACCCTATACAAGCGAACCATCTTTTTAAAGTAGAGATAGGTAATGTCGGAAGCAACTATGGTCTTTATATAAGCAATAAAATGGGCTAACTTCGAGACCCTATCCACCACCATAAGGATTGAGTCTATAGCCCTTTGGGTTCATGGTAAACAAAATACAAAATCTATTGTGACATCCAAACACAAAGCATTTGGTACATGTAAGGGAGAATATAGTTTAACATTGGTTAAAGAACCTTTGGAACATTGATAGGTGGCACATCTCTTCATTAAACCTAATACTTGACCTTCATTTTCCAACCCAATAGAAATTTGCCTAAAATATAGACCTTCAAGGTACAACTCCTAGACTCCTTTCATACAGGTATGCATAATGTTGTGAAGAACAATATATTATTTTCAGAGCATTAACAACCATATTAAGGCTAACATATTTGTGCCTTAGATAAAAATTGAACTCTTATAGAAAAGACATGTACTTTGCATGTCAATGATAACTTCTGCTACATGTTAATGTATTTTAATACCTCATGATTAGTGATGAGTATGAACTTTTGCACTAAGCAATGCCACCAATGTTTCAATGATTGAAAAGTGGTTTGATTTTATGGGGTAGCTAAATATAAACATGACTAAAAAAAGTAATATTAAAAAAAATCAAAATTTATTGAAAAAAGTCTTAACAATTAGAGCTTTGATTTGTATTTTGTTACTAAATTTTTCTCTATAATGTACTCTCTCTTTAAGGGGTTTAAAACTCTTTAAATAAGTCAATTACTGATATTTTAAAAATTGGATCAATCAAAATCTTAAATCAAAGAAGAAAAACAACATAAAATTCAAAATTAAACTTGAAATTTGGAAAATAAAAAGAAAATAACAAAACTGAATGTAATAGCATCTTCTAGGATTAATTTTAAGGTCTTCCCGTACTCAGCTAGTTACAATGAGCTGATCTTTTATAGAATTGGGCTTATAGAACCTTTTGGCTAAATATAAGCCTGATCCAATAATCATATAGAAAGTTATGAGTTTTTTCATTTGATTGGTAGTTTGGAACGATTAGGCCTTTTTTTGGGCTTATCTATGCTATATTGGTCCATAAACAAGACTACTAGGCTTTTTACGTGGTCCAATTTTCACCCTTGGCTTCCTATATTATATGAAAGATGCTATTGGGGAAAATATATTTTAAAAATTTAGATACTTGTTACTTATGAATACATGTACTCTTATACTATTACACATTAAACTTTGGGTTTCCAACACTTAACATTCCAATATAAACAATACTATTATGTAAGTTAATTTCATGCATACACATATATTATGTTTTATTTTCCATATAATAATAACTCATCTTTTTCAAGATAATTACGCTTTAGGGTTGCCTAAAACAATCCCCCTTACCTCTTGTAATAAGGTTGTCACGACAGCCCATGTTAGACATTTATTGACCTTAAAAAAATTCCTAAACTCTTTCTCAATCAATATTTCTACGTTAGCCCTTGTTTTTACTATCTTAGGATGCCAAAACAACCCCTAATTGACCAAATTTAATCTATTATAATAACCTTTATTAGACCATATGTGTATAGATTACTTCATCTTTTGAAGATTAAGTGTTTCGTTCACTATTATTAAACACACTTATTATGTTTGATTAAATCAAACAATTTCAGTCTCCCCTTAAAATAACCAAAGAAAACCAAGAAAAGACCAGAACACAAAATCAGCTAAATGGTTCGACCATTTTGGGAAATGGTCCAAATTAGTCTAGCCATTTCTCAAAATGGCTAGTCTGGCTCTGAAAAAAAAAAAAAATATATTTTTTTAAATTCTTTCTCTAGTCGAAGTCTTCATTCTTGAAATTCTTGCGTTTTTTTTTTCATATCAATTCATACTCATTCAAGTTACATACTTAACATACCAAATGATAAATTTTTAAAGGATACACACTCAAATACAACAAATCCCTCTTTCCCCTACAAAACTCTTGGTGTCTAAAATCCTTATCTTCCTCCCTAAAAGTCTCTTTTCAAATCTTCCACAATATTACCTTTAATTCTCTTCCCTAATAATAAAATTTCATTGTTTTTTTTTAAGAAAACATGATTATTTTTCAATATTATTCAAAACCAATTTAAGAAACTCATCTTTCAAATCTAGTTCTCATGTATAAACTTAATCTTATCACATCCTTGATATTTATACCACCATAATAATGCATAAACTCAAGTAAAGATTTCACATATAAATTTCCCCTAATTGCTGAAAATAATTAGGATTTCTATCATTGGTTTTTCTTTAATTTGTTGTTTATTTCTTCTAGTTACTTCTTATTACAACATTATTTCATGAAATCTTTAATAAATTAACAATTTTTTTCCTAATCTATATAAACCCTAATTTTTTCAGAGTAAATTGGGCCTTTTTCCTTTCTATTTAAGATTAAGAAGATTAAAGGAATAAGGATGTCAAGAAACCTTACCAATGAATCATCCTACTCCTTATTTTAATTTATATCTCTCACATTCAACCCTAATCGTTTTTACCATACAAGGAAAACACTATTTATATCATATCATTCTTCTTATAATAAAAGATTGGGGTTTTACAAATCTAATAAAAGTATTTGGGGTATTGGATAATCCAAACAACATCTTCATGTACTCAAACAACCTATTTAGTAACTTAAATCTGTCTTTCACTCATCCCTCAACTTGATCCTAATCTAGTGGTAGCTACTTTTAAGGTTAATATTTGAGAACATCTTAGAGCCAACTAGCTAATCCAACATATCATCTACCCGCAGTATGTGGTACCTGTACTTTATGATTGGGTTAATAGTTGTTATCTATACATATGCTCTATAAGCCATTTTTCTTCAAAACTAAGAGGGGTTAAAACTACATATTGATTCATGCTCTCTTAAAAATACCTATTTTTCAACAACTTTACCACTTGTTAGTATGACTTTTTAGACTCATTGAGGCTGAATATATACACTAGCCTATTTGAAAAGCTAGAACCTTGAATTAAGTTGATATAATTTTATATGAGAGGTAAGCTTTAAGGTAACTCTTCTATCATCAAGTCTATAAAATTGGCCAGAACCTCTTAAACCTGTGATATCATTAGTCTTCTCTACGAAACTACTTGTAGGTATCAATGCAAAAACTACGTCATTCTATACTTCCTTCATGATTTGTAATACGATATGATAAAAAAATTATGTTGAGGGTGTACATTAATGTCGCCTGTCATGCATAACCTTTTTTTTATGCTACAAAAATCTGTCTAATAGTATATGATATGCATCCATAAAGACAACATCATACTAAAAATATCATAAAATTTTTTTCTAATATAAAATAAGACAAGAAATCATCTATCTACGACTACCTCACTGTTTTGCTGTAACTAGTTTAACTTGCAGGGTTTGAGGTGCTTTTTTATTCTAAACAACAACTTCTTCACTATTATTGTTGATACTACTTTCTTACAGCTTCTACTATATTTGATTAGTTTACACATTTTGCCTTTGATGGTACACGTCGAATGAAATATGCTGGTGTATAACCAACTCTTATTCAAATTATCCTTGAAAGTTAGTAAACTCTTTCAAATTACTAAAGTAGCACTAACATCTCCACACAAAACCTCTATACTACCATTCAAATAATCATAAATAAGTTCCTCTTTGGGCTTTTCTAGTGTTAGTTTATTTCTCGAATGATTTTCTAGCTTACAACATTTTGGCAGAGCAATACCCTTACACATTAAACTTATAACACTACAATCTAAAACTAGAACTAGAACTAATACACTGACCATAGGTTTTTGGAGGAGTTGGTTTAGGTTGAGTAGTCATTCTCTGATCGTTAATGCACACTTCTTTAGTGTTATGGTAAGCTCAAAAGTTTTTTTTAGCTACCCTACTAGCATGTTGTTTCTCTATATTTAGGGCTCTCTAATAGGCTTTTAAAACAATCCACAATGATTACACGTATAGTATGTCCTAGATGGTATGTCATGATCCATTCTCTATTATTTTTTGTTTTGTTTTTTTACATATCATTTCTCATTACTAGTTGATAAAACATATCAATGTACTCATTAATAAACCTCCTCTATTACCACAATGTATAGAGCAACTAGTATAAAATCTAAGTGCATCTAAAAAGGAGAAAGTGATATTTCATCTCCTCTTAGTCACCAATCCTTTGTTTTCCTAGTGTATTTTTAGTCTTTCCAATTGTTTCCACCAGAAAGAAGCTTGCTCTTAATTCTAATTGTGATTAGTTTCACCCTTATCTACTCCAGGAGTTCTTTACACTATAAAATCCTCTCTACTTCGTAAATCCAATCAATAAACTCCTATTCTTGTAAAGTGTCTATAAACTTAAGAAGCATTATTCGAAATCATAAGTCTTCAAGATACCTGTCATAACCCAATTCTGGGTTATTCCCCAAAAATAACTTTTTTTTCAAAATAAAAACAAAAAAATAAAATAAAGGCTGGCAATATGGAGAAAGTAGGCCGGGGAATCAAGCTACAATTTTTGAAGAAATTCAAGGCCTAATTGTACCCCATTATACCCAAAAAATAGGGAAAACAATGCAAATTCAAGGTTAAATTAAATGATTATTGGACGAATTTGCATAAAAATTAAGTCGAAGGACATAATTAAATTTTTAATAGGCCAATTTGATTTAATCATGGGCCAAATTGAATTTAAATTATGTTTGAGAATTAATTTTGATTGAATTAAAGGATTTAATTAAGTGCAAGGACTTAATTATACTTTAAATGGGTCAAATTAATTTTATTTTGGGCTTAATTAGTGAAATATTAAGTCCAAGGACATAATTAAATTTTTAATAGGCCAATTTGATTTAATCATGAGCTAAATTAAATTTTAAAAATTAATTTGGGTCCAATTGAAGGATTTAATTAGGTGCAAGCACATAATTATACTTTAAATGGGTCAAATTAATTTTATTTTAGGCTTAATTGGTGAAACATTAAGTTTGAAAGCTTAATTTGGGTTTAATTGAGAAGATTGGAATTTTAAGAGACCAAATTTAATTTTTACCAAGTTAATTGATTGAAATCAGGGGCAAAATGGCAAGAAAATTAAAGTTTTGGGGTCAATTAGGGGTTAGATTGACAAAATTCATAGCCAAGGACCAATCTGCATTAAATCGAAAGTTTTGGGTCAATTGGGGGTTCCATTGAAAGAAATTAAAAAAGAGTAAAAATCCCTAATTAAAACCTAAAACGATGCCGTTTTGCGTATATAAAAAAAAAAGGACCAGACGACGCGTCGTGTGGTCACTGTTCATTGTCTTCTTGTTTTACCCGGTTAAAGCTGGTCCGGTCGCCTACTTTTCTGGTGCATTTAATGCACCAAACGTCCACCAAATTTAACCAAACTTGCACGAAAATGATCCTCTACAGTCACTCTACATCTCCATGTGAATCTCTCAGTCTGAATGACAGCAAATCGGCACCAACGTCGGCCTAAACATGCCCACTCAGGCAGCTTTTTCTGTAGAATTGACAACTCAGGATGCTTATTTTGAGCCAACGGTTGGGATCCTTCCCAACAGAATCAAGGGTTGAAATTTTTCCCTTATGTATGATATTGCCCTCTTCCACTGCCTATAAATAGATGTGGAATTGATGGTCTGAGGGAAGAGAAAATCGGGTCCAAAGTAAGCTAAAAAACCAGCCTTTCCGGTTTCTGCAGTGTCCTCTCTCTTTGTTTTCTCTCCACCGTGGCTTTCAGCCACCACCATCCTCATCACTGGTCTTTTCACCATCAGCTCCACCACAAGAAGCCACCAACTGACCACCGAGAGCCACCGTGAACTTTTCTCTCTCCTCTCTGCAGCCCCTCCAGTTTCCTTCTTTTTCTTTTGCTTCCTCTGCCACCGGCCGCCAACTTTTCCACCGTTCCTCGCAGCGACGCCACCCGGGCCATCAACTCAACCTCCTGATCACATTCGTGACCACCGTTGACGGTAGTCTTCTCCTGCCCCCCACTCTCGTGGCCATTGCATGCAGAAGACATTCTGCATGCAAATGACAGAACAAACAATTTTGAAGGTGGGTTGGATCTTATCCGGCCCAGACCAAATTTATGGGCCGAATCCGGCCCACCCCAAAATACTTGTCGGGCCGAGATCGGCCCCACCATTTTGGGCTGATAACGGCCCACCTTTTTGTAGGCTGGGCTCGGCCCAGTTAGCTGGGTCAGCCCAACCCACATATTTTATATTATATAATATATATTATATTATAATATTATTTTTTTTAAAAAAATAAAAACAAAAAAAATCCAAAACAAATTCAAAAAATCATTTTAATTTTTTGTTATTTTCTCAAATATTTTTCAATCTATTTTGCATAATATCGGGTTGTATATGTACATTATAAAATACAAATCCAGTATTAAAATACCCGGTTTTTCTCTGAAATATTTCAAAAAAAAAATCAAAACATTTTCAAAAGAAAAAAATATTTTGTTCCATACAGCCAAATCCTAAAACTTTTCCAAGCATGTTTTTCATAAACAAAAAAAAAAAAAACAAAATTTGCATATTTTTCATGTTTTGTTTTTAAAAAATTCTAAAAATGAATATCGTAACCAGTTTATGATTATCCATTAAGATTTGGCTAACATGTCAAAAATCTTTTTGTAATCTTTTTTAGGGTCCAGATGTAGACTTTAATATTTATGGGGTGTAAAATTACACGATAAAGTACACTCTCAGGTATTAAAGATACAAAGTGTAAAAATGTGATGCTAATATTCAGACTTTAGAACGATTAGGATTTAACCCAATAAGGTAGAGAGTTTCTCATGAAGAAAGATCTGCCTTAAGCATTAGAAAATACCAACGAATAGAAACCCAACCTAAAAAACAATCAAACAACAATGCAGCTTACCTTAGGTATAGCGCACTGGGGGTGATGCGTCTTCCCCTTGCACAACCAGTCCCTTACTCAGACTCTCGCAGACCATAGGTTCCTAGTGACCATAATACTAGGTGGCGACTCCTACACATTAATCATAATTTTATGATTAAATCTAAAAAACCTTCCCAACACACAACACCTTATACAGGAGGCACGACGAGAGCCTCCACTGTCGCTAGACGATGTCGCCCCCCCTCACGTCAGGATGACGACTTCACTTGGGAAAGCCATGTCTGACTGGACTAGCTTTGATTGTTTGATTGTTTTTCTTTTGTCGGTCTTTAATTTTAGCTTGCATTTTTATTGCTTTAGCATGCATTTTGCAAATAAAACCCAATTCTAGGTTAGGAGGAGAGTAGCGGTCTGCCTCATGAGTTTCAGTCGGGATTCAGATTCGTGAAACATCCAACTATGAGCTGAGTGTTTACTTGGTAATGACGGTCACACTGTGCCCTAACCATTCCTTTTGTAGTCTGGGCTCGGCCTAGTTAGCTGGGCTGGCCCAACCCACATATTTTATATTATATAATATATATTATATTATAATATTTATAATATAATATATATTATATATTATATATTATATATTATATATTATATTATAATATTATTTAAAAAAACAAACAAAAAAAAAATCCAACAAATCATTTTAATATATTTTTTTAATTTTCTCAAATATTTTTCTATCCATTTTGCATAATATCGGGTTGTATATTTACATTGTAAAATACAAATCCGGTATTAAAATACCCGGTTTTTCTCCGAAATATTTTTTTTAAAAAATCAAAACATTTTCAAAAGGAAAAAAATATTTTGTTGCATATGGCCAAATCCTAAAAATTTTCTAAGCATATTTTTCATTAAAAAATTTTTTTTGCATATTTTTCATGTTTTTTTTTTTAATTCCAAAAATGAATATCATAACCAGTTTATGATTATCTACTAGAATTTGGCCAACATGTCAAAAATCTTTTTCTAATCTTTTTTAGGGTCTAGATGTAGACTTTAATATTTATGGGGTGTAAAATTACACGATAAAGTACACCCGTAGGTATTAAAGATACAAAGTGTAAAAATGCGATGCTAATATTCAGACTTTAGAACGATTATGATTTAACCCAATAAGGTAGAGACTTTCTCATGAAGAGATATTTGCCTTAAGCCTTAGAAAAGACCAACAAATAGAAACCTGACCTAGAAAAACAATCAAACAACAATGCAGCTTACCTTAGGTGGGGTGCACTGGGGTGATGCGTCTTCCCCTTACACAACCAGTCTCTTACTCAGACTCTCGCAAACCATATGTTCCTAGTGACCATAATACTAGGTGGCGAATCCTAAACATTAATCATAATTTTATGATTAAATCCAAAAAACCTTCCCAACACACAACACCTCACACAGAAGGCACGACGGGAGCCTCCGCTGTCGCCAGACGACGTCGCCGACCCTCGTGACAATACCCATCTCAATCAAGAAGTTTATTTATTTACTCTTACCTTTAAAACGAGTTCTCAAAACTTACTATAAATATGGGATCCTCATTCTCATCATGATCTTTTAGGTTTCTTCACCAATTGACATGTTAATTTTATAATCTATCTTTGCATATTTTCTATTTGAGTTCTTAAGGGTTTTTTCTTCTAAAGGTGGAACCTTCTCATCCATTTCTACATGAGCACATATTATTCTATGGCCTCTTTTAGCCATGGTTATATAATAATATACAAATAAGAACTGCTTAAATAGGATCTCAACAACTAAAGTTACAATTCATATTTATTACTAAATATTCATCTCTAATATATTTTAAAAGGTTTACAACTCTTTAAATATTCCAATTACTGACCTTTACAAGGTTTAAAAAATAAAAATCAGAATCCTAGATCAATAAGAAAAACAATAGAAAATTTGAAATTAAACTAGGATTTTTAAAAATAAAAGGAAAATAACAAAACTATATAAAAAAGCATCTTATAAGCCTAATTTGAAGGTTTTATCAAACTAGGATGGTTACAACAAACCAGTCCTTTAAAGAACTGAGACAATAAAACCTCCCAACTAAATTTGAGCTTGATTTGATTCAATGATCGAATCAAAAGTTATAAGTTTTTCTCTCTAACCGGTTGTTTTATGTGATTAAGTGTCTTTTTAGGCTTAGCTCTTTATTACTGGTTCATAAATGAGTCTAGTAGGCTTTTTATATGTTTTATTTATGGTAGATCCATCATTGACTATTAAGAATTATTAGAGCATTCAAACCCTCATATATAATATGGTTAACAAAAACAACAAAAACTTTACACTTTTTCTAAGCTTAGAAACTATCCAACTAATTATGTTGTGATTGGTATATTAGATAGGACAAAAGGTAATAGGATAGGACAAAATGCGATGTGTTCAATGCATATTTTAAACAAGATAAGGATCCAATAAAACATCTTATCATTTTTTTAAATCAAAATAACTATTCATTTGATTTAATTTGGACACTTAACCATTAATCTCGGTTTCCTTTTTCCATGCCTAAGTATTTTATGGTTCTCTAATGCTAATTAAGTGATGTTTGGTAACCAGAATGGAATGGTGAGAATGAAAATGAAAATGAAAATTTTATTCTCATTTTGTTAGTGTTTAATTAAGGAAATAAAATATAAATATAAATATAAATATAAATGAAGTGAGTGTGAGAATGAAAATTAAACATATTCTTAATTTCATGAAAGGAGGTGGAAATAAAAATAAAAAACAAGAATATTTTTCTTAAATGATATATTATTTTTATTTGGTACATATCAACTATTTTTACCACTATCACCACCTCAAGTATTTCTACCACTATATTACTACCTCATTTACTATTGTTGCTTGTAACTATTGGTGGCAATTATGATATTTTTTTTAAGAAGAGGTATTATTGTTAGTATTGCATTATCATCACCACCATCACTATCTATCTTAAAATTACTCTTCACTTTTCTTCCACCACCACCACCATCACTTTTTTTTTTCCCAATGCCATCTCTTTTAGTAATGAAATTTGTTTTTTAAAAATATATTATTGTTATTAATATACTTTTATTACTACCACCATATAGACATATACTATATTCCTCCTTCTTCTTCATCGCCAAAACCACTAAAATCACATATATTATTTTTACTATCACCATTGTTGATGAAATTATTATTTTAATCATCATTTTTATCTTAAAAGTGAGATATTAAAAAACATTATTTAGATTTCTTATTACTATTCCAAATAAAATATTAAAATAGAAAAGAAAAGTTGATTATTTAATATTTTGATTCTTCTATTTCTATTTAAACCTTTCATTCTTTATAATTAAATGACACTAAACTCAATGCCTATGATATTTAATTTTCCATGATGAATTTATATTGATGTGTTTGTCACCTTGCTTCTTCATTTAAGCCTTTAAAAATATCTTATTTTACCATTCCCTTTTAAGATCTGATTACATCACAAAAAAAAAAAAAAAACATAATTTCTATAGGTTTATAAAGCCTGAAGTGTAAAAAATTGTTATTTCTTTATTCAATTTGTAGGGATATTTTTGAGCTAATTTACATATTAGTCAAGATCAAATTCTCTATTTAGATGGCTTTAAAAACATTCATGAAATTAGAAAGTTAAAAAAAGAGAGTAAACTTTTTTGACAACTAAACTAATCTTTCAAATTCCATTAGTCTCGCATACTACATCCTATAATTGGTGACATATGTACATTATGAGGTATGTTTGAATTGATATGGCATGCCTAAACAAATAAGATGGTCATATTCACTTCACGTTTTCATATATCTACCTAGACTGGCCTTATCTTTCCATAGACTTGCCTATTTCAATTCTCCTTGATAGACATAAATACCATTTGTTTAGGGGATTAGCCACACATCCCTCAAATTGACTTTACATCCTTTTTTAGTGTATAAACCTTGTATCCCTCTTCTTGATGGACTGACCTCGTGTCCCATTCCTTGACGGACCGACCACATACTCTATCTTCTTGAGCTAATACCTTGAATATAGCCACTACATCCTACGTACATTACCCTTTTAATCAAACTTGGTTGACTCACCACTAACCATGAAGATAAAAGATGCATGCATTAAATGCTAACACATTTTTCTACCATAATAGAGTCTAGATGATGACATTATTATATGCCTATACCTAGGAATAACAATTACGATATCATCCTCTCCACTTAATAGTGAACTACCAGTTAGATACAACATTATAGTCAATCAATTGATTATTTATGACATTGACTTTATTTATCTAAAAGCATATTTATTATTAATAAATGTTTTTTTTTCTTCAATATTAATTTATGTTTGACTAGTGAATCTATAGTAAAGATAAAGTCATTGGAAAAAAAATGCTTTACAAAACAATTTATAAAATGATTATAATTATAAGATTTCTATTGCATCAGAGCTTTTTCCTAAATGCTCATGGTCAATGTCAATTAAGACTTGATATTAATTATATTTTTTAAGATTGATACATATTATATTCTTTTCTTTATGAAATGAAGTAGTTGTTCTTATATATAAGGAATATTTGAAACTAATATGTAGGTGCTTGTTAAATGACATGTATACTAAATCGACATGCATCGAGATTTCATATGAAAAAATCACATATGTCTATGAAAATACTCACATGACAATTATATAAGTGATTCTTAGATTGATATCATTAAGTTATTTTATTAAAAAAATATTGCTTTGATCCTGAGTACATGTTGCCTTAATAAAAGGTAACAAATAAACAAATATTAGGTATAACATGAACTATATGAAGATATTTAAGTGATCAAGAGAAGATTCATTATCTTAGATGAATTAGAAAAAATATTTACTTATTCTTAAATAGTATTAATTGTGGAATCCTTGTCCAAGGTAAAATGATGTTTGAAAATAATTTAAAATCTTATTAAAAAAATCAATGACTATGGTGTTAAGAACAAATATGATTTGTTAGAGCATACACACTTTATGCTCAAGTATACAAATCAAAACATTCGTGATGAATGGATAATAATTATATTAAGAAATGAGTAATTAAAAGTTTAATTTAAACCACTTATGATTTTTTTTAATATTTAAGGGATTATGACACATTGCTAAATGTTGTTCCTAATTTTAAAATATAAATTAATTAATTTATTAAATTGATAATAAGTGAAATTATTTAACTTATTTAATCCTGTTTTGATTAGAATTGTGATTTATATTTGGGTTAACATATTATAAAACCTAATGAATTACACACATAAAGAACCACAAGTAAGAATTTAAACTACGATAATTAATCAAGTGTGACTTCATTGTAAATAAGTTTTAGAAATTAAGAACTTAAATATAATTAATACAAAGAATTACAATTCTAGACTTATAAAAATTAAGTAGTGACTTAATTTTATAAATTTCTAAAACTATCCGAAAATAATATGTGATATATTTCAAGGCGCAAAATGATATTTTACAATTTATTGGGTTATCAAGTTTTCTCTATAAATAGAATAGTATGTCTTATTCTGATCATTTGATAAAGAAAGATATTATATGATTAAATACACCTAAAAATACAGAAAAGAGCTAGCATTAAAGATATAATAATCACTCTATCTTAAAAGGTTCTTAGGAGATCTCTAATCGTGAATGAAGATAGTATTCTTAAAAGGTTCTTAGGAGATTTCTGATCGTGAATGAAAATAATATTTTTAGAAAATGTCCACGCGAACCTTAAATAACCTGAAATTATCTAACGTGACTCTTAGGACTCTTAATGTTTTTTAAAATTATTGTTCCTGCTACGTTTATGTGTTTCAAGAAACCTAACATTATTAGCTTAATCTTCTTTTAAGTTGGTGTCACTTATAATTATATAAATATGCATGAGTAATAAAGTAAAAGGTTCCAATCTAGGAGCTCATATCTTCTTAGTAAACACACGTAACATCACTTTAAAGGCTTCCCTCTTCCTACATATGTGCTAACTTTAATATCAAAGAATTTTCTAAGTCTAATAAGATATTTGTAGGGTAATCTTAATATCGTAGTTTTTTCACTAATCTTGGAAAGATCTAAATCCAATGGGTTTTGCATGAATCTCACTAACAAGTCATCACATGTTACTGATATACCTCAATCTTAACATAAAAATGCTGAAATCTTTTCCGGATAAAATAGTAGTTTCATGTGAATAAAACATTTTATATCATTTTAATACGAGATAGATTACCGACCTTTCTATTTGTTATTATATAAAAAAATATCATTTTATTTTGAAATGAAACAATAAAAAATAGAAATAACCCATGATAGAATATAGAACTCGAAAAAGGTTCCTATTAACCTATTTTTGGATTAACAGGCAATGATTGAAAATGATATTGTTTAAGAACCTATTTGTTTTTGTGTTTTAAAAATATATTTTTTGCTTTGTTTCAAATTGGTTTTTAATGTTTTTAAATCGTTTTAATAAGATAGTATTAAAGATAAATTTAAAAAATAAAATAAAATAAAAATATTATTTCAATATTATTTTAAAATAATAAATGTTTTAAAATTAACTCCAACAATCCACCTGACAATATCTAAAATAAACGTGAATAGTTTACATGGGCTCTACACAAACTAGTGTAGGGAGTCGGGTAGAGGATAAACAGCCAAAATAATAAAAAGGGTGAGCGAGTGTGGGAGGAGGAGTTTCCTTTACCTTGTCCTTGCTTGCAGGCTATTATTTCCCCTTTTTTCCTCCTTTTTTCTCCATCTTCCTTCGTTCCGGATCTGAATTCTGATCTCCGAACACTTCCTCCCCTCAATATCGGTACGTTAACTTACAATCTCTCTCTCTCGCTCTCTCTTAAATTTAATTTGATCCGTCACAGAAACAAGTTTCTCTCCTTGATAAAAAATATAAAATAAAATTGCAGATCATGGCGATGGCTAAAAGCTCCTTTAAGATGGAACACCCTCTCGGTTATTTCTCTAAGAAACTCTTAACTTTTATTATGACATCTGTCTTAATTCTGATCAATTGGTTAACCTAGGTTTTTTTTTTCTTAAAGATGAGTTAGTAGAACGGTGTGGAATTATATTATTTAATGATTGTGGTGTTTTGGATGATAGAAAGGAGGCAGGCAGAAGCTGGTCGCATCAGAGACAAATATCCTGATAGAATTCCTGTTTGTTCTTAACCGTTTTATTTTTGCGTGTTTGTTCGTTGCTGCTCGGACGGTCTTCCTTTTAGTTTGACGTTTTAACTAATTATCTTGTGTAGGTGATTGTGGAAAGGGCTGAGAAGAGTGATGTCCCTGACATTGACAAGAAAAAGTTAGTCCCCCACCTCTCTGTTACCATGGACTGCTTGTATTAGGGTTTTTTCTTTTTTTCTTTTTTTCTGGGTCATGTTATAAATTCCCTGGTTAAGCTTTTTGATGATCGAGGTGCAATTTCATTTTCTGAATCTTAGTTAATTGAATCGCCCGCTCCATATTATTTTGAGGGCTTCCGTAAATGAGCCTCTTCAAATAGGACTTGTTGCTATTGACTTAATGATCCCTATAGGACATGGTCAGCGAGAATCAATTATTGGGGATCGGTAGACCAGTAAAACACCAGTAGCCACTGATACGATTCTCAATTAACTAGGGCAAAATGTAATGTGTGTTTCGTAACTGCTTCAAGGGAAAGAGATGTGAGACAGGATTTCCTTGAGGCTGGACTCTTATATATATGTGCTTGTGTATTAGCTTCCCAGCTGAATGATAAGAGAAACATAACTCTTTAAATTCTATGAATTGTTAAATGGTTGGAAGGTGCTGATTGGGACTTTGTGAGGTGTGCTAACTAATATATTTCACATTTTCCATTATCTTGTTGTTTTTTTAAAATGGAAATTAATTTGTAACTTGGGAATGAGTAGATACTTGGTTCCTGCTGATCTCACTGTTGGCCAATTTGTGTACGTGGTCCGGAAAAGGATCAAGCTCAGTCCAGAGAAGGCTATTTTCATCTTCGTGAAGAATATTCTACCACCTACTGGTGAGATAACATTTAATGTATTTTGATTCAGAACGTATGAACATTGCCTGTTTTACAGACTTTTTGATGTGAAAATCGGTTGCTTTGTCGCAGCTGCCATGATGTCAGCAATATACGAGGAAAACAAGGATGAAGATGGATTTCTTTACATGACATACAGCGGTGAAAACACATTTGGGGTCTATTGAAATGTCGCAATGACACATCAGTGTGATCAAGCCACGCAAAAGAAATAAAAAAGGAAGAAACTAGATTAGTTGTAAATTCTTTACTACCTCCCTTGTTTGCTGCTGTCTCCAAGTAAACACTGGTCTCTGACTTTTCTTTTTATCTTCGGATAATTGGCTGTCTATATTAAGTGAACTATTCTCCAATTTGTGTTCGTTACTATTTATTTCAATCTGTGCTGAGTGGATGTCATGCTGTGGGTGATTCATGGCTGGTTGAGTTCGTCATGCATGTGCCTGACTGGTTATTTTGCATTGATGCATGAGACATGGTCGTTAGAAGATGAATGAATGAGTAAATAAATGATGCCCTGGGAATTGTGGTTCAAATGATATCCATCTGCATTCTTCGCTCTGTCAAATCAAACCCAAAACGACTTTGCTTTGAGCTGATTCTACCGAAAACTGTCACTTAAGACGCCAGCTGGGGTCAATATATGGAAGCTGTCAGAAATTAAGTTACAAAGATGACATTTGACCGAATAATTTAGATAACCTTATTTGATTTTTATAGAGTTCGAAGGGCATGTTTGCTTATTGACCAGAAAGATAAAAAAAAATGAGAAATTTGCATCAATGTAAAAAGATAAGGAAAGAATTCTGTAAGTAAATGCATCTCCATTGATTTGTGGATCATGTCCAGGGGAAATGACTAGCTATTTTGAATACCATTCTAATACCATCCAGATTCTAGCCTACTTTACTATGCCACACTCAGAGCTCTACAATTTATTTTGAACACTTGCTCTGGTACTGGTTCTTGACCTATTTGATACCCACTAAAGTTCCGTTTTTGCCTTCTGAGCTGCTGCCTTGACCTCCGCCCTCTTCTTCCGAGTGTTCCCATTGCGATCCCTTATTTTTTTTTTTGAATTTTTTTGCCAGGACTCTGTCATCATCTCCTGAAACCCACTGTTCAGCCCAGCTTCATGCCTTGCTTCCCATGCTTGTATTTTCTTCAGCTGTATCATTAAGCAAGTAAAAAAAAGAAGTTAATAATCATTAAAAATATTATTAACACAACGAAATCCCAAATCTACAAGTCAATGCAGTCATCTCCAACTTAAATTTATGTTCTGAAAGTGTGAACATCATTGGTACAAATAACTATGTTCTGAAAGTGTGAACATTATTGGTACAACAAATGTTATTGGCAAGGTTCAGAATAAAAAAGACGAGGAAAAAAGAAACAAAGATTCATTTCAAAAATATCTCCGAGATACATTTATTTTCTGTCATTTCAACTATATATATATATATATATATATATATATATATATATTAGTACATTAACCAAAACCTATTTGGAAAAAGTCTAGTTCCCTCTATAAACACAACTATAAACCTATCTCTCAATATATCCAAGAACCTTAAATATATAATAATTATTAAGAAAAAAAATTCAATTTAGTGCACATGAATTTAGGTGCCAATAGAATTTCAATACTATTACGTATTGGTAACAATTTTAATCACAATACAAAAATAAAAATTCAGATTTTAATAGAGATGTAGATAAAACCATGATGAATATCTAACCCATTAAATTCAAAATCTTTATTCGACAAAAAGTAAATTTAGAGACGAGGAGCATAAACAATAAAAACTATAATAATTTTCAAGCTTGAAATACACATAAGAATCTCACTAAGAGAGAACATTAGGGGTTTAGATTAAGAGACTGGATGGGGTTGTGAGTGAAATTAGCTGTAAGTGATGCAACAATTTTTTATGTAGAAAAAAATTCTTTTGGGGTCATAAGTTTATATTTGTTGACTTCTTAACTTTATTATAGGTTATGAAGTCGTGAAAAACTTCAAATAGACTGGGCTTCCTTGGATGAGTACTAGGCTGGTAATTGTCCTATAAAACAAGTTGTTTATTAAAATAGGGGACTCTTCAATACTTAAGTTACAAAATATAAAAGGAATATGTACGTGGAAAGAGTGTTTGAAGTGAATAATACAAGTATGTTTGAGTGAGTCTAAGCTAGCATGTATGTGCTTGTGTGGCTTGTCTTCAGGATCTCTATTTTGACATGGTATCTAATGGTGTTTATATATACTAGAGATGACATAACCTTACCTTTTGGAGAGCTTACTTGGTGGAGAGGGAAAAGTGATGGGAATATCTATTTCCTTGGAAAGTGGAGAACTTAGCTTACCACACTTATCATTGGTGGATAAGTTGACACTTGAAAGTAAGTCACTAGTGATAAGGGTGGCATGCCTGAAACTTTGGTGTAAAGCAGGCTTAGGGTGGAAAGTTTGGCCTAAAATGTTTAATGAGAAAGTATTTATTAGCGAGGGAGGGTGGTGTAGTGTGTGATGAGTGATGCATGCTCCAGGATAAAAGTATTTTGAAATGTGTGCTTGGGCAAGTAGATTAAAAAAAGGTAAATAGTAGTAAGAAAAGTATAATAAAATAAATAAATAAAAAAAAGAAGAGAAAGATAGGGCGAGGGGGGGGGGGCTTGATCTAGGCTAGCAAAGATGAAAAACCTGGTATGGGTCAAGAAGGCTGACACGATTAAAAGATTGATGTCTTATCCCAAGTGCAGGAGTGTTGAAGTAATAAATAACTCGGCAAGACTGTGGTCGAACCACATGAAGGTTAACTATATAAATAATAATAATAATAATAATAATAATAATAATAATAATAATAATAATGAGTTAAAGAGAATTTTGAGATGTGATATTGATGTGAGTATTAATCAATGATAAAAGCAATTGTCAAGGTTAGAGGATCCACTAATAGTATTAGAAATAAGTATAGTATAAACTTTTTTTATTAATCAATTGGAAACCACATATAAAGAAGGTTTCAATCGGATGATTTATCCTTAATAGTTCATTATAAATTTTTAACATGATCATATTAATTATCTTATTTTAGTAACATCATACTTTTAAATATTGTGAGGAATTCATGATGTTAACTTATGTTAACAACAAATCAAGTTCCTTTCATAGTACAGGTGTAGGTTATACCATACGATTGGCTATGAAAGTGTCAAGCGTTTGTTGTACCACGTGTTATACAACACAAATATAGATTAACCATTTAACAAGTAAGGTATTAAGAATTAATAAGATAAGACATGTTAATAACAAACTTTCTTGGATATAAACATTGAAGTCCATGTTGAGTTCATATTATACATATTCTAACACCATTAGTGAAACCTTTTCACCTTGACATAATAAACTTATCTAAATATAATGAAGAAGAGAAACATAAATAAACAAGAGGAGAATATGATTATATAAGTATAGTAAAGGAAATGAAAGGCATGAACAAGAGATTATTGAAAGCAAAACTTAACCATTACAAAAATATAAAGAAAGAGAGTAAGAACATGATCTTGATTTAAAAACCAAGATGCCTAAATGCATGGCAAATACCTCCTTTTATAGGCTAAAATTTGAAACTATTGATTTGATGACTATTTGTTGAGTGGGTGGCCACCTTTTGCCTTGGTAACAATTCTTATCTTTTTGTCTGCAGAAACGTCATTGCTAACATCAGAATTTGAAAAGATAGTCTACATGAAAGTTATGGGAAATTGTCTCAGCTTTCCAACAAAAAAAGAATGAGGTCATTTGAACTTCTAGAACTCAAGATATGGGCTGAACACTGAACATTGTCTAGGCTTCAGGACATATTCAAACTTCTCTTTTGATGCTAAGATTTGGACTTCCAGACGACAGAATTAAGTCTTGGACTCTTCATGAATGTTTTAGGCATATGTCTTAGCTTTCTAGCCATATGAACCAAACTTAAATGCAAGATCTACAACTCTAGATATGACCCAATGACGGAATAATGTTCCAATTTGAATTGAATCAACATCTCTTTTCTAAGCTTAGCCTTTTCTTTGTCTTTTCACTTTTAATAGTTAATCACATCAATCAATCCTTTGAATTGTGAAATATGCATGCATTTAAAATGAGCATTTACCATAAATTAAATCTATTTTATATTATCAGACTTGTTATTATAAAACATGCTCTAGTTAAGAAGTTATTGATACTTCAAGTGTAAAATGATGATATAAAACCTTAATAAAAATGCACTTTTAAGTATTAATCAAAGACCCTACTATGGGCTGCTGTATATAGTCCTTGTCTAAGCTAGCCATGGCCAACTTGGGCTGCTGCAAGCAACCCTGTTATAAGCCAAATAGGTTCAAGAGGCTATTGCAAGCAACCCTGTTATAAGCCAAAGAAGTTGTCTTAAAAGTAAGGATGAAAGTAAATAATATGGTATGTGTATGAGTAGCCACAAAGATTGGAGAAGGTTGTTGATCTTTTTGGGGACAAGTGGGCATAGAGGCTTGAAAAATGACCCTTGACCTTTTTTCTTTAGAGACAAGTAGTCATGGAGATCTAAAGAAGGATCCCCGATCCTTTTAGAGATAAATGATCCTAGAGACCTAAAGAACTTTAATAGGGATATGGATATTTTGATGAAGACATGAAGAAACACTACTATTTTCTATTTGAAAAATTCAAAAGACAATAAAGATATAAGTTTTGAAAAATTATCTTATCTCCAACAATGTATCATATGGATTTTTTCATGTTTGTTCAAGTTGCTTCTTTTTCTTCACAAACTGTTAAAGGTATCCTTTGGAGATTAAACTTTTTATTTTTTTAGTGTATGACACTCCTCTATGTTGTACCTATTATCACGGTGAAAGATACATAACTTGTGGAGGTTTCTTGTGTTTGAACTATTTTTCATTGGTGGTGAGTATTGCATGATATCCTTTTCCTTGATTGTGGTCAATACCTTAACACGTGTGATGGTGAGAGGTTTGATTAGGAGCTCGATGAATGTTTAGCAATCATAAATGTGCCTTTTAGTGGCCCTTTTTATGTTCTAATAAGAAACCAGTGGCGTTGTGGAGATTCTACCCTTTAGAGATATGATGACTTTGCCTAATCACGCTAACTTTCTCTACTTTAATATAATTCTCCATTACTAGTTTTATGTTGATAAGCGTTTTTTCATGAAAAGTGTACATGCGTTTCTATAATAAGTAGTTATAGACTCTACTGATCATGGTTTTAGTGGTGATGAATGCAAGTAGATTCTCCATGCTTAGCATTTTTTTATTGAAACTTTAGAGATATTCCCTAGTAATTTCATCTCCTTATTATATAATAGTAAAGAGCTTGATTATGCTTTTTTGAACTTGAATGCTGGTGCTTAAACAAGAGATTAGTTTAATGTAGAGATTGTAACGGCTTAGGATAAAGCCAAGAGCAAAGTTGTGATTCCACACTTTAGTAGATCTATAAAAAATTATAGGAAAAAAGCTTGAACATGAAATCGCTCTTTGTTGCAACTTCGAAGATACTTCTTACATTTTATATATACTCTCTAGAATCTGTAAGGACATCATAGTTGTTTAGATTTGCTTTAGCAGTGACACAATCCTTAGATAGGTGTGTCACAACCTAACTTTTGATCTCTTATTTTTTATATTTTAAAAAATAGAAAAAAGAATTCAAAAATGGCCTTTTTAATAAATTCAGTCCATTTTAAGCATTTTGTTTACTTTTGTCAAATTCATTTAATTTTTACAAAATAATAAAAATAATAATATGAAAAATTAAAAAGCTTAAAAGATAAAAACAAAAAACCATAGCTGGGAGCAAAATTGAACAAGTAATTGAGCTTAACAAGTCAATGTTTGAGTTTGGAAAAAACCATAAAATGGCTTAGGTTACAATTGAAGACTTAATTGGAGAAATTTAAAAGAAATAAAGGGATTAATTTGATTAAGATTAAAATAAATTAAAGAACTATGGGTGAATTTGAAACAAATAGCCAAATTAAAAAAAGTCAATTACATGCTTAATTGAAAAAAAATATGATATGAGAAAAATATGATCAAAATTGCATAATTTTAGAAACCAAATACTAAAATGGAAAGTTGCTAAACTAGAAAACTCAATCAATTTAATTTAGAGATTAAATTGAAAGAAAATCCAAGATTGAAAACCCTAATTGAATAAAATCGAAAAAACCTAAAAGCCGATTGTAATTAAAAGGAAAATATATCTTAAGGACTAATTGAATTGTTATCCAACTTTGTTTTAGTGAAATTATTTTCAGTCCAATTAAGCCAGTCCAATTTTTCAATCCAATCCAATTAAATCTTAATTTTATTCAATTCAGTCCAATTCTTCAATTGAATTAAATTAAGTAATGCAATTAAATCAAACATTAAACCTAAAAACTCAAATCCAAAATCTAGCCTTTCAATTCAAGAATTCTAGCTCATAAATTGATTTGTTTTTAATTCTCCGGGTTAAACCCCTCAATCCTAAAACCTTAGCCAAGTTCAATCAAACTCATTCAACAATTAAAACTCAAATTCTTATTTACAATAACCATTAAAACCTAAAAGTTTCAGTTACAATCAACCATTGAATTTTTAGATTCTTAGCTTATAATTCATGCCTCCCTTTTCATAATAAAAGCCATAAGAACAACACAAGCTATAAAAACAACACAAAAAGACAATAGGAGAACATTAGAAAAACCCATTCTAACCGCCTTTAATTCATCATCCACCCCACTGCCTTCCATCTCCTCTCAAAGCCTCTTAACAAAACCTGTTTTTCTCCCAACCAAACTCATACAAAGAACAACATTGAAAAACATCATCTCTCTACCCCTCATGATTTCTCCTAAGAAACATATTCAATTTTCACACGCAACCTTTCAAGCCTATATCAACAACACATAAAATTTCCCCAGCTTTAAACTACCACTACCTTCACCAAAACCAATTCTCCATTAACCCAAAAAAAAACAACTATAAAATCACCAAACCTCACCTAAAATCACAACCAAATCAACTTGATATAGACCTAAGAAAAAACCATTAACCATATTAGACCCAGCCACACATTCCATAAACATAGCCAAACAATCATCTAATCATCTCTTTGCTAAAGAAATCATAATCACCAAACCACCACCCAACTATCAACCACCACATACTCGTTGTTTTCCTCTCTATACAACCATTGTCGATTCACTACAATCAATCCATCATCAAAAGCACCTATAACAACCTTTCTTTACATTAAAAAAAACCCATCATCTTTGAACCATGAACAACTTCCTTTTAAAATAGACCAGTTTCCTAAAATAAAAGGTCTTAAGTCACTAACAATGAAAAATCCTAAATCAATTTGTTTCAATTGAGTTTTATTTATTTTTATTTTTTTTATCTTGCAGGTTTTATAATTAGAAACGTGAGATACATGCTCTTTATAACTTCAAAAATCAACAAGACAACGTGTGAGAGGCACATGTGCCACTTGGCCTATTTGGATTTTCCAACAATTCTTCTTGGTGTTCTTCCTCCCTAAAGGTTGATTTCAAATCCAAGATGGATATATTGTTATTTATATTTTTATGCTAATACTTTTTTTTATGCACAAGTGTGATTCATGTATGTGTGATTCCAAATATTATTAATAACAATATTCTCATAAAATGATAATAAGAATAATAATAACAAAGGATATATATATATATATATATATATATATATCCTTTGTTATTATTATTCTTATTATCATTTTATGAGAATATGCAAATTTGTTTGTTAATGTGATGTAATATTTTGGGTTGGGTTAGCATGATTCTATCAAGGTCCATTGAGTAAAAATGATGGCATCTAGGCTTGTTTTTGAAAACTAAGTAAAATGAACGAAAACCTAATTCAACTTTGTACCATCCTTATAAGTTAAATGTCTTTTTTTTTAATTTAAAGGGATCAACGTCAAATTTTTTATGAAAGAAAAGTCTTTTTTTTTAGGGATCAATGCTAAATGTTTTAGAGAAAGGGCTAAATTAACAAGTCTCCTTTATAAGGGATTGGTGTCAAATAACAATTAAATTATAAATTTATAAGAAAAATACATAGTAAATGTAACCTTTCATTTGAAAGCATGAGGTAAAGGTGACATTGATCTTCCTTTACGCATAACTAATCGTTTACTTGAATCTCTAAAACCAATGCTAATTTTTAAAACTCATAGTTTTCTTTAATAACTAGGTGGTAATTCTAGTTTTCCACTTATATTTTCCCATTTTATTTTAGAGAGTCCTAGTCGACATCATGGTGTGATAAGGGGAATGTGCACCATTCTATCACAACAAAGTTTCTTCCACACGACAAGAATGGTGTTTAGGAGTTGGTGTAGTCCCATGGACATCATGTCTAGATTTTTTTATGACGGGGGGGCATGTGAATAAGATTAAGACTTAAAAGAAGATTGATGGAGATAGCCACATGCATTCTAAGGTGCTTGAATTATGATATACAATAAAAAATTTCCATGGCTTTTTTCTTTTTTAAGACAAGACAAGTTTTGAGATTGATCCACAATTTTCCTTACTCTAGTTATGCATTGATATGTAAATAAAGAAAAAAAACATGTGATATGATGAATAAGAAAATTAATATATTTTATCGACACAATATTATCGATTTTTACTTATCAGTGATAGTGTCGATTATAAATTCTAGTGATTTGGAAGGGCCTGCCTAAAATATGTTTGATCTCCTCTCTCAAGGCTCAACAATTCTTAATAAAGTGACCATAACTTCTATGAAAAAAAGAAAATAAGAATCTCCTTCTTTCCCCTATCTAGCCAACCTAACAGGTCAATCAACACCTAACCTATTCGTAATGGCCTTAATTTTTTTTTTATAGAAACATTAAATAGTGTGTACCTTCTTTTTCCTCTAATTAAACACTTTGAACATGAAGACCAAGAATCTGACTTCTCTAAAAGTCCCTTCTCCAACTCCCTTCCTCTATATCCTTCTTAAACATGGACTTGAAGCTATAATAATTTCTAAATATTTCACCATATGGCCTATTTGACATCTATAACTTCATGAAAATGAATATGCCTCTCAGTTTTGCTCTTAAACTCTTGTATGGATCTAGGCTCCTCTAAAGCTAGTGATCTTTTAAATTCCTCACTACAAACTATTGTCATCAAGCTTGAAACAGTTGTTGCCACTATAAAATCTATTATCTCAAGTGTTTTTTAATAAACATTCGTATAAAGTCTCTAAACAATTCATTCCTTCCCTAAATCATTGTTAACAACAACACCGATGTTCTTCTAGGTCATCTGCTTATTAAAAAGTTTTCCAGAAATTCTTCGAACAACTTAGGAAAATAATATATTGATATAAGAAAAAAAAATTAGTAAACCATATTTGTACTCTTCCTTAAATAGTGGAAGGAAAAGCCTTTTATGAAATTAGATCATGAAATATATATTAACTTATGACCGACTTGTAACTATTCAAATGATTTGATGGATAAGATAACCATTATACGACTCCAGATGTTGTATTTTATGAACAGAAGGCTCTATTTCTAAAATTTTATTTATGAAAAGGGATTCTATACTCGACCTTCCATCACACTTCTTAGCTACTTCCTTAGTTAATCATTGTTGAACTAACTTTGCCACTCTTATGTCTAGATCGTCCTTTATCATATTCCCTACATATTTTCTTTCTTGTTATTAGCATAATCCTCACCAAACTATGATTTCTTATATGTTGAAAGTAAACTAGATTTCTGAAGAATTAGTTGAACCGATCGACCAATTAGGACCCGGTCGATTGGTTGGAACATAGCAACCGGTTGAATTAAATGAATCGGTCGAACGATTAAGAAAGGTACACCAATTTGGCATAATAATTTTCCTTATCAGTTTAGGTTTTTTGTTTGTTAATTTAATTCCTCGATTGTTTAGGACTTTATACCTATAAATAGGCTTATAGTCAGAACGTGAGAGAGACAATACATAGAAGAGAATAAGAGTAAATCTTTGAGAAAAAAACTTAATGAAACATTCTTTCCTTTCAAAGTTTCTTCTTGTTTTTTAGTTTATCTATTTTAGTTTGTTGTTCATAAACTCCTACCACACTAATTTTCTTCCAACAAGTGGTATTAGAGCTTGTTTTTTATTATTTGACTTGGCCAATACAAAATTCTAACTTCAATATCCTTGTTTGACAAATGACAATTATGAAATTTGTTGTATTTGTGTGAAAGCTTGGCTAGGTTCCCAAGATGTGTGGGAAATGACTGAAAAAGGATTTGAGGAGTCTCTAAAAGGAGTAATGTTGACTTAACTCAAAAGGAGGTTATGTAATAGGTGTGAAAAAAGGATCAACAAGCACTCACAATCATCCACCAATGTCTAGATGATGTTATTTTTTAGATAATGGCTAATACAACCACTACCAAACAAGCATGGAAAGTTTTGCAACAATTAAGTGAAGGAGCTGACAATGTCAGAAAGGTACACCTATGAAAGTTACGAGGTGACTTTGTAAAGCTACATATGCTTGAATTAGATTACTTTACTAAAATAATGGTAATATATAATCAAATGAACAAATATGAGGAGAAGATAGAGTAAACACGTGTGATAGAAATTATTATACATTCGCTGCAAAGAAAGTTCCATTATGTGGTGGTTGCGATAGAAAAATAAAAAATATAGACCTTTTGACTATTCTAAGACTTATGGAAAAATTACAAGCCTGTGAAAAAAGAGTCAATGACATTTAAGAAAACATGTGTGCACAATCACTTTTTTCAAAACATTATTCAAAAGAGAATCAATGTGGTTTTAGATATATCCAAGGAGGTAGAGGGCATGGACGAGATAGAGGAATAGGGTAAAGATGCATATTTGGAAGAGAAGGTCGAGGCAACCTCAATAGGTCAACTAGATGAAGCAAACCAGTCGACCAATTTAACTAACAATGGCAATCCAAGACCTAAGTTTGACAAAATAAAAGTTAAATGTTACAATTATAAGAAGATGAGTTGTTGTGCCAGGGATTGCTAGAATCCAACTAGAAGGGTTGGAGAGAATGTCAATCTTGTTGTAGAAAATGAGAAAGAAGTCACCCTATTACTAGTGCATGATGAATGAATATAAGAAAAAAAACATGTGGTATCTAGACAATGGTGCCAATAATAACATGTGTGGAGATAAAGATAAGTTTATGGAGCTTGATAAATCGATTAAAGGTAATATCACCTTTGCGGATCATTCAAAAGTTTCCATTAAAGGGAAATGTATGATTTTTATTAGATTGAAAAATGGTAGTCATCAATCTATTAATGATGCTTATTATATCCCAACTGTAAAAAGCAACATATTGAGTTTGGGATAATTACTGGAGAAAGATTATGAGATTAAGATGAAAGATCGCACTTTGACATTACTTGATACTTATGAAGCTAATATTGCAAAGGTAACCATGACAAAGAACATAATGTTTTTGCTAAACATAGAGATGAATGTGCTTAAATGCGTAAAAACATGTGTGAAATATGAGACTTGACTTCGACATATGAGACTTAGGCATGTAAATTTTGTTAACTTGAAGATGATTGAACAAGAGGAGATGTTGAAGGGTCTACAATCCATCATAAATCAAAATTAGTTGTGTGAATGATGTTTAGTGGGCAAACAATTCCGCAAGAACTTTCCAAAAAAGTCTATATCTAGAGCAAATGAACCTCTACAATAGATACATGCAGATATATGTCGCACGTGTGCGGCGTCGCGGCGAAAAACTACAAGTGTTGTTCCATTTTCTTAATCTACAAGGTAAATCTATCTATATCTATAAGGATACAAGACAATATTGTCTTTTATTGGTAGAAAATGGAATGGGAGTCGCCACCTAGTATTTTGGTCACTAGGAACCCTAACTAGTTTCAGAGATCGGGTACGAGGACTGGTTGCGTAAAGGGAAGGTATTAGCACCCCAAATACGCCCTACCGAAGGTAAGCTGCATTGTTTTATTGTCTAATAAAATCTAAGGTCTTTTCGTGTTTTCCTAGTTGCTGGTATGGTTTAAGAAAAGTCCTCCTCGGTAAGGAGATCCTTATCTTAAAGGGTAAGCCTAACCGTTCTAACGTCTATACCAAAACTTTATTACTAATATTTAGAAATACGTTTTACGTATAAATTCGTAATCCCAAATACTAAAAGAAAACAAAAAGAGTTTTTTAGAATTTTTGAAATATTGGCCTAGTTCTCATGGCTTGAATAAACTGGTTATTAAAACCAAAATGCATGCTAATACATATATTGTTTTGAGAATTTTCTTTGTTGTGTGAAAATATGATGTTATAATATATATATATATATATATATATATATATATATATATATATATATATATTGGAGAGACTAGGCCGTATTTTAAAACAAAAACATTTTTTTGGAAAATATTTTTTTTTTATGTTTTAACGAAAATCGGGTATTTTAATACGGGGTTTGTATTCTTACGGTATAAAAATACAACCCAATATTAATCCACTTTGATAAAAATATGCAGAAAAATTAACAACATTTTTAGGGACTTTTTAGAATTTTTTTGAAAGCAAAAACATTTTTTATTCTGAAAATCTTTAATATTTTGACGAAAACCGGGTATTTTTAACACTGGTTTTGTATCTTTACGGTATAAAAATACAAACCAACATTAAACCACTTTGACAAAAATATGCCGAAAATAAACAATATTTTTCAAAGATTTTTCAAAATATTTTTTCTTATTTTTATACATATAATATGCAAAGATTTTTTTTTTATTTTTTTATTCTATAAAATTATAATACACACACACACACACACATATATATATATATATATATATATATATATATATATATATATAATTCACGTCCTGCGTGAACAGTAGGACGTGAATTATATTTCACGCCTACTGTTCATGCAGTGAACAATAGGTAAGGAGGAAGAAGAAGAAGAGGAGGAGGAAAGGAAAAGGAAGGAGGAAGAAAGGAAAAGGGGCTCACTTGGCCGAAGAGGTTGTGGCTGCTGTGATGACGTGCTTCAGCCGGTGGTTGCAGCGGTGGAGTTGGAGGAAGACGACGTCGGTTTCTTCTTGTAGAGGAAGAAAGAAGAAGAAGAAAAATCTGCAGAAATTGGGCGAAAATGCTGGTTTTTGGCTGACTTTGGACCTGAATTTTTCGACCCCCTGATCATCAAATCCGACTCTATTTATAGGCTGTGGAAGAGGGCAATCTTGTCTACGTTGGTGAAAAATTTCAGCCCTTGATTCAGTTGGGAAGCATCTCAATCGTTGGCTCAAAGTGTGCACCTCGAGCTACCAAATTTGGCAGCTCCAGGCTGTGAACTGCCCGAGGTGGCCACTTTGAGCCACTCACCGGAGCCGTTTATGACTTTTTCGACCCGACCTGACCATTCTGATGTATGTTGATGTATGTTGTGTCGGATTTGGAGGCCACACGAGCCGGAAAACGCGACTGGAAAGCAGCCACTCATGCAGCTTTTTGAGGAAGAAAGTGAACAGTAATTTAAGGCACCTTTTCCAAATTGGTCCTTGGTTTCGAATTTTCACAATTAAACCCCTAATTGGCCATTAAACTTCAATATTTATGCAATTATGCCCCTGATTTGACTTAATAAATTCCTAAAAATTATAATTTGGCCCCAGAACTTAAATTTCTTCCAATTAAAGCCCAAATTGACTTAAAAAACAATTTTTCTTGCAATCAAATCTTCTATAAATTCAAATAAAAATCCAATTAAGTCCATAAAAATCCAATTAAGTCCATAAACATCCAAATTTGGGCTTTTTTCCTCAAAATTCAAATTTTGCTTCTCAATAGGGCTTTCATCCTTCAAGAATATACTGTCAAAAATTCAATCCTTATTTTTAAATTCCTTGACCAATTTTCTGACTGTTTTCCGAGCGCTTCTGCCTCCTGTTATTTTTCTAACCTCTTTTGGCTATTTATTTTATTTTTCATGGGAACCCAAAAATGGGTTACAACAATATATATGGTCATATTCAACCATGCTTATTTGGTAAAAATATGTATTTTTATTATTATAGTAAAAGAACATAGGTATACTTCTTAAAGAAAAAGTCTAATGTATTTAACTGTTTTAAAAAGTTTAAGGTATTGATGAAAAAAATGGTTATTCTATAAAATCGCTTGGGACATATAAGGTGTGAATTTTGTTCTAATGAGTTTAATGAATTTTATGAACATCATAATATAAAGAGACTCCTAACAGTGCTTAGATCACCACACTAAAATGACGTGGTAGATATAAAAAATAAAAGCATCCTCAACATGGTGAGAAGCACGCTAAAAACCAAGAAGATGCCAAATAAGTTTTATGATGAAGCTATATATTATGATGTTTACTTGTCAAATAAGTGTCCTATGAAAGGCTTGAATGACATGACTCCACAAGAAACATAAAATGGAAAAAAATAAAATCCAAGTGCTACTCACTTGAAAATGTTTGAAAGCATTAGTTATATGTATGTAGATGATCAAGTAAGGACCATGCTAGATGACAAGAGAAAAAAAATGATCTTTCTAGGCTATGATAAAAGGTTCAAAGGATATAAGCTTTACACCCTTAATGAATGAAAAATGGTGATTAGTAAAGATATCAAATTTATAAACAATGAGCATGAGATTGGAAGATAGATGATAGTGAGAAATATAACTTTCTGCTTGTTTTTTATGAAAAGGAGGAGATATATAAAGATCATCAAGAACTTGTTACAATTCCACAATCACCAATGAACTCAACTTTTCTTTTATCTTCTTCTTTTAGTGGAAGTTCTAGTAGGGACAACCCACCTAGTCCACAAAGAAAGACAAGGACCCTTAATAACTTGTATGAGGTAACTAATCCAATTGATGATGATCTAACACTATATTATCATCTTGACACATGTGAATCAATAGTGTTGGAAAAAGAAATAAAGGATTAAAAGTGGAGAATTGTTTTAGATAAGAAGATTGCATTAATCGAGAATAATGACATATAGAAATTGAATCCTAGATAAAAAAACAAAAAAAAAACTAATAGATTTCAAGTAGATCATAAAGAAAAAAAGATTGTCAAAGGAGAATTAGAGAATTATAAGGCCAGATTGGTAGCAAAAGATTATAGTCAAAAGCAAAGAATTAATTATGATGAAGTTTTTGCCCCAATTTGCTGGATTTGAGACCTTTCGATTGATAATTACCATAACTACTCAATATAGATGAAAGATCTACCAAATGAATGTCAAATCAACAACCTTTCTAAATGGATCTCTTGCAGAGGAGGTCTACGTTAAGCAACCTATAGGTTATGAAGTAAAGGAACATGAAGATAAATTGTTAAAGCTAAACAAAACCTTGTATGGATTGAAGCAAACTCCAAGAGCTTGGTATAGTCGCATTGATATTTATTTTTTGAAGAATTGATTTGTAAAATGGCCCCACAAATATGTTATCTATGTAAAGATAAAAGACAATGGTGATCCTCTTATTGTATGCTTGTATGTGGATGACTTGATCTTTATAGACAATAACTGACACGATCAAAAGATTGACATCTTCTTTCAAGTGCAGGAGTGTCGAAGTAATAAATAACCTGGCAAGACCGAGGTCAAATCACATGGAGGTTAATTGTATAAATTATAAACAACAACAACAACAACAACAATAATAAAGAAGTTGATGAGAACTTTGAGATTGAAGATTAATGTAAGGATTAAACAATTATAAAAACAAAATTGATATAAAAATAAAATAAAATTAAATGTTAAGGGATGAAATTAAAAATTAAATACAATTAAGAAAATGATTCAAAACAAAACAAATATCAATAAAAAGAATAGGGATCAAATCTGATATATGAAAAAAAAATTAAAGTATGATGAAATTGAAACAAAATTCAAATTTTATAAATAATTTCATACATAACTACAAATAACAATAAAAAGAACAGAAATCAAATCTGAAGGGAAAACAAATCAATGGGATGGTTTGAAAATTTGAAGGCACAAGTGTGAAAATCAAGGAGTAAAGAGAAAAGAAAAATAAAAAGAAAAGGTTGTTGATGCCAAATCGGAAGATCTTTGGTTATACGCGTCATCTAGGTGTGAAAGCGTTGCCAAGACTATTTAAATGTCACCCTAGAAGCCAGCATTTGACCACCAGGCAACGCCACACTCATCATTTGAAGAGCGCGGGCTAGCCTATTTGCTGACGTGAAACACACATCAACATTTTTTTTATAATATTTATTATCCATTAAAATACCATTTTCCCACTCATTCTACTTGATAAAAAAAAAATCAATGTGAAAAGACTAAAAAGCCCATGCACAAAACTTATAAGATTTTTATTTTTAAAGGTAATTTAATCATTACACTATACTTAAAAAAAAAAAAAAGTCTAAACAGCCCCAATGCCAGTTCAATTTCCTTTGCTTCCGAGAGAAACATAATAAATTAACTGTAGAAAAAAAAGTATGGAAAGACCCTATTATCCACTACAGTCAAGGCAATTGTTTTTTGTTAGAAGGAACAAAAATCATAATTTCATTGTTATTGTCCATAATGCACATAAGTCTAGAGCTATAATATTTTGGCACTATTGAAATCTCCCGTTTTTTTTTAGTTTTTGTTATTTATTTCCGTTTTAAATGTTAATAAATAAATAAATATTTCAATAGTATTTCATGATAAAAGGAATGGATAAAAAAGAGACAAAAAATATTTAGTTGAAGAAATAAAATAAATTTTGAGACAATTTTAGAGAGAATTTTATATTTTTTAAAAAATAAAAAATAAAAAGACATGTCTTTTTATTTCCATGAACTCTTGATAATATATAAAATTGAAAATACCCCTCCCATTTTAAAGCTTAAATTTTGTTGTATGGAATTCAAAATCAGCTACGCAAGTCAAATATCCAAGGATCTAAAACCCTGCTTAAAGCCTGGGCCATGCCTGAAGAGCGCTTTTAACAACATTAGCTGCATATCTGGCCATGTTTGCATTCCTACCTTTCGTGATTTGGTTTGTAAGGCGGCAGTGGGCTGTCATGCGCTTGTGCTTATCCTCAATTTGGCTTGATGGAATGCATGTAAAACAGGCAACTTGTACGAAATGCTTGCGATGCATTTTCAATTTTTCAGTCATTTTCGCTGATTTATTGGGATAACTTTAAAATAATATATATTTTTTATTTTTTAAATAAATTAAAATTATTTTATTTAAAAATTAAAATTTATTTTAATATTAATTAAGTCATTTCACTCGGGTTTGGTTAAATTAATTAAGTTAGATAATTTAATTTAAATTAATCTTCAAACTAAATTGAAATAAAACTTAATTTAAACAAAACTTTAAATTAATATATTATTACATGGAACTATTATACAAAACTAAATTTAATAGCTATGATAATAGTTAATTTCTCTCTATCTATGATGATTAATTCATTTAAATAATTTATTATTTATCTTATCTTATAGTTATACTTGTATCACTAGTAGATAAAGATTTAAATTTCATGATTTTAAAAAATTATTTAAAAGAAATGCCACATTAAGTAATTACCCGGCCCATAAGGAAGCTTTTGTGAAAGATTTAATTACTCCCAGCATTATTCAATCAATCAATAAGAAACAAGAACTAAAAAAAAAAAAAAACTCGAATATTGAAGCTAATTAATTAGTTATATGAAAAATTAACTAATTATACGCAAAAGAAACCATCTTATGCAGTCATGATCCATATGCAGACCACATCAACCCTAAATAGTACTTTATTCTTTATTCTTTCTTGTTCTTCCTACCTAGGCCTCCATCGATTTGTAAGGCACCACAGAGAGAAGCTCTAACAACAACAAAAAGCTCCAACAAAATCAATCTATCATTTTATACTGAAGAGAAAACACCAGAAATGCACCATAGCTATAATTTGCTGCTAAGAGAAGAAACCCGAGAACACTCCAGCAATGTCCCGTACCATTTTCCCCATGAATGCTCTCCATTTGAAGCTTTCTTTCTCGTAAGAACATGCGATTTTTGGTGCAGAAACAGCTGTGATTAACAGATGCCAGGCAAGTTGTTCCAATGGCAGGAAACCAGGGCCCTTCCACGGTTTGGAACTGCTTCTGTGTTGGAAGCACGGGTGAGTGAAGCATCTTCCTTAACGTCGGAGTCTCTGCTGTCATCAACAGTATTAAGCCCACTGTATGGCATTCTATTGGAATTGCGTTCATTTCTGCTTTGACGATACCACTCTGGGAGCGGCTCCGACGATGGGAAGTTATTAAGGAGGCTGATTAAGTCATCATCCATGGAATTCAACTCCCGATCAGCTGCTTCCTCACTTGGTTTTGTCCCTGAGTAATGCAAAAGAAATTACATTTTCGTATGTATAATTTGAGTGATGATTAAATCAGCTGCAAGAAAATGGAGGCTCTCATAGTGGTAAATTATGGATGATCCAGCTGCAATTTTCTTTTGGAAATGAAGCTGATCATCATGAATCGCTAAAAGAAATTATGAACACATACGAGATCTCAAAGTTAATGATTATTTATACAAGTTCATTAAACTGATTAATACGAATTTATGAACTTTAAGTTTTTTTTTTTTTCTAAATTTTTTAAAAATTCATTTAGCAGTATGGTAGTGGTTGTTTTTCAAAGTATTTTTCTCTTGAAAATATATCAAAATAATTTTTATATAATTTTAAAAATTTTATTTTTGAATTTACCATATCAAAACGATATGAAAATATTAAAAATATTAATATAAAGTAAAAAAAAATTATTATTTTTTTAATATTTTAGAAATGTAAAAACAAAAAAATTATAAATAAAATAAAATATTTTTTGAAAATTCTGTTTTTATTAGAAACTCCATGCGATAACAGATGACCAATAACATTTTTTAGTCCTTTGTTATGCAAAAGTTAAAGATATTGGCAAAAAATAAAATAATAATAATAATCATTAATAGTTAAAAAGAACATAAAGGCTTAACACTTAAATAAACTCTTAAATAAAATAGTTTTAAAAATTAAAAAAATAAAAGAAATATCCCATCCGAAGATTGTGTGCTTGATAATAAATATTTTCAAGAATAGATTCAACTATTCAAGGCTTTATATAGTATCCAAATAAATAAATTATTAATTAATAACCTTCTCTAAAAAGTGAAAGAATAGCTCATTAATGCTACTCATGCAAATTGGGTGAAATACCATGAGACAATTCAGTCACCAACTAACCAAAAATAACAATCATAATTACTGCTATGATTCAGAGTATTTAACAGTAAACAAAAGAAATCCTGGATTAATAGTGAAAATTAAAAAATAAAAATAAAAACTTACATATATTTGAGGATTGAGACGAGCTCAAATCATCCCACAGTTTTTCACCTTCCTCCTTTACAGTACTATCCATCGCACGTTTCCCTTCGTTAGATGCCGGCAGCAAGTCATCACTTTTTGATTTCCCCTTGAAAGATATAGTCTTAGCCTCCTCCAGTAAAGCATCCAACAAGCCGCTATTGTTCATATTGCCTGGCATTTCTTCTTGGCTAGTCTCACTGTTACTGTAGCCATTGTTGTTGCTTTTGTTGGATGCCTCCTCGAAACAAGCACCACCACCCCAAGAAGTTGCCGGCCCTGGTGGTGCTTGGCCTGAAGGAATATAGCCAATTGGCTGAACCTGACCCCCCATTATAAGTGAAGTAAAACTCATATTGGTTTCCATATCTGCATCATTGTAGAACAGTACTGATGGTGGTGCATTTATCGCGACTGCTTGCCCGGTGGGGTTTTGACTGAATAGATTTGTAGAAAGAGGTGATTGCTGATACGACGAAACAGGAGGCAAAGACAGAGGTAAACAGCCATCGCTACTGTTGGTATTAGCGAACAGTTCTAACTGATGGCTCTGATTGGAGTAGAATGCAAGTGGACTAAGATGATTCTGCAAAGGGTTCAAGGGAGTTGCGAAACTGTTGATGGGATCAAGGGGTGGAAAACAGAGATTGTAAGGAGACGAGGAGAGTGAGGTGGAGCTTGGTTGTGTTCGTCGGTCTTCTTGGTGGTGAAAACGAAACGCTTCTGTTTTCTCTTGGAAATCTTGGGGGTATATAGGCAGACCAGCTCTTAGTCGTCTTTTCATTCTGGTATTCCAATAGTTCTTGATTTCATTATCAGTTCTACCGGGTAACTGCAATAATAGAGAAAATACATAATATATCAGAAGCAGAAAGGTACAAAGTACTTGGAAAAAGAGGTGGGGCTGAAGATAACTGGAGAGTGCAGAGAAAAAGAAAAAGACGGGCAAGAAATCATAATTTAAGCTCAAGAACATAAATGTAAGAGAAGACTTAATACATCATATTTAATTGGAGAAACTATCATTCTAGATGGCATTTGGTTCTAAAAAAAGACTAGGTAAAAGGAAAATGGAAAAAATAAATAAATACAACAACTAATAACAAGGAAGAAAAAGGAGGCATCATTCAAATGGTGGAGATGTAAAAAAAAAAAAAAAACAAAAGGCATGAAGCAACATGCACGAGTATATTTACCTGAGAGGCCATTCGAGCCCATTTATTACCATGTTTGGCCTGAAGCTCGATGATGATATTCTCTTCCTCGGGTGTAAAAGAGCCTTTTTTTAGATTAGGTCTCAAATGATTTGCCCATCTGAGCCTGCAACTCTTGCCGCACCTCATCAATCCGCAACTCTTTTGCACAGAATTCCAATTTCCTTCTCCATATTTCTTCACGAACTCTATCAAGATGGCATCTTCCGCTACCGTCCATGGCCCCTTTTTCAAGCCTTGACTGACCCCTTGTTGGACTGCAGCCTGTCCCCTCTCCATCACTACTACTCTATCAATATTGTTGCAGTTCCTATTGCTCATCATCTTGGATGAATTTCCACACCATCAACACCACCACTAGCTGCTGTAGCAAGGCTGAAACTCTCTTGTTTTGTGGTTTTGTTTGTGGAGTTGTTTGAGGGTTTAAATAGAGCTCAAATCTGTTTATGAGTCTTTTGATTACGCATATTAATTGTCCTTGTGTTATTTTCCTTAATGACAATTGTATGTTCTTATTTGCATGCCTCTAATGTTTGCACTTTTTTTATTATTTGTTGTGCTAGTTCTCTCCTCCATTAAGACGTGTGAGAAATACAGGGAGGAGAGGAGGAAGTGTGAAATTAAAGTCCTTTACCCTTTTTAGCTTCTCTTTTATAAGAGTTCACAGATCTAGAGAGAAAGATTCAGATGTAGAGAGAGAGATAAAAAAAAAACCTATAAAAAAAATGTGTAACGTCTCGTGGATATGTGTAGCGATTAAATAGATAAAACAAAGTCTGTAAAAAAGTTTAGAAGTGTTAAATATAATCTCATAAAGATGCTTATAATTTTCTATACAACCATTGAATCGTGCTCAAACTTGATTAGGAGAGTCTAAAAATGACTATAAAAAGAAACATGTAACGTCTTTTGAATATATGTAAAGACTAAATAGATAAAGAAAAGTCCGTTAAAGCTTAGATGTGTCAAATGTATAACCTAATAAAAATGCTTATAATTTTCGATTCAACCATTGAATTGTGTTTAAATTTGATAAAGTGCAATATAAAAGATCAATTAGCTATAGCCAATTGGGATCCAGAAAGCTTCAAAACTAGACACAAAAGATATTAGTTTTGCTATTTTAATTATTTTTTAGTTGATTTTTTATTTTAATTTTTTTTTTAACTTAGCTTTCAAACTTTTGATTGGGTCGGTTTTATCAAGTCGGTTTTATTGGTGTGTTATTTTGTTATCAAATTATTAAATTATATACTTTTTAGAAAATAACATAGTTTTTTCTATTTAGTTTTATACAATCTAGAACTATAATATTAAAGCTTAAGATCCTAGTTTCTATTCACACTACAAGTTTATTCTTAGGGCTTGATTTTAATATAGGATTTTATGGTCTGATATAACAAATCATGTGTATTCTTGAAGTTTTTCTTCTTTTTCGTATTCTCATTAATATTGTCTAGCATTGCTTTATTATTATTATTATTATTCTCAAAGGATAAATTTTACCTCTCTTTTTTGGAAATTATAAGTATAAATCTGAATTAATATTTTCATACCTACATGGAAATAGCATTTGTAAATACATATTCATAAAGATGCTTTGACAAGCATTAATTGGTGTAAGTTTTCAGACTACAATTGTAATGATTTTGAAATGAGGCATTTCAGTTTAAAAGAGTCAAATTTTTATTTAATAGTCAAATTTGTCGCTTGTCATTTTTACATTAATTTCTGTGATTCTTTAACTTTTTATTAGCAAAAAGTATATAAAGTTTTTAATAAGATAATAAATATATTCCTCCTCAATTTATTTTTTATTTTCACCATACAACAAATTTGTGATTCTTCTATGTGATGTACTTAGATTGTTGTAGCAGGCTCGGGAACAAAGAGAAAATGTGTTTGAACAAAGAAAAAAAATGTATTTGAATAAGATATCCTATAATAAAAAAAAATTAAATAAAGGAATTCCCAAACATTTGGTGATTTTAGCTGTGTCGATATCATTATTTCAATGGTAATAAAATTTGTAACACTCATCACTCTTTATGCATCATCATCCAGAATCATTTAATTTATTATTTAAATATTCCTTTCAATTTGAGAAGAGCCACTTATAATAGTTAGTCATTAAATAAATATAATTTATCAGAGCGAGTGTGTTAATATTGATTTATTCATAAAGATGCTTCGAGATGCATTCATTAAAAAGAGGTATCAAATGACAATATATTGTGGAGTTTAATTACAAGAAATCTGAAATTGGATATTTTAGTTTAAAAGAGTCAAGTTTTCAGATGAAAATTGCAATGATTTTGAAATGGAATGTTTGAGTTTAAGAGAGTTAAATTTTCTTTTATAATAAAATTTTGTTGTTTTTGAATTTTATATTAATTTTGTGTTTCTTTTACCTTTTGTTAGCAAACACAATTTAGTTTTTTAATAAAATATAAATACCTCTCTCAATAATTTATTCTTCATTTTGACCATATAATTACTTGCTAATAATTTATTCTTCATTTAGACCATATAAATATCTTTATCCCTCACTTGACATCATCATTCATAATTAATTATTTAATTTATTACTTCGATTCTTTCAATTTTAAAAGAAAAATCATTATTAATAGCCAGTCTCAGACAAGTTAGTTCATTATAGTCATGATTATTTATTATCAAGGTCATTCTGACAATCGAAAGTCTAATATATATGAATACATACTTTAATATTTAAAAATCATTAGCATTGTGAATAAATACCATTCGTCTTTGCATGTGTGTTTGTAATCCTTGTATTCATAAATATTCTTTAACATAGATCTTCTAATGTAGTTTTTCAGAGATCACAACTAGAGAAATGAATTATAACTACAAAATATTTTGTCCATGGAAAAGTTGTGTATCATTTGGTAAAAATATATCCGACGGAATGTTGTCGTTATTTAGAGTTAAGTCGGTGATTTCACATCTATCAGTAATTTTATTGTTGACTTAATCACCGGCAGTTAGACCAACAAAATATTATTATTAATGATAAAAACATGTGACAACCAATTTTTGTTAGTATATTGCTCAATAAATATTACTAATGGACTTTCGAAAAATGACCTGTTTGTAATACATCTCATATTTTCAATAGATACCTGACAAAATCACCGACAATCATGTTATGTTGGTCTATATAAAAAAACCTTAGCAACTCTATGTAATTCTCCAAGAAAAATTGGCATGCTTTACCAATGGAATAACCGATAGAGTTTTATGGTCGTCACTGGTGTACTAATTTGTTTTTTATTTAATGCTATCAAAACAATTTGACATTAAACAAAAATTTAACTTAAAGAATACATTTAATATTATTAATTTAACTTTAAAAATCAATAACAAATGTTTATAAATATTAACAAAAAAAAAGGCTACAAATAGAGGGCGGGAGTCTCGTTGATATTTGTAAGGGAGAGGTTAATGATTGGACATGTATGCAAACATGTCCTCTCATTGCTATCTTTTTTTTCTTCAAACTTTGCCAGAGCATTAATTTGTTGTTCAATCAACTCCTTAACGGCTCGTGATGGCTGACTCGTGCTGGATTATAAGGTGCCTACAGTCAAGACACTACTCCTCAACCTCATATATCAGGCTAGAGTTATAAAGATACCATAAACCCAATTCTTATAAGGTCTACTAGTTTATCCAGCCTCCAACCACAACTCCAAATTGTATTATGGATGAGTTAAAGGGTCCTCCATTTATTTGACGTGCATTCTAGCATTATATTGTTCCTACACAATAGAATAAACATGGAAAAGATATGAATAAAAAAATATTAGCCCAAACAATGTACACAAGCTTTAAAAATTGACTTACAATAAACACCTCAACTTAATTGTTCATAAACTGTTGCACCCTTTTTTGTTTCCTCACTTTGTATATGTGTTTACATGTATAACTTCATCGGAGTTAGCTCGCACCTAAGTTACGTAGCCTACAAAATAAATCCCTAATTAAATGTTATCACAAAAAATAACTGTCATTTTAAGAAAAATACTTAAAATTAAAATAGACTTTCATACCTGGGGTTTTACATGGTTAGTAAAAGAAAGCAAACCGCCAATATACTTGCTAATAGAACCATGGGTCTCTTTGTTTTTGTTTGAGAAACCACTTTGTGAACACCTTTAAAACCGTCTAACATGAAAAACTCTAGATATCTCTCCTAATTTCTCTTAATGATGTGGAAAGGTCAACAATTCTTCCACTTCTCAAATTCATCATCATATCTCTTAACATAGGTGTACGCATCATACTAGAAATCATGCAACCTAGTTCAGAAATTTTTTAAACAAAAATATATAACCAAAAAAATATTACAATTCAACATAAAAATTTAAACTTCACATGTTAAAACTTATCTAATTAGATGTGATTTTCCCATACTTTCCTTGCCACCCTAGAGTTTGCCTCGTCTCACCAATTTGTTTCCTTGTAATTATTTTCATAAAACAATTAGTTTCTAAATTAAAAGAAAAATTTATTAAAAAAAAAGCATTGACAATATATGTGCTAACCTTAAACTTTCTCCACTAAGCCTCAACCACGGACATTCATTCATAATGATTTTAAGCTAGCTTTATTGAAACAAATAGAATTTTCATTGATGATTTCATCTTCAATGTTATTGTTTGCGCAAGTTTCATATTTGTGAACATGAAAATCAATTAATTAATGGTGAACTATATCAACATATAATCATTAATTTAATGGTATATTTGAATTAAACAAATTTCTTACATGCTTAAATCCATTTCGCTATAAACTTGCTAGAATATAGGTCCCTAGCAGATGAGACACCAAATCTATGACTCGTAATCAACGAGCCTGTGTCTTTAGAATATGTATTATGTGTCTTTTCATGATCGACATCTAAAAGCACCATAGGCTCAAGATCATTACTACTTGAGGATGCACAACTTCTTTTCGACCCTAAACTTTTCCTTAACATCTAAACAATATAACTAAATAATTAATAATATTTAATTAAATTCTCAATCTATATTTTATTGTTTTCTGTTTTATTGCATCTATCCATTTAAAATAAATTTTGGTAGTACCTTCTATGTATAAGACCCTACCCATAATTAAAAACAAAATGCAGACAACCAAATGCAATGCAAACAAATCATTACCTATAAGCCAAAAAAACACAATTACTATGTATTCTTTTCAAGGAAAAGGTTTAAAGGTTAAGATCTACTAAAAACTATTATATTGCTATATTTTATTTAATACAGTAAAGTAAAACAATCTTCATATATGATTTTAAAAAATCACAAGGTTATCATATTAATAACATGATATCAAAAATGCTCATATATGATTCATAACTTAGCCCCTCAACCCTAATCAGAATCGAGTTTGATCACATTGTTATATTAATAGCTTGTTCCTTTCAAGATTTAAACTTAAGAATTTGATCTCATGTTAAATGGAATGATTTTTTAACCAGCTAACCATATTATAGGCAAATGAAATATAACAACATGAATTATCATATGTAAAGGATTGTTGTAAAATCAATTATTTTACAGTTATCAACGTAATTTATAATTAATCAATAAAAAAATCAATAATTTATGTATGTAACTACTCAAAAAGTAAATTATTTTACTAAACTAACTAACTAAATTACTCAAAAAACAAAATCATGTCTAAAAACAACAACACATAATTATTGAAAAATTATTTCTATAGTCTATTCAAATCATAAATTCACATAAAATCCAAAATCAATATAAACCCTAACTTCCCTCAAATTAGGGATTTCTCAATTTCAAACACAAATAAGTGAGAAAACAAAATTATAATGGAAGAACAATTCATAAACAAATGATAGGATACACATAGAAGGAAAAAAAATAAAAAACAAAAGAAAACAAAGGAGAATGCATACCATATCAACAGTAGAGTCCAAGAACTTAAAAGAAATCAAACCTCAATGAGAGAGAAACCATCACTTGGAATTGAAAAAAAAATATATCATCTTTATAATTTTGATGCAATTGTATTTAAAATCATAAGAATAATAGAATACTCATGCATTATTGTAGGGAACTCTTTGATAAGGTTGTTAAGACCTAGTCCAACAAGTCAAACTTGAAAGTTGAAACCTCCCAACTCGAATCCTTACATAGCTCAAGTTTCAAATTAAATTGTGTGGGGAGAATTGACCAAATATTCGACTTAGCGAGTTTAAACACAACTCAAATGACTAATAAAAACTTTGTTTGACTTAAAAAAATTTCAAGACAAAATTGTTATTTCTTTAATATTGAAATGATGATATTTTAGAATGATCCAAGTTAACCCATGAAATCTGCAACTCAAGTTATGGATTTTACTGAGTTTAATAACTTTATTTTTTAAAACTAATTTTTTCACAATAGAATAAAAAAAAATACTCTAATGGAAAAGCAACCACATAAGATTAAACATAAAAAAAAGGGATTCTGATAGGTTGAAAAAAAACAACACTTGCTAATATTATTAAAAACTACTATAATTTTATTCAAAATAAAGTAAAAATCAAATGGTATTAAATAAAACAATATCTAAAATATATTCTTAATTAATTTAAAATTTTAATAAAATAGCATATTTTATATATTTTAAAATAATTAATTTTAAAGAAATTTCATCTCAATTTATGAGGGAGAAAATATGTTAGGCGTGTTAACCTGGATAGCCCATTATGCTTGACTTATCAAAATAAAGCAAGGTGTGTGGATCTAGTAGCTCATTTCCATGCGCCTAGGTTTTGTTTCTTCTTTTAAACACATTGTCAATGTAATATTTTTTTAAAAAAAAAGAAGTAGGTGACTCATTGTCTCTTTGCCCAATTTCCAGTTACCGAAGAAGTTAGGTTGTAGTGTTTTCAACCCAAAAATCCAGTCTTTAACCCATTTTCATATGAAATACTTTAAAAAAAAAAACAATCTAATAACTTTGATAAAATGATTTTTAAACGTGAAAAACCCTTAAATCGATTAAAAAACACAAAACTAAAAAAAAAACTTTTCATAGCTTAATGTATTTTTTTTACAACATCAAAGCCCAAAAATACATTTGTGGCCCTCATCTTGCCAATGGGAACAATTTAACACCAAACTTGGGTTTTTCATTTTTGTTAATAGAATCTTATAAACCAAATGTTTACTCTCTTTTCCATCGGTTTTCGACAATACTCGGGGGCTAATATGTAAAGAAAATGAAGTTTTGTACTCAAATATATAATTGAAAGACTAAAAGAATCAAAAAAGTTGTAAAAAATCTTAATGAGTATTTTTAGAAAAGGTATTGACAACATAGTAACAAAAAAAGGGGTTGCATGTTTGTTTTATTATTAAATGTGGTCCTCAAAAATTCAATTTTTATAACCAATAAAATTGAGTCTTGTCTTGCGAAATTGAATATGAATTTAATGGTAGAATATTTTACACCCCAAAAACCATATAAAAAGTTATTCAAAATAAATTATGAGCTTAAAATCCTGTTTAATATAGTTTACAAGGATAAAATTAAAAAATAATTAGGAGATCATAATAAAAGTTGTTCAAAGATAAAAAGAAAATTGCATTGTTCGAATGAATAATGTAATGTGAGGGAATCCAAAGTGCAATCACCTTGGTTTTTATTATTATTATTATTATTACTATTATTTCTTGTAATTGTAATTAATCTCCATGTCTATTTAATAGCTAGGTTATTTCAGGGATTATATATCTAATATGAATTGATTCATTCATATCTATATAGCATTAGCATCGTAAATATAGGCCATTGGATCATTAGTCTTTGCGTGTGCATTGTTATTCTTTTGTTCCTAAAAATGCTTCCATGTGCTAATGCACGCGTTTTCAAGTAATAAATCTTGTGATAATTTTGAAATAGAATATTTCAATTTAATTTCTCTTGCAGTCAAATTTTGTCATTTATCGTTTTTACGTTGGTTTCTTCTCTTTTTTTCTTATATTTTTATTAGCAAAAAAATAATTTTTTAAATAAAAAATTAAATATTTTCTCTTCAATTTACATTACAGACAAAAAGAATTCAATTAGTAAATACTAAATAGCAAAAAAAACGTATCGCATGTAATTCTTTTGTCTTGTTAGACATTCTTGATTGATTGACACAAGTGAAATCCGTTTTTCTTTGGAGAAAACCTGGCTACCTGGTCAGCGTTACGCTGCCAGTGTATTAAAAGCCGTAAAAATAATATAATACTGCCAAGTCGACGTGGAAAATTCTTTAATAATAGAGATGATTATTTTTTGTTTTGGTTTTATAAAAATAAAAAAACTGAAATTTTTAAAAGAAAAAATCAAAATCAAACAAAAATCGATTCAAACTAACCAATTTCGTTAAGTTTTTTAGGACAAAAATTAGTTTAAACCAGTTTGGCTCGGTTTTTTCTAATTTGACTTTTTTTTTTCAGTTTGAATTTGATTCGGTTTGGTTTTTTCATTTCAAGTTTAAAAAATCAAAACCAAATCGAATCAGTTGTTTTTTTAAAATTTTAATTTTATTTTTTTACGATTCAGTTTTTTCAGTTTTTTATTTTATTTTATCAATTTAATCAGTTTTTTAATATTTTTCTTGCCTCTATTTAATAATGTAATAAAAGTTGGATAAGGGAATCTTTACTCAATTTCTTACTTCATCTAATTTTAAATTAAAGCAGAGGTTAATACTCAATCGGACAATAGTAAAGTAATGATTTAATTTTAAATAAAAATATTAAAATAAAATTATATTGAATTCATCCAAATTAATCTAAATTAATCTATCATCAAACTTACAACATAAGTCATGGTTTGACTAATTTTAGTAACTCTGTTTTTAAGTTTTATTTTTTACTTATAAGATAAAAATATAAACACCCCCTTTTTCAACTGTCTGTGCATCTAAAATCACCTCATAATATATATATATATATATATATATATATATAACAACATTAAATCAATAAAAAATTGAAAATCAAGAAAAACAATTCCAACCCAATCTATCTTCTTCAACAATATTAGAGGCCGAAAACATTTCAATTGTTTTTCAATTCATCCGTATTAACCGATAACTTTCTTTTTATATTTAAATATAAAATCAAAAAATAATAAAAATAATTTTTTTCACTAAAACAAAAAATTGAAAAACAACAAAGACCAAAAACAAAAATTTCCAAACTTCTATAGCCAAAAAAAAAAAAAAAAAGCCAAAAGGCGCTGAACAAAAAATTATCTTAAGAAAATCATTTTTGCCACCTCCTCAAATTTGGTATCCATTTTTTTTATTTTTTGCAACCACTAAAACTGAGATCCATTTTGCAAAATTGATTCACATTTTAATAACCATATACAAAGCAAATCAAAGTAATTCTTCAGGCTTAAACCCAAAACAACAATTTGTCCGATGAAATTAAAAATAATGATAATTAAGGACTTAAATAAAATAAAACAAAACAAAAAAGGACTAAAAAAGTATTTCTGTGATTCATGGTTTTTGTGAGACAGTACACAGTGAAAATACCGTGCCATTTAGTTTTTTTTATTTTAATTTAATTTTAACATACTCATTTCTCTTTCAAGTTACAAATCTCTGAAACTGACATCAAAATATCAGCTTGCTAAGAGCTCAAGACAATGATGATCACTGAACAGGTATTTTGCTTTTCATCACCCTGGCTATGTTTTTATTTCCAATTTATTATTCATTTGAAATGGGATTTTCACTTGTGTATTCAACACAGGGCCTGTAGGATTTCTAAGTTCAAGTTACTAACAGCTAAACGACGATTCTTTCTTCACAAATGCAAATTTTCTAAGGTCAGTACCCCCAATGGCCAAGTATGCAGGTGGTGGAATTGATGATCAAACACAGGGTGTTCTAAATAAGATCACGATCTGCATTTATTCAGCACAGCTCAAATCAAAGACATCGTCAAAGAAACACTTTCAAGGAAAACATCTACCTGTTGATCATATGCCCCGAGCTATCGGTCATTGGTGCTGCAAACTGTGGATGCAGGTGCTCTGTTGAATGGGTTTTGAGTAGAACGATTGAAGAGCAAAAACAAAGGGTTCCTTGTGGGTAGAATATACGGATTAATACATGAGCTAAAGCTTCTCTCACTAAGTAAACCTACAGACTTGAGATTTAGGTTTCAATAAACATAATCTTGCTTCATTCTGTTAATGTTCAGTACTGGTCGATGCACCTACTCAAAATTTAGGTTGGTATATCAGAGATAATAAAGCTGAGGAGTTGAACTAAATTCTGTGGTGCAGTTTTCAGACTTCTCATTGTTTATCCTTAGAGAAATGAAATTTATTGTCAAGATTTTTACTAACATGAAGTTTTCTCTCTAATTATTTGCTTTTATTTCTGATACAATCAACAAAATATATTACCAACTTGGCATTTTCTGTTTCATTCCAAGAGAGCTCAATTAGCAAGGAGCAATTCTAAAAGAATGTAATATCTATAGATATCTTTACAGAATTCTGGGTATGGAACTGTAAAACCCATTATAGTGCTGCCGTAAGCATTCAAGAAACTATAGTCACAGAATTACAAGAAGGATCCACATAAGATGATAGTAACTGTGAACAAGTCATGAATACCTCTTTCACAGCCGATTAGGGACAAGGAACAAAGAGTCTTTAGTATCTCCACCTTGAGACATCACCATCAAGCATACAGATGAGAAACCAGCGACGAACCATTTGAACTCAGAACTCATTTTCAATTTGGATGCCGTAACAAATTATCACAACATATGTTTGATGAAATCAAGGTTTAGGGTATCCCGAACAATAAGAAAAAATCCAAGGGTGATAACAAGCACGATCCCGGATGACATAATCCTCTGCTCTATTTCTAAAGGGAGCTTTCTCCCACCCCTAGCTGCTTCTATGAGAATGAAGGCCAGGGAGCCCCCATCCAAAGCAGGTAATGGAAGGAGGTTTATCACTGCAAGATTAATATTGAGCACAGCTGCAAATTGGTAAAGTCCATCAATATTTGACCTTGCAACTTCTGCACCAACAGCAATTATAGCGACTGGACCTGATACCTTGCTTGCTGATTGAGAGAAGTTTGAAAAAGTTTGTTTCAAGCTATCCACCACATTGGATGAAAGACCCCAAAATTCTTCTCCAGCAAAATTAAATGCCTCGAAGATGTTCTTAGCTATAACCTTGGTAATCTTTACATTGTTTGATAATTGAACTCCTATTTTACCTGTTCCATCAAAACTCTCATCCGGGGTGACACCAATTTCAAAATTCTGTTCCCCCCTCTCAACCTTAAGCAACACATTCTTGTTAGGACTACTCTTAATGACACCAACAACCTCGGATACTGCATTGGGCCCAGTTTTAGGCAAATTCGTTCCATTAACAGCAAGAATTACATCGCCGGGAAGCAACCCATCACGGGAAGCAGCAGAAAAGGCTCGAACTTCAGGAACAAGCACCCCAGGAAAGGCCTCTTGCACAGGCAAACCAACTGATACTACTTGAGCAAGGATTATAGCATAAGCAAAGATGATATTGGCAATAACACCAGCTGATATCACTATCGTTCTATCCAATATCGGTCTATTCTTAAGCAAATTCTCATCATCTACTGGTATATCGCTCTCCGGATCATTATCAGGAAACCCCACAAACCCACCCAAAGGAAAAGCTCTAATAGAATACTCAACGTTCCTTGCATTAAATTTAGCTAAAATTGGACCAAACCCAACAGCAAATTTACTTACATGAATACCCTGTAGATAAGCAGCAAGGAAATGACCACTTTCATGAACAACAATAATGGCTGTCAACACTCCAACTGCCTCTAAAACAGATTCAAAGTTCCCTAAGTCAAATCCAGAGACAGCCCATGACCTGAAGTCCAACCTTTTCCCAAGTGGGAATCTGGTGAAAAGGGGAGTCTTGGAGTGAGAATTGAGGTTTGATGAATAGCAAAGCGAAGAGGAAAGAGGTTTCAAAAAATGGGTGGTTTTGGGCCTTAATGAGGATGACTCTAAAATGGGTGACTTTGAGTTAGAAAATCTAGGGAGAGAAGATGAAGGGGAAGGCAATAGAGAGGAAGAAGATAAGCTTATTAGCATGGCTTCTTGATTGGTGTTTGCTTTAACAGGGGAGGGTTTAGGCTAATGGGAGAGGGAGATATGGCGAAAAGGGAAGGTAGTGGCTGTGGATAATTCATATTTCTTGAGTTTGTGGAGGGGAAGTAGAGTGATAATTTTACCTCTTTTGTCTTCATTCCACACAAGTAACGTGTTTTGCTTGCGTGTTTTGTTTTCTTCTTGGTGTAAGACGCAAGACTTCTAATTTGATATTTTTTTTATAAAAAAATCTCGATATTTAAAAGTTGATTTCATCCTTGCTAATCCGGTAAAGTTAGATATTTTTATTATGGGGGTAAAGTTTTTTTTTATTATTCATAATACTCAAACTTTAAATTTTATTGAAAAAAACAAGTATCGAATATATTAAAAAACCAATTTTAAAAATATAAAAAATTAATTTTAGATATATAAAACAATATTTAAAATTTAATTTTAAAAAACACTATAATACAATTCCGGGAATCAAATCAGGGTCAATAGAGGTCCCGAACAACTTTGAAACAACCAAGGTTTTTCCTTGGGTTTGATGGTTGTGGTAATAGCTGGAAATGAATATTAGTGTATTTTAATTCTTTTATATTTATAATTTTATTTATATTAAAGAAATTTTTTATATTTTATATTTATATTCTATTTATTAAATACTAAATTTAAATATCCATATAATTTTAGATATTCAATCGAGTTTTTATTATTTAGATTTTAGATGAAAACTAATTTAAAAAGTATTTTCCAAAACATATTCAACTATAAAAACAAATAAATCATAAAAAAAATGTGATTTTGTTTCCAATTTTTATGATAATTTTCAACATCATACTGTATATAGGGTTGAAATAAAACAAGTAGGAATCTTTTAATTAGCTAGTTTTAATTTTTGGTCGGATGGAATTGGGATGGCTTTGCTCCTGACCAAACCACAAGCCATGATTCGATGTTAATTTTCCCGAACTATGGAAAAGAAGTTGCAAGGTTTGATGGATAGATAATTTGATGCTTAAATTATCATCTTTTAAAAGATCATGATATAAATTTATAGTTATTAAACTTAACCCGACTTCATGAGTTATTTGGAAAACTAACAATTTAAAGTCTAATCCAAGTTGAATTTTTATTTAATTATAAAAATATTAACTCAATAAAATATTATTGATAAGATTGGTTTTTCAATGATCTAATTATGTGGTCAAACCTGGTCCAAACTCGATTTAATCCATTCTAAATATAAAAAAAACAGCATTGTATTTACTAAAATAATCTATCCAATTGATCCAATAGCTTAATAACCTCATATATTTTTTAATTTGATTTTGGAACTAGGTATTATATAAATCCCTGAATAAAATTCAGAAAACTAAGAATTAATGTATATACTAAAATATGTATTCAATTAATTTTCAAGACATAAAGAATGAATCACTTCGGGATGAATTAAACCAAGTTATACATGTAAGAATTAATATGATATGATGATGACAATTTGATGCGTATAATGATGGGGGGGGGAAAAAAAAGCAAAGTACAACATCGAAAACTGATATAGATTCGATGTGCTAAGAAATAAAAATTAGGTAAGCACTTGAGATGTATGGACTTTAACTTGTCATTATATGTTTAATTTGAATTTTAATAGAAGCATGCGAGGAAAACAAATTTGTGATATCAACTAAGGTACTTTTTTCTACGAGTAGTGTGAAATATATGTGAGGTGTCATAAATATCAAGACTTGGCTTGAAGCCATGGAAAAAAAATATGAAAAGGTTTCATGTGAGTTGGAATACCAAACCCGACACTAATGTTAATATCTTTACAAACCCGACAAGTAGAAAACACTCATGCTAATATACATCAGCCCACAAATACTAATAAGAATTCATTACATATTTTAAATGAGTCAATAACTTGTTTCAAGACAAAAACATTAAAAAAGGTATTTCAGCATTGATTTTGAAATTTTCGACCAAGTTAGGTTTGAAGTGTCCATTGAAGTATTAAAAAGAAACCTTGGTACAAATTATTCATGTTCAAGAAAAGTCTAATCCAACTTTATTTGGGTCATGAGGTTTCGGTAAGAAGGCTATCAATTTTTAAAATTTTCAACCAACTTTATATTTATAATGTTTCTATGTGTTTTGTGGATTTCTAATTATGTATGACAATATTAATTATTATTTTTATGTATTAAGATTTATTTATTTTTCTTTCATTGTTAGGCGAGGAGAAAACAACCAAAGAAAACAAAAAAAATCAAGCTAACTTAGGAGTTGTTAGCTTGATTAGCATAACAAAGATTTAATATTATGAGCTTTATTTTATTTTGTTAGCTACTGACCAATACTTATTTAAACTTAATTAATACTTTGTTTTCAACTAGGATCCAAGGCTTGTTTGGATCACATTATGGGTTTTAGTTTAAGATTTTGGGGTCAATTTTGTAATCGAACGAAATCAATCCACTATAATAGATCCGCTAAGGTTAATTTAAAAAAAAAAAAACTATTTAAGCGCATGTAACCTAAATTTTAGTAGTCATTGATGAATAATACTTCTGAATTTTTTAATTTTAATGTGTAAAAATAATTTTTACATTCTTCGATTCTTGAACGAACTAAATCTGACTTATCAAAGATTAACCGGCTTCATGGTGTCGTTCGACTTCATTCCAATAATGTTGGTGCCTTAAGGTAGATTCTCATTGCGTCACACTCCTATCAGATCTATTTCAACTATCTAGAATCAGATCTCAATCTTGATTATGGATTGCGTGACCATGTGATCATGAGGTTCGCATCAAGCGTCTTATAAGCGATGTATGCAACGCCTCCTAGTGGTTAAACATGTCCATCTACCATGTAGTTAGATGTGCTATTGCATTCTTTTTTAGTTGGTATAATGCGTGTTATTAATGGTTAAGTGATTTTTTTCTTCTTCTCTCTTCACCCCTTAAAATTACATATTGATCTTCTTTGTTTTTTGTACATGTGCTTCGGTCTTTTATCTTTTAATTATTTGTTTTTGTCCTTGACTCTTTAATAAGAATTTTATTTCCTTCCATCTCAATTTGTTATTAATGGAATTAGGGTTTTAGGCAGAGGATGTTACATGATGGTGTGGGGTGTCATTCTGTAAACCAATGAGGCATCACATGCTACTGTTCAGCCTTCATGTGCTAATAGCGATGAAGGCGGTCTTTGTATAGGAAATGAATGAATACGTGGGTATATAATTAGGAAGCAACTAGTTCTCGACACGGTGGTGGATACAGAAGTTTGCAGTTGGAATGCAATTAATTTTGTTCTTGCTAATGATGTTAGAGAGAAACAAGCTTCAGAGGAGGGCGAAAGAGAAAGGTTTGTGTCCAAATTACATTACTTTAGTTGCTCCACTTACTGCTTGTGCTCCTGCCACGCTAGTAGAGATTGGCTTGGAGTCGTTTCAGTCAATGTTGGTGATACCAATATTGGAGGCAATTGAGAGGAGGTTTCTTCGATTGTAGCCACAGCATTGTGGGCGATAAGTGATGTTATCAAACACCAATGCAGGGGGTGGGGAGATGGGGCCTGGCTACTGATGTGGGAAAGTTGAAAACATTTCTCGTTTAGTATCACAGTGGTTCACAGAGAATTTGACCCAAATATACTGTATGGACAGATAATTATAGCACATTTAGCTTAGGATTGACAGTATGATGTATTGTTTCTGCAGTAGGTTGGTTCCAGAAAAGAATGCCGGAGCTCAGGTTGGTGTCTCGGTGGGCTTTCAAACTTTGAGGGTTCTGAATGGCTCCTTCAGCTGCTCCGGTGGGCTCTTCATAACTATTGACCCTTCTTGTGGAATTGTTAACCATGTGGTCATGCTTCTTTAATGCTCAATTGGTTTGGTTCTTTCTCAAATCTATTCTAAATTACATAGCTGAAGTTTCAGAACAGGTTATTGGTTTGGCAAGTCCCAAAGATTGAATCAAAATGCTAAACAATCTTGTGATTCACTGCAATAGGTTGGAGTGGCTGGATTTTGCATGGGGGGGGTGCTCTCTCTATTGCAAGTTAAGTTTTGGTTCCTGAGGTTGATGTTGTTGTTGCGTTCTCTGGTGTTCCTTCATCACGGCTCGCTGACCCTGCTATTATTGAGTACGTGTTACCGTGGGAATTTTATCTCGAGTTATTAATATTATTGTTTTTTTAACTGATATATTGAACGAATTTGCTGTTTTTGATCTTCCTTCTTTGAATTTGAAGAATAAAATGAAAAACTCGTCAAGAAATACGAGGAGAGATGTATTACTGAGATAAACAGAACAGGTGAACAATGAAAGCTTGCATCTGAATCAGAAGAGGGAGCTTCATCATTCTCCCTTCTCAGTCTTTTTCCTTTGTGTTCTTTTTTCTCATAGTGCGGTTAGGCCTGTAAAATATGTTGCCTCAAATCAAACTTAGGCAATTAAGAAAATCAAATGTCAGATATGTTGGTTTAACAATACAAATGGATCATAGATGTATTATCTTTTTAACTATTATGAGTTTCTAAGCTTGCAGAACAAAAAGAACTACCGGTTTTAGCCATATGTTCATCTGATATTCTCACTGAGCTCACATGTTAGGCATGTATAAATATTGAGAGTAGAGAAAACAGACAAGATTCATCAACATTAGCTGGTTGAAGGTTGAAAATTGATGTGTATCATGGGAATTATAATCCATTTCGTAAAGCTAAATATAATATGCAAGAGGATTTAGATGGTCCAATGACAAGAGCGAGAGTAAAACAACTATAACGGGCCTTGAAGAATCAAATTTGAATGATTAAAGATGCGTCGGAGTTAAAAATTAGTAATCAGTTTGAAATTAGTTTAAGGGTACTTATTTTCTTGCAATTGAAGCTTGGAGATGGGAAAAGCCATTAATGGTTCTTTTGATGCTAGGCTACTTGAATTTGGATTGATAATGCAAATAAGTAAAGGAATTTATACTGTTTACGGTTAGAATAATAGATGAATTTGAACCTGAATTTGAAGTCATCCATTGCATGTGATAGCAAGACTTATTTAAGTGAAATTCAATCTCAGAACGTGATCTTTCTAGATTGTTCAACCATGATTGCATTAGATTTTTGTATAAAAAGTTATAATTGTTTTAAATGTAGTCTGCTTATATTTCAAAAAAATCAAAAAAACGTGGGTTAGTTAAATTTGTCTAGTTACTTTATTAAAAGTCTAGTTTTAGGCTTGACTTCTGTCATATTGAATTTTCCTAACTTTGGAGGGATATTTCAATTATAAATATAGCATCAGAATATGCAATAAACACTTTTGGCCAATATTTGAAACTTAATTTAGAAAATTAAGAGTTGTTCTTCCAAATTGATTTTATGAAGAACCCTACCTTACTTATCACTCTTCAATCATAAAAAGTGTGGCGTCGAAATTCTAGATTGATCTTATGGCTTCCAGATTGACTTATCAAGATATCATACTAGTATATTATCTTATTTACCTTAAAATTACTACAATCCAACTTAAATACAAAAAAAAAAAAAAACAGTATAACCAGATTCATTCTTCTTCCATTTTCATTAAAATTATTATTGTTAATTTTCGAATCATTCACGGCACATAAAAAATGTAATATAGAAATGATATGCAGTTGAATTCAAGTTAAATTGTCTGCAGAATGATGTTTCCTGCTGTGCCAGCCTACGGATATTGAATGCATGATGATAAGATGGATCATAGATGTACATGTATTAGAGGTACATTTGATCCAGAAAGCCTCCAAAAACGAAATGTAAATTAAAATTTACTCATGCTGTTGTTAATTTTGATATTTAAGGCTGCCAAGACTCTGGAGGAAAAGCTGAAAGCATCAGGAATTCCGTATGAGGTACACATTTATCCAGACAATGCACATGCTTTCATGAACAGGTCTCCAGAAGGTGTGAAGACGAGGTCGGACATGGGAATGCCTGATGAGGATGAAGCTTCTCCTGAGCTGGCTTGGTCCCGGTTCAAAACATGGATGACTTGTTTTCTTTTTCTTTTTTTTTAATGTGAGTGTTTAGAATAATTTATATGTATTTTAATTAATTTTACAGATCCTGAAATTAATACTCAATTCTTATCTGCATGAATGAGTGCTCAGTTCTATACGTCCATCTCGGCTCCATGCTTGCTAGCTTGCATGTAGCAGCATGGTATGTTGCACAGACACGGGCTGGGAAGGCCTGGCATAAATTATGTGTGTTCCCCTCCTGTGCAGGTCTGCTTTTGGTAATCTATATCACCATGAAAAGTCTCAGAGAAGATGCAGTGCATAAATCTGCTTTTGTAGATCCCAGCTTGTGAAAAACTCATGACCAGATTGTCTGCAGAAACTTTAAAGGGCTTGTGGAATGTGAAAATAGAGAACAGATGAGCAAAAGCTTAATAAAAAAAATGGTCTACAAAACTCATACATACTCCATGTATGAAAACCCCTTAGATAATCTCTCAGACCTCCGGACCTTGTAAAAAACAGTGTGTCTCAAAAACAACATTATTCTGGATGAAGTATGGCCCAAATGAACAGATCTTGATGAAGAAATTGATTATGACTTTTATGACCCTCAATATTTTGCACATCTCCATGACTTGCAAATGCAATACAAAAACAAAAAACTCAAGCAGATAATTCTGGGCATACCAAAACTTCTGGAACCACATGAGATGGAAATGCTTGCCGACGATGAGTATGTGTTGGCCCTACAAGTCCAAGCTATTCGTGATCAGGACAACCTATCAAATCAGAATCTCTCTCCAGATCATGAACCTATTGTTGGTTGATATTAGTATTGTACTAGTTTGTCATTTGTATCATAAGGGTGTATTATTAAGTGTGCTTCAGTACTTTCTTATGTAACGCATGATGTAAGAAAAAGCTTCAAAATAGTATAAATAGAGGTTGTGTGTAATATTAGAAGGCAGAACCTTAAGAGGATAGACCTCGAAAGATAAGCCTCTTCAATAAAAGAACTTGTTCTCCAAATTCTCTGTTCTTCGACCTCTTTACATTCCAAAACTAGAAGATTTTGTTATCATTCAAAAAAACATAACTCCAGCAAGTAGCTGTTTAGTGCCTCTGATTATGGTCGTGTTAAGCAACTTTGTCAGAGTTTTTGTCTCACTATAGTGCTATCCATAGTTTATGGTTGTCGTGTACGGGATGTTGAAAGCACCTCCAATGAAAGGGAAACATGATGGATTTAGATTTTTTTATATATTTTAAAAGTGATTTATAAGAAAATTAAAAAATATATATTTTTAAAAAATATTTTTTATATTTGTATGTTATTTTGATATATTTGTATAAAAAATAAATTTTAAAAAATAAATAATATATTATTTTAATATATTTCTAAATAAATAATATTTTAAAAAATATAAAAACAGATTATATCGCAGCCGCACAATCTCTTTTCCACACGGCATCTTAGATAGAGTAACTTGTGGTGATACATGAAACTCAATATTTCAGTTTTTTTAAAGTTGAAGTTACAGGCTTCCAGCTGGTAATTAATGTGAAGCACCCAGCCATAAGAAAAGGATGGACAGGCAATGCAATTTGGTCAGTGTTTTTGTATTTTTAAAAAGTATAATTAAAAAAATTAAAAGATATATTTTTTATTTTAAATTAATATTATTAAATTATTTCGATGTGTTATATCAAAATTATTTTTTAAAAAATAAAAAAATATATTATTTTAATATATTTTCAAATAAAACATACTTTAAAAATAACACAATCACAAACATTCACTTCATCAAAATTGATTCACACTCGATGTATCTTTAAATGATCTTATAGACCCCGAGCTTGAATGTTTTTTAACCATTTATATGATAATATAAAAAATAATTTTTTTAAAAAAATATATATATATATATATATATTATTTTTATATATTTAAAAAAATACTTAAAAATCAATTTTTGCCGCAGTTTCCGTGGCAAGATGAATTTGCAAGTAGCTAGCTAGAAGACAAGATGGATAGTCACAATCAACGATAGAGGCAGAGTTATGAAAGATACATGCAGAATCTCACTCTTTCACATGTCCCGTTCCTTAAGATGGGCGGTGGATATCAACCCATTTTTTTTCTTTTTTTTATTTATTTCTGTCTTAACACGTTTACTTAATTTACAAGCCTGAGTCCACCTAGCTTGTTTTCGTATATAGATGTTTCGTCAAGTTTACTTGTTTTTTAGGTGATTTTTGTAGTTGTAATTTTAAAAAAATTAAATTTTAAAAAATTATGATTAATTGTTGTTAATTAAATTTAGATACATGTTTGATAAAAATTATGGTTGAAGTTTACGTGTAGCAAAAAATATGTATAAAATATTTGTGTTTGTAAGTGTAGTTGCGGTTATTTTTCAAAGTAATTTTTATTTGTAAATGTATTAAAATAATATTTTTTTTTATTTTTAAAAAATTATTTTTGATATCAGCACATCAAAATGATCTGAAAACATCAAGAAATATATTAATTTGAAACAAAGAACAAAATTAAAAAATTAATTTTTTTTAAAAACACTTTTGAAACGCCAAAACAAATAGAGTAAAAATTTAGTTAAAAAGGAATGTAAAAACTACTTCAAAAAAATTACATTCAAACTCAATTTTTTAATGGACCTCGCAACATAAAATGCATGATGTGTTACTAAATATCTTGTTGTATTTGTTTCACCGCAAACACAAAAGCTAGTGGAAAACAAACACAACCTTATAAAATAAATAACATATATCATATATCTGAGTAGCTTGTAACCCATGTTTTGTTTCTTTGTTGGTACCATTTTAAGTTAATTTCAAACATAAAAATATAGAAATAAACGTTATGTATGTAATTTTGGTACTATAACTTTTTAAAATTGAAGAACAAAAAAATATTGTTTATATTTAATAAAATAAATTAAGAATATATATATTAACCGATAAATTAAAAATAGTTTTTAGTGCTAATTAAATTACAAATCGAAACAAATCTGGTACATGAAACTATGCTAGTGTAATTTGATAGTTTGAAATTGTAGACAAAAAAAAGTTTGACGGCCAAAATAGTGTATCTAATAGAGTAAATTTTTTTATCTTAATGATCTTAAAAACACATTTTTATAGTCTAATATATTTAGAGAAATTTAATATTTTTTTTTAAAAAAATTAAAGTTTAAATTCAAAAAAAAAAAAAAATACGTCCTCAACCACCGATCCCTTAGAATTAATATAAAGTTAATTTAATACATAAAGTATACGGTGGAGTGGCCGAAATGCAACAACATTCAATCGTCTGCTTAGGGCATCAAATACATGTGCTGAAAAAATAAAATAAAACCCTGTTATTATTGTATGTTTGTAGTGGGACATATTTTCTGCAGCTGACAATTAATTAATATGACAGTCTTTTCTAGTGGAATTTAAACATTTTTAAAATACTTATGTCATTGAAGTATTCTCCTTCAATTAGCTGCTTATTACCGACACCTACAAATTTTGTTTTTCAATATTTCTAAAATATATAGTATTACAGAGTAAAGAAAGATGAACAAATTGCCTAGAGAGAAGATGATTTATGGTTAAAGATTGAAGGTTGGATAAAAAAAAAAGGGGATGGAGTTATGTGCCTAAAGATTGAAACCTTACATGAAAGTGAATGTTTGAAAGTAATTATATGTCCAATTAAAAAAAAACAAAATATCAAGAATTATATTAAATTCTAATCAAATCCCAAATTAAAAACTCTAATTTCTCAATAGTTAACTTAGACGATATATCGTCTAGTTCATGTTCAAAATGCACCGTTTAGAATAGATGGTAAATGACGTATTATTTATCTTCTTTTATGGTAGTTTCAGGTTGATCAAATTAGCATTTTTAAATGAATGAATGTGAATCTACTAACCAAACCTCTAAATTGAGCAAGGTTAGATTCAAACAAAAAGTGTGTTTTTCCTCTACCAACCTCAGGTGGTCTTTGACGATGATGACGTCGAAGTTGATCTGATAAAGCTTCGAAAATGGTCATTTCATCCAGCCACGAATGTGATACCCATTATGCAAAATCATTGATTTTTTTTGTGTTCACATTTCCAACCTTTTCGATGGGTTCTTATCAAGGGTTAACCATGTTTCTCTTAAGATCAAACTCATTAATCTTCAAGTTTAGCAAAACTATTAAAATTTTCAAAATCTAGTTTGTCGCAAAACTACCAAAGTATGTAACTTCTAGCAGTTAAAACCATTTAAAAACATCACTGTTCTAATCAGAGGGTCATGCGTTGATCAATCATTATCAAACCTTGATCAAAATCTTAGCTTGAAACCTTATTAATATCCCTTAAGAAATTAGAGCAGAGAGGGGGGGGGGAATGAAATGAGGGGGAATAGGAGAGAAAAAAAATTGATAAAGAAACCCTAGTTGTAAAGATTCAAGAGCCTAGCACAAGAGTTTCTTTAAATTTGAAAGGGTCGAAACTTATGGAGACAAGATTTTACAAAAAAAGAGAAAAAGAAACAACAACCATTGATTAAAGCTTTAAAGGTATAAAATTTCTTTGAACTAGTAGGTTATGTCCATGAGACACACCTTTAGCTCTTCCTTACATGTTTTAATGAAAATTAATGATTATATAAGACTCTTTTTTGATAGCCACTATTTGCATACATGTATCTTTATTCTTGTTGCTTAAGTTTGTGTATTTTCAAGAATTGATTGATTGATTTTTTTTTTTAATTTTACAAGTTAATAAAATATGACTTGTCAAATAAAAATCAACGAACGCTCAATTTCCTCAGCTTTTTCATAAGCCAAATATATATTCATCGCTGATTGTAAGAATAATTTTAAGAAATATATTTGGTTAAAACTAATATAAAATAGTTTTTTATATTTAAAATAAATAAATAAAATAAATTATTTTAGCTTTTTCAAAATTAAAACTTAAAATATAGATATTATGAAAGTATTTAGAATGTGTGTTGAGAGTGTAGTGATAATTATTTTTTAAAGTGTTTTTTATTTTAAAACACATTAAAATAATATTTTTTTTATTTTAAAAAAATTATTTTTAACATTAATATATTAAAATAATATTTAAAATTATAAAAAATATATTAATTTTAAAAGTTATATTTCTCACGTCCAGGTGAAGACCGCTAATTATTATTATTATTTAAGTATTTATAAAATGGACACCCTTTTCTTGACGTGTTTGTAAGGGTCAGTGGTCACTGGTCAGTAATCGGGTATTATTCTTCCATGTAGCCAGTCAAGGATATGTGTACAGTTTTACCATAAAGGCCAAGGGATCCGGTCCACTGGAACAAGATGCGGTCAACCCAGTCTATCAATCAATTGGTTCGAACCACACCCTCCTATATGTGTTGGTATTTAACTCGGTTTTGTTTAATGAGTTATTTTAGCAAATCTAATGAAGGTTAGATTTTAAATAAAATTAAAAAAATTAAAAAATATATTTAGCTTGTAATATTTTATAAACGGAGCTAAAATAATTCTTTTAACAGAACAATGCAAAATTATTAATTCAAGCAACCCATATTAAGGATGGAGTATCTAATGAGTTTTTAAAATGTAGTTGTTATTATGTTTTAAAATATTTTTTTATTTAAAAATATATTAAAATAATATATTTTTTTATTTTTTAAAAATTACGTTTTGATATTAGTATATTAAAATAATTTAAAATACTAAAAAAATATTAATTTAAATTAAAAAAATAATTTTTTTAAAAAAGAACAAAAAAAACTCAAGAAAATAGGTAAACCCCCGTCCGAGTCTCGTAACTACGCTGTCCAAGTCAAAAGAAACTCTGAGAGAAAGGGCCCCACGAAAGTTAAGTGGGGCCCATAATAAAAGTTGACTAAGTCAGCCCATTTTCAGAAGAAGAAGAGGCGCCGGGCCAATAGGGTAGGTGGATTTTTGGAACGCGTCAATCTCCTCTTCTCAAGTCATACATGCGCCTTTGAAAAAATCCCGAATTACACATGAAAATGATGTGGAAAAAGGCTCTCGATCAGAAAAGACTTTGCCTTCCCAGGGCCCCACTTTTTGTCACGTTGGTCACGTTTTTCAAATGGTCCCACTTACACCTGTCTCTTCTCTGACCAGGCCTTTCATCGTTCTACAAGAGGTTACGATGTTCGATTCGGTTCCATTTTGGATCCAAAATAATAACAACTAAAAAAAAAAAAGTAATAATTGAAGGTTTAGAATCGAACTAAACTGAAAACAATTTCAATCCGCCCAGTTTTTTTTGTTAGGTTGGATCCAATTCTTCATTTTGTACAGGAAAATTTGAAAATTAGATAACTCATTATGATTATGAGACTAAGATAATTTATTAAAAAATAAATTAAAATAAATTATAAATTTCAAATCACAATAAAAAATTTTATATTAAAAGATAAAATTAAAAAATAAAAAAAAATAATTTAAAAAAATCAAGTCAATCTGAGTTAACTCGCTAAACTTTTGGCTCAAATAATGTGATGAAGATAATTTTATAGAAAATAAACAAAAACAAATCATGGAGTTCAATCCCATAAACTCAATATTAAAATATAAAATTAAAAAATAATAATTTATTTTTTAAAAAATTCCTTTTATTTTTGTTGTTGTGAATTTCTCTCTTCTTTATTTAGATATTTCTCCTATATTATAATTATTGGTATAGCTTGAGAACCATAGAACTTTTTGTTTGGAATGAGAAGGCTTCTATTACCATTCATATTTCCCTCAAATTCAGTATATTGTTTCTTTATTATTTTCTTAAATAAGCCACATATCTTGATTGCAATGTTAAATATACAAACAAATAATATTAGAATTTCATATAAATATTTATAGCAAACAATAAATAAAAAAATCACTTATTCTATAAATATTAAATGATTAATTAAAAATATAAAGAGTAATGGTATATATCAACTTTGGAAAAATATTGTATATAATATTTTTGTTGGAATAGCTTTATTTATTTTTAGTATTAATGTAACATCCCAAACTTTTAGAATATGATCACCAATAATCCCCCTTCAAGTTAATATCAAAACAAGGTAATTATTTTTTTGTCTGTTGTCAAAAATAACAATCGATCAAATCAATTTTGTCTAAATTTTTGATTATCAAATTATTCTATAATTTGTAAACTTTCATTATTAGTTGATTAATAAGTCAATTGGTTCCATCAACCGATTAAGACAATAATAAAATGTATTGTTCTAATTATCAAACTACCGATCAAACAAATTTACAAATCTAATTAGTCCACCAATTTAAACAAAAATATACTTTTTGCTATTTCTCCTTTAATCACTTGTTAACTTTTGGTGTAAAACTTGTGTTCTCTCATTAACAATATTTTCTACAAGTCTTGGATTGATTTTTCCATACTTTTGGATTATTTTCCAAGCTATCATTAACTTTCATTATGAGTCATTCTACGTTGTACTTCTAGTCCAATCATCCCAGATTTTATCTCATGCTATCAAATCTCATGAAATAATTCCCATATTTAATAAATGAATACAATACATTATATAATTTCATGGGAAGACAATATAATTTAAATTCATACATAACATTATAAAAATCTAATAAGAAAGTCTTATCCTAAACGATACAAAAAGAATAGTTCTTGACATTATTTACATGCTAAATTTCTTTACAACACGGTTAATATAACAAAATTATATACTTGATAATTAACTAAATGGAATCCTAGACATCTACTCATTCAGTTCGTAGTTATGAAGTACCTAAAATTAATTTAACATTAAGTATATTTTTAAACCATGAAATTAACATATAAATATTAATGCAATTCTTAAAATACATATCATATACTCAACTTGTTTTTCGAACATCTTTATAATCTTATCAAATCTTCTTTTCCAATATACATTATGAGTTTTTTCTCTTCTAGATGTTTTTCACTTATTGTCACTACTTATAACTAGTGTCATTCTCCATTTCCTAGTTAACTAGTTTCATCACACATTTACTCAGCATTAACTTCATGATTATTTAACTAGTTCTAGTATTTTACTACTTATCACCGGATGCTAGCTTTATTATTGGATAATTAGTTTCATTATTCATTACTAAACACTAGCTCCATTTACATCAATATTAAAAAAGAAGAAGAGATCTACCATATTTATTAGGGTACCATTACTTGACTTAATATAAAAGTTTTAAGGTGTTAAGCACCTATATAATATTTTAAGATATTATCGAGCACTAATTCTATTTACATCAAATAGTTTCCTCGCTTATTTTCTTCTTCTCTTTCTCTCTCTCTCTTATATATTTCATTTTTTTTTTCAAATTCCCAAGGCTTTACAGCTAACATTATCATTATATGCTAGTTATTCACATATTTATGAAAATAAAGGTTACCTACCAATTTTTAAATATATGTTAATCTATATAATGGTTGATCATACCAAAAGGATAAGTAAATAAATAAATAAATTTGAAGTTCATGTCTTTACACTCTAATTTGCAGCCTTTTTTTATTATTATTTTTATTTACAAATGATGATTGATAACCTATTCATAGGATGGGGATTCTAAATTTTCTTACGGTGGAATTGTGCTCACAGAATCACAAATGGATTTTATCCAAATCCATAATCAAACATTTAACACAAGAACCATACACTTTTTAGTTTTTATTACTACTAAACGCTTGTATTCGGTCATCTTCTCAAGTCTCTTACCCCTCCCTTTTTATTGCCGAGTCCACTGCCACCGTTTAAAGACTTGCAAACCCTCCTCTCTCTCCCTCTAGTATTTTCTTTTTTATCTCTTGATTTATGGCCAAAGGAAGTGGTGGACTCTCCATTGATTCAGATCCAATCGCTACCGGTCGCTTCTTTCTACACAAACCAACTGTGCTCACTTCTTTCCCTGAAGAGAACATCAATCCCAAGTGGAAACATCTTGCTGCAACTAGCGCGACACAATCCATGGATGTCAAAGCGACTAGATCTACTCCTTCTACTTTCCAATTCCCAGTCAAACTTATAAACACCAACGAACATGACCATGATCATGATCCTGATTCTTCTTTGCCATCTGATAATAGACGACGGACGGTCATCGATGAGATGGACTTTTTTGCTGACAAGAAACATGATGTTGATCGCATGACCATCATAAACAACGGTACCGATGATTTAAAAGACTCTGGAAGTCCTGCTGGATTGGAGCTAAACGTCAACGTACGTGACTTGTACCAGAGTTTATGTCTTCAATGTTCCTTTTCCCCTCTAACTGTATTTCTTTTGGGTTATACAGACTGGTTTGAATCTTCTCACTACCAATACTGGCAGTGAACAGTCGACGGTGGATGATGGCGTATCGTCGAACATGGAAAATAAAAGAGCCAAGAGTGAGGTAAGCCACCATCAAGTGATGGAAAAAATGAAACTTTACACAAGAAATGATTTTGGTTAATTTTTGGGTGTATTTTTTATGTTGATATATATATATGTTGCTGTGCTATTGGTGTTTGCAGCTAGCAGTTCTGCGAGCTGAGGTAGAACGAATGAAAATGGAGAATCTACGGTTGAAAGACATGCTAACTCATGCTACTAGTAATTACAATGCATTGCAGATGGATTTAATTACACTTCTGCAGGGCCAAAATTCTCATCAGAAGAATGAACAGCATGATGGCAAGAACAAAGATGATGGGATAGTTCCAAGGCAGTTTATGGATCTTGGTCTAGTTGCTGCTACGGGCGGTGGTGACACGGAGGACCTTTCTCTATCTACATCGGAAGGAGGAAGGAGGCGTGATCCAACAAGATCATCTGGAAATAATGCAGAGAATAACAATGAAGATGGGACAGCTGAACAAGATAAGAAAGGAACAGATCAAAGAGAGGAGAGCCCAGATCAAGGTTGGGGCTCTAATAAGGATGCTAGATTTAACTCGACGAAAACTGTTGATCAAACGGAGGCTACAATAAGGAAGGCTCGAGTGTCTGTTCGAGCTAGATCAGAGGATGCTACGGTACAGCCAAGTTTATTAAGTTAGACACTGTAGGGTGCAATATTAGCTGAATTTTAACTGATTATGGAAATTTATGCCTTTTTTAGGTATCGGATGGATGCCAATGGCGAAAGTATGGACAGAAGATGGCAAAAGGAAATCCATGTCCTCGAGCTTATTATCGGTGCACCATGGCTGCTGGTTGCCCAGTTCGAAAACAGGCATGTTTCCCATTGTTTCTCTTAATTATTCGCCGTCATTTGCTTCTTTGAGAGGATTTCTGTTGCATATTATAACATATACTAAAAAGCATTTTTATGGTTGACTGCACTAGTCTATAATAAAACAAAACACTGATGTTTTAATTTTTTTTTTAAAAAAAATTTGTTTTTAGTTGTTTTTTATGGTTTTTGGGATTTTTTTTTGCTTCTTTCTTTATTTTTTTTCTTTTAACAAAATGTTTTTTTATTTAATTTAGTATGTTAATTTTAATTTTTTTTTAGTTATCAGACTTTCATGACAAGTTTTTCGGGTTTAATGGGTTAACTTGGTTTGACAAGTTAATCCATAATTGTTTTTTGCTTTTTTTATTTTTAATTAATTTTTTTTATTTAGTTTAGTTTGTTAACGTTAAATTTCTTTCTATTTAGTTATTAGACTTTCTTAACACATATCTTGAGTTTCACGGTTTAACTTGGTTTCATGGGTGAACCCAATTAATTTTGGGTTGACCCATTAATTTTTTTTTTGTTTAATTTAGTTTGATAATGTTAATTTTTTTAAATTTAGTTATCATACTTTTATGACACAGATCTTGAGTTTAACGAGTTAACATGATTTGATGAGTTAACCCGAATTTTTTTTTTTATTAATTTTTTTTGTTTAGTTCAGTTTGTTAACGTTCACTTTTTTTTATTTAGTTATCAGACATTCATGACATGGATCTCGGGTTTAACGGGTTAACCTGGTTTGACGAGTTAACCTGAATTTTTTTTTCTTTTTAATTTTTTTTTCGTTTAGTTTAGTTTATTAACGTTAAATTTCTTTCTATTTAGTTACCAAACTTTCATGACACGGATTCCGAGTTTAATGAGTTAGCCTAGTTAATTTTGGGTTAATCCATTAATTTATTTTTTCTTATTTAGTTATCAAACTTTTACAACACGAATCCAAGGTTTGACGGGTTAACCCAGTTAATTCATATTTTTTTTCTTTTTCTTCATTAGTTTTTTTTTTCTTGTTGGTTTTTTTTCTTGTTTTTTTCTTTTTAATTAATCTATTTAATTATAACACTTTTATGACACGAACTTGCAGCCAGATCCAAATCCAATGCTATTGAGTTTGGTATTATAGTCAAATCCACTTAAATTTGGGTCATGCAAGTTTAATGTTATTATTAATATTATAAATATTACTCTTGGATCAGACATTACAATCAAACCTAAAACTATTGAGTATAATTTTTTAGAAAGATATAATACTTTTAGAGCTTAACTTTTTTAAAATGTAAAAAATAGTTGACCTATTAATCTGAAATGGGACGCTTGAACTAGAGGAGTTTGATTCATTATGCAGTATGGAGTATAATGCCACTAATTCTCAGAACTCGCAATTAATCGATCGTACTGTGTTCATGAAGTTGTTCAGAGACTAATCTTGAAGACTACGATCAGATTATTGATTTTTCTTCTATCACTCAACCATTAATACTTTCCCTTTTCCTCCTATTAATCTGAAATGGGACGCTTGAACAGGTACAGAGATGCGCAGAAGATCGGACCATCCTTACAACTACATACGAGGGTAACCACAGCCACCCTTTGCCTCCGGCTGCCACCGCAATGGCATCCACCACATCATCGGCGGCAAGAATGTTGTTGTCAGGCTCCATGTCTAGTACTGATGGACCGATGAACTCAAATTTCCTTACCAGAACGATCCTCCCATGCTCCTCTAGTCTTGCCACCATATCTGCTTCAGCTCCATTTCCTACTGTTACATTGGATCTAACCCAAAATCCCAGCCCTCTACAGCTCCTAAAGCAACCAATTCAATTTCAAGTCCCATTTCCAAACCCTCCTCAGAATCTTGCCACCGCTTCAGCTGCAGCATTGCTGCCTCAGATTCTTGGACAAGCACTCCACAATCAATCAAAGTCCTCTGGCCTGCAAATGTCTCAAGATATGCAACCTAATCGATTGGGCCACCAATCACAACCTGCATTGCAGCAGGGGCAGCAAAATTCATTGGCTGACAGCTTGACCACAGCGACTGCTGCCATTGCAGCTGATCCTAACTTCACTGCAGCTCTAGCAGCAGCAATTACCTCGATAATTGGCGGGGCTCACCAAAACAACATTAATAGTATTAATAACGTTCAGACAACGACCAGCAACAACAATAGCAATGGCAACATAACTACCGGCAACAACAATAGCTATGGTCACAATAAAATTACCAATTCAAGTTTTCCGAGCGATTAAAATAGATTCTTTTCTTGTTTCAGTTGGGAAGATTTTCCTTTTCCTTTACTTTTACCATAGCAAACAAATTCATTTAAAAAAAAAATCGAGAGAAGAGGTTTGGTATTTGGAAGGATTATCATGCATAGGTTTGGTATTTGAATAATAATTTCTTTCGAACATTTCCCAATTGTATGGCAACACAAATATGATGTAAAGGTAAAAAGAATATTAAATTATCTTTCTATGGTCTCCTAAATAAAAGAAGATTTTCATGTTTTAATTTCTACAGTCTATTAGTCAAAATGTTTGTATCTTTGTGCAAATGAATCCTCTCTCTCTAGGTGAAGCCAAACCCAGAAAGCGAGAGAGGAAGTAACGAAGAAAGAGATGAAGTTGAAGTAAATAGCATTAAATTCAATCTTTGTCGGAGTTGCGTGTACAAATAGGGTAGTTGTCACACCATGATGTGGGCCATCAAGAGGAAAAATATATAATGTGGAAAATTGGAATTTCCCATGAAATTAGGTATTTTAAAATATGTATTGGTTTCATAAATTTTGATAAAGAATTAGTTACGAGAACAACGATATTCTTGCAGTATCTTTGTTTATCAAATGTATATATTCTATGTGTTTTTTTTTTTAATTTGTTTTTGTGATTACATTTAATTATTATAATTCTTTTTAGTTTTTTTTTATTTTCAATTATTTTGTAATTTTTTTATGCTGGTATTTAAATATAGAAAATTTATTAATTTGGTTATTTTTAAAAGTCAAATCTTAATACCAATTTTTTTAAAAAAAACATTTGTACGTTCGTGAAAACTTTGATATCAATACTAAACAAAAAGACTTGCTGAAAAAAGCTAAATTAAAGTTTAAATTTTTAATTTCTAAGCTAACACCTAGAGTTCTTGGAGGTTATTTCTAAGATCTCATTTGCTTCAAACATTAAAGCAAATAACAAAACAATTTTTTTTAAAAGACTAAGGTTGAGCTTTTAAATTTGAAATTGTCATCTATTAACTCCTGACAACTAATGGTGTGTTGGGGATTATAAATATCATACCTCCTCTTAAGAGCGTGACGTCGCAACGACTCTTTCCGAACATGTTCAAAAGGTTTTTAGTTGATAAAGAGTTGTCATCTAGTATTATAATTAATATAAATTCTAATTGGTCTTTTAAAGATTTTAGGCAAAAGACTAGTTGTATAAAAAAAGATATTAACATCTCTAATACACCTTATCTAAGATAAATTGTATCATTTTTCTCTGTTTGCTGTGGTTTGATGACGTTTCTATTTCTATCAGTTTACCATTACAGGTTTGCTATAATGAACAAACCTTGGTTTTTTAAAGAACTTGGTCTAAAAGGTAGAAATATCCTCAATTATCATTAAAGTTTTTTTCAGCATAAACTTGTAATTTTTTTACTATCATGTCATTCCAAATAATATTTTAGATAAGATTCCTTGTAGATTTTATCCTTATATTAAAAGTTAATGAGTTGTATTACTCCTAATAATATTTTGGATATTGATATACCATACAAGTTTTTTTTATCCTTATATTAAAGTGAGTAATAATAAATTATTATCTCTAATAATATTCTAGATGTTAACTATTTTTTAGGTTTTTTATCCTTATGTTAAAAGTGAATAATATATTTTCTTATCAAAAATAAGGTTCTTTTATCCTTTTTAAAAGAAGATTTGTCGTTCGTAAAAACCTTTGGTATCATTACTAAAAACAAAACCTGTCAAAAAAGGCTAAATTAAAGTTTGAAATTTTAATTTCTAAGCTAACACCTAGAGTCCTCGAATTTTTTTTGTAAGGTCCCATTTGCTTCAAACATTGAAAGTAAATAACAAAACAATTTTTTTAGAAGACTATGGTTAAGTTTTTAAGTTTTTCGGTATGTTGGTTGGACGAACCTTTTGATTTTGATTAGGTCTTAAGGAACTTAATAAAATTATTATTAAATCTAAAATATGTATGCATAAATATTTTTCTATATAAAAGATAATAACACAAGAATGTTTTTTTTTCAATGCTAACCTAAATAAAAACTTTTTTTTGCTTTGACTTTCTTTTCTTCAAGCCCATTTGGCTATACGGCTGAGACATATTTTGCCCAAATTTGGATTTGTTTTCTTTACTTTAAATTATTTTTTTATGATTTTGGATCGTTTTGACGTGTTAATGTAAAAAATAACTAATTAAAAAAATATTATTTTAATACATTTCCAAGCAAAAAATATTTTGAAAAACAATCGCTAACATAATATTAATCACTACCTTCCTCTTTTCATCAATCCTCTCTTTTTTTTTTCTCCTTGTCTTTCTCATTGTTTTTTTTTTGTTGTTGTTGTATCTATCCCCCCTCTTTTTTCCTCTTTTTTCTTTTTTTTTCTTTTTATAGATACATGAAGCTAGGATCAAGGGACTGCATTCATGGCTGGCATGTCGAGGAATACTTTTTTGATCATTTGAGGATCAATTCCAATATGAAATTAAGGCATAATCTGATCAAACATGTCAACCCTTAAAGATTTATCTTGATAAACTTGAACTGAAAACTAACTTAAGTGCTAGTTGTCAAGTCTCTTTTGCTTGATTTGTTGGGGATGAAATCAAATTTGAAATCGTCATTCATTAACTCCTAACAACTAATGATGTGTTGGGGATTATAAATGTCGTACCCCTTCATGAGATTGTGATGTCGCGACAATCGTTATTGGGTGCGTTCATGAAGTCTTTGACTGATAATTAAGAAGTCGCTACCTAATATTATGGTTACTAGAAACTCTAACTAGTCTTTTAGAGATTATATGCAATGAACTGGTTGCGTAAATAGAAGATATTAGCACCTCTAGCATGCAATACCTGAAGTAAGTTGTATTGTTTTTTTTTTTTTTTGCTATGGTCTGATGATATTTCTATTTTTATAAGCCTACTATGACAAGATCGCTACGATGAATAAACCTTTGTTTCTTTCGGTCAAGAACTTGGTCTGAAATGTTGAAATATCCTCAATTATTATTGAGGCTAATCCTAGAAAGTCTTTTTCATGTTACGAAGCGTATTTTTAGATATCTAAAAGGCACAGATAAAATTAGATCTTTGGTACCCTAGGATGTATAGTTTTAATTTGATTAGTTATTCGTACTTTGACTTTGCCAGTTCCATAATGAACGATAATTTCTATGACATGCTTTAGTCTCATGGTTCAGTAAAAAGCAAATTTGGTAGCAACTTCCATTATGAAAATTGAATATATTATTGTTGGATTATATTGTGCCCAAAAATTTTGGATGAAGCAAACCCTAATGGATTTTTATCTTAAGTTGGATCATATTCCAATTTGTTTATGATAATACTAGTGCTATAAATTTGGTCAAAAACCCTATCCAACACTTTAGGACTAAGCATATAGAAATTAGACATCATTTTATTCGTGATGATATTAAAAAAGGTGATATTTCTTTTGAGTTTGTAGTAACAAATAAACAAATTGTGAACATTTTCACAAAGCTATTAAGTGAAGATAAATTTTGTGCTTTTCAACTTGAACTAAGTATGGGCAATCTCCTTGAACTTAATCTTAATAATTCTTATTGCATGCATGCATAAAATTATTACATGCTTGCATGGAAGCATTAGATTATTTGGACATCCATGCACTAGATGATGAAAACAAGCCAACTAAGAATGGTCTTTCTCTTTTAATCATTTGAAAAAATATAAGATTTTAGGATATGATAAAAAGCTAGCTTGGTCGAATGAAGTGTAACAAGTTGGACATAAAAGAAATCAAGTGGCTCTAGGTTGGCTTCTCTTGCAACCATTTTAAATAAAAGATATGTGTTTTAACCATTTTTAATTGTCCTTACCATTAAAAAGAGGTCTTATGTGAAGCTATTTGTGTGCTTTTTCCTTTGTTTAGGGTTTTTTTATAATGAGGTTTTCATATTAAATAACAAAATTGTCGAGTTGTATTTTTGAATTTTTTTTTCTCTTTTATAAGCAACATTTACACTCACCTGTCCCATCATTCTTTATGTCAATTCTTCAATTGAGAGATTCATAACTTACCAAGCCTTGAATGCTATTGCTAGCTTTCAACTACTTCTTGTTCTTTCACTAAAATTTCCGTCATCTCTCATTTTCTCTTACAAAGTTTTCATCCTCTTTAAAAACTCATAATTCATTATACTCATTTGCTTTTCCAAAGTAAAAACCATGCCTTCAATAAGAAGACTTCATTCATGTTTTCAAATTATAAAGTTCATCAACATTTATCTTTTTAAAATAACACTAATGCATTTAGATAATTTTCACATAATTTCAACCACAATATCCAGGAGTTTTCTTTTGAGGAAAGTCAACAATATCCTAGAGAATTCTTTATCAACCAAGATTCTTTTGAAAGATATTACATTAAAAAACTTTATGAAAAATGTATTCTTAAAGGGTGTAATGTAACTCTTAATATATTGCAAGTTTTTTCTAATGTTAGTGAGTAGTTTACTCATGTTCAATGGAATTTGTTTTTAGAAAGTGAAAATTAAAAAGGTGTTTGTTGATGTGGTAAGGGTGTAAGGTCTAGGTCAAATGAAAAAAAAAAACATTTAAATTGATTAGTATGGTGAATAAGAAACATATCACCGTTACTTTACAAAAATAATGAAATTTACTAAATCCATTGATGATTGATCATTGTGTTATAAAATGATTATTATTTAAAACCAAAATAGTTATGGTTGTAGTAAAAAAGCAATGAAAGTTAAAGGCATTAATAATAGAACTTCCTTTATCCTTTTTTGCTAGTTAAAGTAAGAAATCAAATTAAGCATCCTAATTTTTTTTTTCATTTCATTAATAAAGCCAATCATAATTGAGCATAATGACTATAAAAGAAGTAAATTCAAATAAAACTAGGAAGAAAAAGTATAAAATGTTGCAATTATACAGTTTGATATGAAAAATCATGAAAAAATAATAAAATATAATGTTCAGACCAATTGGAAACTTATTTGATTTTGAAAATAATAATATAAAATAAGGATTTTTTTATTTTATATTTTACTAACTTTTGTTTTCGTCATATGTCTCTTATAAAATATCAATTGCCTATAATTTTAGTATTGTTAAGAAATATATGTATGATGATTTCTTAACTTGTTTTATGCACAAACAAAAGTTTAATCATTTCCATTAAAAAATATGTTAAGAAAAAAAAAACTAAAGAAAACACACACATATATAAAATAGTATCACTCTCTTTTGCTTCTATCTCTTCCCTTTATCTTAGCAATGTGTTAGCCACTTATAAATATTCATGGTATCTTTTAAGCATGACATGTGACAAAGTAGTATTGAAATACTAGCTAATAGAGTATACAAAAATATATATTTTTAAAAAATTAGTTGGACCCAAAACAAAAAGCCCAACAAGCTTAATTTTGGGCTTAATCGAACCCACTTAATTGGCCTAACCAAGACTTATAAATAACTAGAAAGGAAACATAAAGAATATATATTACAGGGAAGAAGAGAAGAAATAACAACACCAAAATAAAAAAAAGAGAGGAAAAGTAGGGGCAAAGAAAGAAAGAAAGAAAGAAAGAACAAGTCATCAAAGCTCCATTGTGAATCCACCATTTGCATGTGCAACACCACTAGAAAGGTCTCGTCAAAACTATTCAAATGACATCAAAGAAGGCTACCATTAGAGCTTTAACCGTGTAACATGCGTTACCAGAAAGAGACATCTTTCTTTACGAGCTAGCTCGTGTGATACACACACTATACAATTTTTATCCCTCTTTTTTATTTTGGCCCCTGATTTTTTAATAACTCTTCAATTGAATATCAAATTTTAGCCCAATTAAACCCTCTCTAACCTTGCCCAAGCCTAACTGAATCCTTTTATGGCCAAACCCAACCGAACCCTCTCTAGCCTTAGCCCAATCAACGCTAGTTGGCCTAACTGAGGGCAAAAGAGGGAGATGAAGGAGGAAAAAGGTGGCAACCTAACCAACCATTATCCTAAAACTCAAACAAAAGCGGATAAAAGAAGGAAAATAGTAGAAAATACCAAACTAACCTTAGCCTAGTTGAAATCCACACTTAGCGTGCAATGACCACACTTTCTTACTAATGATCACCTATCTCAAACTATTTCATGTCAACCTTTCCACCAAAGACCACCTTTTCCCACCAATGATTTACTCTCAAGCATCAACCTATCCTCTAATGAAAAATTTTAAACTATAACTAATGACTTAACTTTCTAGGAAGTCAGATATTTGTCATCATTTTTCCACATTTAGCGTGCAATGACCACACTCTCTTACCATTGATCACCTCACTCAAACTATCTCATGTCAACCTTTTCACCAAAGGCCACCCCTTCCCACCAATAATTTACTCTTAAGTATCAACCTATCATCTAATGAAAAATATAGAACTATAACTAATGACTCAACTTTTTAGGAAGTCAGATGTTTGTCATTATTTTTTCCTATCCAAAAGGTAAGTTTATGTAACCAGAGATCTTTATAGATACCACAAGTCATCAAGTAAAAAGCTTAAACAAGCTCATTTGACTTTATTACTCTTCTATTCCACACAGAACATTATTTTCTCTACAAAACATGCTATTTTCACGCACGTATTTCACCCCTCTTATATTTATTAACTTAAGTATTGAAAAGTCTTCTATTTCGATAAGAAACTTGTTTTGAAGGTCAGTTACAAACCCATGACATAACCATAAAAACCCTATATACGATTGTGAGCTTTCTCGGGTTTTAGAGAAAGTATATTTAAATCATATTAGTAAACAAGATGAAAATTCAAACTCCATCCAGATTTTGAAGTATCTCAAATTGAAAATTTATTTTATTATGATCGATATATTTTCAATAGCAGCTCCAATTAGATCTTCCATCATATAAAAATTCCATTTGTTATTGTAATGTGTATTGCAAATTCTTTTTTTATTTAATAAAGAGCCTGGTAGGTCTTGACCTGTACAATTAGATACAATTCTTTTTCATTATAGAATTTTAATAACAAAAATACTTTTATTACTACTTAAACCTTATTTCAGATTCTTTTTCATTTTAAATTTTCAGATTTTTATTTCCCGAAAAATGAGAGAGATCCTCAAGCGATGGGTTCTTGTCAATGGTACTGTTTTTCCATTCTGGTTTGGTGGAGGCAACTCAGATTCCATGGCCTAACTACTTGGTTGGATCAACTCACTTTCACAAGTGGACTGGTAGTTAAGGAAAGACCGGTAGAAACGTCTTGTCGGATCCAACCATCCAGCCTCAACTGTTTGCCTTGCCATCGACAATATCCACCCGTTAGACTCAAAAGTGAGAAAACTTCACTACCGTTGGATTTAAATGTCCATTCCCCAATCAACGATCCAACGACTTCCTTGAGAAACACTCCAAACTTTGCTCCCTCACTTTTGTTAATATTTCGGATAAACTTATATTTTGCTACTACATATTTATAAACCTTTCACATATACCCCCCTATAGTTTAAAATGTCCTAACATTACCCTTTTAATTCCCAAAAAGTGCCGATCACATGTTAACCTAACCAATAATAGGGGGGTGATAACGCCACTCTCCTGTATAAGTACATAGGGATTGTAATTTAATCTGAATTTAATAATAAACTATGAGGATAGAAGTGTAACATTGACCAATCGACGAGGGGAAACCTATAGTTTTATCCTATAAATTCTTTCTCTCCGCATCACCCCAATTTCTTAGCAATTTTTAATTTCCTCGGCTTCTCCCTTTCCTCTGGTTCACAGTCTCGACTCAGCTATGGGTACTCAGTTCACTGCCATTTGGATAGCTCTTCTCCTTTCGTTCCCGGTGGTTCTGTCCGCACGCGATGATGGGCTGATGAGAATTGGACTAAAGAAGAAGAAATTGGATCAACTCGGTCGTAGGGTTGTACCTGGATCAGTCAACTTCATTCCCAAGGAAGAGGGAGGAGGAGCTTCCAAACCTGCAGCTACCAAAAAGTATTACAATCTCGGGGAAACCGAAGCCGATATTGTTGCACTAAAAAACTACTTGGATGCTCAGTATTATGGTGAAATTGCTATTGGCACACCTCCTCAAACTTTCACTGTTATATTTGATACAGGAAGCTCTAATCTTTGGGTGCCCTCGTCAAAATGTTATTTCTCGGTTGGTCCCTTCCTTCCTTCGAGACTCTTTTGCATTATTGTGGTTGGGTTTTTCTTTTAAGTGTTTTTAGGTGATTTTTGATGATTTTGATACGAGGATGTAAAAACCATCGAAAAGTTTTCGATGATTTGATGCTTTTCAGATAAAAAAATCACTTTGAATTTCAAAAGCATTACCAAACCACACTTCCTTCAAGTTGTTGCCTTTTGTTACTTTAATAGTTTGCTGTCATCTGGGTGCAGCTTGCTTGCTATTTCCATTCCAAGTATAAGTCCAGTGCGTCAACAACCTACGTCAAGAATGGTATGATCATTTCCCTTTGTTCTAGGAACTTACTGCTTCAAAGGTTGCCATGTTTTTCTTGAGATTTTTTCATTGACGCAGGCACCTCTGCTGCAATTCAATATGGAACTGGTTCAATTTCTGGTTTCTTTAGCCAGGACAGTGTTGAAGTTGGTGATCTTGTTGTTAAGAATCAGGTAAACGATAATGCTTTTTTAATTGTTTCAGTTAATTATTGTTGCTGGTGTTCTTAATCTGTGCTATTGTTATTAGGGTTTTATCGAGGCAACAAAAGAACCAGGTGTCACATTCTTGGCTTCCAAGTTTGATGGTATACTTGGACTTGGGTTTCAAGAAATCTCAGTTGGAAATGCTGTTCCAGTTTGGTGAGTAGATTGTTTTCTTTTAGTTTAAGAATTTTTAAATTATTTTTTCCGTTCCTTGTTATCATCTCTATTTGTAATTATTATTACTATTATGCAATCCTTGTAGGTACAATATGGTTAATCAAGGTCTTGTTAAGGAAAAAGTTTTTTCATTTTGGTTGAACCGCAATGTTGAAGGGGAAGAAGGGGGAGAAATTGTGTTTGGTGGGGTGGATCCTAATCATTACAAGGGCGAGCACACATATGTTCCTGTGACTCATAAGGGGTATTGGCAGGTTAGACTCCATAATATTTTCATTATTTGCACAATTTTCCTTGCCTATTTATAATCTCTTGTTTTTTCTGTTCTGTTACCTGTTTCCCTAATTCACAGTTTGATATGGGAGACTTGTTGATTGGCACTGAAACAACTGGTAATTATACAAAGCTTACTGCGCATGCTTATCATCTAGACTCTGGGGACATTAGCTTCTTGACAGATTTGGTGTATATGTTTGTTTTATGGTATTGAGAGATATGAATATTGCTTTCAGGATTGTGTGCTGGTGGGTGTAAAGCAATTGCTGATTCTGGAACCTCTTTGCTGGCGGGTCCAACAGTACGTAATTTTGGCCGCTATATGTCCTTATTTTCCCTAGTGAACTCCTACATAACATGCTTAGTTGCACATTGCTGCAAATGCAGTTCAATGCGTTATTATCTTTTATAAATGACTTAATACATTACCACTATTTGGAGTGGTAAAATGTCAAATGTGAAAGCAGATGAGTTATTATTGCATTACAAGATTGGATTATTACATTATTTGAAATATCATTGTTTGTGTGTTTGAATATCTTAACATTTTTCTTGATAAAAAAGAAAACTTGAAAAAATGATAGAATATTATGAAGGGAGACTGAAACATCCTTCTCAACAACAAAATTCGAAACAGAAGAACTCTCAATGTAGAACATCGTAAAGATGCTATTCCATATATACTCCCAAAGTAAAACATATTAAAGATGCTTGAAAAGTATTCTATCCTATGGCAATTCCCGGAGGGAAATTGATCTTGATATTCTAGAATTTTTCTCCTTTCCCAAACTTCATATCACCACTAACATAGTGCGCTTATGAAGAGTCTTTGATTCACAAACTCCATATCACCACTAACATGGTGCACTTGTGAAGAGTCTTGAAATCCTTATCCCTTCCAAAAATGAAAAGGGGATCAATCCACATCTTTTATCACATATGAAAAGGGCTATTCCTTATGCTACCAAAATCCATGGAACAATACAAAAAAGATGACCCTATGTTTCTGCATTGTCAAGGAGTGCAATTTTTAATGTTACAATATATGGATGCAGACTACAAATCATGTGGAATACTTCATTATGATACTCTTATGATATCTTCGCTCTACCATTGGCTTGGCATAGCTCATCTACCAGTTTCAGAAAGCCATCTATCTTGTTTAACAGCCTTATCTTCTGAAGTGTGTCCCTAGACGGGTTTCATATTTATTTTTATTTTCAAATTTGAAGTCTGTGATCTATTTGTTTTCTGGTGATGAGGCTGCAATAAATTCTCCAAGAATGCGTCTGGTTTTCTAGTCACTTTGCTGTCATTTGAATTGAGCACATGACGCTCAACACAATTCAGAAATTCAGAGTGAATTATTACTGCCTCATTTTGCCAGGGAATATGGTGGTTTTTTTTTTTCCCACTTTCTTGTCCTTGGATTTTGATACATCTGTGTGTTTCAGAGGGATAGTAGTTATCACTTCTAAAAGTGTTTCTCCATGCAAGTGCAATGAAAAAAGATGTCACTTAGTGATATAATTATATCATCTGTTGGTTGGACATGGCTTAGCTTCAGTTGGTTTTGCAATTATGTTATCGTTGACTTGGGAAGATCTTTTATTTGATTTTACCATGTCATTTCACATTTTCAGACTGTGATCACTCAAATTAATAATGCGATTGGAGCCTCTGGCATTGTAAGTGAAGAATGCAAGACGGTGGTTGCACAATATGGGAAAATTATACTGGAAATGCTGATGGCTCAGGTGAGCATTATAGATTCTTAGTTTTTCTTGCATTCTGATAGCATGTCCTTCCATCTTATGGTAGTGGGAGAACGAAAATTTTTGTTCTATTATTAGGCTGGCTAACTTTATTTTGAAAATCATTTTATTGAAGCGGCTTCTGTTTTGTTCCACCTTTTCAGTTATCTTTCTATTTTGTAGGCTCAACCACGAAAGGTGTGCTCTCAAATTAGCTTCTGTACTTTTGATGGGACTCAGGGTGTCAGGTCAGGTTCCACTCATTGTTGCTGTTAATATGATCAACATGCTATATATGTTAGTTATTTGATAGGACACTTCTGCTGCACCAATGAAATCATTAATTAAGTCAACTCTATGGTTTCAGTATGAACATTGAGAGTGTGGTAGAAGAAAGCTCAGACAAATCATCAGATGGTCTGCATGATGCCATGTGTACTGCTTGTGAGATGATGGTTGTATGGATGGAGAATCGGCTGAGGCTTAATGACACTGAAGATCAGATTCTGGATTATGTGAATGATGTAAGTTTGCTTCATCTTCTTTTAGTTCTGTGGAGGAATTGTCCTTATGACAACTCATGCCAACAATTGCGACTGCAGCTCTGTGACCGATTGCCCAGTCCAAATGGAGAATCAGCAGTTGAATGTAGCAGTCTATCCTCCATGCCCAGTGTCTCATTTGAAATTGGTGGTAAATTATTTGAACTGTCACCTGAGCAGGTATGGCAATTTTGTTCAGTATATTTATTATGCTCCAGCTATTGTATTCAAAATTTTTCATATTTCATTTCATTTAATAACTTAATTAAGCTCGAAGGTAGTCGGTTAATTGCCAGGGTTGACCTGTCTATTGAAATTTAATTTTGTTGCACTCCTCTCCATTGAAATGTCTGTCAATCTACCTCGTGGAAATATTCTTTCATGACCTTTTTCATATACAAATATGATCTCTGGTATCTGTAACATTTCTGGATTTATTATCCCTTGAATGGTTCAGACATTCAGTGGGACTTTCCTCTGTGTATGTATATCAGGGCATACCTATGTGTTTTATCCAAAATGTGTTGTCGCTGGTACCCTGAGGCACTTCTATGGTGGCAGCAACAAACAGATGCCACCACGCAGCTCAATACACATTTTATGGCTAATTATGTGGTTCTGTGTCAAATTACAACCATGAGATTAATCAATGACAGAGCTGGCATAGGAATGGGTGATGGTAGATATTCATATCAAGAGAGAAAAAGTGAAGGGGCAGCACTTCTCTTGCAAATCAATTTATAAAACTCAACTAGTTAAACTGCTGACTCTAGATATGTTCCCTAGAGTGGATGTGTGGTTGTTTTGATAAACTAATCAACTCTGTCTACACCAAGCATATTTTAACTGTCCTCTGTATAGTGCCAATGTTTTCTTTTTTAGCTTTTTTTCTTTTTTGTTATTTTTACTATTTTATTGTGGTTTTGTTTTTCTGGAAACACTCTGAATGGTGGTACTGTGGATCAACAGTATGTACTTAAAGTGGGAGAAGGAGTTTCAGCTCAATGCATCAGTGGATTTATTGCTTTAGATGTTCCTCCTCCTCATGGACCTCTATGGTATTTATCTCTCCTATTGTTTCTTATATAATCTTATAAATTCATATTAAACACTAGATTGGTGATATATGCAGTGGCTACTGGTTCTGATATACTCTTAAATCTACAGAATCTCAGAAATTGGCCCTCAAACTCCCATCTAGTGTTTGGCTAAAATAAAATCTCATATGGCACGTAGTCATCTGTAAACATAAAAGAACCCCTACTAATAGATTATAGATATCAACATAGTCTTTGATTGTAAGGGTTTCAAGCTTTTCTTCCATAAATTCTCTCCCTCCCTCCCTCCCTCTCTCTTAGCGGTTGTCTGTTCGTCCCTTTCAACTTGAATCAACCATGGGCATCAAGGGAAGGGAAGCATCATCAGAATTACAGAAACTCCTTCTCAAATTCCCATTTAGCATTATTGAAAAAATAGCAATGAACCCTTCCAACCAACCTAAACAACGCTGTTATAGTTTTTCTCTGGGTTTGATCTTGTTAGTTGGACTTTTATCGGTCTGTTCAGGCACTAGCTTCTAGCTTGTATTATGCTGTGTAATGCTTCAGAGATAGTATTTGCCTTCTCCGGCCTATCAGGAAAAACAAACAAATCAATTTGATTAACAATAAGAGTTTATTTTCCTTCACCAATGATCATTGTATGCTGTCACCTTTCTCTCTCTCTGCCCGAAAATCTGTCCACTCATCAAAGTAGCAGAGCTAACAGGTTTATTTTCTAGCAATTGAAATTGTATGGTACAGATACTGGTGTTCTACTACTCCTAGTTTTGTGTTAGCGAGTGGCTGCAACCAGAAGAATAACGTTAAATGATTTTTACTACTCACATGAAGATTTTCTTCAAATAATTTGCTTGTGAGTACTGCAGAACATTATCTTATGATTTTGCTCGTGGGATGCAGGATCTTGGGAGATGTTTTCATGGGACGGTATCACACAGTGTTCGACTATGGGAACATGACAGTTGGATTTGCTGATGCAGCTTAAAGTGAATTTCCTCCTCGGCGTCTCGTAGTTTCACTGCCACATACATTTGTATTGGTATTAGCTTGACTGTGTGCACGACTTTATACACTGCTGTCTGTAAATAAATGTGTAATGGAAAGAGTTATGTAATCTTCACAATGATCTGTGAACCGTTTGAACTTGAAGATGGAAGAGAGTGGGTTTAGGGCTATGTAAACAATCCTGTCCCCTAAGGTATGTAATCATCTCCTTCTTCATAAGAAAACATCGTTCTTTTCAAGCTTTATTCTCCCTGTAAACACACAAACTAACCTTCTAGGGCTTCTAAGGCTCCTTTTCTTCGTAATCAGTGCTAATTCAAGCATTAAAAAGTCCCTTAAACTCGTAAATAAAACTTGTTTTCGGAGGTATTTCAGTTGCTCGAGCCCATCATTCTATACCTTCCGTCTCATCACAGCCTCAGAAAGACCATATAATCTTAGTGAGAATTCCAGCAACCTCATCAAATGGCAAGATGGATAAATAATAACAATATAATTGTAATTCATGTGATATTAAAACGAGACAAAACACCTTGGAAAAACAAACATTGTAGCTTTACACTAAAAACATTGTTCATTGTAATAATATAATAATGTTTTTAACGCTCCATCCAAAAAACTTAACGCAAGCTTTTAAGGGTATTAGAGTTTTCATTACCAAATATATGATGATAAAAAATATTTTTGCAATTTGATTGTATAGAGAAATGATTAAAATATTATTTAAAACAAAAAAATTAGATTTAGAATCAATGGGTATTTTTATATTTTCACAATGATTTTTTTGCAATTATAATTTAAGCTAAGAGGCAATTTAATATTTTATCAAATATAAAAAATAATAAATAAATAAAAGATATTGTGAAATGAAAAAAAATATCTTTAAAATCAAGAATTCTAAATCTCGAGGAAAGGGATTTGTTGGTCTTTTCATAATAATTTTTTTTGTAATTATAAATTCAGCTTAGGGGCACTTTGATATTTGCTTAAATAAAAATTTAAAAAAAAGGAACAAGAAGTATTTTCGTAACTTGATTGTATAGAGAAATGATTAAAATACCCTTGGAAAAAAAATTAGCATCAAGGAGTATTTTTATATTTTCACAATGTTTTTTTTGCTATTATAATTTAAGCTAAGGGGCAATTTGATATTTAATCAAAATATAAAAAATAATAAACAATTAAAACACATTGTGAAATGACAAAAATATCCTTAAAATCAAGAATTCTAAACCTGGAGTGAAGGGATTTGTTGGTCTTTTCACAATATGTTTTTTGTAATTATAAATTCAGCTTAGGGGCACTTTGATATTTGCCTAAATAAAAATTTTTTTTAAAAAAAGAACAAGCATGTGTAGTGTACCGAGAGGCGTATGCGGCGCCTCACAACATCCAAAATGCAATTCTGACATGTCATTGGAAGTGATGCCATGTTCTTTTCCTGTTGCTGCGGCACATGTATCTGGTGGTGGTCTGGTTTGTTGCTGGTGGGTCTTTTTTTTTTTTTCTTTCTCCTTTTCTCTCTTCTCCCTCGAAAATTGCAGCTTAGCCCTTGGTTGTTGACTTGTTGGTGTTTTAACTTCATTCATTATTCTTTTGGTTTCTAATTTTCGGTCTTGGCTTTTTTGTAAAACAATTATTTGTTTTTAATTTCATCATTCAATCTCAATTTATCAAATATTATATTCTCTAATTTGGTCCTTATTATTTGAATTTTTAATTTTTTTTTCTCATGGTCTTTTTGTAAAAGTTTTATTAATTTTCAATTTCATCATTTAAATCAAATTGATGATATTATGTTTTTCAAGTTGTTCCTTGTTGTTTTGATTTTTTTTTTCTTAGCTCTTTTGTGAAAGTTATTATCTTTTCAATGTCACCCTTCAATCCAAAACATTGTTTTTATTTTTATGTCAATTTTGACCCTCATTCTTTTGATTTTTTTAATCATTTTACTAAATTGATTTTTCTTTTTATTTTTGCCCTTTAATAAAATATAAGATTTATTTTTTATTTTAATTTTAATCACAATTCTTTTAATTGCTATATATATATTTTAATATTTTTGTATAATTAATTTTTTTTTTCAATTTCATCTTTTAATATATGAGTAATGAAAATTGAACTTTATAGTTTTTTCAGATTGGATATTTCGGGTCTAATAACCTAGATTAAAGTTAACACAAGTTTGTTTTTTAATAAAAATTGCTTTATATTTTTTTAGCACGTTATTTCAATTTTATTATCTAGGTTGAGAGTATGAAGATATATCTCATATTAACTTAGCCCTAAATACTATAGTTACAAGTTTGTTATGAATATTTATTTGAACATCATTTTTTAAAGGAAAAAAATATAGCATGCCCCATGGTAAAATGTGGATACCCAAGCTAGTTGTCATTGGATTGGATACTCGTACTCCATGTATTCGACTTTTCTATTCTTTGAGAGCATAGTTTTGAAACCAGGTCTGGTCGACCTGGAGTTGGAATTAGGATGGGTTGAAGAAAAAGCAAAGAAAAAAATAATCGGTGTGACCCGGTTGGCTCGGCGGGTTGACCTGGCAAAACCCGGTCAAGTCCCGACCGCAAACCCGTTGAATTTTGTTTTTTACTAAAACGACGTTGTTTTGATTTTTTTTGAAAATTTTTTTGACACAGTGACACGGTCAAAACCCGGAACCTGAGCCTTGAACCAGACTGAGTCTTAAAACTATGTTTGAGAGGTTTATTGGACAACTCTTGATTTTTTTTTAATAATTTAGAAGATTCAATAAAAAAACATTATGTGAACAGGAAAGTAACCCATATGAGAAAGAAAAAATAGTTTGAGAGGGAGGAACCTTAAGAGCAAAATTATTAAACTTGATTTGTTCCTTCTTGGGCCACTCTTTATTTTCCTTTTTTTTTTTTAACATTTAATATTTCACTTTTTGTATTCCCCCCCCACAATTACAACCATCAATCCCACAGCATAGAATAGATAATAAATAAAAAGATAATATATAAAGTTAAGAACGGTTGAAAAGACTTAAGATTCCTTGGAGTTTTACTCAATTATAAAATTGAATTTAATAACAGAAACATTAAGATTTAAAGTCCTAGTTAAAACCCTGGAGTCCAATCCATTTAATAAACCTCAAAAATAGATTACAATACAGGAGAGAGTTAGAGCCTATGGAATTAATTTCTAAAAACTTTTTGATAGAAATTAAACTCAATTTGCAATACCATATTAGTGGTTAGGACTTTGGCATTAATATATAGTTATGGGTTAGTGGGGCAAAAAAGTTTTAATACTCTAAAGTTGAAGGGTTAGTGACTAGCCTCCTTTAGTAATGGGGGGTTTTTATTTTTTTTTAAAAAGAAAATCAAATACTCTAAAAAGGGAAGACTTCATCTCATAACTCTTGCATAAATAAATTCTACCACTACACTAGAGGCCTATTGGCGCACCTTTTATAATTAAGTCAATGGATTTATTCATCTCAATATTCAACATACTTCACAAAGATTTATATAGCTATATTAAAATGGTATTTGAAAGCATGATAATAATTATTTTTTAAAGTATTTTTTACTTTGAAATATATTAAAATATTATTTTAGTTATTTTAAAAGTAATTTTTGATATTGATATGTTAAAACGACTTGAAAATACAAAAATAAATAAACAAAAAAATAAATTAATTAATTAAATTTTTTTAAAAGCACTTTTAAAATATAAAAACAAACGAGCTACTAATCACATATGGATTTTGCTTTAAAAACTTAGGAAAATGGTTTATTCACAAATTTTAGTTTTCTTCTATTTATTCAGTATGAAATTTGTTTTGTAAGCTGTAAAGTGATTTTGATTTTAGAATCTTTACTAAACCGTTGAGTTCTTTAAAGATTTGTATACTATAATATTGAATTTGATGATAAGCTATACGTACTTATATATTTATTTTGATTTTTTACATATTGTTTGATTTTCTCACTGATTAAAAAGATTCATTCACATGAGAAAAAAGAAAAAAGAAAAAAAAGAAAGAGTAAAAGGAAAGGAGACAGAGTGAAGCTTTTGAGATGCTGAAATGTGAACGTAAGAGTACATAAATGCTGAAAGAAACACTAATAGGAGCAAAAGCATGAAAAGCGTTGGCACTCTCATGCCCACACGAAGACAAATTGAAACGTTGCCCTTGTTTCAAAACACATGTTGTGTAATCCCCACATTAATTAATAGAATAGACACCAAAATTATAGATGTCACCCTCGATTTGGGGATTGCCTTTAGAAAAAGGTAGACTAATATTGGTACATTTAATCAATTTGTAGGTCACCAAATTACTTTAATTAAAACAACATGTTTTTTTTTTTATTTGGTTTAAGTTATCGAGTCGAGTCAATTTATAAATCACAGAATTTACTTAAATAAATTGTTTTTTATAATTAAAACAATGTTGTTTTATTTAAATTTTTTAAAAAAACAAAACTTTTTTGATATTGAATTCATCGAATTTGAATCGGGTCAATCAAACTAATAAAAATCTAACCAAATCAATAGGTTTTACCTTATTAATATCTCATCAAGAAATAAAGCATTTATTGCCTTTAGAATAAGGTAGACTATTATTGGTACATTTAATTGTTTATTTGTTTTTAGATTGGTTTTTACATGATGATGGAATTTGAATTAGTTTTAACCTCGTAATCGAGCCACTAAAAATCTAACTAAATTAACCAAGTTCTACTTTAAAATAACCTTGTTTGTTTTGTTTTGATCTCGTCGAGTTTGAATTGATTTTAATCTTGTTAATCGAGCCGCTAAAAATATAACTGAATCAACCTAGTTTTACCTTATTAATATCAGATCTGATTTTTCTTGATTTTTTTTTAAATCTTTAGATATTAGTGAAGCATTTATACATGTGTGTGTGGGTATATAGACGTGAGTTGCTTGTGAGAAAAGCCTCTTCATGATCATTATCCACCTTACAAGCAACGCATAAAATCAAGCATCCCATCCCATCTACTAACCAGAAGACACCGTTTATTTGGTCCAACTAACAGTAAGATTGACAGGAGATCCAGTGGTGCGTGAGATGACAGACTGTTGGATCAGTCTTCACATTCCTTATTTTTATACACTTAGCTGCGTTTGTTGGCTTTAATGGCTCTTGCTTTATTGCAATTAGCGCTGTTTGTTTACCTTTTGGAATATTAGTTGCAACGTCTACAACGCTTCTCTGCCCTCTGCTAGCTGAGGTCCCTCATGTTTTGGGCTTTTAGCTTAGTTTCTTTTTGCTACATCTTATTCACCAGAGCAAGCTTTCTACCATGCATGCATACATTCCCAGGTCATAATCGCACCAGCATTGTTACTCTTTTATACAAGAAAATTCTGTTTAGATTGGTGTTTTATTTATTTTATTAAAATAAATATTAATATTTTAATTTCAGAGTGTTTGGATATACCGTTTCAAGGTTATACTTTTCATATATATATATATATATATATTATAATGTCAAACAAATATAATTTTAAAATTTAAAATACTTTTAAATTTTTAAATAGTCAAAATTAAATAGATTTTTAACTTAAAATAATTCAAGTTAAACAAAATATCAAAATATTATGAAAGTAAAATTTTTTAACATAATTTTTTTAAATATAAAGTTAGGTCAATGTTATCAAGACTAATGGAATTTAAAACATCTATTGTTTTGCTCAAATTTCTACAAAATATAAACATGAAAAAAAAACAACATGAATATAACCAACTATATATTAGTGATAAATCTAATTTTAAAAAATTAATATCATTGTTAATGAAAATAGTAATAATAATTTTCAATATTATTATTAATATCATTGTTATTGAAAATAGTAATGAAAAATAGCTTTTTATACTTGGATGATTTAATTAATTAAATTGAATAAGGTTCAATTTGATTCAATAGCTTTTAAGATCGGAACAGAATATATGGAATGAAACCGGAACGTTTCAGCTGAAATTTAGTTGAAAAATCAGAATGAATTGAAATTTAAAATGAGATAAAAGTTATTTTGTTTTGTTTTGTTTTTTAAATTAGTTTAAAATATTTTAGTTATTTCAAGCTAAACGAAACAGAATTGATAGCCTTGATTCCACGAAGCTGATGAAGAGCCTGGCTTCTGTATATTACAAGCCCTCGAATCTAATCATTCAAGACAAGAGTCGCTCTCGAACATATGAAGAGCAGCTGGCTACGCTGATCATGACGACGACGACGACGACGATGATAATTACAGGAAGGAAGAAGATGTGGACATGTCAACGTCACTTGAAGATGGATGATTTCGAGTTTTTTGAAGCAACATTTTCCTTTTCTTTTTTGCCATCTTTCCTAATCCTTGAATGATTAAAGTAGAAGGGTGCATCAAATGATTATCATTTCGTGATAGGTGGGCTCTTTTTTTTAAAAGAAAAAACAGAAGAAAAAGAAGCAAGCAATATATAGCTTAGATCAGAGATGTGTTTTAATTTCCATGAACAAGTAATTAGTTGCTTTCGCCAACAATACAAATATAATAATAAAAAATTAATACCTCGACTAATCCTACAAGTTTTGAAATTAATGATTATATAAGTTTTTAATAGTCATTATATTAGCAATTTCAAGATTTGAACTTTAAACTACAGGAAAACGAATCTCTTAGTCTTAAGCTTTTATTATTAGGCCATTTATTTGATGATTTTTTTTTAATTGTGGGAGTTATTGTTTTACAAAATACTTTTTATTTGAAAATATATTAAAATATTTATATACTAGTAATTTTATGGTGACAGTTATTATTTTACAACTTTTAATTTCTGAAATTATATATATATTTTTTAAAAATTTATTTTTATATTAGTACATCAAAATGATATAGAAACATAAAAAATTATTTTTAATTTGAAGTAAGAAATTAAAAAAAAATAAATTTATTTGAAATCATTTTTAAAACAAAAAAAATAAACAGGCTATTACAGCAGGTAGCCACGTGCAAAACGTATGATGATTGATTGCTTTGCTTGAAGGACAGAAATCCATAACTAAAGTTTGATTTTAGGAGCTATTAATTCTTGATCAGGTTTGCAAATTACCAACTATTTACGTTTAGGAAAGAATTGAGAAGCAATCTCTCGATCGAGGGGCACTCGTCATGATCATCATAATTGATTCTTCCTTTTTCAACATAATCATAATATTCCTCCCTCGCTGCAAACCTCACAGAATTCAAACGTTGAAGTAAGCAAGGAAGATGTGAATTCACAATATTATCCATGGAGGTTTCACATTACGTCAACTAAGATATTATTATTATTATTATTAGAATAATAATGCTTTAAGTGAAAAATAACCTGTGCTAGAATTGAGCACTTAACTCGTGATAAATGCCCGGTTTCACATTCACAGAATTGACTTCACCTCCGGCAAGCACATTGACCGGGTTTATACTCAAATGGATTCTAGAATTCTACCATTTCTTGGGTGGTTCAACCCACCCCATCTCAACATACTCTTAATTAATCTTCAAAGTCCACTCCCATACAATACTTCAATTATCCATCCACTCTAACTTTTCCAACCCCTCCTACCCACCTTCTACTTGTAATTGTAATTTAAAGTAATTTTTATTTAAAAATACTTTAAAATAATATTTTTTTAAAAATTATTTTCAACATCACTGTATTAAAATAATTTAAAAACATAATAAAAATTTATTTTTTAAAAATATGATTTTAACTGCTTTTTCAAATACTGTTTGAGTGACTTAATGTTAATAACATGGTGAATGATGTTTTTATGAAATGTTTTTAAATTAAAAATATATTAAAATAATAATTTATGTATTTATTTTAGTATTTATATATTAGAATCATTTAAGAAAATAGATAGAAGACTTTTACTCTTAGCCAATTTGCAAGCTCTTACCTCCCCTCCTAAATTCTCCACACGTGCCCACGAGGCCTATGACAAGTCTTTGCCGTCTAGGCGGCCAAAGCTGTCAAACCCACAGCTACATGGATGCGTCGTACACTCTTGTTCGAGGCATTGTCCCAACTAACCTTCAAATATTATCCCTCCACGTTTTCTATATAAAAAGGCACTTTAGCAAGTAGCAACAAAACACAACCAACAAAGCATAGTTTCATTTGCCAGCTTTGTAAAATGGACTGGACTAGAGGCCACAGCATAGGCCACGGCTCCACAGCCACCGTTTCCCTCGCCACCTCTATCCAATCCGGTGATGTTTTCGCCGTCAAATCCGTCGAGTTATTCCAATCTGGATTCTTGCAAAGGGAGCAACGGATTCTCTCTTCTCTAACCTCTCCTTTTATAGTTAGCTACAGGGGCTGTGACATTACTAGAGAGAACAGCAAAGTTATGTACAATCTCTTCTTGGAGTACATGCCCGACGGCACTCTTAGCAATGCAATCCATTCTCATGGAGGTCGGCTGGACGAATCGTTGATCAGGAACTACACGAGTCAAGTCTTGCAAGGTCTGGATTACATACATTTGAACGGATTGGTGCATTGTGACATTAAGAGCAGCAACATTTTAGTAGGACCAAGCGGTGCCAAGATTGCAGATTTCGGGTGTGCAAAGCGTGTGGAACAAGTAGGACAGATCGCGGGCACGCCGATGTTTATGGCACCAGAGGTGGCGCGTGGAGAGGAGCAGGGGTTTGCCAGTGATATATGGGCTTTAGGGTGCGCAATTATTGAAATGGCTAGTGGCAGTACGCCTTGGCGTAATGTCAACGATCCAGTTTCCATCATTTACCGGGTAGGTTATTCGGGTCACTTACCAGATTTCCCCAGTTGCCTGTCGGAACAAGCAAGGGATCTCTTGGACAAGTGTTTAAGGAGGGACCCAAGAGAGAGGTGGACAGCTAGTCAACTTCTTAAGCATCCATTTTTGGTTGGAGAAAGCAATTCTCTTCATGTCGCAAAGCAAATCCAAGAATCCAATTCAAGTTCGAATTCTCCTACAAGTATTCTTGATCAATGCTTTTGGAACTCACTGGACTTATCGGAAAGTTTGAATAACTCGGCCTCTGTCCCTCCAAGCCGTGAAAGTTCAGCCGGAGAGAGGGTCAGAGAGCTGTGCTTGCTCTCAGGGATGCCTAGGTGGGATTGGGATGAGAGCTGGACCACCATCAGAGGAGATAGCAGGGAAGAACGTGATGCAATTATGGATTGCATTGAAGTCAAAGATGATATAGTTAGTTGTGGCCTGGGAGAGCAGAAAAGCTATGGTGGTAGCAAGGAGCTGTTAAACTTTCTAGATTGCAACATTAGCAGTAGAATTTTTGATGATTTTTGGGCTTCCTGTAAATATAGCAAAGTTCGTTTTGGAAATCCTTGTATGTCAAGATTACCTTTACAAGCATAAATCATTCTCTTTTTTGGACAGCTGGGTGGTTTTTTTTCTTCTTATTGGTAAAAAAGAGAGAGGTTAAACCCCATGTTTCGAATTACGTTTCAAACATGAATGGAGTAGTAAATTTTGATTTTTTTTTTATATTTTACATCGTTTTGATAGGATAAGTTAAAATTAAAAATAATTTTTTAAAAATATTATTTTAATATATTATTAAATCAAATATATTTTAAAAATAACTATTATTATCCTCATAAACACTCCTAAAATATAAAAAATAAAGCTTCAAACTCAACCAAATTCATTGGTAATTGTTGAGTTTAGTTAATTAAACACAAAAGAGCATAGGGTATAGCGAGTGGGATTTGGGAGATCTTGCCCATAGTTGTCAAACTTACCATAAGTACTGAGGAGGAAAAATATTGTCAACTCAAATGCGCAATCAAGTTAATTTAAATAAATTATTTTTAATAAAATATCAACGTTTTAATTTTTTTAATTTTATCAAATTTAACTAGATTAAATTACTAAAAACTTAATTAGATTAATCAAGTTTTATCAGGTCAGTATCTTTCTCTATTCAACTTGAAATACAACCCGGAATATAATAACCATGCACTTACCAATTGCCATCACCTAACCCTATCTTCTGATTCCGAGTTGAGTTCAGATGGCAGAAATGGCCAAAACCAACCCCGAGTTAGGCCGCTTCCATTAAAACTAGCCACCGAGTCCTCTCCTCTGTTTCTTTATTTGGTAGGTTAAGTTTAGACCCAACTAAACAAGGTACCGTTCCAATTAGGCCACCTCCGCTGCTGTCCTTCGGTTCGGTTCGGTCGGTAAAACAAATTTAAATTCCTCCAACTCTACTGGCTGCATATTTGGCCACGTCACCTGCTACTGTTATTTGCGGGTGAGCTTGGATCATGATTATGTCAGATCATTCTGTATTAAAATGTCACCAGTTTTATTAGCTGGATTCGGGTCACGTGGATTCAATTACATCACTGCCAATAATAATAGAGAATTAAATCAATTGAATATATTAAATCCACATTAATTTCATCACTATTATATTGCTCCTTTTGTTTTTTTATTCATAATTTTATATGATACCCCATTTCTAATTGTTGATCCTTTGCAAAAAATAGGGTGCCGTAGAAAAAAAAAAGTCAAATTATCTTAAAATTTTTTATATGATATAAAATAAATAGTAATATCTTATTAACTATTTACTAGAAGTTATTTTGAAGAAAGAGATATTTATATACAAGAGAAAGAGAATAGAATTTATGACTCATCATAACTAATGAACTAATAAGAACATCTTCATTTAAGATTTTTCTCTCTTTGTATATTTATTTCTTTAAAATGTGTTATAGTAATTAACTAATATGATACTATTAGTGATTTTTTTAGCACCATAATTTTTTTTTATTAATCTCGTTGAAACATTGAGAATATTTGTTATGTAAGTAAAAAATTAATTTCAACGTGATTATTTAAAAACTCACAATGTATATTAATGAACTATATGAAGTATTTTTAAGAATGTTTATTAAGATTTAATGAATTTTTAAAATAATAAAATAATTAACCAAAATAAAATGAAGAAATTTTTATGATGCGCAAGAAGTTATTAGTAATATTCTAGAAGAGAAATAGATATATATAAGTAAAATAAAATAAAATCCATGACTCATTAAAATATATAAGAATATCTTTCAATTATGAGAGGTATAGCTTAATTGGTCATACTCTGAGTTTGCTCTCTAGAGATCACCAGTTCAAGTCTTACAAACCTTAAGACCACTGGAGGCTTACATAGTCATTAATTTCAGGGCTCGTAGAATTAGTTAAGGTACACGTAAGTTGACTCAGATACCCACATTAATAATAATAAAAAAAAATATAAATATATCTCATTTCTTTCCTCTACTTATTTTTATTTATTTTTTCAAAATGAATCCTAGGTAATAATTAATAAGATGTCATCATCATTTACTTGCTGAGCCCCATAAAATTTTCTTTGTGATGCATGCATGACCGTTGACTTTAGCGAAAAAAGAAAAAAAGTGATAGAGGTATATTAGAACATGAGAACAAACTAATATCATGTTAAGAACTTTTTGAATTGAATAGTTTAAATAAAATCTTATATTTTGATTTAGTTTGAATATCAAGAATTGAGTTTTAGATTTTTAAAAAATTATACAAAAGTAAATTAGAGAACGACTCATCTATTTTGTTGGTAAAATAAATACTAGAAATTATTATTATTAACAATTCGTTTTTCTAAAATATGCATTTACTCTTGTTTTTTTGTCACTTTTCTCTCTTCCATCAAAGGTAAACACATGCTACCATTAAACCCTCGACAACACCACCATCAAAACAATCTTCTCTTCTCATCCCATCCCATCTCATATTTTTTTCTTAAGTTCATGGCTCATGTAATCTTGAGAAACTGGGCCTTAGGGTAGGCATTTGAATTTGTTTTTTTTTTTTTTGAGTTATTTGGGGTGATAGTGATGGATGAAAACTTGAGGTAGAGAGAGGGAGTTGTTGTGGTAATGATGGAGGAAAATTACGGTGGTTGAAGGAGGTGATTTCTTTATTGTGCGAAAGATATAGAGCATTAAGAGATTTTTTGAATAAGGTGATATTAACTTCTTTTTTTAACTACCTTTTACTTTTATGTGTTTTTCAATAATTTTATTAGATTGATATTAATTTTTTTTAAAAAACAAAACTTAACAACAATGCCCCTTAAATTAAAGCTCCGAGTGACACCGACCGACCCTCCCTTTCCCAACTAACGCCGCCTAAAACCCACCACTCTTTCCCGCCATGTTTCTCCTGACGTTGAGTTAAAGAAGCCCTCGACCTGTGTTCGTTTCAAAATTCTGTTAACTCCTTATATACATGCAGTTTCAGGATTGAATATGAGGAGGAATTGGACAGTGAAGGTTAAGGTTTGTTCTAAAGCTGAGAGCTCGAGCTTCCCTCCCTGGAGAAAAGGAGGTTCTTGCTTTAAATTCCTGGGTTTTGCTTTCTGGGTGTCTTTAGATGCATGGGAACTTTGGCATACATTTCTTGCACAATCTTGCCTTACACACAGTCATGTACATGCCCTGTTTTCTTTTTCTATAGGGCGAATCTCCATTGACAAAGAGGGAAATTATACTCTTGCTGTTTTCATGCGTTTCCAAGCAAAGATTTTGCATAGTTCTATGAGAACCCTTTCTATCTGAAAGTCTTCGACGAACATGTAATCACCATAACTCCTATTTTCTCGAAGATTTTACTGGTATTTCCTTTAACAATCAACCAATTTTGCCTAAATTAGAATCTTACCTGGTAGGATTTAGTTAATGTGGATTATGAAACTGCTTCTCGTTGGTATATTTTGCAGCAGAGGTCTTTCAGATGTTTGGGGGTAGCACTGGATACAGAGAAGTTAGAATTTTTGTCTTCTGTTCACCTTTCAACTATCAGTCTTTAAATTATCCATGGATGCTTCAGTGTCCTATCTTGAATATTGGACTCTCTCTGGGAATTTATACTTAACTCTGTAATTCTGATGTTACAGTTTATTTTGTGATTTGTCTTCTTGCTCATAGGTGCTGGGGCATGAATGAAAGGGTACTTCCTACTCACTGTTTTTAGGAACAAACATTCAGGTAAGCATGCTCATAATTATGATTTCAGCTTAGTTATTTATTCAGATTTTTATTATTAGTCACTTTAATTTCCTTTCCCAGTTACTTCCTTTGATAGTTGGAACAAGTAAAATACAGATTCTCGCTTTGCCTCTTGCCTCTTGCCATATAATTTAGTACATAATTTAAGTGGTATAGTGATGCAGCCTAGAGATTTAAGCAGCTTCATATTTGTAATTTCAGTAAATTTCCTGTAGAAAGGACTCTTTTCTGTAAATCCTAAACGTGGTGCTTAGGTTCTTACTCAAGTAGTGTTTCCTTGTATCTGTTTTTCAATTTCAAAGTCCCTGAATCATTTTATTCCATAGCCCTAACCCTATAAACAAGCATATATCTTGGATTTGTCCTGTATCATATAGATGTTCAGGCTACAAATGTGATGGTTTGAATTGGAGGCCGACTTCCTTGCTTCTGTCTAAAGGTTGAATCTCTATATCTAGTAAAGATAAGTCTCGATTTGTCTCTTGGGACATCGTTTAAACTGAGCAGCATTCCTGTGACATCTGATTCTTCGAAGCCAGTGGCAGAAAAATGAATCTACAGCAGTGTCAATGCCTCTCCTAATCTTCTTCTTTTTTTTTCCTTCAAAAAACATCAAGTTTACTATTGGACTATATACCAGAAGAGAATAGTAATAATATATTATTTGACATTAGTCAGTAATTAAACTGTTTGAATTGCCTTTATTTTTAAAATCATGCTAGCTACATCTTGGATCCTTGCATGCACTGTTACTTAGAGAGGAATTCCCTTCATTTTCAAAAAGAACAAAAATGTTTAGCCAATTTTACCAATGAAATAGTAAAGTAAAAATGACTGCTCGTGGGCTTTGCACAGTGTATTTTCAGGGAATCAAACTGAGCATTCTTTGATTCTTGACTTCTTCTCAAGGCATAGTGTATTTTAGCGGGGGAGAGAACTATAGCTAGTGGCTAGAACCAATACAAGAGATCAACTGTTGTCGTTGTGTACTGAGGACTCAACATCAGATCTTGGGAGTTGAAGCCTGAAGTTTGACCTGCTTCTGCCAAACTAACAGAGAAAATACATAAAAGCCTTGTATCTTCACTGAGGCTGTGATAGCCCAACCAGAAAATGCATCCTCTAGCAATCTCTGAGACTAGTTGTGGACTAGTTCAAATGTGTGCGTATGCTCATTTACCTTTTCCCACTGTCTCTACGTTCATGTTAGCCAAACGTAGAAAGAATACGAGGAAGTAATATTACATTATAAACTGCTGTATGTCTGCATCACTAGAACAACATTGACAAATACATATCTTCAGTTATGAAGTGGATTTGGCCCTGCTGGGATTTTTTGACGAGAAACTCGATAAATTGTGTCTGACTCATCTTTGCTAGATCTCTCTCGAACCATTTCTTTGAATTTCCATGAGAAGTGGGAAGAAGGATCAGTTTCAACTGTTTTCCCTGGTTCTTCACTTGTTCTGCTGTGAATGAAGCGGCAACATGAGAGCTGATTGGCTACTAGCATGATCATTAGCACGAAAAACGAGAGCCTGGGGTATAGAGTAGTAGTACCCATGGATAAAATGGAGAGGAAGAGCAGGAAAAACAAGTAGCTTAGGAATCTAGATTGGTCGACCACTTTGTTTACTGAGACTGACCGCTGAAGTATATTTATGAAATCTGGCAACTTCTCACAGATAGAGCCAAGACTCAAGATTTATGCCGTCAAAGTGGCAGAACTGCCCTTGTATTTACCAGTATTGAAACTCTGCATATTTTAGTCTGATGGTTGACGATTATCTCTGGTGCAGGCACATTTTTACAAGAACCAGATTATGGCAGAAATGCTCTCCATTCTCTTCAGTGCTCACAGAACGAACCAGAAGTGCTCATAAGGAAGCTGAAACATGCATGCCTTGGTACATCATCCAAATTTATAGCCATAAATCTCAGAGGTGTTAATTTACTTCAATTTGTGAGGTGGACTAATTTCGCCCTTCAAGCATTCAGTGGAATGCTAATAATGTAGTCGTGAAAATTGAAAACTGTTTCTGGTCGGCTAGGGCAACTGTGAGAGTTGACTTCACATTAGCTGGTCCTGTCTTACACCCATCTTTGTCATGATAGCTTCCCTTCTGGCCCTGGCATAATTATTCGTGGAGAGACCCGAGGCACATTAAGGGACACGTGGTGCAATTAAGAGCTGACAAGTGGACGGCAATGCTGTGCTTGATCACATGTTTTCGTTCGCAAGCTATTGATATAGTACAACGTGATATGGGGCAACAAAGCTGCGCCTTCCCATGGTTTTGATGCTAACTTTGTCACCATCGAAGACAAGGTTGTGCTGTATCCTTGTGTCCACACGTCTTCCAACTCGGAGCTCGGAGCTCGGAGCTCCACCTACCCAATTATATGCACGGCGGGTTAAAATTGACCGGCATCAAAATGAAGCACAGCTTGAAACTTAAAACCCTAGTTTCGAGATAGGACGGAGAAGTTAGGCCAACTCTTTACAAGCTCTAGTGTAAAGAGTTGGCCTAACTAACCTTTGCGATGTTTTTAAGGGCTGATCCCTAGCCTTTGCGTCTATGATATGATCAAAAGTAGGGGTGTTTATGTTTCGGTTCGGTTCGGTTTGGTTTAGACTAAAAAAACCAACCGAACCGAATTACATTAATTTTGTGAAATATTAACCAAACCGGACCGAAAACCGGTTCAAACCGAACTGGTTCAGTTTGGTTAAATCCGGTTTTCTTGGTAAAAAACCGGGAAACCTTAACCCGAACCTTGACCTGCCAACCCAAAACTCCACCTAGTCGTTTGGCTCTCCCATCCAAACCTTAACAACCAAATCTGAATTTATCATCGAAATCTACAAGAAAGACTTGGAAGAATTCAAATTTGACTTGAAAAATGAATCTGCCATTATCCACGATGTCGCTTCACACATTGTTCATGATCTCCCTGCTTCCTTCGAGGCCAGTGCTGCCGTCGCTCAGAAGTATATCAAAGGGTGATGGACTCGTTTGGGAAAACCTGGCTGGATTTTCACCTATGAACATGAACAGGTACCTTTGGGGTTACTTAAATCAGAAGCACAATTTAAATGTTTGCGATCCCTAAAACCAAGAAAAAATCTAAACCAATCCTCTTTCTATAAACATATCTGACACATCTACTATCAAGTTGAACCAAGCAAAGGAGGCCAGGGCTTTGCTTGTTAAACCCTTAAATGCATATGGCAGTGCAGAAATTGAGAAAGTGCAGAAGCTGGAAAAGAAAGATTGTGAATTAATTAAGAGGAAAATTAAGAATTTATCTAGGAAGGAGGCGGCTTTTTGTGAGATGAGATGCACAGGGAGGAAGGGTTAACCGATTAGGTTAACTTAACTATTTATATCATAATTTTTTGTTAATGAGTCGTGTTCGGTTTGGTCCGGTTTCTAGTTCAAAACCGAAACCGGACCGGACTTGTTAAAAGTTATGGTTTTAAAAATCGGTTTAATTGATTTTTTATTTCAGTTAATTTTTCTTTGATTTTATTAATTTTCTCAGTTAATCGGTTATTTTAAACACCTCTAATCAAAAGCACCTATCGATAAGTAACTATGAGTGTGCATGGCTTGTTTATCAAGAGGACGATAATGGAGCTGCCCCATTTGTTTTATTTTCGGATCCTTGAACCTTTTCAACTGGCTTCCTCTCTTTCTCTTGCCATTGCTTAGGGCTACTAGGTAGTGTAGTGAGCTCAAATCACTCTCTTTTTCTTGCTAATTAGCATTTTGTATCAGTGGTCTTACTTTGAGTTGCGTGTTGGGAGGATGCAATTGCATTGATGTGAGGCTATATTGAGACGTTCTCGTGACTCCATTAGAGAGAAGATTGTTTTCTACTTTCCAAACGAACTTAAGAAACCTAAACATCAAATGGAGTTTTTAGGTGGAAATGAAGGTGAGAAAGACGAAAAGAATCATCTCAAACAGGAAGGATCTATCCTCAGTATGAATTTTGAACAAAATCTTGAAAGATTCACTTGTTTTTTCTATATGATCAATTTAATGCTTAATTTAATACTATTTGTTATATTGGCTTTTTTCCGTATCATATTTTTATTATTACGTTAAATCTCATATATTACATTATTTATTTATTTTTATTTTATAATTAGATTTAATAAGGAGTAATAAGACTCAATCATTTATAGTTTATACTAATATAATATAATAAGCGACTTGTACTATCACGAACCAAGACTATTATTTTTCATGCTCTAGTTTCCTTAATTCCAACCTCTCTGATCGACTTCCAACCAACTCTAATGACTCATGAAGGGAAATTTTAATTTTTATATGTGATTTTTTTTGTTATTCAAAATTTTTTATTAAATTTCAAATTACTAATATATGTTGTATTTGAAAGAATTCACAACCTGTTCATGATGATTTTCTTTTTGTATTTGATTATGCTCATTTGTATTAAGTGATTTGGTTGGAATATTGGTAGTTATTTATGGTGGTTAGACTTAGTAAAATAATTTATTTATGGTGAGTTAATATAAATTAGATAATAAAAGAAAACACACACAAAACTTGAGTCTCCGTTAATTATCACTTGGAATCTTGATTTTATAATAAAAATATAAAATGAGGATTAGGTTTCATTGCCAAGCAAAAATCTCAAATCACTATTTTAAAATTTTTTATCTCAAATCACAAATCACTATTTTAAATACATAAACATATGTATTTAGTTTATGAGAAATATTAGCATCTATGCATATTATCATAACCTGATTTTTTACTCTTTTTATTTTTATTATTTTTATAAAAAATAATAATAAAATGATGATGAAAAAAATAAAATGAATGAAGAATAAATTGAAATTTGGATCAAAACAACATAAATTGAAAGTTTGGAGACTTTATTAAACTTCGGATTAGTTTAATTAATCAAATCAAGAGTTTAATTGAAAAATTGATAAGTTTGGGGATTAAATTGAACTTAAAATTAGTTTAATTAATGAAATCAAGGGTTTAATTGAAGCAATATCAAAGTTTGGGCTGATTTGGGTCAAAATTGAAAGAAATTAAAGTCCAAAGACCAAAGTGAAAAGGAGGGGTTACTGTAGAAGCTTAATTGATTTTTACAGGGGTAATTTTGAAAATAATTAAAAGTTGGAGAGTCATTTAAGGACTAAATTGAATAATTCAGGAACCAAGGACTAGTTTGTAAATTGATTTAAATATAGGGATCCAATTGAAATTAATCCAGGGGCAAAATAAAAAAGCAGATTTTCCAGGAATAAGGGTACAATAAAACAAAAGTCATAAATTAAGGGGGCAGATTGAAATCGTCCATATCAGTTAAGGAACGAAACGACGCCGTTTCAAAGAACATTGTTCATTCTTCTTCAGACCAGGAAGAAAAACAGACGCCTCGCCTGCCAGCTCACCCCACGATGCATCTCCATTACCATTGTAACGGTCCTTCGAGTCCATTCATTTGCTGCGAGATTGCATGACATTCTATGGCCTTATAAAAGCTCGAGAAAGGCCTCGCGGGAGAGGGACGAACAGAAAAAACACAGGGGGAATGTTACAGGTGAGAAACGAGTTTTTTAGGTTCCCGAAAACTAGGAGTTCATAAGTTTTTCATTTCCTTTTTGTATATTCCCTAGTCTGTTACCATGCATGTATATATAGCCCTCTTCTTTCTACAGGATTCCAGGAGGCTTGAGAAAAAGGACTAAAACGGTGCGTACAAATTGAAAGGAACACTTCTTTAACAAAACTTAAAACGGTGCGTTTGGCTATAATTGGATCTGCAACGGCTACTTCAGTTTGAATTTATAGGACGAATTTATTCTTCTTCATCTCTTTCAGCTTGTAACAGGGAACAGAAAGGAATAAAAAAGAAGACAGAGGAGGAGACAACAAAGACAAACAGAAAAACACAGAAGACAGAGACGAGCAAAGACAGGAACTAATACAGAAATATACGAAAGAAAAGAAGCAGAAACAGAGGAACTAAAGCCAGAAAAGAACAGAGAGAGCGAAAATGCAAAAAGAGAACAAAAACAGAGAGAGGACGAACGAAAGCCAGAAAAAAACACAGAGGGGACGAGAGAGAGACAGAACGTTAGAAAACGGAAACAGGAAGAACAAGAAAAGGAAGGGACAAAGAGCAGAAAGGAAACGGAAGAGAGAAGCTTCGCCCAGCACCTGCAGGTTCTCGTTCAAAGTCTCTGCAAACCAGGTAAGCTTTCGTTTTCCCCCGTTTTGCATTTTAATTACATAGTTGCTGTAGCACGCTGCAGAAAAGAAAAGGGCCGGTTACTGGCATGACCAGAAACCGGGCTGGGCTTCTGGGTTTAGCCCAGCTTACACAGGCTGAACTGGAGTTAGCCCAAACCAAAAAAAGCATAAAAAGCTGAGACAGGAGCAGGCCTGGGCCTAAGCCTGGACCTCAGGCTGAGCCAGTCAAATTTGTTTTGAGCCAAGGGTGTGTTTGATAAAATACATCCTTATACCATTCTCTCTCCCCCTCTTTCTCTCTTAATTCTTCTTTATTCTGATATATGGTCAAACGATTCCCTTTGTGATATTGGTAAATTCCAAAAATAAATTCATGGAAAAAAAATTCATGGACCCTTTTGAATTTATTTTTTGGGTCTCTCATGCTTTTATTTTCTAACAATTTCATTATATATTTGATTTGTGAATTTTTACTGTGAAATATGAATTTAATTTGTGATACATACTTGTTTTTTTAAGAAAATAATAACAAAAAATATATATATTTACTGGTTCTAGAGTCAGGAATACCATGCTTTTTTGTATTATGTAATATTTACCAATGTTATAATTGGAAGTATTCATACTTAAATATTCAATGATGTTGGAGTCAGGAATATTATAAGTAAATCATCAGTAGCATAATCCAACAAGCTCATAACAATTTAAGACAAAACCAGCAATGCAATTTATCTCAGGTAGGACGCTTAAAGGGTGATAATATCTTTCATTTTGCAAAACCATTCTCGTACCATAAAATCTTTATTGACCAGTCAGAGTTCCTAGCAATCATAATACTAGGTGATGACTTCTTAAAAACGACCTTTCTCCCAAAAAACAAAAGATATTAGAAATTTGTTCTTTCACGAATTCAATTTTTTTTTAAAAATTACCGTGATATTGAGTGTGACACATTATATATTTTTATTATAAAATTTACTAACAATGTAATTTTTTTTTAGATAGAATATTTTTTAATAATTTTCATCTTTTCTTTAAAATAACCGAATACTTACTCAAAATCTCTTGAAAGATTCACTTGTTTTAGGTGCAAGGATGACCCATTGACCTTAAAACTTTACTTGTAGTAAGGTTTCAGGGTTTTACAATGTCCCCGCGGTAGTTCCTCACATTAATTTCCCTTATGGCTAAACAATCATTTCCCTTTTCAACTTCTTTAAAAAATCTTTATTATTGTTTTTTTATTTTTATTAATATGAGTATTCGGGCTAGCTTGTGTATACTTCGATTAACCTCATATACTTTAAAATTAATAATTATATAAACTTTTAATAATCATTATATTAATAATCATAAGACTCGAATTTAAAATTATAAAAAAAATAAATCTTTTAATTTCAAATTCATGTCACTGGATCGCTTACAAAATTATTTTCATCATCGCTGTCTTTTTCATCTTAGCCTCCAATTTTGAAAGCCCAAATTTCCTTTTCAATCAATTATCTCATTTTCCTTCTCTTCCTATGATATTTCAATCGCCTTCCCAATCAACATCAACAAAAGTCAGGTCTCCGTGGTAGTTTCTCACATTAATTTCCACAAAAAGATCACTTGTAGTTTCTATATTAATTTAATATTTAATATAATATTATTTGTTATAGTAGTCTCTTTTTTTTCCGTATCATATTTTTATTATTACTTTAAATTTTTTCATATATTAAATTTTTTATTCCATTTTATTTTATAATTAGATTGAATAAGCCTCCCATTATTTTATTAAATTTCATATATTCATTTTATTTTTTCACTTAGCCCTAAAAGGTAGCAAATTTATAATTTTTGATTTTTATATAAAATATATTTTTTATATTTTTCTCTTTATACTTGATATTTTTATCATTTTATACTTGACCTATTCATCACCATTTTGTTTTTCTTATTTTCATTCTTTTGTATTTTTTCCATTCTTTTCTTTACTGTTATTTTGGAAAAAAAAAATATTATTTTTTATTATTTATACTTGGAATATTTATCACTCTACACTTAGCCTATTATTTTATAATTTGTTTTTATAATTTTTATTATTTACATTTTTTGTTTTGCGAAAAACTCTTATACAAGGACTAAGGAAATATTGTTTTAATATAGCAATTGTAACATTATCTTATTTTTCTATTTCGTTAAAAATAAGCTTAAGAGCTTATATGTCTTTATTAATGTATATCAATTTAACTATATTTTATTATATATAAGCATTGATTTTTTGATTCACAGTTATATTTTTTACTCATTGTAAAAAAACTTGTTAATAAAACATACACATTAATTCATTTATGTTAGAAAAAATAATTATTCGACCTTCAACTAGGCAAGTTGAATAGACGCATTATCATTTTGTTTTTGTTTTTTTATATATATTTATTGGCATATATGATTCTCTATTTATTTAATTAAATATATGTATAAAATGTTTTATTTATAATTTAAATTTTTATTTCAAAAAAACACATTTTAAAAATTTGCATTTTTTTCTTCAAAAAAATATTATTCAGCTAGCAGTGAAATAACTAGTAAATACTACCTCATAATGTATTATGATTTTAACGTAAATCTCCGTCAACCTAACTTTCCAACTTTTTATGCTATATTCACTAATTCCGAATTTCTTGTTTTGGAATTATCCTCCCCTACCGTTCTACTATCGAATCTCTAACGATTCGCGTATCACCTATTTGCTAGTCAAGTTGTAACTTTTTTCCAATAAATATTTCAATATCATTGATCAAATGGATATCAATTTATCTTGAATTGAATTTATAAATCTTTTTAAATCATTATCTTATCCAATAAATAAGGAATAATGAGTAATAATTTAATTTAAATTTAATGGATATCAACCCATCTTAACTTAAATTTATAAGTCTTTTTAGATCATTATCTTATCCATCGAGTAATGAATAATGTGTGAATATTATTAAATTCAACCTAAAACCCGATCCAAACTTAACCCAAAATATATAATGTATTATATAGATAAATATGTAGAATATTTATATATTGTTTGAATCTAGATTATCTAATATAATATATACATATCTAAATATTGAAATAATACACACATATGTGTAACATTTAAAATTTTATTATTTAACACACACACATAACCATACTTCAAGTATGCATGTATGTGTGTGTGTATATATTACTATTTTAATTTTTTGTTGAATAATTAATAAATATTAATCATATAATAGATACCTTTATAGATACTCAAAAGCCGATGAATATATATGGATATCTAAATTTTTTATCTAATAAATAATAAATAAAATATGAATTTAAAAAAAATCTAATAGGTAAGTACTCATTGCTATCCCTAATAATTATATATATAATTATAACTATTTATTTCTAAATCAAGTACTTTTCATCCTAATTTCTTCATTTAAACTAATGAAAAACTCACCAACCTTAAGTTTGAATAATAAATTTAAAGTAAAGATAAAGTCATTGTGATAAAAATATTTATAATAAAAATTATTAAATAATTATAATTATAATAATTTCTATTACATCTCAATATTAATTATAAATATTCATAGTCAATACTCTATTAAGATTAAACATTAATCAAAGTTGTTGAGATTAATGCATATTTTACAATAGGTTTCACATACTAATATATAAGGGATACCTAAAACTAATATACAATTACTTGTTAAATGACAAATACGTTGAATTAACCCACATGAAAATTCTATATAGAGAGATTACATATATATAGGAAGACTCATGTGATAGTTATGTAAATAATCCTTAAACTTAAAATTATTAAGTTATCTTACGTAAATAATATTATATTTTGGGTTATATATATATATAATTGAGTTAATTATAATATCAAAAATATTGAATAGGTCTTTAACTATTATATAGTTCGAGAATCAAAACTTGCTCAATTATATAGGTAGTATGGGTTTTGTTTCCAAACAAAATTTTATATCAATTTTATCTCTCAAATCTGAAAATTTCACCATTTAAATCTTTTATGCATTTATGTTTGATCATGCATTCTATCTAATTAAATTGTATGTATTTCCATAGAAAATACCTTATTTATTAAAGAATTCTTTTTTGTTTTTTTATTAAGATTAAACATTATAAAGTTCAAATTGAGAAATCAATCGTTTGAAGAAAAATTAATCCTAACTCAATAATTGGAGAATATATTTGAGATTTTCACAATAGTAAATCATGAGGAGCCTCACAAATACAAAATTAACTTATCGTATTATTTGAAAGATATAATACACCGTATTAACAATAATTAAATGAGTAATGCCATACAAATAAAAGTTTCATACAAAACTCCTGCAAACGCATGACAATTGTTTTTCAGGAGAGATGGGATTTTAGTATAAGAAGTGTAAATCATTTTACTATATATATATATATATATATATATATATATATATATATATATATATATATATATATAGATGTTATAGTATTATTTTAGATTTGCATATTGAGATTAATACACGAGTGGAATATTTAATTAATCCTAGTAGTGGAGATGATGACTGCCTTCTCGCCGAGTGTTAGGGTTTGACGTAGGGATCATTTTCTAGGAACAGCATCTTCGTGTTGAGAGCAGTGAACTAAATTGCGAAAAACTCTTATACAAAGACTAACGAAATATTGTTTTAATATACCAATTGGAACATTATTTTATTTTTTTTATTTTATTAAAAATAAATTTAAGAAATTACATGTCTTTATTAACATATATCAATTTAACTATATTTTATTATATATAAATATTAATTTTTTGATTCATAGTTATACTTTTTATTCATTAGAAAAAATACATGTTAATAAAACATACACATTAATTTATTTATATTTTAAAAAATAATTATTGGACCTTCAACTAGGGAAGTTGAATAGACGCGTTATCATATTTGTTTTTTATATATATTTACTTACACATATAATTCTTTATTTATTTAATTAAATATATGTATAAAATTTTTGATTTTTGATTTTTGATTTAAATTTTTATTTTTAGAAAACACATTTTAAAAATTTGTATTTTTTTCTCTAAAAAATTATTATTCGGCTAGCAGAATAACTAATAAATACTACTTCATAATGCATTATGATTTTAACGTAAATCTACGTCAACCCAGCTTTCCAACTTTTTATGCTATGCACTAATGCCGAATTTCTTGTTTTGGAATTATCCTCTCCTACCGTTCAACTGTCGAATCTCTAACGATTCGCGTATCACCTTTTTGCACGCCAAGTTGCAACTTTTTTCCAACAAATATTTCAATACGATAACTCTTCTATCATTGATTAAATGGATAGCAATTCATCTTGAATTGAATTTATAAGTATTTTTAGATCATCATTTTATCCAATAAATAAAAAATAATATGTAATAATTTAATCTAAATTTAATGAATATCAATTCATCTTGACTTAAACTTATAAGTCGTTTTAAATCATTATCTTATTTATTAAGTAATGAATAATGTGTGAATATTATTAAATTCAACTTAAAATCTGATTCAAACTTAACTCAAAATATATATTTATATTATATAGATAAATATGTAGAATATTTATATATTGTTTGAACCTAGATTATCTAATATAATATATAAATATTGAAATAATAGATACATATATGTGTAACATTTATAATTTTATTATTTAACACACACACAACCATACTTCAAGTATGCATGTATATATGTGTGTGTGTATATCACTATTTTATTTTTTATTGAATAATAAATATTAGTCATATAATAAATATTTATATAGTTACTCAAAACCTGATAATATGATATGAATATCTAAATTTTTTACTCGATAAATAATAGATAAAGTACGAATATAAAAAAATTTGACATGTAATTACCCATTGCTATCCATAATAATTATATATATATATATATATATATATATATAATTATGACTATTTATTTTCTCTGAATGAAGTACTTTTCATCCTAATTTTTCCATTTAAACTAATGAAAAAGTCACCAACCTTGTAGATAACATGTATTGAGGTTGAAAATGTCCCTTGCTCTGAATAAGACAGGATTCATTTATCATTGTATTTGTATTCATGCAATAGGTATATTTTATTTATAATTTTATAAAGGCTTTCTTTGTCTTTAATATTTATTTAAGTTTGAATAATGAGTTTAAAATAAAGATAAAATCATTGTGATAAAAATATTTATAAGAGAAATTATTAAATGATTATAATTATAAAAATTTCTATTACATCACAATATTAATTATAAATATTCATAATCAATGCTCTATTAAGATTAAATATTAATCAAAGTTGTTAAAATTAATACATATTTTACAATTGGTTTCACATGGTAAGGTATAAGAAATACCTAAAACTAATATATAAGTGCTTGTTAAATGACAAATATATTGAACTAATGCACATGATAATTCTATATAGAGAGATTACATGTGTATAGAAAGACTCATGTGATAGTTATATAAGTAATCCTTAAACTTGAGATTATTAAGTTATTTTACATAGAAAATACTCTATTTTGAGTTATATATATATATAGAATTGAGTAAATTATAACTTAGTACTTGTAGTATAAAAAATATTGAATAGTTCTTGGACTATTATATAGTTCGAGAATCAAAACTTGCTCAATTATGTAGGTAGTATGGGTTTTGTTCCCAATTTTTTTTTTTATATCAATTTTATCTTTCAAATCTGAAAATTTCACCATTTAAATCTTTTATGCATTTATATTTGATCATGCATTCTATTTAATTAAATTGTATGTATTTCCATAGAAAATACTTTAATATTTGTATGAAATATAAATTTTTTTTTATTAAAGAATTTTAATAGAAAGTTCAAATTGAGAAATCAAAATGGTTTGAAGAAAAACTAACCCTGACTCAATAAGTGGAGGATATTTCTGAGATTTTCACTATAGTTAATCATGATGAGCGTCAACAAATACAAAATTAACATATCTAGAAAGATATAATACACCGTATTAACAATAATTAAATGAGTAATGCCATACAAATAAAATTTTCATACAAAATTCCTGCAAACGCATGACATTTTTTTTTTCAGGAGAGATGGGATTTTAGTAAGAAGTGTATATGTTATAGTATTATTTTACATTTGCATATTGAGATTAATACACGAGTGGAATATTTACTCCCTTCTCGCCGAGTGTCAGGGCTTGACGTAGGGATCATTTTCTAGGAACAGCATCTTCGTGTTGAGAGCAGTGAACACCATTAGAGCAAGAGATACCAGAACCGACAACGACAATAGCACAAGCATTACTCCATGTGCAAGGAAGCTCTTCACCTCTTGCGCATAATCTACTGAAGCCAGAGCCAGCACTGTCAAAGGAAAAGAATATGCCCACCATGCTACGTTGAACTTTCTCATGGATTTTTTGAATAGGGATGGCCTAGAAACCTGTGTTCACATTACAAATAAAATTAACAAATATTAGAAAATTAAGGACCATACATGGATGCTTCATCTAAGACACCAAAAAAAAAAAAAAAAATCACAAGTCAATTTTAAGCTTTCTTTTCTTTTTAATTAACCATTTTATCATCAAGATTACGTACTCTACATGTTGATACATCTTTCAGTAAAATAATCGAGTTCTAGTGACTTCGATTTATTTATTTATTTACTTCTTAAAATAACCATACAGATTGGACTAATTGAGACTAATAATTCAATTAATTAAGGACCTTAAAAATCACTACTGCTTCATATATATATATATATATATATATATATATATATATATTACCAGGGATAAGAAGAGGAAGAGAGACAGAAAGAAGAGCATCTTTGCCGGGTTATCAAAACTTCCGGAAATGGAGTCCCAAGCCAAGCTTGCCACACTTGGAGCTGCAAAGAACAAGAAGAAGACGGGCCTCAACATGGCAGGCAGGCTGTTGCCCCCTGACAACCTTTGATATAGTGTAACAAACAGGACAAGATAGTGTGCCATGCCTAAAGAGAACATACAAACAGCACACTCCCTCCACCCCATCTCCGCTGCAGCCCGGGCCCCTACCAGATTCCCTATCACTGATAGCTGACTGGTCGGATTCGCCACCACTGATAAAAACCTCTTCCCTTTAGTAAACCACTGGCCGTAGATTTTGACATCGAGAACCACCACTGGGACCACAAAAACCCACCACAGAACTAGGTAGTACATGGTTTTTGGAGTAATGAATGGTGATGATTGAAGCAAAAGAAGCCAGGAAATCCATGGAGCAAAAAGATAGTTCACTCCTACATGGTGCAAGAACTCAGCCTTCACCATTTCAAAGTGATATAAACATCTAAGGATATACAGAAGAGAGAGTGAGGCTAATGAGAAGAGAGCTAGCGACCAGAGAAGAACAAAAGCTATGGAGGGCAGCATCCGAAACATACGTCTAAGAGCATGTGCATCATCAGGAGATTCTCCGAGGATTTTCCATAGTAAGGCTTGACTACATAGAGCAAGGCTAATCCTAAAGTAACCGGCATGTAACCTAGCCAAGATTGATATCAAAGATTGCTCGATGATAGATAGAGAGCTACGATGTGGTGATGGTATTGCTGTTTGCTCGATCACAATTTCTATTACGGGTTCCGATTTTTTCGCATCCATATTTATTAAGGAAAGAGACTTATACATGTAAATGCCTTATATAGAAATAGTTATCATGTAGTATACTCCACTCTTGTATTATACACAACTCTAAAAGTATAAATACAAAGAAATAGTTGTTTTTATTGACAATCATTATAATTCACACAAAGATAATCTCTCAACATAATTCAACTTGGTCTCAGAGCAGGAAAATCACCCTTCACTCTTCTAGTCTATATTCGGTCCTCTTTTCCAGACCGGCCCGCACCTTCTCCTCCCTTGTCAATGGAAATCAAGAACTTCAAGAATCTGCTGCTGCTGCCGTACCAATCCTTCACTCTCACAACAAGATTTCACGTGTTACCGACGGATCGAATTCGTCGGTGTGAGATTAAGACTCTATTGGTAACTTTTTTACCAGTTACATCACTGACGGAAAGTGTCTGTCGGCATACTTTTCATCGGTAATCCCAAATTCCGTCGCTAACGCTGTCGGTAAAAAAATAATATTGCCGATGGTTTTGCAGACGGAAAATGCACGCCAAAAAAATAAATTCTCGCCAGAAATATATTGACGGATTTATTTCGTCGGTGATAGTGGCATATCCAGTAAATATTTTTCAGTTCTCGGTAAAATACCGACGGACTCCATTCGTTTGTAAATCCGCCGGTGGGGATTTTTAAATTTGTTTTTTAAAAAATTATTCAAAATAAATAATATAAAATTATATAAATTAATAGTAAAAAAAACCAATTATGCAAATAAATTTTATTAAACATCAAAAAAGAAAAAATAAAGTTAAATAATATTCATTACAAGTTGAATGTGTTTCCAAAAAAATATTAAATTAGCACAATGTCAGAGCTGGAGGGGGATGAGGTGGAGGCTGGTTGCTCCCAGGAGTACCATACGACCAAAAAGGAGGTGCATATGAATCACCACTCTGTGATGCCATGTTCATGACCATTTGGCGAAGTTGTTCATAATTCGCCAAGAGTTGCTCGTATTTCTCGGTGAGATGAGCCGTGTTTGTTCATAATTTGCCGATAGTTGCTCGTATTTATCGGTGAGATCAGCTGTGTATTGTTGCAAGGCCACGAACTCCCTAGATTGGGTACTCGATACTGATTGAGAGTTTCCAACGGTTGAGACATTATGGGCTGCCTGCAAGTTCTCGGCCGTAATTTTGGAGAGCCTGTACACCTGATTTTTATTGGGTCCACTAGGCGATCCTACCTTCATCCACAAATCCGGATCGAAATCCTGATTGGTCGAAGGATCGTCTCCATATCTCTCCCTCAACCAGCTATTATAGGATCGAAAAAATAAATCATCATATTGAATTCAATAAAAATATAACTTACAAAATATAAGGGTTGAACGAACATACCACAAAGTGTTGAGTGCGGTTGTCAACGAACTGTTTCACCATCTTTTGGTGGCCTTGACTCCGTACGTGGGTCTCTACAAACTGCTCAATTGGGCTCGGCTCACATCCAAGAGACATAGCCTGTAAGGAAAAAATTTAATTAACAACAAATTATTTAATGACATATTTCATTTAAATTAATCTTATAATCCGTTTTGCATGTGCAGCAAACAGAACGAAGCTGTCAGCGCGTGTTGTCACCGAACCATGAAATTTTCGAAGCTGATTGCCAGCACCGGACTGTGAGCATCATCTGAACCGCTCAGACGTCACGTGCTTAATATATTGCGGCCATATATCTGCCGAGATGTATAATGGTTTGAAATCCCTCCAAACCGCCATGTCGTTCCAGCATTGGAGACCGTAATCTCTCATGTTTTTTTTTGCCTTTTTTGTGTTTTATACCAAAAATCACACAATCTACTTCCATAGTGAGAAATTAGATTTTAAAACATAATTTTTTTAAAACAATATCATATTGTTTTCGATGTTACCTAGTAGATGTGTGATTTTCCTACACCCTCCTCACAACATTGTCAAGTGCGTTGTCCCACTCAAATTTATGCTGTGTATAAATAATTTATTTAAAATAAAAATAATAATTCATATACAATTATATTAATAATTTATTAAAAATAAGCTGGAAATTAGAAATTAATACCAGCCTCAAATTTGTCAAACCATGCATCGATATTTGGTATCCATTTAGGATATTTGGATACCTGACTCCATTGAAATAATGGAATCTCCATCGATGATTTAAATGCAGATGATATTACTTAGGCAGCCTCAATGTTTGTGAATCTAAAAATAAATTAAATTAATAAAATATTGATTAGTTGTTCATAAATTATGTTATAATTAAAAAAAAAACTAAAACCGATGAAACAAACTTACATTGAAAGGTCGTCCTTCCACTGTGCCTCGTACTTACGGGTGAGTTGATTCTATTGTGAAGGCACACTGGCTCTTCCAACACGATTCTACGCTGTGAAACTGCACTGGAAGTGGCAACATCGGTAGATGGTGTTGTAACCCATTTTTGGGTCCCCATACAAAAAATAATAAAATACAAAAAAATAAAATATCAAAAAAATATAACAATGAGAAGAGGATGTCAAAGCGCCCTAAAAATGTTCAAAAATTGATTAAGGATGTTCAAAAATATAAAAATTAAAATTTGACGATATATCATTGACTAATGAGAGCCTTGTTGACAAAGAAAATTCAATTTGAGGAAGAAAAAAAATCCAAAATCAAATGTTTATGGACTCAATTAAATTTTATTGAAGGTTTAATTGAATTTATGGAGAGTTTGATTGCAAGAAAAATTGATTTTGGAGTTAATTTGGGCTTTAATTGGAAGAAATTAAAGTTCTGGGGTCAAATTATAATTTTTGGAAGTTAATTTGGCCAAATTAGGGGCTTAATTTCATAAATATTGAAGTTTTATGGCCAATTAGGGACTTAATTGAAGAATTTCGAGACCAAGGACCAAAATGAAAAATGAGCGCAAACTGAAGTCCTGATGTTGCATCTGACGCGTTTTGGCGTCAAAATCCATTTAAATGAAACGACGCGTTTTGGGAAAAATGGCGTTGTTTCATGCACTGTTCACAAATAAAGTAAATACTATAATTTGTATAAGAATTTACTTCCCCGGCAACGGTGCCAAAAACTTGACACAACTAGAAGATTGACGTCTTCTCCCAAGTGTAAGAGTGTCGAAGTAATAAATAACCTGGCAAGACCGGGGTCGAATCACATGGAGGTTAATTATATAAATTATAAACAACAATAATACAACAACAACAACAACAACAACAATAATAAAGAAGATGAAGAAGAAGTTGATGAGAACCTTGAGATGAAAGATTAATGTAAGGATTAAACAATGATAAAAACAAATGTCAAGGTTAGAGGATCCACTAATGGTATTTCAAACAAGTATAGTATAAATTCTTATTATTCAACTGGAAACCACACACAAAGGAGGTTCCAATCGGATGGTTTATCATTAATAGCTCATTATAAATTGTTAACATGATCATATTAATTATCTTATTTAAATAACACCAAACTTTTAAATATTGTCAGGAATTCATGATGCTAACTTATGTTAACAACAAATCAAGTTCCTTTCATAGCACAACTGTAGGTAATACCATACGGTTGAGCTATGAGAGTGCCAAGCATTTGTTGTACTAAGTGTTATACAACACAAATCTAGATTAACCATTTAACTAGCAAGGTATTAAGAATTAGTAAGATAAAAAGATAAGACATGTTAATATTAAACATTAAGGTCTATGTTGAGTTTACACTATACTTATTCTTACACCATTAGTGTAACCTTTTCACTTTGACATAATAAACTTAACTAAACATAATGAAGAAGAGAAACATAAATAAACAAAACAAGAATATAAATAAGATACAAGTTAACTAAGTAAAGGAAAGGAAATGAAAAGCATAAATAAGATATTAATGAAAGCAAAACTTAAGAATTACAAAAAAATATAAAGAGAGAAAGCAAGAGCAAGTTCTTGATCTGAACAACCAAGCCCCTAAATGCATGGCAAATGCCTCCTTTTATATGCCAAAATTTGGAACTATTGATTTGATGACTAATTGTTGAGTGGGTGACCAACTCTTGACTTGGTGAAAATCCTTATCTTTTTGTCTGAATAAAACGTCATTGCTAGCATCAGAACTGGATCTACCTACACTTATGAAAGTTATAGGAAATTGTCTTATCTTTCTAGAAAAAAAACAATTGAGGTCATTTGGATTTCTACAACTCAAGATATGGACTGAACACTGAACAGTGTCTGGGCTGCAGGATAGATTCAGACTTCTCCGTTATTGCTATGATTTGGAGTTTAAAACGACATTTTTAAATCTTGGACTCCACATAAAATTTGTAGGCCTATGTCTTACTGAATCTGTGTAAGAATTTGAGATTATTTGGATATTTAGAACTCGAGATATGACCCAATTACCAAACAGTGTTCCAGTTTGGATTGCACCAACATCTCTTTTCTAAGTTTGGCTCTCTCATTGTCCTTTCAATTTCAATTCTTGAATTCATCAATCAATCCTTTCATTTATTTGATAGGCCTGCATTTAAAATGAACATTTGCCATAAATTAAAGGTATCTTATATTATTAGGTATGTTATTATAAAACATGATTTAGTTAAGGAGCTATTGATACTTCAAGTGCAAAATGATAATATAAAACCTTGATAAAAATGCACTTTTAAGTACTAATCAGTGACTCCCAGTCCATATTTTACTGATAAGAGACAAGAATTCCTTGTCTCACCATATTTTCCAGGAATAAACCATATTTTTTTTTCTTGAGGGTGGACGATCGCCGTGACGCCACACACGTGCGACAGACAGCGTAGGTGCCTCTTCTTGATTGGCACCTAAGGACATGTCATCCTCGCTGCTAGAAGAACTAACTATGATCCTATATGAGCGACGAGCTGTTGATTTCATTCTATATATCTACATAATTTTGTATGAATAATTACATAAATAAATTCGATTCTTAAAAAAATTCGGCAGCACCTCTCCAACATTGAAGACTACCCAAAATTTTCAAACTTGCAAATATTGATAATAGCCACAACCAATTGACCCCATTCAAAAATCTTGTATATAACCTAACATATATACAAATAATAATTAAAATTAATGGAAATAATTAAACACTTATCATGCAATAATAGAGTAAAATTGAGATAAAATAATTAAATTTATTCCTATATATTCAATCACGAATTACAAAGTAAATTCAACAATAACAATAAAAATTCAACAAAGTATTCAATTATTATGGCAATACAAACAATAAAATATACTGAACAAATAAAAAAAAACTATAGACTTTAGGAATGAAAAATACTTACTTTAATAATGTGTTTATTTCAAGACTTTATGTACATTATAAAAATACACAAAAACAAAAATAACAATAGCTAAAAAAAAGAAAAAAGAAAAAAAATAAAATCAACAATAACAATTAAAACTCAACAAAGTATTTAATTATTATGAAAATACAAACAATAAAATATATTGAACAAATTAAAAAAAAAACTATAGACTTTAGGAATGAAAAATATTTACTTTAAAAATGTGTTTATTTCAAGACTTTATGTACATTATAAAAATACACAAAAACAAAAATAACAATACCTAAAACAAAGAAATTATAAAAAAATAAAATCAACAATAACAATTAAAATTCAACAAAGTATTTAATTATTATAAAAATACAAACAATAAAATATATTAAACAAATTAAAAAAAAAACTATAGACTTTAGGAAAGAAAAATGCTTAACTTAATAATTTGTTTATTTCAAGACTTTATCTACATTATAAAAATACACCAAAAAAAAAATAATAAAAAAAAAATCTTGAAGCAAATGAAGTAAAGAAAATACATAACTTTCAATTTGCTAAAGATAGACCTAGAGATTACAAGCAACAAACAACACTTTTAAAGCAAATGAGAGGAAAAAAAAAATGAAAATGAAAGATTGATAACGAAGCAGATGAAAAAATAAACTGAAAGGGCGGTCACTGGGATTTATAGCGCAGTTTTACCGACAGACTCACCAACAAACATTTAAATAATATTAATTTTAATTATTCCATCGGTGATGTGTCGAAAATCCATTGGTAAATTTTGAATTTTGCACTTGAATTTTTTAATTACCCTCTATATTTTTTGCAGTCCGTCGGTAATTCTGTCGGCTAGTGCACGAGAACAGAGATGCATTAATGCTTGCCTTTTGGAATTCACACCGTTAGTTGGTGTTTCTGTCAGTAATTTTGGACTGCTGACAAATGCCCACGGATTATATCCGTCGGTATCAATGTCGGTGATGCATTTCCAATAAATATTTTTGCAACTCTTTGTGAAATGCCAACGGACTCTATCCGTTTGTAGAGTTGTCGGTTATTGTGGTATTTCCAATAAATATTTTGAAACTCTGTGTGTCAAATGCTGATGAACTTAATCCGTATGTAGAGTTGTCGGTGATTGTGGCATTTCCAGTAAATATTTTTCAACTCTCTATGAAATGCCTACGAAGGTGTAATCCATCGGTGATCATGCTCTGTGCATGAAAGATTATGTTTGTATTGCATATTTACTGTCCTACAAACACTAAAATTACAAGCTGTCCATTGCAAAAAATAATAACAACAGTTAACACTTATAAAATAAATATTTCGTGTTACAAAATATCATCCATAATATGTATTACATGAAAAAAAAAGCTTTACATATTCCTTCATTTTGATAGTTAGTTAGAATTTTCTTCTTCTTCGTTGTCAAATTGAATAGTCATCAGCTTTATCGCAATCTTCAATATGGATATCATCATCATCTTCATCCACATTTGCTTATTCGCTAGAGCTTAAAACAACATTCAACTCCTTTGCTTCAACATCAATAAGAATATCATCGAAAACACAAAAAATGAATTTTCTTCCAAGTCAATTGAAGGAGCAACTTGATATGGTTCAACCAACTCACTAACTTGAAAGACTTTATCTCACACACTTGTGTCTTTGTTCTCATCCTAAACAACCTCGACACGACCCCTGGGTTTTGTTTTTAAAATGGATAACCAATCAACTCTCGACCGATCCTTTCTAAAGGAAGGGGTGTATGTGTAATAAACTTGTTGACATTGCTTTACGAAAACACAGACATCGTTTATGTTGCGAAGTCTAGCTTTTGAGTTGATTTCGAACAGACCATAGTGAGGATCAACTCTAATTCTTCTGTCAGTGGTGTCATACCAATAACATTTGAATAAAAACACTCTATTTTGCTCGTTATGATATTGTAGTTCGATGACATCTTCTAATCTACCATAGTAGTCCACTTCTAACTCACTACTAGTCAATCCCTTAACATAAACACCGTTGTTGTATGTCTTTTTTCAATGCTTGTATTTTTCAGTATGGAACACATATCAATTGATAAAATACCTGTTATAGCACTTAACTTTTCTTTCAAGACTAAGGCTTAGTGAAGACAATGACTTAGCAACACTCCTTCCCATTTGATAAACCTTGTATGTAATGTACAACAATAAACAGTAAACAAGAATTTTGTAATGACATACAATAATGTTGCAAGAGATAATGTGTCCGTGATAGTACTTATATATGTTTTGAACCACGTGTCAAAATGTTCATCTTGTAATTGAAAGATTTGGGATTTGGTTAGCTGTGAGTTATTGGATAGTAAATATTATCGATGTTACCTGTAAGGTTGTTCCAAATTATATGAGTTTATGATATTACAATATATAAATAGTACATTCTTAACAAAGTTTAATTAGTAGTACATATACTTACTGAATAAAAGGTCTTAGCTCATCACAGTTAAATATAACATAATTGTTTACTTATTTGAACTCTATTTTCAAAAAATATCTTCCCCTTACAACATTTTAGGTGTGGGTTGTCCAGGATTAGAGAATATTGACAAGTTCCTACTGGAAGAAACTTCACTGCCATCATCATGCCGCGAAACGTGATTGATTCTCGTTCTCAAATGAGGTTTGAAATAGTATGAGATAAATGTTGAGATCTCCTTAACAATATAGGCCTCATATATCAAAGCCTTAACATACACATTGTTCTTAACATTTTTCTTGAGATTGAACAAGTACCTGCATTGAATTAATCAAATATTTTCAATTAAGAAAAACAAAGAAAAGACTTTTATATATGAATTACATTGCAATTGTAAAATCTAACCGTTTGAATGGGTACATCCATCTCTATACTGGACTGATCCTCCAACTTTTGCCTCGAACGGTAAATGTACGGGGAGATGCTCTATTGAGTCAAAAAATGATGGAGAGAATATCATCTCAAGTTTGTATAGTATCTCGACGATACTTGTTTCAAGCCTCTCAATGCTGGAGCACATATCTTTAAATAAATGACTAATCTCCATGAGTGCATCCTATATCCCTTTTTGCAACAGATCACGATAAGCTAATGAATGAGTGTTTGCATAAACACGTGGCAGTCATAACTCTTCATTTCATACAATCTGCATTCCTCCATATTAACCAATTTTGATATGTTCGATGCATGTTCATCAGGAGAAACACAGACTCTTAAGCCATTTGTAAACTAGTAGTTGTGCATTTTTCTCTAACACGAAGCTTGCTCTTGGTTTTGCGACCCGTGACCCATCACAAATCAACTCCATATTTGTATTATTACAGAATAAAGCTATATTCAATCTAGCCTTAATGTTGTCCTTTGTCTTCCCCTTCACATCCATGATTGTGTTGAAATTGTTCTCAAACATGTTCTTTTCCATGTGCATGACGTCAAGGTTATGGCGCAGGAGATTGGTCTTCCAATAAGGAAGCTCCTAAAAGATACTTCACTTTAACCAATTATAGGTCAAATAAAAACCAGGAAACTTCTGCTTACCTGATGCGAGACCAAACACAATGTCACCGTACTCTAATACAACATTATGCAATTCTTCACCAGAAAGACGTGGGGATGCAACATCCTTTTCAACTCTACCAACAAAAAATCCTTTATGTTCTTTCCGTACCTGTGATTCATTGGTAATAAATGACGGTGGCAGTAAAAAAAAAGCTTTACCTCTGTTTGTTAGCATGAATTCCTTGTTGTTTTCCATGTAGTATGGACATGCTAGTTTTCCATGCGTGCTCCAACTAGAAACCATTCCATAAGCTGGAAAATCATTGATAGTCTACATCAAAGCCACCTTCATAATAAAATTTTATTTTCTCGATATATCATAAGCCAAAGCTTCGGAGAACCACAACCATGTCAACTCATCAATCAACGGTCAAAGACAAACATCAATATTCCAGCTCGAGCTGTTCGGACCGGATATGATAGTAGATAAAAACATGAACTCTAGCCTCATACACATCTCCGATGGCAAGTTATAAACCGTGAGTATGACCGGCCAACAAGAATAAGGAGCAACAAATGACTCGAATGACATGAATCCATTTGTACACAACCCAAGATGCATGTTTCTTGATTCAACTGAAAAGTGAGGATGCACACTGTTAAAATGTTTCCATGCTTCGCCTTTAGAAGGATGCACCATGACTCCATCAACTGTAAAAGTTGATGGCACATGTCAATTTTCTCGTATCCTAAACAGAGGGGTTTCATTATAGACTTTGTAGCATATACGTTCTCTTTCAACTTACTCTCTTTAGGTAAAATGCTTCTTGCCCATTCGATATTTTTTTCATAACCGGCCTCACTCAACCTGTGATCTGACTTGATAGTGAATACCTGTGCTATGGTCGATAATTTACTGTGGTTTTTGTAGGCATCCCATAATGGTTCATAATCTTTCAACATATCAAAAAATCTAGTTGCATCTGCATTAGGTTCGTCTTCTACGATTGGACATTGACTGACATTACCTTCATTCATTCTCATTACATCCATAACCATATTCCTATAAGGATTACTGTAGTCATTTGCAACTCCATGCACGTTTCTTGCACTATAAGTTGGCCCAACCACCCTTTCTTCCATGCTTTTATTATGAACAAATACTTCTCCGTGTGCATACCAACACAGGTAATTCTCCATAAACCCTTTGTGTAGATGATGCATCATTACAACATCTAGATGCATATATTTTTTATTTTCACACTTCCTGTATGGACACCTAATATTGCCTCCAGTAAAATTTTTGGGAATAAATGTTGCGAAATTAATAAAACACTGAACCCCGTTACAATAATCCATCCTTCGCAATCCTTGGGGTGAATCTTGATACATCCATGAACGATCATACAAGACTTTTATCGAACCTCTATAAAATTATGATGACAACATGTATTAATTAACTATGTTAGGTAAATAAATTTGCAAAAATATTGGTTTACCTTGAGATTATCCAACAAGCTAATTACAACTTCTTATAAATATTCATTATCAATTATCAACATCCATACATATTTATACACATAAATTTATGGAAATTACAACTGTGTAATAGCATTGATAAATATTAAAATAGACATGTTAAACAAGCTATTAATTATTTCACCACAACAAATGTAATTTGGTAATTCAACAAAGTTTCAACAATTTACAAACAAATACAATTTTATAAAATCTTTGAAAAAACAAACCATAAAAAGTACAAAATTATACATTCATTTACTATAAGTCTGTTTGAGAAATAACAATAAAACATGTACATACACTAGCAAAATACATATACTAAAAAAACAATAAAATTGACATTTAAATGTTAAAATTTTAAAAAGATAGATTTACTTACAAAAAATGATAAAATCCACAATAAATTAGAACACGGATGCTGTGACCACTAAACTTAAAGAAATATGACTTGTGTTGAGAAGAGGGAGATTTTTTTTGGGGGCTGGTTGTTTGCAATTTGGGAGGGGAGAGTTAGGATGGGGAAGAAGAAGGAAAAATAAAAGAGGAGAGGGTTGGCAGATTGGTGATATATTCACTTTTACTGATGGAATCACCAATGGAATCCTTCTAACGGTGATTCCGTTGGCAATTCTAACGATGCATTGGTCACGTCAATATACAAAGATCCCGGTTTGAATCCCTCAGTTATTCCATTGATAATTCTTGTCGCACGTGTGCGGCGGCGCGGCGATCGTCCACCCTCAAGGAAAAAATCGGAATATTTTATTCCTGGAAAAATGGGGAGAGAGACAAGGAAATTCTTGTCTCTACAAGTGACAAATTGGAATGGGAGTCGCCACCTAGTATTCTGGTTACTAGGAACCTTAACTGGTCTTTAGAGATCGGGTACGGAGACTGGTTGCGTAAAGAGAAGGTATTAGCACCCCAACTACGCCCTACCTAAGGTAGGCTGCATTGTTTTAATGTCTGATAAAATATAAGATCGTGTTGTGGTTTATTATTGTTCGGAATACGCATTACATGTAATGTCATACCCCGGGTTCTATTGTCCGAAAAAAGAATTAAATATCCAGAATATGCATTACGTGTAATGTCATACCCCGGATACTAAGAGACAAAACAAAATAAAATTTTTGTTGTTTTTTGAAATTTTGGCCAATGTTCTCTTGACTTTAATAAACTGGTTATTAAAGCCAAAATGCATGCTAAAATATTGTTTTTTGACATATGAAAAATACGATATGATTTTTTAGATTTGAGACACTTGACCGTATGCAAAAAAAATATTTTTTTAATCTTTTTTCAATTTTTTTTTTATTTTTGGAAGTTTTTTCCGAAAACCGGGTATTTTAATACCGGATTTATATTTTTACGATGTAAAAAATACTGCCCGATATTAATCAAAATGACATAAAAAACTACGCAGAAAAATTATAAAATGCTGAAACAAATATTTTTGATTTTTTTTCTTTTTGAATGGGCCGAGTCAGGCCCAAATACATGTGTGAACAGTACCGTGGGACGAAAATCTGGCATTTTAATACCGAATTTATATTTTTATGATGTAAAATATAGACTGGTATTAAGCAAAAATTGATAAAACAAGTGTTCTAAAAAAAACTTATAAAAATAAAATAAAATAAAAATTGAAATGGGCCGGACCCGGCCCATTTCAGTGGGCTGGGCCAACCCGGCCCATTACTAAATGGGTTGGTTACTGTGCATAAGCACAGTAACTAGCCTCTCAGCAGTTGCAGAACGTGAATTAATTCACGTTCTGCATGAAAACAAAAGAAGGCAGAAGGAGAAGGAGACGGGGCAGTGGGAGGTTACCTGCGGTGGCGTCGAGGCGGTGCTGCTGGTGGCAGCGGAGGCGATGGTGGCGAAGGCGCAGTGGCCGGCGGGTTTTCTTCTCCTTCTTCCTCTGTTTTTCCTCTATTCTTCTGTTTCTGTTTTTTTCCTTCTCTTCTTTCTCTCCTCTTCTCTCTTCCTTCTCCCCTCTGCTATGTTCTCTTTCTCTCTCGTCCTCCCCTCCCCTCTCTTCTGTTTTTTTTTTTTTCTTTTTCGGTGCCCCTCCCCTGTTTTTATAGGCAAAAACAGGGGGGTGGTGACTGTTGGGGCGGCCACTGTTGGCCGCCCCTCCACTATCCAAGTGGCCGAAAAAGTATGCAAGTGGCTATTGTGGGCGTCTTTTTGAAGCCGTCGGTGAAAGAAGTTCGGCGAAAAGTGGAAAAGACAAAAAAATTCTTCTCCCCTGTTCTCTGCGTGCGTAGGGAAGAAGACAATGGTGCCGTTTCAAAACGGCACCGTTTTGGGTTCTTTTTTTTTTTTTTTGCAACAGTGAATGAAACGGCGCCGTTTTGGTCAAAACTTGTCAGATTCAAATTTCGGCCCTCCATTTGCGCGCGTTTTACAATTTAGTCCTTGGTCTCGGATTTCTTCAATTCAGTCCCTAATTGGCCATTAAACCTCAATATTTATGCAATTAAGCCCCTGAGTTGACCAAATTAACTTCCAAAAATTATAATTTGACCCTAGAAAATTAATTTCTCCTAATTAAAGCCCAAATTAACTCCAAAATCAATTTTTCTTGCAATTAAAATCTTCATAAATGCAATTAAACCTTTAATAAAATTTCATTGAGTCCATAAACTTCTGATTTTGCATTTTTCTTCCACAAATTGAATTTTCTTTATCATCGGGGCTCTCATCAGTCAATGATATACTGTCAAAAATTAATTTTTTATTTTTAAACATCCTCAATCAATTTTTGAGCATTTTTTGGGCGCTTTGGCATTTTTTCACTGTTATATTTTTTGATAATATATTTTTTGAATTTTTTTGTATTTTATTATTTTTTATATGGGGACCCAAAAATGGGTTACAACAATTCTAACGGTGAATTGGTCACATCACTATACGGAGATTCCAATTTGAATCCCTCGGCTATTTTGTTAGTAATTATAATGGTGAAATGGTCATGTCACTGTACAAAGATCCCGGTTTGAATCCCTTGGTGATTTTGTCGGTAAAATCGCCCGCAAAAAGTTCCATGTCAACGAACCACTTTTTTTTTTATTATTTTTTTTAAATTATGAATATTCCATCTGTAATTCTGTTGGTATATACCGACCGCTATATTCCAGCGGTATATACCGATTGAATTACGAACGAAATAGTTTCCGTAGGTAATTATCACCGTAAATTACCAATAGAATTATTGTATCGGTAATTCCGTTGGTTTTAAGTGAATTTCTGGTAGTGTCTTCTTTCTCTCCTTCACCATCACGAATGTTGGCTGCTACCTTTAGTTCATCCACTAATGCTACTGATAACCAAGCTCCTTTATATTCTTCTCTAGATGTCATGATTGTTATGATTAAAGGGGCTGCTATCATTCCTATTCCCAATACTCAGCAGATAATCTCTTTAAAGCTCTCTAACACCAATTTCTTGTATTAGAGGATGCAGATGAAACCTTTTCTTTTGGGCCAAGGTGTGTACTTCTTTATTGATGGCATATCACCATACCTTCCTTCTCATCTACTATTTACTATGACATCCTTACCATCTATCAATCCTGCAAACTTATCATGGAAGCAACAAGACCACTTAATCATGAACGCTCTTTTATCTTCTCTTTAGAGAAGTTATGCATCTAATTGTGGTTTATAACACCTCTTATGGCTTTTGGACAATGTTGGAAATAAATTTTTCTTCTCCTTCCAACTCATGGATTATACAACTCCATGGTTCATTTCAAGATTTATGATAGAATGATCACTCTGTCAGCACTTATTTGCAGAAGGTAAAGGCCTTATTCGATGAACTTGCTGTTGCTGGCAGACCGATCTCAATGGAAGAATTCAACTTGTATGTGTTTTGGGGGTTACACAATGAATTTAAGGATCTTGTAACTAGCTTGTCTATAAGGCTGATCCCATCTCGTACACCAATATTCATAGCCACCTCCTCACACATCAGTTTCTCCACAAAGCTTCTCTCTAACTTGTTGTAATAGCTCTTTTATTACCAACTCCAACACAACAACCATTTGTATTTTTTATCCAACATCATTTTGGTTCTAGTATTGGCAGAAAGGGCTGGTTTCATTGGGGTGGGGGGGGGGTAGAGACAAAATAATCATAGCAGCTATAATCATGGAAATCATGGCTATAGTTCAACCCATAATTTTAGCACTAACATTTATGCTTCAAATGAGAAATTTGGAAAATAGGGAAATCGTTTCTCTTCTGGTTCCCCCTCTCAGATTTTTAGGTAACAAGGTAACTAGTGTGGAGGTTATAACTGAATCGTAAAGTGCAGCTGTGTTATGAGTATGAACATACCGCCCAACAATGCTCTTAGTTGGCTACCCATCATCTCCAAGCAAATGCTAATTTAGCATTTAATAATGCCCCTAGAAATGCTCCTATTACTTGGTTTCTTGATATAAGTGCAAATCATCATGTGATGTCGGACCTTGTGAGTATGATGAATTAAGAACCTTACCTTGGTAATGATCATTTGCATGTTGGTGATGGTAAGGGCCTTGTTATTTCTAATATTGCTTACTCTAAAATTCTTTCACCTAAACACATGTTTACCTTATCCAATATTTTACATGTTCCTGACATATAAAAACCTCTACTTTTTGTTCAAAAATTGTGTCTTAAGAATAACATGTTCTTTGAATTTCATCCTTTTCTATTTTATGTTAAGGATCTTATGACAAAGGAAGTGCTTCTTTCTGGACAGAGTAGAGATGGTCTATATGTTTTGTCCGAGTTATCTGCAACGTCGTTGCCTCAAGTTTTCTCGTCTACATGTTTCTCTCCTTACACTAATGTTTAGAATTGTCGACTTGGGCATCCTAGTCCATGCAATTTGCATTTTCTGGTGTCAAATAAAAAGGTGTCCTATATGTCAAAACAATTTAATTTTATTTGTCCAGCATGCTCTCCAAGCAAGTCGTCTCGTCTAACTTTAAAAACTATGGATCATCAAACTCAAGCTCCTCTTGACTTGATTTTTAGTGATGTTTAAGGTCCCCCTATGTTGTTAGCTGATGGATTTCGCTATTTTGTTATTTTTATGGATGCCTATATGAAATTTATTTGGTTTTATCCTTTAGTTGCTAAATCTAATGTTTTTACTATCTTTCATCAATTTCAGGTGCTCGTTAAACGCCATATTTCTTTAAAAAATAAGTTTGTTCAAACAAATTGAGGTAATGAATATCAAAAACTCAATATATATTTTAAAACTATTGGTTTTCATCATCGTGTGATCTACCCATATACTCATAAAAAAAATGGCATGGTTGAACGCCATTATAGATATATTCTTGAAACCGGGCTTACTCTTTTTAGTCAGTGTAAAGCTCCTCTAAAATACTGGAGTTATACTTTTGAAAGTTCAGTTTATTTGATTAATTGCATGCCAACTCTAGGTCTTAATCATAAGAAACCTTTTGAATTTCTTATAAAGTCGCCTCCTAATTATACTTTTCTTTGTACTTTCGAGTGTCTATGCTTCCCATTTCTTCGTCAATACAATGCTCATAAATTAGATTTTTGCTATTCTGCTTGTGTTTTTCTAGGTTATAGTAACTCTCATTTAGGTTATCGATGCCTTGATTTGTTGTCAAATCGTATTTATCTTGCTCGTCATGTTCGGTTTCATGAAAATATTTTTCCTTTTAACAAGTCTTAACAAATTATAGCTCTACCCTATATTTTTCCTTTTAACAATTTTGAAAATATTTGTCTGTCAGTAATTATGTTCGGTTTCATGAAAATATTTTGAAAATATTTTTCCTTTTAACATTAAAAATTCAGCTTGATCCTATATTGAGCTCTTAACCACTAGGTTTTTCCTCTAATTCCTCTCCTAGACTTGACTTATGTGTTGATTTATTTTAATTCACTTTTTAGCAAGTCCCGACTAGTGTGTCTTTGACTCCATCTCAAGCTGCCTACACTCATTCCATGGTACTTCACCCACGTTGGTCCAAAAACATAAACTTGAGTGTTGCATCTGCCTCTCAAGTTCTTCTTTCCCTTAACAGGAACCACCTTCATTTATGGATGCCAACAAGTACTTGATGTGGCATAATGCTATGCAAAAGGAAATCTGGGCCCTTCATTGTAATCAAACTTAGTCGTTAGTACCTTTTTCATTCATCTATGAATGTGGTTGTCAGTAGGTGGGTGTATAAGATCAAGCAACATGTTGATGGTCGGATTGACTAATATAAAGCATGGTTGGTTGGTTGCGGTTTCACTCAGCATAAGGGGATATATTATTTGGAGACATTTAGTTTGGTGGTTAAGCTTACAATGGTTTGACTTGTGTTCACTATTGCTATCTCTTATGGTTGGAAAATTCATTAGTTGGATGTCCATAATGCTTTCTTGAATGACATTCTTCAGGAAGAGATGTACATGACACAACCACCTGGTTTTGTTGACCCCACCTTCCGTCTCATGTGTGTCGTCTTCATAAATCCTTGTATGGCTTGAAACAAGTGCCTTAAGCATGGTATAACTGGTTAATCGAGTTTATATTATCCATTGGATTTTAGGCATCCAAGGTTGATACTTCTCTTTTTATTCTTTCTTTCGGTGGTGCTATGATTTATTTGATTGTGTATATTAATGATTTTTTTATTGAATGAGTAACTTAGCTTTGCTTCACTGATTGATTACTTTGTTGTGATTAGAATTTAAGTTTCGCGCTTTAGGTTCCATTTATTTCTTCTTGGGAATTGAAGTTAAATCTATTACTATGGGTTTCTTACTTAGTCAACATAAGTATACGCTAGATATTGTCCAACGAGCATGTATGATTTCTTGCAAACTGGTTGACACTCCTTTGTCTACCTCCTCTAAATTGGGAATCATGCCTGGTACTCTTCACTCTGATCCGACACGCTATAGACAGATTGTTAGAGCTTTACAATATCTTACTTTCACTAGACCTAATATTTGCCATATAGTCAACAATGTATGTCAATTTATGCATGCCCCTACTGAGGATCATTGGGCTGCCATTAAATGCATTTTGCGTTACCTCCAAGCTCCAATCTTCTATAGTCTACACATTACTCGGGATTCCTCTTTGTCCCTTCATGGTTTCACTAATTCTAATTGGGTTGACAATATTTTTGATCGAAAATCAACAGGTGGTTATCTTGTGTATCTTGGTTCTACCCCTATTTCATGGAAATCTAGGAAACAACACACTATTTCTAGGTCTTCTATAAAGGCAGAATACAAAGCTTTAGCTAATGGTACTGTTGAAATTTGTGCATTCACACTTTATTGTCAGAACTTTGCCTTTCATTCTTGTCCATGACTATGTTATGGTGTGATAATGTAGGGGTAACTTTCTTATCTACCAATTTGGTGTTTCACGCCTGTACTAAACATGTTAAAGTTGATTATCATTTTGTTTGTGATCGTGGCACCAAGCAAGAAATTCAGGTACGATCCATTTCTTTCAATGACTAACTAGTTGATGTCCTTACCAAGTCTCTCCCTCCAGTCTCATTTGCTTATTTTCAGTTCAAGCTTCGGGTGGAATCTCCACCTTCAACTTGATGGGGTATATTAAGGAAATAGATTTATATATATAAATATCTTATATAGGAATAATTATCATGTGTATTATATTCTATTTTTATATTATACACTACCCTAAAGGTATAAATAAAAAGAAATGGTTGCTCTTATTGACAATCATCATAATTCACACAAAGGCAATCTCTCAACAAAATTCAACTATATTGAATAGTAACTTGTATGAAAATGTTATACAACACCGTGTAGCCATGGACGGTTTGCTAGAGACAGTGATGTGTGAAAATGTTTTAGGAAATTGAAAAGAATGTTCAGTGAGCAGCAAGCGTACGATCTAAAGCCCAGTTGGAGGCGGCTGATAACTAGCTAGGCTTGCCTTCTTGGACTTCATTTCTCACGAGTTCGTGAGCTGTTTTGCAGTCCTTCCAGCTAGAACCCATGCATTTGTGGGACCATTTTGGTTTTGGTTCTGACTTGTTCATATCAAAATTAAGGACCAAACCCTGCTGCTATAGCTCGAAAGTCAAGCATCTTCTGTTGAAACAAAAGAAAAGAATGATGCACGTCTTCCACCATGTATATTGTAGTACTGAACATCAACTAGATATTACATGGACGTCAAAAATCTTAGGATCCTTCAATTTGATTGGAGTTTTTGTTTTGTGTGCCATGCAATGTCACGGTAATATTTCTAGTTGATTATTGAACAATGGATCATAGTACAAAAATTCTTAAAACTTTAAATATTCAGGTTAAATGTAAAAAAAAATAAGCTTTATGGTAGGTTATCTACTCTGAACCTTATATATTACTCCCTTCTTTAGAATTTTTCAAAATTGAATTTTTAATTATTTATCAAAATTTCATTTATTGATGTTTATTTTGGACATTTCTGAAACTGTCATTGTTTTGGAGAATATAAAAGTCCATCTAATTGAAAATGAAGTTGTAACTAATTCAATAATTGAATATAAGATTGAAAAATTAGTTTTTCAATTTTTTTTTTTTAAATTGGATGAAAATATTTCTAAACAGTCCTAAAGAGAAACATGCATAAACAAAGTTGGATGAAAGCAATTTGTAGAAACGAAAAACAATTTACCAATTAAAATCTAGCATGTGTCATTTTTACATAAAAAGATAAAATAAAACTGAAATAAATGATATGAAAAATAAATGAGTCTTTATATTTTTTTTTGTCAATGGAATGTTGACATATGAGATGAGATATTTAAGATATCTTGTTATAAATATAAGATCCCATAAATAAAAGTCAACCAATAAAATAATATCATATAGCATTGGAAAAAATTTTTGAGAGCCTCTATAAATCTCTATAAATAGATGGCCTCACCCTAGAAAAAATAGAATTCTAGGAGATACATAAATTTCCTGAAGACAAGTTTTTCAAGCAAGGAACTCTCTCAAAAGCTCTTAAGTATCCTTCATCTACACTTAAAGTCTATAAAGAATGAAGTTTTGTTCGATCAAGTCTAAACACCTCATAAGAGTTCTTTAACAACACTTTGAAGACAAATCAAAAGCATTATTCAAAGCATTAAATCACCAAATATCGCTTTGCAATACACGTCTAAAATTAAGTTCTTGCAAAGCACAAATCTTGACTTGATTTCACAAATTAATCAAGTCACCACATATCAAATTCAAGGAAAGAACTAGAGGATTTCCTATTCTTTTCTAAGAATATTTTTAATGGAGATTGTACTCAATCATATTTATTAAATCAAATGTCTGTACACATGTGCTTGTTTAATTCTAGGTTCTCAAAAATTATATCTATAAATTTCTAACAACTTCATTGGGACATCTCTACCTCTTATCTCTTCCATTCAAGAAAGAATTTTCAACAACTTCTTAATGGCAACTAGGAAGAACATTATCCCCTTGTCGCTTAAAAAAGAAACAAGGCTACTGATTCAAGTCGCTAACATACCGCTGAAGATTTCTCAACCCCACTATTAAAAACAAAATCCATCATTGAGTTGTATATGCAAACTAAGCCAATTCCCGAGCTAATGTCAACATCGAATGCAAAACGGGCATGAGAGCTTGAATGTTAGAAATTATGGAAATTAAGTGTTGTTCTGTCAAAAATTCATATTTTAGTGTATTACGTATGTAAGTTATATGATTTAAGGACTGATCTTGAAGGTAAATCCCAAGTTGGTTTAAAGGGTGAAGATTTCAGCCAAAAAAAGAAGAGAATGGGGAAATTTTCTAGTTGCAAAAACAACATAACTACTTTGAGAAACGACTAGACCGATCTGATGGTTAGACTGTTTCTCAAAAGGACAAGACCGTGTTTTGAGGTAGCCCAATTTTATGTTTTGGTTTGTTGTTTTTTATTTGAATATTTGGATTATTTAAAGGATATAAATGATTATTATATGGAGATGAAAACTTAATGTGTGTGTATGCATGCAATTAGCTTGCTTGATAACATTTCATATGTTGAAACGCTAAGAGATGAAAAAGTTTGTGTGAGGATGTAAGGGTACTCGTATTAACGAGTAACAAATACTTAAGAGTGTTAAAAGATTACCGAGATGTGCATTCTAAATATTTCAAGGAAATAATGTGATGTAATACTTGGTGTGATACATGTAAGGCATCAGTTGTGGGACCCCAAACTAGTGGAACCAGACTAGCAAAAGGAACATGTAGGTGCTTGGCACCTCAACCTTTTTAAATTACAAAAATTATTATAAGTTGTATTTTAATTATTATGATCATTGATTTGTACAATATGTGTTTTAGAATGAAAAAGGCTCATTAAATCTCAATGTACAAATTTGTTTAGATAAGTGTTGGGAGTATAAGTCGAGTACATGAGTAGGGCTTAGGTTGATAAGTTTTTACTTATTAAATACATGGGTGGTTGAATGAATAACCAACCCTATGAGTGAGGCTTAACTAAATAAATCTGAATTGCTGATACAAGTGCATATGGATTTTATGTACAATAGTTGACCACATGTGTGGGGCTAAAGTCAAAGTCCATTGGGGCGCAAGATGGATGCATTTTTTTATGCATGGAAGTTAGCCACATAAGTGAGGCTCCAAAATTGTTAACATCAAGTCGGTCATGATAAAATAGGGACGTGATTTTAAAAATGATGTACTGGCCATATATGTGGGGGTAATGGGCAATTTATAGTCAGCTGCATAAACGGAGACTAGGAATGTGTTGGACTTACACCTTAGGCATTGAAGCTAGGTGAAATTAAGGGTTAGGTGTTGTTTATATTAATGAACCTTTAAAAGAGGTATGAAGGGTTGATCATGATATTCCTTAATGTTAAGTTTACCTTTTTGGTATTCTTAGGTAATGCTATATGAAAAAGTTAGCCTAGAGATTGGGGCTTATGCGTTGATTATTTGGAGTGAAAGGTTTTGATTGGTAAATTATTGTCACTAATGGATGGTAGGGAATATGTTTATGCTGAAGGCTGTAATAATGAAATCTATGTGAAATTTGTAAAACTTAAATTTATGTATGATTTATTAGTGTCATGATACAATGATGAAATTTTTATTCTGAATTGTTAGTATGTTTATTTTTTACAGGTTCTTCATATGCTTTTATAAACTAGATTGACATGATCGCTACTTTTAGCTGTAGGACTTCACATGTTTTCGTTTAGATGTAGGATTTCTATGTTTATGTTATTCTGTTAACCTTGAAGGATTGTACTAAATAAATTATAGAAATATTATGGTTTAATATTATTCTCATTATTGTGAAATTACGAAGATGATGATGACATCAACTTAATATAGTTAATGTAATAACTTGTGGTTTGCATTTCTATTTTAAGTATATGATGCAAATTTTGATGTTTTATTCTTTTATGTTCATTTTCCTTACTGTGAAAATGTATTGAAAGATATATTCATGTTATTTGGTCAAACAATATTATGAACATTTATGAATAAAGACTTGGGTGGACATGATTCACCCAAGGTAAACAAAAATCTCCATGATTTTTAAGTAATATGATATTGATTATCTTGTGTATCTATATAGTGAGTTTGTGCGCAGTGTTACAAAATACTTCAACAATTCACCCATGAAAACTTCTCAATGCCAATCACCAAGTAAGAAATTGAGTTTTGGCACCATGTTAGTGATGACAATCGGGACTACGTCTTTGGAGGATCAAGTAACTAACCTGATAAGACTCGTTGAAGGTCTTTCAACTTAACTCAAGGAAAAGATCATGAGATAACGAAATTGATGAACAAACTTGAAAGCATAAATGAGGGAGGCCAAAATTTGGCTACCAAGGTTGTGCAAGTAGATCAACTAGATATTATTGAATATTCTACAATTAGAGCTACAAGAAACATTCACGAGTTGAATACTCTAAGGAAAGTTGGCCTATATACGAAGATTCATTACTAACTTAGTTGGTCGATGTCAACCATTCACTTACCTGATGAAGAAGGATACATCATTTTATTTGGACGAAGCTTATACTAATGCCTTCAATAAGATTAAAGAGCACTTGCTTAATCCACATGTTCTACAAGCACCAGTACCAAGATGCCTATTTATCCTCTATATTGCAGCTTAAGTGCATTCCTTAGGAGTGTTGTTGGCATAATAAAATGATGAATCCTAGGAAAATGCTTTTTACTACCATAGTATGATGTTAAATGGGTTTGAATCGAATTATTCTCCAATAATTTAAGAGGACATGTCTAGCATTAATTTTGTGATAAAATAGTTAAGGCATTATCTCCAATTAGTATGACTAATCTTTCAAGTTGACCCTCTCAAATACATCATTTCAAGTCTAACAATATAAGCTTTATTGCTTCAAGAATTTGAAATTGTCTATGTCTCATAAAAAGCAATCAAAGGGCAAGCATTATATGTTTTTCTTGCCGATCATCATATTCCCAATGAATGAAATTTATTTGAAGAACTGTCTGATAAGAACATCTTGTTCATTGAAATGTCATAAACATGGAAAATTTATTTTGATGGTATAGTATGACAAAATGGAGCCAAAGCTAGGGTTATCTTTATTATACCTAAATGAGAGGTCTTGCCATTTTCCTTCTCATTTACTTAATGTTGTTCCAATAACATGGTCGAATATCAAACTTTGATTATTAGGATGAATATGACGATGAATACAAAGATGTCTCACCTTAAAATGTTTGGAGATTCTCGAGTATTCATCCAACAATTCTTCTCACTTTATTCATCAAGCAACTCCTCTCGCTTTATGAAATAAAAAAGCTAGAATTTGTGCCGTATCATAAGTACAAATTAAAACTAATGACATCACTTGATTACATCACTTAAGAACATATACCTCAAAATGTCAATGCTTTAGCAAATATGGAGTCAAAGTTAGTGTTATATAGTGAGGAAATAAAAGTCCTTGTATGTTAAAGATAGGTTGTTATATCGATAACTCATGATGAAGAAGAGAAAGAACAAGGGAGAGTAGTTTTTGTTTATAAGATTGAAAAAGAAGAGTGACACCAACTGTTTATCGACTATTTAAGGCATAATAAACTACCTAAGGACCTATGCTAAAAGACAAAGGTGAGGCAAAGAGCTTCTTGCTTCATATACTTTCAAAACACTTTTATCGATGCTTTTTTGATGAAGTCTTTTTGTGTTGTCTTGGAGAAGAATAAGTTATAAAAGCATTAGAGGAAATACACCTAGTGATCTACGGAGTGCACCAATTGGGTCTTAAAATTCACTTTCAAATCAAAAGAATAGGGTACTACTGGCCTTTGATTGTGAAAGACTGCATAAACTATACTAGAAAATGTCAAAGTTGCTAATTGCATGCTAAGTTGATCCACTAGCCATCTGAGCCTTTACACTCGATAATTGCTTCTTGGCCCTTTAATGCTTGGGGACTTGATGTGGTAGAGCCATTACTGAAAAGCTCAAGAAGCATCTTTATATTTTGGCCGTAACTATTTACTTTCTCGAAGTGGGCTAAAGCTACAACATTAAAAGAGATAAAGAAATAGATAATTATAAACTTTATTCGAACAAACATCATCTACCATTATAGGGTACCAAGAGATATCATAATTGATAATGGAAAGGAGTTATGCAATACATCTATGAACAAGTTGTGTGCATAGTTTGATTTCAAACAACATAACTAATTTATGTACAATGCTCTAATTGGTGGCTTGGCGGAAGCTTTTAAAAAAACCTTATTCAATATTCTCAAGAAGTTAGTGAATTGCTTGAAAAAGGATTGGCATGATAGAAATGAAGAAATACTATAAACTTATCATACTACATTCCAAACGCTAACTCAAGTTACTTCATATTCCTTGGTATACGGTGTTGAAGTTGTTTTTCCATTTAAATGTCAAATTCTGTTTTTAAGGATTGCAATCCACGAAGGACTCTTTAGTGAAGACAATGTTTGTCTATGCCTTGAAGAACTTGAAGCCTTAGATGAAAACCTCCTTAAAGCACAATAATTTTTATAATGTTATCAAGCTCAACTTTGCAGAGCTTTCAACAAAAAGGTGCGACCGCACTTATTCTAAGTAAGAGGTCTTATCTTGGCAGTATGATGCCCTATAATCATGTTAAAAAACATGGAGAATAAGTTCCTCTCTAAATAAGAAAAACCTTATATGGTTAAAGAAGTTTACACCAATAGATCTTACAAAATCATCGATGAGAACAAATTAAGGATTAGGCTTATCAACGATAAATTCTAAAAGAAATACCATGGTTGAAATTTGATGTAGCTCTTAGCCTGCAAGAGCTAAAATTATGAATGACATAAAAAAATTTGATCCTTTATCCTTAAAAATATGTAGACAACTTGAAACTTGTTTTGATTACATTCATGCAAAAAACAAATAAGCCAAAAAAAACATAAAAAAAAACTTTGAACTACACCGTGACTTTATCATTTATCCATAATAGTACACATGCAACTTAAAAATTATCAGTCACACCATCCCTTAAAACTATCTGAATCATATGATTGTTCACATGAAAAAAGTAAATAAACAGACAACATAATCATAATAGGTTACAAGACGAGAGCAAGGGAAAAATCATACATGAAGTGTGTATTATCAACATAAAATCATAAGCTAGTGTTACCAAAACTAAAAAAGCATTCCAAGAGAAAGAAATGATATAACAAATAAAAGGGTTTAAGATATCAACATACTATAGTTTCGAGATATGTCCTTCAAACTCCTTTTATTTTGTCTCTAATAGTCCTCTTAATTTTTTAAGAATGAATGTGTTAGCTTTACTTATCATAAGGAAAATAGATATTATGGTGACCTCTGATAGAATGCTGGAGGTGATGATTTTTTTCTTAGAAAGCTCTTTCTCATTCACCTTGAGGGATCACACTATCTCAATCTTTTTATACTAGAGCTCCTTGAGTTGTACCTTTATTTTGGTTATATCAATATCAGTAGTGGAAAAAGATTTAGATGGCTCCTCTTTAAGGGCTTCAAAATCTTTGAGTTACCCTTTATGCTTTTAAATTTCTAAGGTTCGCTATTCTAATGTCATCACAGAAGATAATGGAGACTCTAAATGGTTAATCTTTTTAGAATCTTTAATTACTTTAGTCACCATTCTTTTAATAGAGGAGCCATTATATTTTCTATAGATCAAAAGCTCTTCTCAACTTTAGTAGCTTAGTTTGAAATGTAATGAATAGGTGTACGAACGATCTTATTTCTGATTCTCTTGCAACACTTAACAACAAATTCAGATCTTATCTCGCATATTATATCATCAGCATAATACCTAGTTACTCATGAAGGTTCAAAAGAAGTAGTAGCTTTAGGAGTATACAAGTTACTCCTTATATTGTTGAGGATTGGTAAGGGTGCTGCCAAGTTGAAAAAAAGAACAATGAAAAAGGAAAGGTTAATATATTATAAGTAACATGAATTGAAGAACACTTCCTGCACGAACACCTAATACCGCCTCCAGTAAATTTATAGGAATAAATGTTGAGAAATTAATAAAACTCTGAACCCCATTACAATAATCCATCCTTCATAATCCTTAGGGTGAATCTCGATACATCCATGAATGATCATCCATAACTTCTATTGAACCTTTATAAAATTATGATGACAACATGTATTAATTAACTATGTTAGGTAAATAAATTTGAAAAAATATTGGTTTACCTCGAGATTATCCAACAAGCTAATTACAACTTTTCATAAATATTCATTATCAATTATCAATGTCCATACAAATTTATACATATATATTTATGGAAATCACAACTCGGCAATAGCATTGATAAAAATTAAAATGGACCCGTTAAATAAGCTATTAATTATTTCACCACAACAAATGTAATCGGTAATTCAATAAAGTTTCAACAATTTAAAAACAAATACAATTTTACAGAATATAAAACAAACCATAACAAGTTCAAAATTATATATTCATACTACAAGTTTGTTTGAGAAATAACAATAAAACATGTATATACACTAACAAAATACATATACAAAAAAAAAAATTGACATTTAAAATTAGCATTTAAATGTTAAATTAAAAAAGATAGATTTACTTACAGAAAATGATAAAATCCACAATAAATCAGAACATGAATGATGTAACCACAAAACTTAAAGAAATATGCCTTGTGTTGAGAAGAGGGGGATTTTTTTTTGGGGGTGGGTGGTTGTTTCAGTTTGGGAGTGAGAGTTGGGATGGGGAAAAAGAAGAAGAAATAGGGAAGGGGAGGGTTGGAATAGTGGTGATATATTCATTTTTGTTGATGGAATCACCAATAGACTCCTTCTGTCGATGATTCCATCGACAATTCTGACAGTGAATTGGTCATGTCACTATATGAAGATCCCAGTTTGAATCTCTCGGTGATTCTGTCGGTAAAATCGCCCGTAAAAACTTCTACATCAGGCAACGACCTTTTTTTTAAAAAAATTCTGACTATGATGTCTGTAATTCCGTTGGTATATACCAACCGCGATATTCTATCAGTAAATACTGACTAAATTATGGACGAAATAGTGTCTGTCAGTAATTATTGCCACAATTTACCGACATAATTATTTCGTTGGTATTTTCGTTAGTTTTAGGTGAATTTCTGGTAGTGTATTATCAATTTAATTCAAATCATATATGAAATTGAATTTGATGCAACCATATTATTTGAGAGTTTTGCCCGCAATTACCTAGTGTTTTACCTATGTTTTATATATAAAATATCTTGATATTTTTTATTTTATGTTTTGAAGGCACTTTTGGATGTAAGATGCAGAAAGAAGTAAATTTGAGATAATTGAGCGATTTGACCTCCGATCAATGTTTTGTGCAGAGCTTGAGCTCTAGAGGTCGAAACAATGTGATTCCAATGACATTAGAAAGCTAACATCCATACCTTTCTATACATTTATGGCAAGAAAAAACAAGATAGAGCATGGAAATCGTAACCTTCAAAGTCAAATCTCATATTCTGCCAATGTTGACCTTCGACCATTCTGACTTGAATATCTTGAGCTACAGAAATCCATTTGAAGCAAACTTACTTTTTTTGGATTCCTAACTCGAAGACCTATTATCCTACCAAAACTTAGAAGAAAAGGATCCCATATGAGAGAGATATATTTTTTCTAAGATGACATATGAATTCTGCTAGTAGATAGGTTTTGTGAAGAAACAAGTCCAAATTACACATCAAAGCATCCAAACTGATATTCAAGTTTTTATTTTGGCAATTTAACTCCTCTATGTCAAAAGTCAAAGCTTGAATATTTTATGGAAGGCTATTTCTCTTTTTTAGAAAAATAGTTATTAAAATACATAAATATAAATTATCTACTTAGACAAGAACTATTTTGTAGAAAAAGGGATTATGATTTCCTATGATATAAAAAGAAAGAGAGAGAGGAAAAAAGGGGCGGCCAGAAAAGAGAAGAAAAACACCTTTTCCTCCAAAAGAACTTGAAATCATGCATTCTTCTTTCTTTTTTGATTAATTGTTCAATAGACATGTAAGGCTAAATTTTTTTTCTTGGTTGTAAGAACACATAAACCTTCAGATTTCAAGAACTATAAGATTTATTTTACCTTTTCTTTTTAGTTTATATGATGAATGAATATGTTTGTTTTCATATGCTTATTTCCTATGATTTTTTTTTTAATTGCTAGATTGGATTCTAAGTTATTACTATCAATAATCTATTGTTAAATTTGTTATCAAAACCAAAGTTGTGGTATATAAACTTGTGAAGCAACTGAGTTTAATAAATGTGGCAGATCTATGTTATTAATCTTAGAGAGAATATTCGAACAAATCAAACATGAACTACAGACAGTTATGTTGTCTAGATTAATCAATTTATCTAGTTATTAAGGTTGCCATTGAATTAAATTATTAGTGCAGACACTTTGATTTTTTGTTGGTTAGGGTTAGTTATACGCTGGATATGTTAACTAACAAATGTTAAGAAAAGATAAAGTTCAGAATATAAATTGATGTTTTATTTTAATGATCAGTTCTGATTTTTGTAGGTAGATGTTTACTTGAAACCAATGTTTGTTCTCTTGATAATTTTTTGATTTATTTAATTTCGCTTAATTGTTTAATTCTACTATAATCTAGATACTCTCAAAACCCCTCTCAAACTGCATAACGTCTAGCATAAAAATTTGGGCTAAAACTTTCTCATGGGATCGATCCCTTACTTGTTCTATATTATCTTATTTATTTAAGTTAGTGTAATTAATTTGTGTAACCGTGACATCGCAACAAAATTCAATGTTAATTTAATTGAAGAAAAATCACAAAAAAAGAAAAAACAAAACTTTTTTTAAAAAAACATCATCTTAAAATAAATCAAGAAAAACCATAAATATATGTTACTGAATCTTTTTGGCCAGCATATTTTCTACTAATATAAAGACATTTTTGAAACTGCGGTCAGCAAGAGAAATTTCATAAAGGATTTTCCTGCAACTTCGTTTTTTCACCGAATCTGCAAGAATTTCTCATAAATTATTGATTAGCGGTTGACCATCCAATTATTGGCTGGTAGGTGAATTGGCGGGTGGAGCATTTATGAGTTTTCAGCAAGAATATCTCCATGCATGCACAGGAGAAAAGGCAGCAATTGATATGGGCCAAGGCAAATTGAATTCCCTTAGAAAATCAAATCGATTGGCTCTCCACTTGGAACATGATCATATATGTTAGAATTGAGATTTTGAACATGTAGCTGCTAGCTAGTGAAAGATAATTATTCGTCTTATTTTCCTCTTTGCATTTGGAAATATAGTCAACTACTTTCCTGATGTGCCATGCATGAGAGGAAAATAAAAGCTGAAAAGATTAATCATCATGATGAATAAAGTGGCCTCGTTTTCTGAATCAATGCAGAACTGAAATGGTTGATTACTAATAGAGGTTGTTTGGTGTTCTTATAAATGCCCGAAGTGGTGGTGGACATTTTGGCTTTAGAAGAACTTAATTTCCGTTAACGTTCAGACAAGTAAACACAGAAAAGAAGGGCTTTATTGCGAATTAATTTCTTAGTGACCATACATGAATCCGAGTAACTGGGAAGCACCAAGGAGAAATTGATGAGAACACAAGTTTACAACGTTAAGCGTAGAAACTGACATAACAAAAGATGCTTTAGAATTCAAGCTGATATTTTTATAGTTTAGTTGCATTGTCCATTTCATATTGCCGAAAAGCTTGGTTTCCAAGGTAAAGCATGTTTAGCGTCCACCACCACCACCTCCAGAACCGCTTCCAGACCCATGGCCGGCACCAGCCCCAACTCCTACACCAATGCCAATCCCAACTCCAAATCCTCCACCAGCTCCACCACCATGCCCACCTCCTACACCTCCACCTCCACCAGCACCACCACCTAAACCTCCACCAGCTCCACCTCCTAGACCTCCACCCGCTCCAAAGCCACCACCATGGCCTGATCCACCACCTAGACCTCCACCCCCTCCACCTCCTCCACCTCCACCTCCACCACCACCTCCTCCAGCACCACCTCCGAGGCCACCACCTACACCACCTCCAGCTCCAAAGCCCCCACCATGACCTGAACCACCACCAATACCACCGCCACCACCTCCTCCTCCACCTCCTCCACCACCACCAGCACCTCCTGCTCCACCTCCTACCCCTCCTCCAGCTCCAAAGCCTCCACCATGTCCTGACCCACCACCAACACCACCTCCACCACCTCCACCAAAACCACCACCTCCACCAGCACCACCTCCAGCTCCGCCACCTACACCTCCTCCAGCCCCAAAGCCACCACCTTTACCACCACCACCTCCAACACCTCCTCCTCCTCCAGCTCCACCACCAAAGCCACCACCTTTACCACCACCACCACCAAGTCCTCCTCCTCCTCCGGCTCCACCGCCGAAGCCACCACCTCTACCACCACCACCACCAAGCCCTCCTCCTCCTCCAGCTCCACCACCTCTACCACCACCACCACCAAGCCCCCCTCCTCCTCCGGCTCCACCGCCAAAGCCACCACCTCTACCACCACCACCACCAAGTCCTCCTCCTCCTCCAGCTCCACCACCAAAGCCACCACCTCTACCACCACCACCTCCTAGTCCTCCCCCACGTCCACGACCATAGCGGCCTCCACAACGTCTTGGATTCCACCTACAATCATCGTCTTGATATCTAGTTTCGTCAAGCTTGTCATCACCAAGGCTGATTGCACTCAAATGAAGGACAATGCACAAGAGAAGCAGAAGAAAAGAAACCCATTTTGATGAGATCACACCCATGGCCTTGTGCTTATGCTATATTAAGAAGGTTCTTCGCAAGCATTGCATGTTCTTCTTTGCATGAAAAGTGTCCTATATATAGGGTTTATCCACTACATTATTTGGGCAAGTTCACTGAAGAGCCTTCCAATTGTTGCATCTTAATGTGACGCGTTGGAACCGTTGGGTCAATGGCGAGAACATTTAATGATCAAATTAAAGTCACAACCCAATATGTGTGGCCCTATACACAAAATTATATATATATAAACTCGCAAAAGAAACTGCCAAAAACATCAAGTTAGAAGTGGCAGATTCATTCACATGCCTTGGTGTTAGCATAATTAGAGTATTTGATTTCTTTCTAATCAGGTTTTACCTGTGTTTTTATTCGCATGGTTTTATCTTATTACAAATCTTTTAGTATTTAAACTCTTTAATTAAGATAACACGAAGAGTAAATTCGTTTACTGACCAGATTAAATTTCTTAAGATAACACTGCACGCGTAAATACTTACATATTAAACGCGAGAGTAAATCATTTTCAATAAATGTAAGCACTTTTTTTTCTCAACACACGAGTTTAGAGCTATGTCCACTGTGTACGTAGTCAATATTAGTTTTTGAGTTACAGATTGGGTAGCTCTCTCTCACCTTTAAATTACGTACTACCATGTTTCATTAATGATTTGAACTTAATTAGAGACAATATTTAGATAAAAATATGATGTGTTGATGCTATACTAGCTAGACTTTAGCTATGGAGAAATTATAGAAATTACATGTAGTTCTGGGATAAGATGGATATCCCATACAATAATGCCCAAATCAACAATAAAAATTCTTATAGATTGTTTGTTATCTCTTAAATTCTGAATTTAATCATTTGCGTAGCTGGATAATCATGTAAGCTATGCCCAGTTGCCCATACAAGTGGGTGTGTGTGGGTGTGTGTGTATACTTTTACGTTCTTAATTAGTCAACTCTGGCAACTCATCTCAATCTGTATACCAATTCTCAATCTGTCTGTGCAAGAGTTCCACCGACTGCATTATTGAAATATTGAACATAAGGGATTGTTTATCAGATACATGCTATGGTGTTTGAAATATAGTTCAAAGACAAATAAAGTAATAGTGTTTCTTCGCAGATTCACGTCTTCAACGCCCTAGTTAATGCACTCGCTCATCGCCCATGCTTGTGCTTCAAAGTGCAAACATTTCTACGATGGTTTACTGACCAGACCATCTGTATACTGACATGTTTGGGAGCCACTAATTAATTTGTACATGCTCCATTGGATCTCTAAGAAGATTTCACTTTAATAAAGATAAAGTCTATGAAGAGATGAGCGTTCAATACATGTTTTACAGATAGAGGGACCCTATCAGCATGGACTTAACCTCCCTCTGGATTTACTTCCTGTCTAAGCTAGCTACCCAGTGAAATCCTAAATGGAGAATGATGGTGACGGTGATGGCCACACTCATGACCGTTAACGTGCTGATATGTCCATTGACTTCCCTTTGTTGCATCTCGAGCATCCATTAGAGAACACTCTTTATGACAACAAGTATAGTTTTTATTAGGCTTGTGAGAGCATGGAGCTCATATACATAATCTCTTTCATATTATTTTGGCTTGTTTCCTCTCAAAACAGAGTTGTCTGCACACAATAATACGGGTATAGATGGTGGTGCTAATAGAGGAGCCACCTGTTATGAAAGAGATATGACCTTTAATTGCTTTTGTGTAGATAAAAAAAGTCCATGGGCATTCTCGCTTGATGGGCTAACTACTCGCATTGATGAAGCGCCCACAATACAAAGGTCAATGACCCTCCTATTAAAGAAGGTGACAGAAAGCAAGAATCAATTTCAAATTCACAAGAAATCTGAAAGTGATTTGCAGCAACAACAAAACCTAAAATCTTGCCTTGTAAGTTGATACATTTAAGAAAATATATTATGTCCTTGAATAACTTCTGATTTCTATATTTTTCCGGATTTGTAAGGTTAGTATAAAACAAGGATCAATGAAAGCATGTTGAAAATTCCATTGTGAACTCTTGAATAATATCACTTCTCTATATGGTATCAGAGCATCATCTCTCTAACAAGAATTTAATCCTCGTTTCACACATGTCTTCCGCAAATCAGCCTAACTCCTCCCCAGAACTCTCTTATTGTTTTCAACATCACAACTCAGATTAATGAGAAACTCACACCCTCATCTTTTCCTCAATGGCGAGCGCAATTTGAGGCCTCCTGATTATGTCAATGGAGAATCACAATGCCCCTCCTTTGATGGCACCCCACAATCTATAGCCATGAAAAATCATTAGGTTACACAAGATAAGCTAATTCTTAGTGTCATTCTTGCATCTACCTCACCCACAATCACACCACTCATTGCCACAACCAAAATCTCATATGAGGCATGGAAAAAATTATCAACTCTGTATGCAAGCAAATTGCGTACAAGGGCAATGCAACTCAAAGAAGAACTGACCTCGATTCAGTGTGGAAATTGATCGATCCTAGAGTATGTTCATACGATTAAAAGCTTGGCTGATAAGATTGCTCTCATTGATCACCTCATCTCCGACGATGACTTAACTCTTATGTCCTTCAAGGGTTAGGTCCCGAATTCCGTGAGATCACTGCTCCTATTCAAGCAAGAGAAAAATCCCTTGCTTTTGAACAGCTCCATGATCTACTTGTTGGGCCCGAGAGCTACTTGAGAAGGATAGAGGTTGCTACATATATAACAACTCGTGGCTGCTGCAAATTTCATCAGCCATCGTTCTAGTTTCCTTGCAACCTAGCAACCGAGGGGAAGTAACGGACCTTCACATCAACAAGGCCAACACCATTCTTCAAATGGCCCATCTCTAGACCAATGACGTAACAATAATTCAAGCCATTCTGCTTCAAACCACAGATGCTTCCAACCAAAATGTCAATATTATGACCAAATGGGTCCCACATCAAAGACCTGCCCGAAACTCCAATATTATGAATTGACTACTAACTATGATAGCACCTCAAATGGTCAAGAAAATAAATGGTTAATTGAATCCATAGTCTCTCATAATATCACGGGTGATCTACAAAACTTATCCATTCACTCTGAGTATGACGGCACTGATGAATTTCTTTTTAGTGATGGTACAAGTTTGGTGGTTACACATATTGATTCTTTAGCTTTACCCACACCAAAAAAATATTTCATTTACATGATACTTTATGTGTTCCCATATTCACTAGAATCTCATTTCAGTTTATCACTTCACCAAACACAATAATGTTTTTCTTGTGAAGGAACGATCCACGAGAGCAATACTTTTAAGAGGTGGATGTGAGAATGTCATCTACATGTTTCAAAACTCATTGATGGCTTCTTCCACTCCAAAAAAGGTTGTTTATGTGCATGAACAGACTTTAATCAACGGGTGGCACAAGCATCTTGGACACCCCTCAATTAAATTTGTTCAACATCTTGTCAATCTATTATCTTTTCCTGTTTCCACAAATAAGTTCCCATCTTCATTTACTTGTTGTTCAACAAATAAAGTGCATCAATAACCTTTCGGTTCTACAAGTTTTCAAAGTCATTCTCCACTTGAAATTATATAAACAGATGTTTGGGGTCCCGCTCACATCACTGGGTTCAGTGGTGCACGCTATTATCTCACTTCTGTGGATCATTATATCAAATATATGTGGTTTTATCCAATGTCTACAAAATCTCTTATTTCTAGCATTTTCCCCTAATTTAAAATGTTTATTGAAAAAATGGTTTCAGTCCACTATCAAAACTTTGTACTTGGACAATGGTGGTGAATTTTTAAGTTTTAAAAACTATTTGTCCAATCATGGTATAAGCCACAACATTATTGCTCCTTACACTCCCCAATAAAATAGTGTTTCTAAAAGGCGTCATCATCATCTTATAGAGATGGGCCTTACCTTGCTCCATGATGCTTCCTTACCACTCTTTTATTGGCCTCACGCATTCCAAACGATCTCTTACCTCATAAATCAGCAACCAACTCCTCTCCTCCAAAATAAGTCCCCATTTGAAGTTCTTTTTCGTTAATAACCAAATTATCTAAAATTGAAAAAATTTAGATGTTTATGCTATCCTATCACAAAGCCATACATCACCTATAAATTACAGCCAAGGTCCATTCCTTGTGTTTTCATAGGATACTTACAAACCCAAAATGCATATAAATGTATGGACCCGCTAACAGATCGGATCTATCAGTCCAAACATGTGACTTTCAAAGAAACCTAAAGCCTAGTTGCATAAAACTCCCACCCAGCCCAATATCCAGAGCTCGTCCACCTGACCACACACATTTCTTCATAAAGCCAACCGCGTGCCCTAATATTTCTCCCTCTGCTCCTATTGTTCCTGTGCAATCCCTTCCTTTAGATGGATCATCAGAATCATCAACGAGCTTAGAAATTGTTGTTATCATCTATATGCCACCTCTAGGTATACCTCCATCTCTCTCTACAACTCTTTGTGACTCTCATGAACCTCTACATGATGAGCATTTAAATTTTCATTATGGTTTACATGATTCTGCGTTGCACGATTCTTTCCCCCATCATCATGCATCTACTTCCATTTCTAATTTGCCATGTCCTATGTCAATTGAAAACTTCTCAACCCCTACTCATTCCATGACTACTCAATCCAATAATATTTTCAAACCCAAACAATTGCACATTGTCTCTAAGCATTCTATTTTGTCACCTCTAGAACCAATATATGTAAGTCAAGTTGTATCTCACCCTAAATGGGATGTAACCAAACTTGTAAGCCATTGGGTATTTAGAGTCAAACAAAAAGCAGATGGATCCGTTGATAAATTCAAAGCCTGACTTGTTGCAAAGGGCTATAATCAACATTCTGGAGTTAATTATAAGGAAACTTTTAGTCTAGTTGTTAAACCAGCCACCATAAGGACGGTGCTGAGTATTGTCATCATGAATAGGTGGCCCTTGAGACAAATGGATGTAAATGATGTTTTTTTACATGGAACTTTGTCTGAAATTGTTTACATGATACAACCTCTGGGTTTCAAAGATTTGTCTAGACCTGATTATGTCTACAGGTTAAGAAAAGCAATTTATGGTCTCAAACAGGCCCCTAGATCGTGGTATTCAGCTTTATGAAATGCTCTTTTATAGATCAGGTTCCACAATTCTACAGTTGATTCCTCGCTATTTGTTTATCATAATAACTCTATTATTTGTTATCTCCTTGTTTATATTGATGATTTGGTCATTAGAGGGAGTGATAATCAGTTTGTGGCTCGTGTTTTTAACACACTTGGGGCTCATTTTTCTTTGAAAGATACGGACCCACTTCACTACTTCTTAGGAGTCAAAGTCATTCCAACCATTATAGGTTTATTTCTCTCTCAATATAAGTATGTTCGTGATATCTTAGAGAGTAAAAACATGGCTAGTGCAAAGGATGTCTCAACACCCATGTCTACTACTTAATCTCTTCATTTGATGGATGGAACAACATCAGCGGACTGTACAGAGTATAGGTGCATCATTGTTAGTCTACAATATCTTTCCTTAACCCGTTCGACATTTTTTTTGCAATGAATAAGGTTTCTTAATTTATGCACAAGCCAACAGTCACCCATTGGACTGCTACTAAGAGTCTTCTTCAATATCTTAAGAAAATAATATTCCACGACATTCACTTCAAGAAGGTTGTTGCACCTTGTTTAACAACCTATAGTGATGCTGACTGGGCTGACAACATTGATGGCATAACCTCTACATCAGCTTACATTGCATTCCTAGGCTACAATCCCATCTCATGGAATTCAAAAAAACAAAGAGTTGTTGCTTGATCCACTACGAAAACAAAATATTGCTCCCTTGTAAATGGCGCATTAAAAACCATATGGCTACTTACACTTCTTCACGAACTTGGATTTCCATTAAAAGTGCCTCCTTTTCTTCTATATGATAATCTTAGCACGACCCATCTCAACTTTAATTTGTTTCACCACTAAAGAATATAGCATATACAAATTGATCTTCACTTTGTGTGTGATCAAGTTCAGAAAGAAACTCTTAAAGTAAGCCATGTACACACTCAAGATCAACTAGTTGATTACTAACCAAGCCATTATCCTGGGAACGTACAAAGTCTTTATGAGCCAAAATTGATCTTGTCAATGGAAGTTCAATTTTGCAGGGGCATATTAAGGAAGATGACACAAAGCAAGAATCAATTTCAAATTCACAAGAAATTTAGAGGTGATTTGCAGCAACAACCAAACCTAGAATCATGCCTTGTAAATTGATACATTTAAGAAAATATATTTTGTCCTTAAATAACTTTTGATAGTTGTATTTTTCCTTAGATGGATTTATAAGGTTAGTATAAAACAACATCCTAAGGATCAATGGAAGCATGTTGAAAATTCCATTGTGAACTCTTGAATAATATTACTACTTTATACCTCCCATGCTTAGAATTTTTTGGATTGTCAAGTATGGAAAGAACTGAAAGATATGTTAGAAGAAAGGAAATTAAAGTAGATTTTATTCAAATATCTTCATATATGCATCACTGATGAGATTCATAAAAACCATTAAGGTTTTTCTAAGAGGTTGTTTGTTTACGCGGTAGCTTTTGCTTTTAAAGTAAACCGTGCAAACTGAATGTTTGGTTAAGATAAAATGCACTTCACTATTGACATGGGACCACACAAAATTTAGAATCAACGGCAGGTTTGCAGAAAGCAACTAAGAAATGCTTTCCGCAAACCTATTGTTTATTATTTTATGGTGAAGTCCGGACGTCAAAACACGTGATTGTTTTCTACCCTTTGACTTCAAGAAGGAAGTGTTTTGTATCCTTTGGCACAAACTGACAAAAAAAAAGGTTACACGACATGTTTTCTACCCTTTAAAATAAAGTTTAATTTAAAGATTTTAATAAAAAAATAAATTTAATCTCTATAAATATCATAAAAATAAAAATAAATATTTAAAAAAAATAAAAAAAAATCTATCTAGCCTTTTTTTTTCAATACCTTTGAAAAAATAAAATAAAAGTAATAAAGGTAATATAAAAAATAAAATGAATTGATTTTATATTTTTTAACCATCTTAATTCAACTTATTTATGAATTGAATTTAAATCAAACACTATAATTGAACTCTAAAGCTAACTAAATGTATTGAAACGTGTCCAACCCGGTTAAAAAAAAATTAAATTTTTATTTTTATTTTTATTTTTAATTGTGTTTTATTCGAAAAATTAGAAGGAGATCACTTGATGATATTTGCAGAATTTGATCGCAATCCCAATTTTATTCCTGATGATATTTTACCTGATGTTGTTGTGCTCTTAAGAAACCAAGGAAACTATAGTTCTTATCGAATGGATTTCGTACGTGATGAAATTGTAGATAATTTAATGAAACAATAATAAATATTTGATATAAGTATTATTTATTTAATGATGTAATAGCAGTAGTTAAATATACAATATTTAAATTAAAAACCATCAATATTAATTTATATTTTTTTAATTATTTTATAACCTTAATTTGAAAAGTATTTTTTTAACCAAACACATTAAACTACTTTTTGTTCAACCTCAATTTCAACCATAGTTTTAACCAAATATATATAAATATCAAACCAATCTCAACAAAAAATATTTTTTATAAAATAAATTTTTTCAAACCACAACCACACTTGGTGAATGGATTGGAAGATTGAGATTGTTGGACTGCCAAATTAAACAAGTCCCTTGTTAAGTTTAGATGACCTTTAATGCTTAAGTTATCATTAGTGTAGGAAAAATAAAGCATTAGAGGTTATGATGTGTGTTTTTATAGAGAGGGTGTAAAGAAAAAACTGAATCATGAACATTTATACAGCTATGAGAAACACCATGAAACCTATTTTAGAGGCCATCATTTGAGATAAAAGCTTGTTAATCAGTTAAATAATTTTCTAGATCAATTATGTCATATATTCTTCTTCTTTTCCTTCCAATAAAAAGAACTATAATTAGAAACATGCATGTAAAGATAGGTAACGTCCTGCCTCATACATAAATTAAATAAAGTGTGAGTGTTTGATATAATATTCCCTAAGAAGGGATTATTGTTCTAAGTTTTTTCAGGTAAAAAAGAAAAAAAAAGGTAATAAGAAAGTAAATCAACTGGAACTTATAGAGAGCTTGTAAATAAAATCAATGAAGTAAAGGGATAAACTGTAGAAAAGTTGTAATGTAAAACTCCGGCCTAAATTTTGCAGTCTTAGTGAAAATGTAATTAAATTTAATCCGGGTTTAAAATGGGAAAATAAAATGAGACATTGAATAAATAGGCAAAAACCAGGGAGAAGGATCAATCCGAGCCTGCGCATATTAATACAATCAGCTTTTCTGAATTAACAAGGACAGTTATGCTCGCAGAGGGCAAGTGAAGTGGATATAACTGGTCAATGGTCATCTTCTGGGAAGGAAGTTAATGTCTAAACTATAAATGCATTCATGCAGATGTAGCTAACTGTCGGCAAGATTGTCAAGATATCTTATTTATTACCAGACAGGGTGTTTGGAAGTCCAAAAGCAGAGTTATGATCCACTCAACTTGTAGTTAACTAGAACCACTCAGGTTTTCTACGCAGTGAGGGATGCTTATGAAGGGAAAGGAAATATTATACGCATTCATATATCTATTGAATCAATCACAGGTTCTAATAGTAAATGAATCCAAGGAAATTAAGTTAGGAACAAATGACAACAAAAACAATAACGATTTGTAAAGCCTTCTGCATGTCCCGTCGAAATCTAATACACTAGATTACAGGTGACCATGTCACGCCTTCAAGAAAGTCTGCTGAGCATGGTGCTCTATACAGGGCGAGTTTGACGTCCTGCTGCTCGACCACAGAGAAGAGCATTTGTGGGGATTGGATATTCATCTCTCCAGGAATTTGCTGGGGAGTAGACTCGAAGATAGAATTGTTGTCCTAAGTACTGGCGTGCCCAGTTCTCAGACCTTACGTTCCACATTCCCACATTGTCTAAGGGCATGTAAACTGCAGTCCATGACTCCGGATAGACCTGTATTTCATCAAATATTGTAAAATGTGTGTAAATGCATCTTCCTTTTAGGGCGAGGATTTCATAAATAAGGAGAGCCATCTCAGTGCTGACAGACTAAAGCATGGTGAAGGGATCAAGGAATTTTGAATTTTCATAACTAACATGCAATCTGAAAGTCGGAAGATTTCTCAGAAAGTAATGAACAAGTGGGAAAAGAAGCCTCGTGTGATTCATCGAAGGAAGGAAAAGGAGAGGTTTCAGAAGCAGTACAGCTGTACAAGTGCTGGTTGCCATTTTGAGATCATGTGCCCTTGTGCAGATTGCGCTGAGTAATTTAAATTCAGGGCTGTTAACCATGTTAAGTACAAACTTTGCATACTGAAACATGAAACACAAAAGGAATTTTGTCCAATCACAGAATATGTTACGCTTCAGGAAATTGACATACCTAAGGTGAGAAGAAAAATTAAATAAGAAATTTCCAGCTTTCTTAAAAGTTGTAATATTACTCTAGAAATAGAAGACGCAATCATACCTCTTCTAATGCCACTGATCCAGATTAACAAGAGAATAAAGGGGAAAAAATCTTATGTTCGACAAGTTTTCTGATATTAATAACAATTCTGTATTGTACCTGAACAGTGCAACGAGAAATTGTGTCTCTCAGATTGTAAGTTAATCTGCTTGCAGGTGACCACTGCCCTCCATCCATCCTGCTCACCAGAAAAAGTATCCATACTAAGGAATCCAGAAGAAAACATTACACGATGTAATTAAGTTATGATGACCTTACCCCACAACAAAGAAGTTGTGGCCATCAATGTGCCAAGACTGCACATTATCTTCTGGATTCTCAAAAACAATCTCAGCATAACCTCTGAAATCAGCAGCCATGACAGAAGTCTGGAGGTAAGCACCACCACCAGTGGGGTTGTCCGAGATGCTTCCTAGGGAGAAAACTCCAGGGATATTGAAGTGGTCCGCAAGTTTAAGTGGAGTATCAGCAGGGATGAAGGACACACTATTGACAGCATACCTCTGCTTGCCATTAATAATTGGAGCAGAGTTCTGAAGTCTAACTGTATGAGTTGTGTTGATCAATCCATAGTGGTAAGAACCTTGAGGGTTAGGTCTTGGGCCACTTGCAGTTAGATTTCGCCTGATAAATATGAGGGGACACAAAAATCAATAAGAGAAACTCCTGTAGTATGAAAAAGACAATCTCCTTAAGCAAACAAAAAGAGACTACACCTTTCTTACCATTACTCATTGTAACAACTAAGGATACCATATATGTTGTAACAACCACTATACGTGAAGTTTATTGCTGTATGACAAATATACGGGACAATTCTCAGATTTTCAGAAATCAATTGTTTCTGATTTCATCTCGGGTAATTTACAACACCAGTATGCAAATGAATGTCAATTTACACTCTGTAGGAGCAAAGATCAGCATGAATGCTATAGTTATGACACCTTTGAGGACCTCAACAACAGGAATTTGGAAATACCTCAAGGATCGAGCTTGTTCAACAGACCAGTCAAGCTGAATAGTTGGTCCACTGGTCGGAGAATCTGAAACACTTCCTGCTGAATTACTGTAATGAAGAATGGAGGTCGTAGTGAGCACTTGAGAGGTGAAGCGTGTTGAGACAACGATGAAGTAATCTTGTGCTGCTTGATCAGCTGTAACCAAAACAGAATAGGATTGCCCCAAATGGATATCAAGGGAATCATAAGTGTTTTGCAGTGAGTGAGTTCCTTCGACCTCCACCAGCAACATTTTATGCCCCTGAATTCTGAAATTGATAGAAGTGGTGAGCCCCACATTTGATATCCGTAACCTGTAAGTCTTGCCTGGCCAACATGCAACACAAAATAATCCCAATTTGAGAACTCTCTTGATGTTTAAATTCATACAGGAGTAGCTGCTGATAATAATTGATTACCTTGATCAACGGTGAATGTGTAGCCATTTGATCCACGACCATTGATGAGAAGCCCATCTGGAAAGGGAAGATCACTGCCACCATCTAAAATTGCTTTTAAATCCTGCAAGGTCGAACATAAGCCCATTGATGAGCGCATATGGCAATGAACTTGCATAGGTGTATCCGTCACTCCTTTCTACATTAAATTATGTGTATTATTGGGTAGTTAGAATTTGCTTCAAGCATGGTGCTTACTGTATGATTCTTCTTGAACCAATCACCAGCCAGGATTGTGAAATCGCCGGCGGGAGGAGGGAATGGTACTGGAATGACAGAACGGCTTGCGATTTTGAAGCCTCCAAAGCCTCCGGCAGCCTTGTGCATGCCAAGGGAAGGGAAATAAAAGTAGCTACCGATCTGGTCCTTCACCTGGAGCTCATAAGTGAAGTTCTTCCCAGGTGGGATGGGACAGTTGGTACCATAGACTCCATCTTGCCATGAATTCCTTCTCTGCTGCACACCATTCCTAAACATGAATAAGAAGACTGCTGATTAGTAACAAAATATCATCCTAAGCACTTTCTATCTTCCACACATGCACTCATGAAAATACATGATCATGGTATGTATCCTATTAATTGAGATGAAATTAGAGTGTCAAATCCTTGTTGTATGCAGTTCCTCCTCCTACTTGCCTAATGGTAAGTATATTTATTTCAGACCATATCCCAGCAAGGACATAAATTAATAAAATTTCCTATATCCATTCTGGGATATCCAGATAAGACGCAAAGTCCATATTGTATATTGATCTAGATCTGAGCAGCCTGCATCAACTCATAACAAGGTGAGAGCTCTAGCTGAACCCATTCTTGTGCATGAATCAAATCCGGGCATACCATTCACTTGTTAAATACAAGTTTCATAAAAAAACCAATTCAGCAACCCGATCATAAAGAACCTTTTTTTTTCTTGATATCTATGATCTTTCTTCTTTGTGGACTTGTGCATGAATCAGATCCGGGCATACCATTACTTATTAGATACAAGTTTCATAAAAAAAACTAATTCAGCAACCCAATCAGAAAGAACCTTTTTTTTCTAGATATCTATGATCTACGTTCTTTGTGGACCAAGTTATGGATGTCCTATACCACTAGCAGTGGAAGTTTTTCCTGCTACCAGCGATAACAGGCAGAGTGCTTGCCAGAGAAACCTTAGTCCAGTCTTACAGTTTGACCACAGGAACCCAAAACAGCCACAAGCGCTTATCTACAATGGATTGTTCCCAACCAATGCCTAACGTGCCTATAAGTTAGAGGCACTGTGTGTGCGCTTGTCTGTACGCGTGTATAACCCGTAGCCTTACAGTGAGGGCATTTAGTGGACCATCTGAATTGAATAACAGGTAAACGGCTTGATCATTCATGGCTGAAAATTGAACAAGAAAAAGTGGCATTCCAATAGTAGAAAATTACCGAAAAATTGAAGTCATTTCCCCATCAGGACATTGAAAGTCTAGATTTTCTACATGCACATATTTATAGATACTCAAGAAGTTTGTTAAGATTATAAAGGGAAACTAACCAAGAGAGGAGGAAAGGTTCATCCAAGCTATTGAACACGCTGATAATCAAGTTATCATTTGTCACTGACTCAATCTGTGGGCCTGGAAACTTCCCATTTATCAATATCCCCTGCCATTAATTATATACAAAACTCCATATAATCAACATCTTAGAAAATTAGAAAAAAGAAAAAAACAGAGGGGGAGGGGGAGGGGGAGGGGGAGGGGGGCTGGGGGCCTTGTCACCTCACCTGTTGCTTAACTCCAAGAGGGTAGATATCACCATAAGTAACATTCCATGTGTAGAACCTATAAGGGTCTTCCCCAATAGCGCATGACACTAACAACAGGACCACTAACGTGAAAGACCACATGCTCGTAATATGTTCCAGCTCTCTCCGAAGAATACAGGTACGCAAGTAATGACAACTGGAATGGAAGAAGAAGAAGAAGAAGAAATCTTGTAACAGTGGACAACTCCCTCGTCGACTTTAAGTCTGTAAAGTCACTAGAACTAATTAAACTTTTTCTTTTTTCTTTTTCTTTTTAGCTTTATGGAACTTTTCTTTGTTCGGACCAATGTCGGTGGTTCAGATTCTTGTTTCGGTTTAGAACTCCAAGCAGGTCAGGTTATGGCTAAGGCCCTCTCTTATAGTCTTAAGCTGAAAACAGAGTGCAGTAATGAGCTTCCTTCACTGCTGGTTGCAGTATCCGAGGGAGGAGTAATATCTGCTCTAGCACAGTACACACCGCGTTGGAAACCTACCGCTATTTTTAATTATGGATGTCATAACTCATTTTTCAGTTATTCTTTAAAATTTATATTTTTTTATTTAAAAATTAATAATAATAATAATAATAATACTGGTATTTTAGTAAAAATAAGTTGGGAGGATTTCAAATATATAGAAAAATCAAGCTATAATTTTAGATGAAACTAAGAGCTTAATCGTACCCTATTTGTATCGAAGACTAAGATAAAATACAGATTTAAGGTCAAATTAAATGATTATTGGACGAACTTGTATAAAAATTAAATCTAATTACATAATTAAATTTTTAATAGGCAAATTTGATTTAATCATGAACCAAATTAAAGTTTAATTATGTTTAAGATTTAATTTGGGTCAAATTAAAGGATTTAATTAAGTGCAAGGACTTCATTATATTTTAAATGGGTCAAATTCATTTTGTTATGGACTTAATTGGTGAAAATTTAAGTTTGGGAGCCCAATTTAGGCTTAATTGAGAAGATTAAAATTTTAGAGGACCAAATTGAATTTGTACAAAGTTAATTGGCTCAAATCTGGGGTAAAATCACAAGAAAATAAAAGTTTTTTGGTCAATTAGGGATTAAATTGAAGAAATTCACATCCAATGACCATTCTGAAAAAATCATCAAACTCTGAGGACCCAATTGATTGAAATCATGGGTGAAATTGAAAAAATTTGAAAGTTTAATAATCAATTGAGGGTCAATTTGTATAAATTCAAAACCAAATACTAAAGTGAGAAGGCACTGAAATCCAAGGTTGACATTGAAGTTCGATAGGGGCAAAATTACATAAAATTGGAAGTTTTAATTCAATTATGGGTGCAATTAAAAGAAATTAAAAGTTGAATGACCAAAATGAACTTTGTTCGAACCCCTAAATTAAAACCCTAAAATGTACAAAACAACGTTGTTTTGAATAATGAAAAAAATTAAAAGTTCACACAACATGTTGTTTGGTTACTGTTCATCTTTTTCTTCTTCTTTTAGCCCAAAACAACTACTCAAATGACTACTTTTCAGGTGCATTTGATGCTTCGTCTCTTCATCAAATTTGACAAAACATATAAAACCATGATAGCTGACATTTTACTACACCCCAGTATGGTTCCCTCCGGTTGATTGACATCACATGCACGGTCGTGTTGCCCTAAAAAAGCCAACAAGACCAGCTTTGAGATGTCAAAATCTAACAATTCATTATGGAAACTTTGAACCAATGGTTAGGATCCTTTCAGTTCAAATGCAAGATAATTAACATGGTCGTTGGGCCAATCCATTGACCATGTGGGTTTGGGATAGGCCTGTTTTGGCCTAGCCATATGGGTTGGGCGGATCCAACTTTAAACACCAAAAAAATGAGTAAAGTCAGAAATGACCCCACCATCTCTACCGATTTTTGAATCGACAGTGACGTAATTTTCACTGCTGATTTCTAAATCGGCGGCGACAAATTTTTTATTATTGATTTTGAAATCAACCGCGTCACATTTTTCGTTATCGATTTCTAAATCGACAGCGACTTAGTCTATGTAAAAGTCTAAGGGAATAGACTAGACTGCCTTACGGAGTTAAAGGAAGGGAGAAAACTAGTCTTGGAATAACCAACAAGAGGAGAAAGAATAAAATCAAACTAGTACCCAAAACATCCCACTTCTTTAAGAGGGGGTATAAATACAAGGAGGAGAGAGAAAGTGACCCTTCATTTTCCCAAAGACCTTTCTACAACAACCGCATGTTCAACTCCAAGCTTCCCTTTCTTCTTCACTCCCAACAGAAATTAAATCCAAGCCCCGGTTGTAGTTGTCTCCTTAGGCGTGAGAGAGAAGGGTGACGAAACTTGGAAGAGGAAAAAGCCTAAACCTCCTTCCAGGATTGGCTGCAGCCATTGTTACAGCTCAACCACTTCTTCTCAAGGAGAAAAACTGAACACAACTAGTCTGCATGCAGTCTTCCTTGAGAGTTGAGTGAGACATGAGCGAAGAGGATAAGAGAAAAACTAAAAACAAAGGAGAAGGGAGAACCTAAAGGGGTCCAGCAGGTAAGAGAAGGAAGAAGCTGGACTGAGAGAGAAGAATAGACCACCAAATCCCTTCCTAAAACTATTAAAGCCATGAGGTATTGTTAGAGAATAATATAAATCATATCCTGGGACCTCACCTAACAGCTTAAGCTATTAGGTTGAATTGGTTCTTTGACATGGTATTAGAGCCTTGATGATCAAGCGGTCACGAGTTCGAATCTCACCATCCCCATTTATTTGATAAACATTAAGCATAAGGTAAAGTGTACATGTGCAAGTTTCAAGCCCAAAGGGCTTTCACTTGAGGGGTTGTGTTAGAGAATAATATAAATCATATCCTGGGACCTCACCTAACAGCTTAAGCTATTAAGTTGAATTGGTTCTTTGACAGGTATGAACCACAACCCTTCTCCACTGTTTTTTGTATTTTTTGGATCAAAATGATGATGAAAAACCCCAAGTAGATGGCCTAGAATCCTTACACCAACTGCTAAGAAAAATGGGGCTGAAGAATGCAAATAAAACAGGGGTGAATGGAAGGCCAAATTCCAGAACACTTAACAAAGGAAATGGATAATTTAAATACACAAATTGAGGTGGAAGACCGGCATGGTGGGGGATGGAAAATATGCGAACATTATGGGAAGAAAAGCAGGAATTATGACCCTGTTAGAACCTTAGACCATGCTGAAATCGAAACAGAAAACATATTAGTGCTATTAACTTGATTTCTTATTGTGTTTGATGAAATTGTGTGATGATGGGCTTAAAGTAAGGTTATGTGCATGATTGTGTTATCCTTGAACTCTAGAAACATGCTTAAGCTGAAATACAAATCGTATCATGTGTTGTCTTGATTCTGTGGTGTGAATGATGGCATTACATAACTTAAGAACTAAGTGAATGATTGTGTTCTTATAGCATGTTATTGTGATCATAAGTTATGTGGATGAATTTACATGTTACAATCATGAATGTAAAAGTGTGTAGTTGTAATAATGCTAAATACCAGTATTGGATGAAATGATTTGAGAAAACCTTGCTAATAAACATGTGACAATGCTTGTGTTGCTTGATGATGAATGATGAATGGAGTGTAACTCCAATGAGGTTCTATGTTCAGCAAGGTTGAGAAACATTGGTAGAGGGCCTTAAACTTGGTTAAGGGAGAGAAGTGAAACCAGAAACGACTTCATCGCCGCTGTTGATTTTTGAATTGGTTGCGACAAGGGTTGTGTTGACAATTCATAAAATGGCAGCGACTCATTTTTCATCAATGATTTCTGTGTCAAAAGCGAGACAACATTCGCTACCAAAATTTATGTGTCTACAGCAAATCACCATTCCCTACCAAAATTATATAGTCTGCAGCAAATCAGTATTCGTTGTTGAAATTGTGTTGCTCGCAGCGAGTCAGCGTTCGCTATCAAAATTGTGTAGTATGCAGCAAGTCAGCATTCACTGCTAAAATTGTATGGTCTGCAGTGACTCAATATTCGTTGTTGAAATTGTGTTGTTCGTAGTGAATCAACATTCGCTGCCGAAATTGTGTTGTATATAGCGTATCAGCAATCGCTACTAAAATTATGTAGTCTACAACGACTTAGGGTTCATTGCTAAAATTACATGGTCTACAGGGAATCTATGTTTGCTGTTAAAGTTGTGTAGTCTGTAGCAAATCAGTGTTCGTTGTTGAAATTGTGCAGTTTACAGCGAATCAGTATTCACTGCTAAAATTATATTGTGCACAACGAATCAACAATCGCTGCCAAGATTGTGTTATCTGCAACAAATCATTGTTCACTGCAAAAATTATTCTGTTTATAGTGAATATGTGTTTGCTGCAGCAATTAGTGTTCATTATCGAAATTGTGTAGTGTGTAGTAAATCAGCATTCATTGCCAAAATTGTGTTGTCTGCAGCGAATCAGTGTTCGCTGATGAATGTGTTGTATGTCGCTAACCAGTTTTATGAACTAAATTCTGAAGCTAATTTACTATATGGTTTGGCCCAATGATTAAAATGATTGTTTTGTGTGATTGTAGTACGTAGAACAATGGAATATGAACTTGTGTATGCTTGAGACATGCGTAGTGACGAGTTGTGTGATTGTCGAATATGAATGTACTGATTTGTGGCCATTGATGTTTTAGGTGGTGCGTCTGGGATTGGACCTTCGTTAGGTCAAGGACACCCCACATGTGAAATATGTAAGTGGTTTTCACCTCTTTTTTTTCTTGTATGATGTTTATGTTTTGAAATGATTTACTTATGATGATATATTATTGAATCTTTGATGAATGATGAAATGACGATGAAGTGTTTGATTGAATTCTTGATGATTGTCAAAATGACTATGAAATGTTGATCGAGTTCTTTATGAATGTTGAAACGATGACAAAAATGTTAATATTTTGAAATGACCTATTTAAAGTGGGTATATTATTGTGTTGCGATGAATATTAAACCGACCATGAAATGTTGATTGGGTTGCTATGAAATTGGGTTGTTGACGAATGGTTGTATGAGTATCACAAAGGATCTATTGTTATATTACACTGAATGTAATTGTCACGAATGGTTGTATGAGTATTACAAAAAATCTATTGTTGTATTATACTGAATGTTAATTGTCATGAATAGTGGTATGAGTATTACGAAGCATCTATCATTGTATTATACCGAATGTAGTTGTCATGAATGATTATATGAGTATTACGAAGGATCTATTGTTGTATTATAGTGAATGTTAATTGTCACAAATGGTTGTATGATTATTACGAAGGATCTACCGTTGTATTATACTAAATGTTAACTATTACGGGTGGTTGTATGAGTATTACGAATGATATATCATTATAAAAAATAATTATATCATAATAAAAAGATCATTTTATTCTTAATACTAAGTTGAAAGGTTTTTTTTAGTTAGAAAAATATTGTCAAATCATTATTTCAATTAACTATAACTAAAGCGGATAAGCCTTTTACTGTGGATTAAACTATGCGATTTGCAGTGAAAAGGCTTATGCTTTAGTTATAGGTGTTTTTTTTTTTTTCTCTTTTTTTGTTTTTTTAGTTAATATTTTTGGTTTGATTTAGTTTGTTAATATTAAAAAAATTTCTATTTAATTATCACACTCACAAAACACAGATCCCAAGTTTGACGGGTTAACCTAGTTGATTCAGATTTCTTTTCTTTTTCTTAATTAGCTTTTTTCTTTCAATTTCATCTTTTAATATCGATTTGATTGAGAATTAAACTTCATGATTTGTTTTATTTACTTTTCATTAGATTATCATGATCTCTTAAGGGGATTTTACTGTATCACTCATCGCAAAACAGTATTCATTGGAATAGTTATTTCCTTTTCTTTTTTCTTTTTCTTTTTTTTTCCTTTTCAATTGATCTTTTTTTTTAAAATTTTATTCTTTAATATTAATTTTTTTATATTTAGTTATCATGCCTTCATAAAACAACCTTGTAACCAGATCCATATCCAAGGCTCTTAAGCCTGGGCCAAACCCACTTAAACTAGGGTCATTCCAATTTAATATTATTATTAATATTATAAATATTATTATTGGTATTATAAATATTATTATTGTTATTATAATGAATATTGCTAATATAATAATTAATAAATATTAAAAATATATTATTAGTTATTGGTTTTTGTTTTTTTCTTCTTTTTTTCATTACGGATTGCACTACGTAAATCCACAGTGAAAGGCAGATGTCTTTTAGTTATAATTTTTTTTTCTTTTTTTTAATCAATCTTTTCTTTGTTTGATTTAGTTCATTAATATTAAATTTTTTCTATTTAGTTATCATATTCTCATGACACGGATATCAAGTTTGACAAGTTAACCCAGTTTGGTGGTTAACCTAGTTAATTCATATATATATATATTTTTAATTAGTTTTTTCTTTTAATTTCATCTTTTTTATTATCTATTTTATCGAGAATTAAATTTCATGATTTTTTTTATTAACTTTTAATTAGATTGTCGTGATCCCATGAGGGGCTTTTACACTTTTAATAGTGTGTTTTACTTTATATTTTTTTCTCTCTTTGTTTTTCCCTTTTCAATTAATTTTTTTTTGTTTAATTTCATTCTTTAATATTAATTTTTTTTTCTATTTAGTTATCACACTTTTATGACATGGCCTTGCAATTAGACCCACATCCAAGATTCTTAAATATGGTGTTGCAGCGAGACCCAAGACTCTTGGGCTTGGCGTTACAGTCAAATCCACTTAAACTTGTGCCATGAAAGTTTAATATTATTATTAATATGAAATTATTATTATTTTTATTATAATGAATATTGCTAATATAATAATTAATAAATTTGAAAAACATATTATTAGTTTTAGGTTTTTTTTCTTTTTTTTCTTCTTTTTAATTAATCTTTTTCTTTGTTTGAGTAGTTCGTTAATATGGAAAAACAAAATTATTTAGTTATCACACTTTCATGACACGGATCCCAAGTTTGATAGGTTAACCTAGTTGATTCAAAAAAAAAATTCTTTTTCTTAATTATGTTTTTTTCTTTCAATTTCATCTATTAATATCAATTTGATTGATAATTTAACTTCATAATTTGTTTTATTTATTTTTCATTAGATTATCGTGATCTTATAAGGGGATTTTACTGTACCCTTCCTCGCAAAGCACTATTCATTAGAATAGTGCTTTGCTTTGTTTTTTTTTTCTTTGTTTTTTTCCTTTTCAATTAATATTTTTTTTTAATTTCATTCTTTAATATGAATTTTTTATTTATTTAGTTATTACACTTTCATGAAACAATCTTGTAGCCAGACCCACTTCCAAGACTCTTGGGTCTGGTGTTGCAATCAGAGCCAATATCAGATTCACTTTAAACTTGGGTCATGCAATTTAATATTATTATTAATATTAAAAATATTATTATTTGTATTATAAATATTATTATTTTTATTATAATGAATATTGCTAATATTAATATTATGATTATTAGTGTTATTCTTATTCTTAATATTTTTATTATTTTTAAATTTGAAAAAAATATTATTACTATTGAAGAAAAACCATAAATTTAAAACTATAAAAACTTGGGTCAGACAAGTTTTTTTTTTATTATTATTATTAGAGAAACTAGACCCCAGAAATTTAGGTCTAGCTGGGACACCAGACCCAAGTTTATAATCATTAGTATTATTTTATTGTTATTATTATTTTTATCATTATCATTATCATTAATAATTGTTTTAAAAATATATTATTACTATTAAAGAAAAACCATAAATTTGATTTCAAAGGATAAAAAACTATAAGAGCTTGGATCAAATAAGTTTAATAATATTATTAATATTAAAAATATTATTATTTATATTAAAAATATTACTATTGATATTATAATTAATATTATAAATATTATTTTTAGATTAGGTATTGTAATCAGATATAAATTTTTTGGGTCTAGCTTGCAAATAGATATAATACTCTTGAATATTATTATTTTTCTAATTTATTTATTTTGTTGATGAAAAGAGATTTTGTTCAAAAAAAAAAAGAGGATACATTTTTATTTTGTCGTGTAAGTACGGTCTGCAAGATTATAAGTAGCTGACACTAACTTTTACTCCCTACCTACCACCTAAAACAATCAGCATCAGTACTGTAAGTAACAAGCCAGTTGCTTGCGATTAGCACGGCATGAGGCAGATCTGTAATCATTCATGTATACATGTGTTTCCTGGATATTCAAAACGCTCTCCACCGCATCCTCCGCCCCCCCCCCTTCTTATAAAAGAATTCTTTTAGGTTTTTTTTTGTTTTTTTTTTTATTTTTATATATAAAAAAACTTTAAATATAATTTGAGAAGCGCGTGTAATATATATATATATATATATATATATATATATATATATATATCAAATAAAACGAGACTATATGTATTAATAAATTAAAAAATAATGATAATTAAAAATAAAATTCAAAAAATAAAAAAACAAGTATAAATTAAGATATTTAATCTTACAAGAAGGAATATTTACCCGATTATATTTACTGAATTTATTTATTAAAATTAATTTTTATTCTATAAAATAATATTAAAAATAGACACACATATTAAATTGATTAAGTAAAATAAAAAAATATTATAAAAGGTTGTATATATATAAAAAAATATTATCTGAAATTAAACATGTTTTATTTTCAGAAATAATGTTCTTGTATAAAAAAAATAAAAACAATTATACATGAATCAATATAATCTTTTAAAAAATATTAAATACACACAATACCATAAACAAATCTCTATCCAAAAAATATTAAATAAGCAAAACAAAATTACATGTGAGGGATATTAATTGAAAAATAAATTTTAAAAAAATATATAAAAAAAAGATGTCAAAATAAAAAAAAGCAATGTAAAAAAAATAATAGCCTAGTTGTTTTGGCTTAACTCGTCAAACTTATGACTTGAACCATGAATTCAATCGGGTTCAATATTTTTTCCACTTAAATTTATATTTAACCTAAAAAGAGAAAGGGCCAAAAATAGCTTAGGAAAGTTGATGGGCCTTCAAGCATAGGCTCGCATGCCTAGGCCCTTTATTTTTTTAAAGGCATACAGCACGTCATTCGCTTCAAATTTTTATTTTTTTAAAGCAATTGAGTAAGTGTCACTTCGTCCACCAATGTAAACAACGGGTCATTTGCAAGCCCAGAATCCGGCAACGACTGTGGTGGTGGGAAAATTGGATAGCTAGTCTTTTACCTTAAAAGCCTAATTTTCAAGCCACTTCAACCAAAAAATACCTCATTAACACCCTTATAATACCTACTAACCATTCCATCAACTCCAAATACCTAAAAAATGGTTTCATAACCCAAAATCAAACCGATCTAGTTTTGGATTCCTCGGCTCAGATCTAGTTTTTCATGCAACATCGAAGCTCTAAACAACCACCCTGAAGCCCATCTCATCTCATAGAACTCGTGAACACTAAAAAAACTCATTTTGATGGCTGGAAATGGAGTGAACAACGACTTTCTCTCTCATTGCTGGAATCTAGCAACCTCTCTCTCTTTAATCATTATTGAAAAATAGCATAAATGAACTCATGTACCAAAATTGATTTTTTAAAAAAAGTTAAGAGGACTTAAATTGTATACATTGTGTTATTTTTTATGATTAAGGACATAAGTATATTTTATACAATCTCTAGCACACCACAAATGTTTGATGCTTTTTACATCTTTTTCTTTTAATTTTACTTTTGACTAAGAATTCATATTGAATTGGCCTTTAATTAGGATGCATCGTATAAAATAAAATTTCAAGAACCAAAGTGAATTATTAAAAAATATATAGTATGTTCATAATGTTTTGTGAATATATAAACAATGTTGGCTCAATAATAAACACCCAATGCCTTTTATATTTTTACTTAATTATTATTATGGTTTTCTATACCCGATCCTTTGACTTGTAATTATTTAAATTGAGAGTTGTTGAAATACAAAAAAAAAAAATCAGACCAATATCCCATGGTTTTGTGGTTTGATGTTGGAACATAGAATCCAAAAACTCGAAACTTCCAAATTTCAACCAAACTTCCAAAATATTGTGTTAGACCTATACGGTCCTTAGATCTAGGAAAGTTAAAACCAAGTTTTACTAAAACATTACCAACCTTATGTAAACTTGTTGATGTATTTTTTTTAAAATTTATTTCTAGGTCAAAAACCACGTGTTAAGTCGATGTCAGACTCTAAAACTAGAAAGCTCATTGACCTAACTATTTAAAACAAGTTTAATTAGAACATCATCAACTCAATCAAAACTCAGTCAAACCATGAACCAAAGAAGTGACATTTATTTTTCAACACATGTTATTCCAATAATATATGCAACCTTCACATTTGGCAAGCACGGAAAGTAAAACACATGCATCAAGTATGGAGTTCTTATTCCATGTTTCTGAAAATACCGAAGAGTAACTAAACAAAATGAGAGAAATATCAAAGAAACAACATAAAGGAAACATTGAATAATAACATCGTAGTTCTATTTTGACTCTATTCCTTCTTTTCATTTTTCTTACCAAAACATAACAAAAATAATCTCAAACTAATCATGCTCTTGCTAGTATGACATTAATAAGGACAAAGAGTGTTTATATGCCTTAAAAACTAAAATAAAATAAAAAAACAAAGAAAATCTCAAAGCTTATTTTTCTTGAAAAACCATTGTTGAACAGTGAAAGTTAAAAAGAAAATACGTAAAAAAATATCAATCTAGGTTAACTTTTCAAATCCTCGACTTGGTTCATTAAACCAGAAACACTCCATCTAGAAAAATAAAGAAGGTCAATTCATAATCAATCAAATATTGAAGAATGAAGTTGAAAAAAAAAATCAATTATACAAAAGGATCTAAAACAAAAAAAACAAGAATTAAAAGAATAGGGATCAAAATAGAAATAAAAAATAATTATGATTTTTGATGGAAGGGTGAAATTGAAAAGAAACAATCAAATTAACAAAAGGAAAAAAAATAAAACATAATGAGGATTAAAATTGAAATAAAAAATAAAAATAAAAATAAAAATTGATTGAAGGGTGAAATTAAAAGGAGAAATCAATTTAACAAAAGAATTCAAAAAGAAAAAAGAATGAGCATCACATTGAAAAACAAATACATCAAAGATTGAGATTGAATGATATAACTAGAAAAAAAGCCAATAATAAAAATTAGAAATCAAAAGAATAGGGACCAAAATTGAAATCTCAAAAGATCAATGGCTAACTTTGAAATTTTGCATGGGTAGCACAATTTGTCAGGAGAGGAGAGAAGAAAGTGGAGGAGAAGAAAAGGAATTTGTTGGCGACAAACTGCAACACTCCTGACTACACACAACATCTCATAAGGAAGAAAACGTGGTGATGCATCTAATCACATGATGAAAGATGGTGTTTGGTCGATAGGAGACACCGCTAGCGGTGCTTAAAGGGAATGAGTGACTTCCATTTGATGACGCGTACCACCTTTTGTTCTTTAATTATTTTTTATACTTATTAACATATCAAATTTCTCCTTAATCCATTTCATTATAACAAAAAAAAATGTGTGAAAAGAAAAAAGTGCCTTTAAACTTCAATTAATTTTTTTTTTATTTTAAAGATATTTTAATTGTTTTATTGTACTTTCAAAAGAGAAGGAGGAATATTTTAGTTTTTGGAGATGAGTATATGGGGGATAATTGGTTATTATATCAAATTCACTTTCTAAAAGATGTGTTTTGTGATGCTTGGAATAATCTAAAAGTGTGTATGCACTCATTATTGTTTCATGGCTTAGGCTTAAAGAAGGATTTATTAAACTGGATACCAATAACAACTCTTTTAGAAACTCAGGGAGGATTGGATTTAGGGGTCTTTTAAGGAATTCTAAAGGGAGATGGTTGATGAGTTTTACGGTTATAGAAATTTTGGTTCTAATCTACTTCCAGAACTACTAGCAATTAAATATAATTTATTTCTGACATGTTATAGAGGTTTCAGAAAAGTCATATGTAACTCTTACAAATATTATTTGATTGATTCATAATAATTTTAACAAATATTACTTATTCAAAACTGTTATTTTTTACATCAAAGAACTCCTAACATAAAATTAGAAAGTTTGTCTGCTGTATACTTTGAGAGAAGCTAATTTATATGCTAACTATATAGCGAAGTTTACAGCTAAAAGTAACTATGATATATTTATTCTAAAGAACCCTCCTCTAAAAATTTATCCTTTTGTTATTAGCTAATTATCTGGTTTTAGAATAAAGGATCCTAATTGTTTTTTTTCCTTCCACTGTACCAGAAAAAAAAAAAAACAATTTTTCTTCCACTACCATCACTAGTCTTTCTTGGATACGGGTCAAGGAGTCTTAACTTTTGTTTGTATAACAAATTAGTATTATGGTTAGATGAGACGGCACTAACCCAAAAAATAATAAAAAAACAACTTTTTGGAATAGAGGCGTCAACCGTCACTCTACCAATTGGTGGCCAAATGCCCACAAGGCGCCGAACATAAAAACAAAGGAGAAATCTCGTTTTAACCCACGAAGTTGAGAGAAAAATAAAAATTTATAATGATTTGATGTTAAAAATATCATGTAAAATAGGTTGAGGCTTGTTTTAGCATAGCGTAGGGGTGAAATTGTTTAGTATCCAAAGGTTTGAAACATATTAGCAGCTAATTTGAGGTTTTGTAAACAAAGTAACCTTTTTAAAAATGGCAGCAATAGCATCTCGAATCAGGAGTCAATTATTGCTGGTTTTTTTTTTTTTTTTTCTCTCGTTGCCTGGCCTATCTTTTGTCTCATAACTTAGACCATACAGGAGAAAGACAAAGGCAGAGAGAGAGAGAGAGAGAGTGAGCGCCTCCAGGTGTTGCTTCTGGTGCTACGGGTTAGGTAGAGAGAAAAACCAAGGAGAAAACGAAAGAGAGATGGGAGCAATCAAGGGAGCGATAGTAGATGGGATTTTGACAGCCATGTGGGTATTCAGCGTTCCTTTGCTGGGTGTTTTCTCCTCCATCGTAGCAACATATGTGGGTGTTGAGGCCATGTCAATAGCAGGTCTTTTCATAACCATTAATGTCGCCGCTCTTTTTATGCTAACTTTCAGCTTGATCGGAGCTGCCTTCGGCGGTGCCAGTTTCAACCCTGCCACGACGATAACACTCTACATAGCTGGCCTAAAGCCTGATGCATCTCTCATGTCCATGGCTTTGCGTTTTCCTGTTCAGGCAGCCGGCGGGGTTGGTGGTGCCATGGCAATTAGGGGAGTGATGCCAGAACATTACAGGCATGTGCTCAAAGGAGGTCCTTCTTTGAGGGTGGACTTGCATACAGGGGCGATTGCTGAGGGGGTGTTGACTTTTCTGATCTGTCTTGCTTTACATTTTCTTTTGCTCAAGGGCCCTAAAAATGTCGTGTTGAAGGTGTGGTTGCTAGCGGTGGCTACTGTGGGATTGGTCATGGCTGGAGGTAAGTATACCGGCCCTTCAATGAATCCGGCCAACGCTTATGGATGGGCTTATTTGGGCAATAGGCATACCACCTGGGATTTCTTCTATGTCTATTGGATTTGCCCCTTTATAGGGGCAATTTTAGCTGCTTTTGTTTCTAAATTTCTTTTCACGGCAGCTCCGATCAAGGAGAAAAAAGCCTGAAGAGAAGGGATAGATGCAGTAATAATTAATTTAAGATTAGTATTTAGTTTCCATCTTTAATGTCGTGTTTTCCCTTGCTTATGCCTATCTTCTCTTCATGAATTGATCTATTTAATTGGGATGATTAGCCAAAAAACAGAGAGAGATATTTCATCTTGAGCTCCATAATCTGTTCTTCATGTTATCAACAACTTGTGGCTTCGTTGGGTTTTTGCAGACCCACAATTTGAACATAGAGTGAGGTTATTATTGGGGGCTTAAATCGGTTGGCATTGATGTAAAATCTCAAAACAAGTCATCGAACAATTTCTCAATTTCCCCTCTTTATTTCGTGTTAAGATGGGCTTTCAGCACGTAAGTTTCTTGAGATGTAAAAGTGGTAGGGATTGCCAGTTGCTTATTTATGAGTCTGAACTACACTCGTTCACCTCCCATTCTCACCGTTTCTCTCCCTAATCAAGGTTTTGTTTGGGTAAATAGATCCTATGATATCCTCGTCCGTTTGGGTGTCGTGGAATAAATTCCGGTCATTTCCGGTGATTAAATACCAAGGTTTTAGGTTTTGGATTCCACAACTTAATTTTTAACATGTTGTCACCTGGAGACATCTCATTAACTCTATTTTCATTTTCAAAACACTATTTAATTAGTTTAAAAATTCAAAATTAATCCAAATAATTTTTTTTTGGATTTCAATATAATTTTTTGATATAGTTAGAGGCCAAAAAAAGACTTTATTAAAACTCTATTGTAAATGGGAGCAAACAATAAATAAGTTTGTCTTGTGTTAAAACAATAAAAGATAAATAACTATATAACTATAAGAAGATATTCAAAATATTTAATTTTTATTCTTTTATTTCTATAAAAGCTAAAAAATATATTAGGCAGCATTTAATTATTGTTTTATGACAGAAAGAATATAGACAGTTAAGAAAGAAATGTGTTTGGTTGAAAAGATAGAGACAAACAAAAATAATTGTCTTTGAAATAATTTTAGAGTAAATTTTTATACTTTCAAAATAAAAGGTATAAAGGGAACATGTTTTTAGAGACAATATTTATTATTTTTATTTCTAAAATATAATTGTCCATCTAAGACATGTATAAATAAAAATGATTATTAAATGGGTCAAGGCTCGAGTCACAAGTGGAGTTGATCATAGATCTAGGTAAACATAAAAAAAATAATTATTATCATAATTTTAAAACTCTACTTGAGAGTTGACCTAAGGTAAGGTCTAAGTCACGTATTAGAAGGATCAACCAAAGTTGGTTCAAGTCAAGATAAAATAAAAATGGTTATTATCATAGTTTTAAAACCTGGCTTGAGGGTTAATCCAAGGTAAGGCTCGAGTCACATGTTACGAAGATGAAACTTGAGTTGACTCAGGTCAACATAAAATAAAAGTGGTTATTATCATAGTTGTTGTAACCCATTTTTGGGTCCCCACATAAAAAATAATAAAATACAAAAAAATTCAAAAAAATATATTATAAAAAAAATATAACAGTGAAAAAATGCCAGAGCGCCCTAAAAATGTTCAAAAATTGATTGAGGATGTTCAAAAATATAAAAATTATTTTTTGACAGTATATCATTAACTGATGAGAGCCCCGATGATAAAGAAAATTCAATTTGTGGAAGAAAAATGCAAAATCAGAAGTTTATGGACTCAATTAAATTTTATTAAAGGTTTAATTGCATTTATGAAGATTTTAATTGCAAGAAAAATTGATTTTGGAGTTAATTTGGGCTTTAATTAGGAGAAATTAATTTTCTAGGGTCAAATTATAATTTTGGAAGTTAATTTGGTCAAATCAGGGGCTTAATTGCATAAATATTGAGGTTTAATGGCCAATTAGGGACTGAATTGAAGAAATCCGAGACCAAGGACTAAATTGTAAAACGCGCGCAAATGGAGGGCCGAAATTTGAATCTGATTCTTTTGGCGCCTTTTTCCTTTTAAATGAAACGGCGCGTTTTGACCAAAACGGCGCCGTTTCATTCACTGTTGCTAAAAAAAAAAAAAAAAAAAAAAAAAAAAAAAAAACAGAAGCCCAAAACGGTGCCGTTTTGACGGCACTGTAGCTCTTCTTCTTCCCCTGGACGCGCGAGGCAGGGGAAGAAGAAGATTTTTTCTTCCCCTTTTCGCCTACTTTCTTTCCCGGCTTTGGCGCAATAAGACGCCCACAATTCACCCACTTGTTTGGCGTTGTTATCCGTTGAAGGTAGTGGAGGGGGGCGGCCAACAGTAGCCGCCCCAACACGTTCTCCCTCCCCTGTTTTTCTATAAATACAGGGGAGGGCTGTTGAAAAAAAAAAAAAAAAAAGAGGAGAGGAGAAGAGAAGAGAGGGGAGAGACAGAGAGAAGAAAGCAGAAGAAGAAGAAGCAGAGAAGAGAGTCCACCGCAGGTAGACTCCGCCCCCCTGTTTTTCCCGTCGTTTTTTTGTTCTGCATGCATATTAATTAGCGAGTTACTGTGCTGTGCACAGTAACTCGCTAATTAATTCACGGTTACTGTGCATGTGCACAGTAACCCGCAGATTAATTCTTTGGTTACTGTACACACAGTAACCCGGTTACTATGTGCACAGTAACCAGCCCATGCTTTGGGCTAGGTTCGGCCCAGCCCATATATTTGGGCATAATCCGGCCCATTTCAAAGAAAAAAAATCAAAAATATTTGTTTCAGCATTTTATAATTTTTCCGTGTAATTTTTATGTCATTTTGATTAATATTTGGTGGTATTTTTTTTATGTTGTTAAAAATACAAAAATCTGATATCAAAATACCTGGTTTTCGGCAAAAAAACTTCCAAAAATAAAATTAAAAATTAAAAAAGAGAAAAAAATGTTTTTGTGCATACGGCCAAGTGTCTCAAAATCTAAAAAATCATATCGTATTTTTCATATGTCAAAAAACAATATTTTAGCATGCATTTTGGCTTTAATAACCAGTTTATTAAAGTCAAGAGAACATTGGCCAAAATTTCAAAAACAACAAAATATTTTATTTTGTTTGATTTTAGTATCAGGGATTATGAATTTATACGTAAATCGTATTCCTGATATTAAAAAAATATTTTCTTTTGACGACTTCGAATAGTTAGTGTTTTTTTTTACCCGATAAAGATAAGGACCTCCTTACAGAGGAGGACTTTTCTTAAACCGTAAACGAACCAACAATTCAAAAAAAAAAAACACAACACGATTTTAGATTTTATCAGACATTAAAACAATGCAGCCTACCTTAGGTAGGGCGTAGTTGGGGTGCTAATACCTTCCCTTTACGCAACCAGTCTCCGTACCCGATCTCTAAAGACCAGTTAAGGTTCCTAGTAACCAGAATACTAGGTGGCGACTCCCGGTCCATATTTTTACATATAGAGACAAGAATTCCTTGTCTCTCCTTATTTTGCCAGGAATAAAATATTCCGATTTTTTTCCTTGAGGGTGGACGATCGCCGCGCCGCCGCATACGTGCGACAGAATGGCGACTCCACTGGGGACCTTGTGGACTAAGCATTGTTTTGTCTAGTTTTTTTCTTTGGATTTATTGTGTTTTATTTTTAAGATGAATTTCCCTTAGTTATTTGCTCATATGCTTTAAATTTGTACATATTTGTTCATGCATTATAGATTGTGTCATGCATCATTCATATGAGAGTTTGTACTGAAAAACTTTAAGTTAAGTGGGGGACTAGCAGCTTACCTTACGACTTTTAGTCAAGGTTTAAGTTTGTGTAAACCCCAACTCTTCGCTGAGTGCTTAGACTGGTAATAGTTGGTACACGTGCCATCTCATTGCCTACAAGCCCTCATATTGCCTCCACGAGGGCGATCACTGGGACAGCAAGAGACCTTTTTTTAGAGACTGAATAGCCAACCTACCCATGTTCATATAATAAAACTTGTCCTTAGGTTGTATGTGCTATCATTATTTGCATACGGGCAAGCCCTTCTTGAAGCATCTTGAACTCCAGACTTTTGGGTGACACAATGGTCGTCGCTCAGAAAATTTTCATTGTAGAGTTTGTGCAAGAATCACGATTCTTGTTCCATCATACAAGAGTTACGACCATATTGTCACCCCTCGAAGGGCGAGTGCATCACATAAAATTACATGTTCATACATTTAACATGCATACATGCCAGATTGAAATATAGGTCCCCAAAAAGTCTACAACACCCGACTTCGAGCAAGAAACATGGAAGATGAAGAGCGTGCTCAACGTGAGGCCTATTTGCACGACGAGTTGGAGTCTCTGAAAATAAGTGTGGCTCACCTCACTAGCTTACTCAAGCAAACACTAAGAAATACCTCTGATGAAGGTCCTTCTACTCGACCGATCACCTTTGATCCGGCTCCTACTACAGTTCAGCCTGAGGAAAAAATGAGCGAACATGGTCAAGAACCTCAACAAAATCCAACATTTGTGCAGTCAACGACACCTGCACCATCCCCAACAGTCGTGAAGGCATCTGCTAATGAGTCCTACAAGGCTAAGTCATCTGATAGCATTGATCAAGCTAAGATAGAGGCGTTGGAGGCCAGACTCAAAGCCATTGAAGGGATAGACTTATATGACCCGGTACGGGCAGCAGAGATGTGTTTGGTCCCAAATGTGGTTATCCCAAAGAAATTTCGTGTTCCTGAATTCATCAAATACAGTGGAACACAATGCCCCATGACCCATCTCAGGTCCTACTGCAATAAAATGGCTGAGGTAGTACATGATGAAAAACTACTAATGCACTTTTTCCAAGACAGTTTAAGTGGGGCAACTTTGAGTTGGTACATGAGATTGGATAACACAAAAATTCGCAACTGGAAAGATCTTGTGGATGCTTTCGTCAAGCAATACAAATACAACATGGACATTGCGCCTGACAGAACCAGTTTGTCCAATATAGAGAAAAAGGATAAAGAAAGCATAAGGGAATATGCTCAAAGATGGCGAGAATTAGCTGCTCAAGTACATCCCCCGCTTCTGGACAAAGAGATGGTCTCTTTATTTGCCAATACACTCAAAGCACCATATTACGAACATATGATGGGTAGTTCAGCCCAACAATTCACTGATGCTGTGATAGTGTGTGAACGCATAGAGCAAGGTGTCAAGAGTGGTAGAATTGCTGCTCCAACCGAGAAAAGAGGCGTCGAAAGAAAAGATGTTCACCATGTTGAAGATGGCTACAAGGGTAAAACAAATACATCCCAAAATTACCATACTCCATCCCTTATTGCCAACATCAAAAAACCTGAACCCCAAAACTTTCAAGCCAAAAGCCAAATTGGAAATTTCCAAAGGTTTCAAGAACAACTACCTCCACTACCGTTACCCCTGAATGAGATGTATCAAAAGCTATTGAGCATCGGGCAAATAGCTCCAGAACCTCTGACACCTCTGCAGCCACCTTATCCTAATTGGTACAAGCCAGAACTCAGTTGTGAATACCATGCTGGTATTACTGGGCATAGCATCTATACCTGCAACGCCTTCAAGAGAAAGCTTCTGCAATTAATCAAGGCTGGGTGGATAGAATTGGAAGACGCCCCCAATGTGAATACGAACCCACTGCCTAATCATGCTTGAAGCATATTAGGATGGAATGTTTGGGGAATTGGAAAGCGTCAATGGTCCAGCATGATAGCTTGAATTTTGTAGAACTCAAATTTTGACCGTGGTGTTGTTCTGCATTGTCTTTGAGTCCTCTACACAGAGCTTTTGAGAGGAGGCTAGCCTATAAACAGATTCGCCAAAATAGAGGAATGAAGCCTACCATGTTATTGCCTTTTGTTAATGCTTTTGAATAAGACTTTCTCTGTTAATGTGCTTCTCTTGTGAAATAAGATCATGTGTTTTCTTGTGTTCACATCACACTCTTCTTTGTTGTTATTCCATGTAAATAACATTTTGAGCGCAACTTTGCTCACAACACTACAACATGAAGAATCCTTTGGTGTTCCTTTCTTCCAAACCCATACATTAATCTCATATGTTTTCAAGGATATTTATTTTTGGGACCTCCAAAGTGAGTACAAAAACAAAAATCATGTTGATATTTGTCCAAAACAAATGCATCTTGGAAATTCAAGTGATTCCTTAAATAGGTACACATATACCTAGAACACTTGAAAGAAAAAAGACAACAAAGACAAATAACACTATGAGGTGACTCAAAAGCTGAGTTTTATTGGACTGAATAAATCACTTTGCATACGCACATGAAAGCAAGACCTATCGATCCTTACTGCAGTGCATTTGAGATGAGGAAAGGCCATCTTTGATAATCCTTTCACAAGGCTAAAAAATATCCTTTGCAGTCCCATGTTGAGCCTAGTAATGTTTTTTTTGGAAATAACCTTAACTAGGATCACACCCCACACTGGGGGGCAAAATAAGAGAGTTTGTTTTTTTTTACCATCCAGACAAAGCAGTGAAGATGGGTGCTGGAATTGATCATGTAATGTTTCATCTTTCATTATCATCCAAATGAAACATTGAAGATAAATACTGCGATTGGTTACAAGATTTAAGCTTCTCATAAAAACAACTAATATGATTGTGCTCAACGAAACAAAAACGAAGAAAACAAAGAGAAAAGCCCAAACTCGACACTGGGGGGGCATGAAGACTATTTTGAAAAGAAAAAAAACAAATCCAAAAGACAAAAGGTCAGGAAACAAGCACAAGTGATCCCTAGTCTTGAAATCCCTTAAACACTTTTTGAGCCTGCAACATATCCATTTTTTTCGTAACCAATAGCCAAAGCCTACATTACGTACTTGATAAAGCCCTTTCTGATCAAAGGCAAGCAATCTGGATATGTAGGCAGTGCTTTCTCGTGCAAGTCAAATCATTATTCATGCAAATAAAATAAATGCTTTGAATCAATTCGGTTCTCAATAACCCTCAAATTGACATTTAAACCTTTTGTGACCAACCAGATGTCACCTTCATCTTTAAATAAAAGCAAAAAGCTTTCATCACTTCAAGAAACCTGTCCATAGGAATCACTTGAATTTTTTAGAACAAGTTTATTTTGAACCAATATCAAAATCATTTATGATTGGAATAACTTGGAAGTTCCAAAAATTTTGCATGAAAACATTCCACTGTACAAAAAAACCAAACTTACTTTCACATATCCTCACCCCAAACTAAACCCAAGTTGAACACTTGGGGGGCATGATCAAGATGGGGGGCAATCAAATACACATGGTAGGGATGTCTCCATGATTCCTTTTCTAAAGAAAATGTCTGGCAAAATTGACAACTCTTGAGATAAACGGTGAAGGACAAAGATGTATGATGACATCAAACTCTTCCCAGAGGTCAAGATCACAATGTGTAACCCGAGTAAGCAAACGTGGAAAAGCCATCGAAGTTTATTATCAACACTACAACTTTTGAGAGAAAACAAAGACACCATGAAGAAATGGGGGCCTATATTTCTCAGGTAAGTATACATGCATATCAATCATAATGCATTTGCTTTTCAACATTGACAATCATTGTTTCAACATCAACTTTTGGGTAGTGCGTTTTCTAACCCTACCTCCTTTTGAGTGCGCCTTCAAGCCCTCACCTTCATTTTGAGTGCGCCTTTGAGCCCTCATCCCTTCGGTAGTGCGTTTTCTAACCCTACCTCCTTTTGAGTGCGCCTTTGAGCCCTCACCTCCATTTTGAGTGCGCCTTTGAGCCCTCATCCCTTCGGTAGTGCGTTTTCTAACCCTACCTCCTTTTGAGTGCGCCTTTGAGCCCTCACCTCCATTTTGAGTGCGCCTTTGAGCCCTCATCCCTTCGGTAGTGCGTTTTCTAACCCTACCTCCTTTTGAGTGCGCCTTTGAGCCCTCACCTCCATTTTGAGTGCGCCTTTGAGCCCTCATCCCTTCGGTAGTGCGTTTTCTAACCCTACCTCCTTTTGAGTGCGCCTTTGAGCCCTCACCTCCATTTTGAGTGCGCCTTTGAGCCCTCACCTCCATTTTGAGTGCGCTTTTGAGCCCTCATCCCTTCGGTAGTGCGTTTTCTAACCCTACCTCCTTTTGAGTGCGCCTTTGAGCCCTCACCTCCATTTTGAGTGCGCCTTTGAGCCCTCATCCCTTTGGTAGTGCGTTTTCTAACCCTACCTCCTTTTGAGTGCGCCTTTGAGCCCTCACCTCCATTTTGAGTGCGCCTTTGAGCCCTTGCCAACATTTTTCTGGGTAGGTCACCCATTACAACGCGACCAATTCTCCATGTTTTTTATCTGGGTAGGTCACCCATTACAATGAGACCGCACTTCACATTTTTTTCCTTTTTCTTTGGGTGGGTCACCCATCATAATAAGACCGTTTTTTCCATTCTTTCCACCTGGGTAGGTCACCCATTACAATGAGACCTTTTTTTTTTCCCACATTTCTTTTGTTTTGGTTAAATGAGGTTGCCAGATGGGATCTCATGTAGCTTTGGTTAAAGGGAATCTCCATATGAGATTTCAGGTTGACCGATCTACACACACAGGATTTTGGTTCTGGTTAGAGGGGATTGCCGAAAGGAATCTCAGTCTATCCCAACCACGCACAGGATTTTGGTTCTGGTTAGAGGGGATTGCCGAACGGAATCTCAGTCTATCCCAACCACACACAGGATTTTGGTTCTGGTTAGAGGGGATTGCCGAAAGGAATCTCAGTCTATCCTAACCACACACACATAATATTTAAGTTTCAGGTTAAAGGGGATTGGCGAAATGAATCTCAGTTTAACCCAACCACACACAGGACTTTGGGTACGGTTGAAGTTTTAGGTCAATCAAATTTTGAGACGACCAGTTTCGGAAGACCAATTTTATTTTATCTTTACAACACTTACTATGCACAAATCTTTGCTCCGTAAGCATTGTAAAGAGGGGGGCAACTGTTGTAACCCATTTTTGGGTCCCCACATAAAAAATAATAAAATACAAAAAAATTCAAAAAAATATATTATAAAAAAAATATAACAGTGAAAAAATGCCAGAGCGCCCTAAAAATGTTCAAAAATTGATTGAGGATGTTCAAAAATATAAAAATTATTTTTTGACAGTATATCATTAACTGATGAGAGCCCCGATGATAAAGAAAATTCAATTTGTGGAAGAAAAATGCAAAATCAGAAGTTTATGGACTCAATTAAATTTTATTAAAGGTTTAATTGCATTTATGAAGATTTTAATTGCAAGAAAAATTGATTTTGGAGTTAATTTGGGCTTTAATTAGGAGAAATTAATTTTCTAGGGTCAAATTATAATTTTGGAAGTTAATTTGGTCAAATCAGGGGCTTAATTGCATAAATATTGAGGTTTAATGGCCAATTAGGGACTGAATTGAAGAAATCCGAGACCAAGGACTAAATTGTAAAACGCGCGCAAATGGAGGGCCGAAATTTGAATCTGATTCTTTTGGCGCCTTTTTCCTTTTAAATGAAACGGCGCGTTTTGACCAAAACGGCGCCGTTTCATTCACTGTTGCTAAAAAAAAAAAAAAAAAAAAAAAAAAAAAAAAACAGAAGCCCAAAACGGTGCCGTTTTGACGGCACTGTAGCTCTTCTTCTTCCCCTGGACGCGCGAGGCAGGGGAAGAAGAAGATTTTTTCTTCCCCTTTTCGCCTACTTTCTTTCCCGGCTTTGGCGCAATAAGACGCCCACAATTCACCCACTTGTTTGGCGTTGTTATCCGTTGAAGGTAGTGGAGGGGGGCGGCCAACAGTAGCCGCCCCAACACGTTCTCCCTCCCCTGTTTTTCTATAAATACAGGGGAGGGCTGTTGAAAAAAAAAAAAAAAAAAGAGGAGAGGAGAAGAGAAGAGAGGGGAGAGACAGAGAGAAGAAAGCAGAAGAAGAAGAAGCAGAGAAGAGAGTCCACCGCAGGTAGACTCCGCCCCCCTGTTTTTCCCGTCGTTTTTTTGTTCTGCATGCATATTAATTAGCGAGTTACTGTGCTGTGCACAGTAACTCGCTAATTAATTCACGGTTACTGTGCATGTGCACAGTAACCCGCAGATTAATTCTTTGGTTACTGTACACACAGTAACCCGGTTACTATGTGCACAGTAACCAGCCCATGCTTTGGGCTAGGTTCGGCCCAGCCCATATATTTGGGCATAATCCGGCCCATTTCAAAGAAAAAAAATCAAAAATATTTGTTTCAGCATTTTATAATTTTTCCGTGTAATTTTTATGTCATTTTGATTAATATTTGGTGGTATTTTTTTTATGTTGTTAAAAATACAAAAATCTGATATCAAAATACCTGGTTTTCGGCAAAAAAACTTCCAAAAATAAAATTAAAAATTAAAAAAGAGAAAAAAATGTTTTTGTGCATACGGCCAAGTGTCTCAAAATCTAAAAAATCATATCGTATTTTTCATATGTCAAAAAACAATATTTTAGCATGCATTTTGGCTTTAATAACCAGTTTATTAAAGTCAAGAGAACATTGGCCAAAATTTCAAAAACAACAAAATATTTTATTTTGTTTGATTTTAGTATCAGGGATTATGAATTTATACGTAAATCGTATTCCTGATATTAAAAAAATATTTTCTTTTGACGACTTCGAATAGTTAGTGTTTTTTTTTACCCGATAAAGATAAGGACCTCCTTACAGAGGAGGACTTTTCTTAAACCGTAAACGAACCAACAATTCAAAAAAAAAAAACACAACACGATTTTAGATTTTATCAGACATTAAAACAATGCAGCCTACCTTAGGTAGGGCGTAGTTGGGGTGCTAATACCTTCCCTTTACGCAACCAGTCTCCGTACCCGATCTCTAAAGACCAGTTAAGGTTCCTAGTAACCAGAATACTAGGTGGCGACTCCCGGTCCATATTTTTACATATAGAGACAAGAATTCCTTGTCTCTCCTTATTTTGCCAGGAATAAAATATTCCGATTTTTTTCCTTGAGGGTGGACGATCGCCGCGCCGCCGCATACGTGCGACAATAGTTTTAAAACTTAATTCAGGAGTTAACCCAGGACAAGGCTTTGGTCACAAACCAGGAGATTCAACCCAGGTTGACCCGAATGAGTGTAAAAATAAAAGTTTTTATTATTGTAGTTTTAAAACCTAACTCAGGGATCAACCGAGGCAAGGCTTAGGTCACAAGTAGAGAGGTCAATAAGTTTTGAACCAAGTCAACGTATGGATAAAAGTGATTATTATCATAGTTTTAAAACTTAAATCAGGAGTCGACCCAAGACAAGATTCATGTCATGGGTTGGGAGGGTCAACTCGTCTAACCCAAAATTTTTAATCTTTTTTTTGAAAACTTCAACAGGTTTTTATCCCGTGTTTTATCCTTAGTTAACCTGGATTTTTTACAGGATCAGGTTGAATAAATTCTTTCTCTATTTTTTTCTTAAACTCGAATCAGTTTAGGCCTCAGATTAACCTATCAAATCAGTTCAGGTTTTATAATTAAGATTATTATAATATTACTAATTTCAACACTAGATATGAACTAAAGTAAAAAAATAAACTATCATTTTTTTTAATATGCAAGTATGATAAAAATACATATTAAATATAAAATAGATTTTTTCTTATTTTATTTTGTTTTGTCTACCATAATCAAATACTATACAAAGACAATCACTTTATTTTGCAATTTACTATCAAACACAATTCTATCTCAGACTCATTTTTTGCACTGTCTTCTCTGTCTCTATCTCTTCTGTCTTGAGACAATCACTAAATGCTATCCTATAACATTTTTTATAGAAAAGATTTGATAACCGTACTAATACTTAATAGAAAAATAACTAGAAAAAAATATTTTCTTTAGATAAAAAAAAAAAACTAGTATAGCATCATAATAAATAATAAGAAAATAAAAATAGGATGGAATAAAATTAACTAAGAAAAATATTTATTTTCTTAGTAAAGCTCCAACATTAGTCTCCCGGATTGAAAGTAACTCGTCATCGAGTTCAGTCTTTAGTTAGAAACCATAATCCATCAAAAACATCCTTTTATGTGTGGGCTATTCAATAGTGAGTTTTTAACATCTTTGTTTGTTTAATTCCATCATGAGTCCCTAACATAACACATTTGTGCAAGTCGTTTCATTTGGGGTCTCATCATCAGGATTTCAAATGACAACAACTAACCTAGACGAATGCAACACACTATTTCCTAGACGTTAATTTCCGAAAAGGAACCTTCTTATCCCCTCCTACATAAGCACACCTTTTTCAGCAATCTCTTTCAGCCATGGATGTTCTGTAACACACAACAACAAAAATTAACCACCTCGGATCATTGAGATCTGATACCAATTGAAATAGAAAAAATGAATGATAAAGGAGTTTGTCATATGTCAAACCCTTAAAAGGCTAAGATCAACATGACTATGAGAAGACATCTAAAATATTCAATTTTTATTCTTTCATGTCTCCACTTCCCAAAAGACTATTACAACCCTTTATGTAGAAAAATACTAGAAAATCTTAATAATACAAAATAGAAAAAAAGGAAAAGTATTCACTTCAAATAGGAAAAAAAAACTAGAGAAGCATCATAATAAAAAATAATAAAAAATAAAAAAATTAACAAAGAAAAACATCTATTTTTCTAAAAAATCTCCTTCAAACTTCTTTTTTTCTAACATGAACCCATTTACATTAAAATTAGGTTTTTTTTATAGTTGGAATATGTTGATTTAAAGCTTTCTCTTTTCTATTTTTCAATGACTTTCTTGCTCATCTCTTACTTCCCATAAACCAAAACATGAGGAAAATAAAGTTTAAAACCGAAACATAAACATCGAAAACCACTTGGACCAAATAATGAAAATTTCTAAAAATTCAAGGACCAAAATATAGCATTAAAAAATACAGCTGTTCCTTAAACAATGACGTCCATAGTAGAATTGAGTCTTACGTTACCGTAATGAACAGTAGAACCTACTTTTGTTTTAGTTGATTACTTCAATTTAATAACAAGATGGATCAATGAGGAAAAAAGTAGAAGAAAAAGCTTAGTTCGAGTTGACACGACTGGAAATGTTTTATAAGCTTGGATGCCTCTGTCAAGCAATCAAGGTTTTCTTTGTGGTGCATGGTACAACCATGAAAATATGCTAGTACCTTGCTTGAGATGGAATTGGAAACGAACATGGTTTCAGCCTTATGCCTCGTTTCCTTCCTTGAAGAAATTAATAGAAGCAAGCAACCGCTCAAAGCCATAGTGGACGGACCACAAAAGAGTCGATAAACAGAGCAGAATTATAATCCTGTATATTTTTTTATTATTAACGATGGTGTCCGAATAGTTTGCGTGTACCTCAACTAATTTTATAGATCCTGTAGTTAACGATTATATAAGTTTTCAGTAGCTCTAAGATTTATGAGATTCAAATTAATAATTTTTAGAAAACAAACCTAGGCTTTAATTAATTGAGCTATACTTTTCAGGGTTAAAATGTGCAATTTTAAGACTATGATTGGGATTAAATGATAACACCAGAAGTTTAAAGGGGCTCTTATCTTATAATTGTGAATTCGAAGCAAAATAAAAATACAGAAACGTTAAATTAATTGATACATTTTGGCAAAAGTAGCGGTAATGTTAAAGAAGAAAATATTTTCAGCTACCACACTTCATCTTGGCTTTGGCTCACCAATGTCTTATAGAATATTGAGACAGAGTGATGTACAGCTGAGTTTTTCCCTGTAATTTTCCACACTTTATTACTGCTATTGAGCACTAGATTTATACACAGTGTATGCTGAATGTAAGGAATTACAGAGGAATTATAGTAAGTTAATTATAGAATGATTTGCAATTGTTTTCCTAGAATATTGCTGTATTATCTGTCTGCATTGATATACATGATCCTCGGCTGGAATATGGCTGCATTGTATTGCTGCATTATCTGTCTACATGATCTTCGGCTGGAACATTGCTGCATTGTCTGTCTGCATGAATGTACATGATCCTCGGCTAGATATCTGGTGGATGTGGTTTTTCATGATCTGTCTTAATACACCCCTTCAAAATTGAGCTGCCATCAGCAAGAGCAATTTTGCTTCTCAGATGCTCAGTGCGTTGCTTGGAGAGAGGCTTGGTCAGCAGATCAGCAAGTTGATCTTGAGTGTGGACATGTCGGACATGAATAGCCCCACGGTGAACCAGATCGCGAACAAAGTGAAGATCAATTTGGATGTGTTTCATCCTTGAGTGATGCACCGGATTGTGACTAAGATGTGTGGCTCCAAGATTGTCGCATAATAGCGATGGAGGGGTGGTGAGGTTGAAACCAATTTCATGTAGAAGAGAGTGTATCCAAACAGTTTCGGAGGCTGCATTTGCAAGGGCCCTGTATTCAGCCTCTATTGAAGATCGTGCGACAGCACATTGTTTCTTCGAGCTCCATGAAACATGATTGGAACCAAGAAAGGTAATATAGGCAGACGTGGAGGTGCGATCGTCAAGGTTGCCAGCCCAGTCAGCATCCGAAAAAGTAGTGAGGGTTGGATGAGCATGATTGAGTAGTCGGATACCATAAAAAATTGTTTGCTTCAAGTAGCGCAGGAGCCTCTTAGTTGCTGCCCAATGAGTTTGAGTAGGCTTGTGCATGAATTGTGACAACTTGTTTACAGCAAACGAGATATCCGGTCTGGCGAGGGACAAGTATTGGAGACTGCCAATTATCTTTCTATATTCAGTGCTGTCAAAAGGTGCAGTGCCATCGTGAAGCTTTAGAGGGATGCTTGTAGAGAGAGGGCTACACACTTCCTTTGCCCCAAGCATGTTGGTGTTGGAGAGCAAATCATGAATATACTTGTGCTGGGAAAGGAAAAGATCACGGGGAATGGGTATGACTTCCATTCCTAAGAAATAATGCAATGAACCCATGTCCTTCAATGAAAATTTGCAGCCAAGTTGTTTAACAATAGAGTTCACAAAGTCAGAATTATTGCCAGTAATTACCAAGTCATCCACATATACCAGAAAATAACAGACAATTGAAGCATGCCGAAAGATGAATAATGAAGAATCTGACTGGGAGTTCTTAAAACCAAACTGAAGAATGGTATTTCGTAGGGCAGAATACCATGCCCTAGGGGCCTGTTTGAGACCATAAATAGCCTTTCGGAGGCGACAGACATGATCAGGCTTGCTTGAATCTTTAAAACCCGGGGGTTGCAACATATAAACAGTTTCTTTGAGCGCCCCATGTAAGAAAGCATTATCAATGTCTAGTTGACGCAAGTCCCAACCATTCATTACAGCAATGGAAAGAATGATTCTAATTGTTGTAGGTTTAACAACGGGACTGAATGTCTCCGTAAAATCCACTCCTGGACGCTGGTGATACCCTTTAGCAACTAAACGGGCTTTAAATCTCTCCACTGTCCCATAAGATTTTCTTTTTACTCTAAAAACCCATTTACAACCGACTGGATTGCAATGCTTGGGAGGAGGGACCAGCTCTCATGTCCCATGACGCATGAGTGCTGTTAGTTCATGAGACATAGCCTCACGCCAGTGAGGTTCAGAGATAGCTTGACTGACACATGTGGGTTCAATGGTGCCGGGGATTGGGTGTTTGGTGACACTGTGCAGTTGTTTGGGTTTGAAAATCTTGTTCATAGACCGTGTGGTCATGTGATGGGGTCGTGAAGTCGATGGCTGGTGAGCTGTGATCTGTGTTTCACTTACAGATTGATTATCGGGTATGGTTTCGGTGGTATGATAGTCACTAGGAACGGAGGGTGGAGGGTCAGGGTTTGTGGGTGTGAGGTTGTGACCGGTAGAACACAAAATTAATTGAGATGACAAAGTAGGAGATGTAGAGACTAAAGGATTACCTGGAGGTGCAGTGACCATGGCAAGAACATCAACCGAAGACACTGGTGGTGAAGGAGACAGAGCAGTAACTGGAACCGAAGGAGGAACAGTAGGGGAATTTGAAGGGGAAACAGAAGGAGGCAATGGTATTTGATCTTCATCAAATAAAACGTGGCGTGAAATGTAGACACGTTGAGTGTTGAGATCAAGACACCGATAGGCATTTTGAGTAAGTGAATAGCCTAAAAATATGCAGGACCGGGATTTGGGTTCCATCTTGTGTTTATTGTATGGTTTGGTAAGAGGGTAACACAGACACCCAAATTTTCTCAGTTTGAGATAATTTGGCTGTTGACCGAAAAGAGCTTGATATGGGGAAATATTTTTAAGCAGGGGCGTGGGTTGACGATTGATAAGGTATGCTGCTGTGTGAAATGCATATGGCCAATATGTTAAAGGAAGATGAGCATCATGTAGTAATGTAAGACCAGTTTCCACCATGTGACGGTGTCACTGCTCAGAAACACCATTTTGTTGTGGTGTGTGGGGAGCGGTAGTGAAATGACTTATACCATGGAGGGAGAGAAAAGGTTTTAAACTCACATATTCACCCCCATTATCTGAGTATAAGGTTTGGATTTTGCTTTGAAATCGATTTTCCACGAGACTTTTGAATTGTGGAAAATTTTTTGCAACCCCAGATTTTGTTTCCATAGGATAAAACCACATGTATTTGGTATAGTGATCAATGAAAATGAGGTAATATCTAGAGCCATCCAAACCAACACAGTGAGCAGGACCCCAAACATCAGTATAAATGAGATTAAGAGGTGTAGTGCTTGATAGACTAGTGGATCGAAAAGGTTGTTGATGTGCTTTATTAATAGAACATGAGGGACATATAGAGGACTTTTGAGTGGTTATGAATGGAAGTGAAAACTGACGAACAACATTGTGAACAATTTTGGAGGAGGGATGACCAAGCCTTTTGTGCCACCCGTTGAGAGAAGTTTTTTCATGCACATTAGCGACCATGGGAAAGAGAGCTGCCCCCAGTGTATTCGGGAAGATGTAAACACCATTTTCACATGCACCTTTTGCCAGGATCACCCCCGAGGTTGTGTCCTTCACAAGAAAATAAGATGGGTGAAATTCAATAAATACATTATTGTGAGTAGTAAAATGGTGCACAGATATAAGATTTTTGGAGATATCTGGAACACAAAGTGTGTATTTAAGAGTGAAAGTTTTGTGGTTTGATTTTAAGGTTAAGGAGCCTATATGTGAAACAGTCAAACCTGAACCATCACCGAGCACGACTTCATCAGTGCCATCATATTCGGAGTGAATTGATAGATTGTTGAGATCACCAGTAATATTATGGGTGGTAGCAGAGTCCATGAGCCATTTATTGTCTGTGGCATTAGAGGCAGAAGTGCAGTTTGCTGTGACTGCATGTGAATTCACACGGGGGCATGTCTTGGCCGTGTGACCAATTTGATCACAAAATTGACATTTGGGCTGATACCTTTTTGGTGTTGCATTGGGCCGGCCGAATGACTTAGGAGGATATCGGTTGTCCCTGTGAGGACCTTGGTGGCGTGAGAAGCCATTTGGTTTTGGATTCCTCTGAAAAGAATTTCCAAAAGAGTGCTTGCAATTTGTGTAATTCGCTGAAGCAACAAGTTGATGGGTAGCCGATTCCAGCCGCCGAAGATAGCTGTCATGACCAACCAGCAGATCATGAAGTTCTTCAAAAGTTAAGGATTTCTCCCTTGCACGAATTGGTGCAGCAATTTCCCTGAAATCAGAACCCAAACCATGAAGAATATAAAGAGTTAGATCATCATCGGAGATGGGATGATCGATTAGAGCGATTTCATCAGCCAGTGTTTTCACTGCGTGGAGATACTCCTAAATCGATCGATTTCCTTTTTGAATCAAGGTAAGGTCTTCCTTGAGTTGCATAGCTCTTGTTCGAGATCGGCTAGCATACATGTGACTTAGTTTCTTCCATGCCTCATGAGAGGTTTTAGTGGTGGCGATGAGGGGAGTAATGGAGGTGGAGGTGGAGGCAAGAATTGTGCTGAGAATTAACTTGTCCTGCCGAACCCAATGGGTTTTTTGCATGGCAGAGTGGGGAGTGCCATCAGATGAAGGGCATACTGAGATACCAGTAACATAATCCAGCAGATCATACCCGATGAGGAGAGCTTCAAATTGGGCACGCCATTGTGGAAAGGTGGAGGGAATTAATTTCTCATTGATTTGAGCTGTAATATTGAGAGCAATCAGTGGATTCTCTGTGTGGGAGGTGGGTTGAGTGGTCAGATTTTGGGATAGAGACATGTTGGAAGCAGGGATCGTAATCTCGTTTGAGTTTTGGTGCTCTGATACCATATAGAATATTGAGACAGAGTGATGTACAGCTAAGTTTTTCCCTGTAATTTTCCACACTTTATTACTGCTATTGAGCACTAGATTTATACACAGTGTATGCTGAATGTAAGGAATTACAGAGGAATTACAGTAAGTTAATTATAGAATGATTTGCAATTGTTTTCCTAGAATATTGCTGTATTATCTGTCTGCATTGATATACATGATCCTCGACTGGAATATGGCTGCATTGTATTGCTGCATTATCTGTCTACATGATCTTCGGCTGGAACATTGCTGCATTGTGTGTCTGCATGAATGTACATGATCCTCGGCTAGAGATCTGGTGGATGTGGTTTTCCATGATCTGTCTTAATATGTCTAACAGCGAAGTTCATTTTATGCCTAAAAAACTTGGTGTATGGATAGGACTGACTGCAACTCACGGTTGAATAGGAGGAAATCTGAAGTCTCAAAGGGGAACTCTTAACTCTCACCACAAACGCAAGAACACTGAATCTTTGTGAAGAATATCAACATGAAAGCAGTAAGCAGATCACTGACAATCACCTGCTCCCTGTTTTTGCTCTATGCAGTCGACTCTAGTTCTTTGCAAGTGGATAAGTAAGGGTCTAAGCATGCTCTTAGGCATTGAAGCGAATTGACAAAAGCCAGCAGTGAATCAATATCCCTCTTCTCCGAGGAATATTTTACAGGCTTGGAGGCAGGGGAAATTGTGTAGTGATAATGCTCCAAAGCTGAATTTTCTGCTTTGCAAATGCCTTTTGCTCACTATCGATCTACCCTGAAATTCCCAACCTTGACCATAGCATTCACTGGCTTAGCTGCCAACTCTACATATGAATCTTCCATGGCTTATGAAGTTCAAAAATTGGAAAAGCGTTGTCCTAGTACTGATCAATGACTTGCAATAAGGTGAGGGTTATTTATGAAACAAACTTTTACCTGGAAAAGCGACGCCAAGGTGCATCAAACACAACGAACCAAGGTTCAGTTCTGTTCTGTAACCTAGCAAAATTTTCTAACCCAGGCCTGCTCAAAGAGATCAAGTTTTGGGAGTTGAAAACATAGGCAACTTGGTCTCCTCCATTTGTGAAGGGAGAAACTCCATTTATGTGCTCATTGGATAGTGCATCTTCAGATTCAATATTTCCCTTATGTAGTACACGCTCCTTCGCCTTGCCCTCCTCCCTCCAACCAGTGGCGGAGCCACGATGAAGTTTCGAGTACCTGTTTATTTTTGTATTTTAAAAGTGTTTTTTTTAAAAAAAAAAATTTATTTTTATTTTTTATTAACTTCAAATTAATATATTTTTAGTGTTTTTAAATTATTTTAATGTGCTAATGTCAAAAAATATTTTTTTAAAAATAAAAAAAGTTATTGGCATGGATTTTGGTACAAAAAATTATTTGAAAAGCAACTGCAACCACACTCCAAATAAGCAAAAGGGCAATTGCCCCCTTAATCTTTTTTTTTAAAAAAATATTTTTATATTAGAATTTTAATATAATAACTTAACAAGTTTAATTTTCTTTATTAACTAATAATTGATCCAAGTTTTCTTTTTGAATTATTGTTCCTACCTTTTTTCCTTCTACAAAATTTCTCCTCAAGTCCTAAACTATTAATTAGTTAAGTAAGTAATCTTTTATGCTTTATGCTTTATGTTTTAGGTGAGTTTTCTTTATTTTTTCTATTTATTACATTGTCTAATTTTAGTTTTATTTCTTAATAATTAGTTATTAAAAATGTTAGAGTTTATGATAATTTATGGATTTGTTAAATTAATATGTGTATGGATAATATTATATGTATATGAATATGAATTGAAATGAGTTTTGATGAATTAATATATATTTTGTTATGAATTTCACATGAAAAATGATGGTGATCAACTTACATGATTAAAAATAAAGTTCTGAACAACTCAAAAAATTAGAAACACAATAAAAATAATAATATATATATATATATATATATATTAATATTTATATTTAACCTACTTGTATAAAACAATAAAACAAGTCAACAAAGAATTGTTGCTAATAAATTAATTTTGCTTGATATGAGTTAATAAATGCATTTCAAATTGATTTCTTTATATATAATAAATATCTATATAATATATAATATCAAGCATTTATTAATAATTTGCCCCTCAATTAAAATATTTTAACTCCGCCACTGCCTCCAGCACCTCCCTTCCTTCTCATGCTGCCAGGGCAAGCCCGGTCTAGTGCATGGCTCACAACCAGTTGAGACATGTACTTAAGCATGCAAACTATTAACAGGCACACATATTGTGTGGAGGAAGTGCCATATAGCCTTGGTAACCAAATTTGCCACCGGTTTCCCCTTCACAAGGCTGATGATTGCAGCCCCAAGTCCTTCAAATGAAGTGTCTATTTGAACCAAGGTTGTCAATTCAGTTCTGTTTTGTCCGTAATGACTGAAATATTCCATACCAATTTAAAAACAGAACAAAATAAAATAAATTTCATCTCATTTTAAATCGATCTGTTCTGGATTTTTTGGCTAAATTCCACCCGGAACATTCCGGTTTCATTCCACATGTTCCGTTCCGCTCTTAAAAAGCCATTGAATTAATTTGAACCTTGTTCAATTTAATTAATTAAACCACCCAATTATAAAAAAACTCTTTTTCATTAATTACTATTTTCAATAACAATGATATTAATAATAATATTGAAAATTATTATTACTATTTTCATTAACAATAATATTAATTTTTTAAAATTAGATTTATCGCTAATATATATGGTTTATATTCATGTTGTTTTTTTCATGTTTATACTTTGTAGAAATTTAAAAAAAAAACAAGGGATGCTTTAGATTCCATTAATCTTAATAACATTGAACTAACAACTTTATATTTAAAATATTTTTGTTAAAACATTTTACTTTCATAATATTTTGATATTTTGTTTAAGTTGAATTATTTTATGTTAAAGATCTATTTAATCTTGACTATTTATAAATATTTTAAATTTTAAAATTATATTTATTTAGCATTGTGTTTGCATTGCATAAATTATAATTAATTTATCTTGAATTTTAATTATGTTCGTTGAATATATATATATATATATATATATATAAACAGTATAATTTTAAAATGGCATATTAAAACATTGTGATAATACTGACTAAGGCATTGTGATAAAATTTCCACGCCATTTTAAATACATCCACACTTGAACAATAAAGGTTCAATAATTCAACTGCCATCAATAATTCAATTGGAGAGGAGCTTTTTGATGCTAAAAATATTACTTGGACAATGACATTGCGCACAATATATACAGACCTTTTCATCAATGCTGTTCTTATTCAGAACTTGGAATCAAATCTCTTTATTAATTCATCACATTTTTCTATTCACATTATTTTATGTTAGAAGCGTAGCAATTGAGACTATTTTCACCTCTCAAAAAAAAAAAATTTAAATTAACACTTTCCTTTTCACCTCTTTAGCTGAATGAAAAACCTAAAGAGAATAGAAAAGTTTCAAAAAAACAACACAGCAGCATCGTCTCTGAAGTGTTGAAAGCAAATCAAAATTCATAGCTAGATAATTTGATGATCATCATCATTACCCCCTTCAAGAAAAGCTCAGGCTGCTCTTGCTCTTTTCTTTGTTTTTACTAGATTATTAACCCAAGTTGAATTTTACCTAATATTTTCTTGTCTCATTCTCAACATCTAGTAGCCATACATATTTTTGGCACTCCTGCTGCAAGGACCCACACATGTCATTGTTAGGTTTGCAGAAACTTTCACCCCTGAGATTATATGAATAATAGATTTTGAGAAGTTTACCTAGAACACTATGATTTTCTAATTCATTCCTTGCGTACATACTCATTATTGTTGCATACAAGCTACTCTTGAAGCTTTTTTTACAGTACTATGTCTACGTTCGTAGTATAAAAGAGAGAGAGAAGACCAGTAGGTTTACAACCAAAGTCATGTTTTGATATAGAAACACAATCACATTAACAAATTAGTGTTTTTGTATATTTGTAAAGGAGGGCAAGTTTTGCCATAGAAATTAAATGAGAAAATTGTAGTGGGGAAATAATACATTTTTATTTCTAGCAAAATGAAAAAAAAATATTATAACTTTAAATGACTAAAATGACAAGTAAAAAAAAATAAAGTTTAAATCCCCCCATCTTCGCAACCTAGCTTGGCCCCTGCTACAAATGCAAACCACCTCAGCCTTTGTCTAACCCTCTCCTGTATGAATACAAGTAGTTAGCTTTAAACACTCATGATATGATAAATAAACTCTTTTTGGGAAAGACATCAATATACTAAAAGTATCAATTCTTTTTTGGTTTTGTGGAATTAAAATATGATCAACCAATTAATAAAATTAATTAATCAATTGTACAAATCAGAATCCAAATTTTTTACTTCAAAATTTTTTACTCGATGTGAAAAAAACCATGGTAAATCCACTTCTAAACTTCTAATATCAATAATTAATGAGATCACAAAGTACTCTTCCTTAGTTAACACTAAGCTCACATAATATAAATGATCAAGAATAACCTATTATTAGAATACAACAAGAATAAAGTTAAGGAGTTGAGAGAAGTCTTCACAAAATTGACAGCTTTGTTACGAGTGAAGGTCTCCATGATTTGCAGCAATGTTGGCAAGTATGAAGAGTATTTAAATGAGGTTTCAACTTTTATAAGAAATGTAGCCAATAAAGGGCCGGCATTTGAGCACGAGTAAAGATGTATATGAGTCTTATTCTATAATGTAAACCCTTTGTATAAATTACTTGATCTTATGAAAAGAGATTAAACCCAATATTTTATGGTACTTTTTAATGTGTATGGAATTCAACTTATTCAAGAACTTGGGAAAGATCTTTTCAAATATATTAGACTATTGATTTCGCCCATGCTTAACAAGGAAGTCATGGATTAGGTTTTCAAATGTGTTAATCCATACCCAATACGCGTATACATGCATTAATATTCATAAGCTTACATACATTCATATCTTAGAGTTTAAATATCATGTGTGCATTCTAGGTTGAAATATAGGTCTTTAGAAAGCCCCAATCCGCAAAGGTTACAACACCTGACTCTGATAGAGAAATATGAAAGATGAAGAATGTGAACATTATGATGCCCACTTTCAAGAAGAGTCAGATTCCCTAAAGGTTATCATTGCTTGTATCGCTAGCTTACCAGAGTAAACTCTTATAAATACCTCTAGTGAAGGCCTATCCAATCAGCCCATCACTTTTGCTTAGACTCAAGTAATAATTTAGTCTGAATAAAGGATGGGCGAACAAGTTCAAGAACCCTAGTATAATGTTGCATTTGAGTATATGATAATATCGACACTAGCCCCTGTAGTTGTAGATGCATTCGCTAATGAATCTCATAAGACAAAATCATCTTATGATATTGATCATGATAAGATGACAACATTGGAATCTAGGATAAGGGTTATCGAGGGAGTGGATTTGTATGATTCCGAGTAAGTCGCAGAAATGAGTTTAACTTTGAATGTGGTCGTACTAAAGAAGTTTCATGTTCCTAATTTCATCAAGTACATTAAAACTCGGTATCCTATCACCAAACTCAAGTCTTATTATAATAAAATAGCAAAAGTAGTGCACGATAAAAAAACTGATAATGCATTTCTTTCAAGCAGTTTTAGTGGAGTAGTGTTGAGTTGATATATAGTGCTAAACTAGTATATGAGACTAGATAACATAAAAATTCAAATAATAAAAGATCTGGTGGATGCTTTCATCAAATAATACAAGTATAATATAGATATTGCCTATTATAAAACCAATTTGTCTCATTTAGAGAAAAGGGTTAAAGAAAACATGATAGAGTATGCTTAAAAATGGAGGGATCTAGCTATATATGTACATCCTCCACTTTTAGATAAAGAGATAGTTATCTTATTTACAATTACACTTAAAATGTCATACTATGAACACATGATGAGTAGTTTGACACAACAATTCACTGACACTATGGATGTGACCAAACATATAGAGCAAGGGATAAAGAGTAGAAGAATATTGTGCCTATTGAGAAAAAAACTTTCGGGGAAGAAAAAACACTCCCAAGACTACATCACCCCATCCCCTTCATCTAAGATTGTCAACATCAACTTTAACTCTCCATTTCCTGCCAAAAAACCCGAGACTCAAACCAACCAAGTCAATAATCGAACTGAAAACATACCAAAGAAAAAATTATGAAAGAGTCCAAAAATAGTTACCCCTATTACTATTACCCTTGAACAAGATGTACCAAAAGATAATAAGCATTAGACAAGTAGCTGCAGTACTGCTCACGCCTCTGCAACCACCATTTCCCAACTGGTATAAGCTAGACCTCACATGTAAGTACCATGCTGGTGTTGCAAGACATAACATCCATACTTACAATGCCTTCAAGAAAAAGCTCTTGCATTTAATTAAAGTCAAATGGATAGTGTTTGAGGAGACCTTAAATGTAAATATAAACCCTCTACCCAATCATGTCTTGGCTAGAAGGTCGGTAAATGCACTTAAAGTGGAAAGCCCAAAGAGCTTAAATGCGTCGTTAGTTATAGTTTATGAAATGTTGGCGAAAGTCGAGTACAAGAAGGGTAGTTATGAAGGACTAATAAACATGAATTTTTGTAAGTATCACTGTAAAGAAAGCCATATTATTAATCAATGTAAAATTTTTTGTAATGAGATGATACAAATGCTGACTCGATAAACTCTTAGAATTGAAAAGGTAACAAATAGAAAGTGTAAATGATCAATGAACCTAGCAAAAACAAAGAGGTCACTGGGTATAGTTCATTGTAGAAGGATTTCCCAAACTAATCCTATCAAAACCTATAGTGACAGGTAAGGGAAAATACAATGCCTTGCTACATAACTATGGGTACTCCTCTCAGAATGCGCAACCAGCACCTATTTTCTAAGTAGAAGTTAAAGACCTAACCTGTAGCAAAATATGCTTCACTCCGGAAGAACTTCATAAACAAAAGAAAGCAAAGGGAAATGCAGTAATTGACCTGACCGAGGAGGTGAACATACCCGTTACTTAAGAAAAGAGCAATGAGTTTCTAAAGCTGATAAAATACAGTGAATATAGTGTTGTTTAGTAACTTAAGAAGACTCTTGTTAGAATATCATTATTGTCATTAATTTCTAGCTCTGAGCTATATAGAAAGGCTCTGTAAAAGGTGCTGAATGAAACGTAAGTGTCTCAGGATATCAATTAGAAGACTATAAAGCACTTAATAGGAAGGATCGAGGCTTTAAATTTTTTTCCTTCATCGATAACAAGTTAGATCCTAATAATACTAGGCATAAAGCCATTATAAATCACAATGCAATGTAAATACGTCTTGGTCGGGAAAATATTGGTTGATAATAGTTCTACATTAAATGTGCTCCCTAAACATATGTTGAAAGGAATGTCTATTGATGAGTCATATATGAAACCAAGTACCATGATGACGAGAGCATATGACAGCTCACTGAGGTAGATAATTGGAACATTAGAAGTGGAATTGTATGTGGGGCCATATTTGTTCCTAATAACACTATAGGTGATGGATATCCATCCATTTTACAACATATTATTAAAAAGACCATGGATCCATGCGGTTAGAGTAATAGCCTTCGCATTACACCAATGCCTGAAATATATTATTAATGAGATGATGATAACTATCAAGGTTAATGAGATAATTTCAGTAATCAAGAAAATGGTTATACCATTCATTAAGGCAAAAGATTGTAGGGACGAGAAAATTCATGCTTTTGAAATAGGTTCCAGAAGGTGCAATGCTAAAAAAGCCAAAAGTTTTGGAAGCTGCAAGGATGGGTTCCAATTGCCTTTTGAAGGATGGGGTTCCTTTTTAGTATGATTCTGAAACCAAGATGTACGAGCGAGTCAATTTTATGGAATTAAAATGTGTAAACCAAAGATTTGGTTTCGAGTATAAGCCTAAGAAAAATGAATATTGACACGACCAAAAGATTGATGTCTTATCCCAAGTACAGGAGTGTCAGAGTAATAAATAACCCAGTAAGACTGAAGTCAAACCACAAGGAGATTAACTATATAAATTATAAAAGATAACAACAACAACAACAACAATGATGATGAGGTAAAGAGGACTTTGAGATGTAAGATTAATGTGAAGATTAAACAATGATAAAAATAGTTGTCAAGGTTAAAGGATCCACTAATGGTATTTCAAACAAGTATAATATAAACTACTTTTATTACTCAACTGGAAACCACACACAAAGGAGGTTCCAATCGAAAGATTTTTCATTAATAGCTCATTATAAATTATTAATATGATCATATTAATTATCTTATTTAAGTAACACCAAACTTTTAAATATTATCAGGAATTCATAATGCTAACTTATATTAACAACAAATCAAGTTCCTTTCATAGCACAGGTGTAGGTTATACCATATGGTTGGTTATGAAAGTACCAAGCATTTGTTATACCAAGTGTTATATAACACAAATCTAGATTAACCATTTAACAAGTAAGGTATTAAAAATTAATAAGATAAAAATGATAAGACATGTTAATAGCAAGTTGTTTATGATATAAGCATTGAAGTCCATATTGAGTTTATATTATACATGTCCTAACACCATTAGTGAAACCTTTTCACCTTGACATAATAAACTTAGCTAAACCTAACGAAGAAGAGAAACATAAACAAACAACATAAGAACATAAGTATAGTAAAGGAAATGAAAAGCATAAACAAGAGATTAAGGAAAATACAACATGAAATAAAACTTAAATATTACAAAAATATAAAGAAAGAAATAAAGAGCATGATCTTGATCTGAATACCAAGATGTCTAAATGCATGAAAAATACCTCATTTTATAGGCCAAAATTTAGAACTATTGATTTGATGACTAATTGTTGAGTGGGTGGCCACATCTTAACTTGGTGACAATCCTTATCTTCTTGTCTGAACAAAACATCATTGATAACATCAAAATTTGAATAGATTTATGTCATGAAAGTTCTAGAAAATTGTCTCAGCTTTCCAAAAAAAAAAAAACGAATAAGTGCATTTGAACTTCTAGAATTTTAGTTATGGCCTGAACACTAAACAATGTTTGGGTTGTAGGACAGATTCAGACTTCTCCGTTGTTGCTACAATTTGAACTTGAAAATGGCCTTTTTGAATCTTGGACTCCCATGAAAGTTTTAGACCTATGTCTTAGCTTTCCATCCATATAGAGCAGACCTAAATCCAAGTTCTACAACTCTAGTTATGATCCAATAACCGAATGGTGTTCTAGTTTGGATTAAACTAGCATCTCTTCTCTAAGCTTAGCCCTCTCTTTTTCTTCTCAATTTCAGCTGTTAAACTCATCAATCAATCCCTTGATTTATGTGATAGACCTGCATTTAAGATGAACATTTACCATAAATTAAAGGTATCTTATAGTATCAGACTTGCTATTATAAAGCATGTTTTAGTTAAGGAGTTATTGATACTTCAAGTGCAAAATGATGATATAAAATCTTAATAAAAATAAACTTTTAAGTACTAATCAAATACAAGCTTGTTATTGGTCGCAAAAGTGAAGCTAAAATGATGAAGATTGAAGGATAGGAGCCAGAAGAGGAAGGGTTTGCCATCCCGCCACTCCGAATGACCTCTCCAAGGTTTGTGGAGGAGATCAGATCTGACATGGTAGACCTCGACATCAGAGCTTTGGAATGTCATGATAAGGAACATATTGAGGAAGTGAAGGTCGAAACAAAGGATTAGATGTTGTTGTAACTATCAGTGCACACCATTGATGACATCCTTATAAAAACCATTATGAAGAAGCTAGCTGAGGGAGAGGCATATTAAAATTGGAAGATAGATTTTGTATTTATTGTGTTAAAAAAAGAAGTAAATGTTCTTGTTTGACAATATTTGTTTATTGTTCTTGTTTTGATGTTTTACCTCTCTCTGGATATCTTGGTGTGTTATGTTTGTTTCTACATGTTTTTTTAGTCGTAATGGCAATTTAGCTCATAATTCAACAACATCTTCTTTTTAAAATTATTTTTTGTTATTTTAATAAGATTGTGTATTTTCTTGTGTGTTTGTTTTCTTTTATCCTTCATGCATTATTTTTCTATGTAGAAAACTAGAAAAATAGTTTTTTATTTTTATTTTTCTAAAGCTGTATTGAATTTAAAAAAACATAAGTTCTTAGATGATTTTCCAAAATAAGTTTTCCAAAATGAAGAAAAAATATGAATGATAAATTTTTTTTTCTTTTATATACAAGCATTTTTAGCGATATAAAGTATTACCATGATAGTTATAAATCATGGATTTGGTTTTCTTATGAAAAATAGTTGTATTCATGATATAAACAAAAAATCCATAAAAAAGAAAAAAGAAAAACTATTTTCTGTTACTAAACACATATATATTATTTCGTTCTCGAAATCGCACAAAGACTTTTTTTTTTTTTTTAACACCATAAAAGACTAGTCAAGAGTTTAATGACCAGTTCCTCAATTTCGATTTTCGAAATTTATTTTATAAGCATCATATTGGGATGGGGATTTGGCATATAAAATCTGCGAAGAACATTCAGCTAAAATTTGGAGTTTAATTTTCACGCAGAAATTTCAAGTTCAAACTTGGAAGCCGTCCCTCGTGAGAGGAAAAAAGAACATAGAAATTTGGAGAATAGTCCTGCTTAATTATGGTGTCCAAGAATCATTGAAATTGAACGTTCTAGTAAGCAAGCAAAAATTCTGAAATACAAAAATCCTAGACCTGAATTATTAGATTTATTTTGTCCTGGCCATTGCATGGTCAGTAAATGATTTGTGGTGTAGAAAGTACAATGGTTTGTGGTCAAGAACGTGCTTTGGACTAAATGATACAGTTCTCCTTTTGGTTTATCTTCCTCCAGTATCTTGATTGGTTCCAGCTGCTTTCCTTGTCCTGTTTTGAAGAATACGATAAGTGTATGCAGCCATTTTCTTGATCCCATCATTTGGAAAATAAATGGCTACTATAAAAAGTCTTAGTCATTGAGTAATTATAGGCATAAATATTGCTAAATCAATTTAAATCTAACTATTTTATGTTCATGATCTCTATCCAGTGAGTAAATAGTTGGGTCCGATTTTTACCTAAAAAATACCAAACCAATTTATTTATTTATTTTTAAATCAAAATCAAAACCAAACCGAAACCGGTTCAAACCGATCAGGTTCAATTTAGTTCAGTTAATTAAAAGGAAAAATAAAAAAAAACCAATTTCATCTTGGCCAGGTATATTGAGCAGGTTTTCTGAAATTGAAAATAAAGATGTCAGAAAAAACAAGTGTCAGATGAAAATTTGAAAAAAATAATTCTCACAACATCCATTATAGTAATCGTAAAGAACAGTAAAAAGGGATGACAAGATTGAGAGATGAAGATTGTAGGGGGGCTCTAAAGCTGTTGTTTGGTTGTTTAATACATGGGCTTTAAAAAAGGGATAAAAAGATTGAGAGATGAGAGATAATTATGATTCGTTAACCAGATCTATTTTTGGGGGTGCTTAAAGCTTTAAAGAAAAGTTGAGAGATGAGAGATGAGAGATGAAGATTGGTGTGGGGGGGGGGGTTAAGACTGAGACATGGGCGGCAATTTTTGTTAGGGGGGTAGGGGGCTACACTTATAAAGCTGGGCTACACTTATAAAGCTATATTTATAAAGCCTTAAAGAAAGGTTGAGAGATGAAAGATGAAGATTGAGAGGGGGGGTGGGGCGTGCTGAGAGATAAAGATTGAGAAACATGGGTGGCGGTTAGGGTTTAGAAAGTAGATGGTATAAGTTGGAAAGTTAGGTATTTATAGTACCATATATTATTATTATTTTTTAACCGGTTCAGTTTGGTTTATTCAGTTTTAGTATTTTAAAACTAAAACCGAATAAAACCGGCTTGTTTTTTAATTTGTCTAATCGGTTTAATTATGTTTTTTTTTCATGATTTTTTTTTCTCGGTTTAATCGGTTTTTTGGTTTTTTTGTTCACCCCTAGTATCCGTATGACATACATATTAGATTTCTTACTTATCATAATGACATAAAATTATTATAAAATTCAACTCTCATCTTCTTCTTTCTCTCTTATTAAATTAATAAAATATTTATAAGCTTATACAAGTCTTAAACTAAATGATTTTTCTCGAGATTTGGACTTTTCTGATAATTTAAGATAATGACTCTTCAATATATCTAACAGATAGATATATATATATATATATATATATATATATAATATTCATGATTGCATGCTTGTTTATAATTTAAGATGGCTCTTTAATATATCTAACGGATGAACATGCATATCTCTATAATCTATTTATAAAATATTCATGATTGAATGCTTGTTAATTAAATGCATTTTAAAAGTATGTTTCATTTAAAAAAATTTAAATTGATTTTTTTTTAATATTTTTTAATAATTTTAATAAATTTTTAAATAAAAAATATTTTATACTGCAATACCTAAAAGACATTAAACCGTGCGAAACACTTAATCTCAAATTTGGTGTCACCAAATTATAGGGACCCGACAGATGTAAATTATAGACTCATTGCATGATTGCATTATTTAGTTCAAAAATCATCTCTTATTACTTAGAACACCACTTTCGATGCTCTGAGTTGTAAGAATTATTCCTCCAACATCATTCATAAGTAGAAGGAAAAAATTTCAATGTCTTCAGCACATGATGAGTCCAAAAACCGCAGTCCCACTCTTCACAAAGTCTACTTTAATTACTCCATAAGAAGAGGCTGCCTTTTTTCATCCCATGAACTCAACCTGTTTTTGGCACTATCCACTTGTAAATTTCGACACAAATTGATAATGTTAGTAGTCATTTTACTTCTTTTAACTCAAAATTAATTAGGACGAAATCAAAATAATATGATATGAAAACAAAATCATTCACATATATATATATATATATATATATATAGTAGTAATTTTTTTGTAAAGGGTAAGGGTGATACGAACTCTGTGTTTAAAAATATAATTGTAGTTATTTTTTAAAGTAATTTTTACTGAAATTATATAAACAATATTTTTTTATTTTTAATATTTGAAATAATATTCCAAACCACGCTTAAGAAAGCATGGCATATCCATTACATGCATGGATGTTAGACATTGGAAACATAAGTAAGCAATAGGTCGTGTATTGAGAACAAATTGTGTTCAATAATTGAAAAAGAGATATAATTGTGTTCAATTGAGGTTGGCCTCCAATCATTATATTTCAAGTATGTTTTCTACTCCTCGCATACTAGATAATGAGCTTTTTATCTCTATTCATTTTCTTTTGAGTGCATTTTTTACCCCTTACCCATTAAATAATACACTTTTTAAGCCTATCTCTTTTTTTTTTAGTGAGCTTTCTAGCTCTTGCAAATCGGATAATACGCTTTCTAACCCTAACTATTTTTCTTTTGAGTGCATTTTCTATATACTAGATAATGTACTTTCTAACCTTATCTATTTTCTTATGAATGCGCCTTCTAGCTCTCACACATTAGATAATACATTTTCTAGTCTTATATCTTTTCTTCTCGTGTGTTTTGTAGTGTTTACATACCAAACCCTCACTCCTTATGCTTTTTGAAGGATTCATCATTTCTTAATCAGATAAATCCATAATCTCTCATATTTTCTTCTTTACAAGCTTACTATCTAAAGTATCTTACGAGATTTTTTGTCGTAAGTAATTTAAAGAGGTAGAACTTTCATAACCCAATTTCCAGATTTTCCCTAAAATCATTTTCTTTCTTTGAAAATTCAGAGCAAAAGAAAATGAAAATAAAAAGATTGGCAACTTGACAAAAATAGAATGAGAAGGGTTTTAAATGCATAGAGAAACCAAGCTAGAGTTTTGGACAAAAAGCAAGAGCCCTATTGTACCCCATTGTACTCAAGACTATAAAGACCACGTAGATTCAAGGTCAAATTGAATAATTATTGAATGAATCTACATAAAAAATAAGTAAGAGGATTTAATGAGATTTTTAATATGTCAATTCGATTTAATCATAGGCCACTTAAAGATTTAATTAAATTTGAGAATTAATTTGGTGCAAAGACTTAATTATACTTTTTATGGGTCAAATTAATTTTATTAATGAATTAATTGGTGAAAACATACATTTGAAAGCTTAATTTGGGCTTAATTGAGAAGATTGGAATTTTAGAGGATTAGATTTAATTTTTTTTCAAACTCAGTTGGGTAAGATTTGGGATAAATTTGAAAGAAAATTAAAGTTTGGGGGGTCAATTAAGAGCCAAATTGAAAAAAATTAAAACTAAAGACCTTTTTGAAAAAGGTATGTGAATTCAGGGGCCAAGATCAATTGAAAATAGGAGTGAAATTGAAGAAATTAGAAGTTTGAAGATCATTAGTAACAAAATTGAAAATACCCAAGACCAAAGACCAAGTTAAAAATTTCTCTTAAATCAGGGGTGTTTTTGAAGCTCTGCAAAGGTGAAATTGAATTGATTCTTTAAATCAAAATTCAATTAATAACCTAATTGAATAAATTACAAGATCATGGGTTGAAATTAAAAAGGGAATTAATGGCCTAATTCAAGCCGAAACATCAAAACAACACCGTTTCATTTAAATGAAACAATGCATTTTGGCTATGTTTTAGTCAACACCAAGGCAAAAAAGTAAAATCTACATGACACGTCGTCTGACCACTACTCATTTTCTTCGACATTCAATAACAAAAAAAGTAGTTTTGATGCCACCTTTTAAGTGTCCCTTCTCTCTCATACCTTTACCATGCAAGAAAACAATGTATGCAACCCTCGAGACATGCCATTGCACCTAAACCTAAGCAAAAAAGTTGTACCTTGGAAGCCTTGAACCCACTACAAAGTTGACTTAAAAAACTGACCCGGATAGCCTTTACAGCTCGTGATGGTGACTTTTAACCAACAGTTGGGGTCCTTTCATTTTGAATCAAGGGCCAAGATTCCTGCCCAGTAAATAAGGGTGATTTTTTTTTTTGCAAAAATAAAGCAGAAAATCAAATGAAAAGGGAGCCAAAAAAACCACCATTTACATGTCTTTTTTTTAGCTACCCAACAACAACCACCTTGAGCCACCATCATCCCTCAAGTCACCACCACCAAACAACCAATAACCACCCCTCGCCCAAGTAAGCCTTATTTTCCTCTTTGATTCATTACACTATGTTTTTCATCGTTTAAAGTGAGAGTGCAACTCACTGTTTTTTGCAATTTTTTTGCCAAAACAATTCTATTGATAAGCTCGGGCAATGATAGAAGAAAAGGGTTGGACCCTTGTTTTATCCTAGCTCCTATCATAAAGAAGAAGAAGAAGAAGAAGAATAAACCTGTTAGGCCATCTATCGACCCAATTAATTAGGCTAGGTTAGGCTCAAGCCCAACATGTGTACATAGGCTTGGGCCTAGTGCCCAATAGACCCATCTCGTGTGATTGGGCCAAGGCCAACCTAGACTTAAGGGTGTGTTTGGCCTGCCTTTTTTTTTCTTAATAAATTTTTTTTAGAGCTTCATTTAATTTTGGAATGTAGACTTACACTTTAAGATATGAATCAGGTATTAAAAATACCCGTTTTTCTCTCAAATTTTGGAAATTTTTTTTGAAAAAAACTTATTTCAAAAACAAAAAAAAATAAGTTTTTTTTTTTTTGTATATGGCTAATTCTATAGGTTTTGCATGTATATTTGCTAAGAAATAAAAATCACATTTTTATGATGTAAGAAGCATATCATAACCACTTGATGATTATTTACTAGGATTTGGTTAAAATACCAAAATTCCCATATTAATTTATTTAATTAATTAATATTCAGAGTATTAAGATTTAGTTGTAGACTTTAATATTTGGAAGTATAAGATTTTATTGTAAATTATACTCTCATGTATTAAAAATACAAAAATAGGAAATAAATAGTAGGGTGTATTATGGGTGATGTGTCTTCCTCTTACTTAAATTCTCGTAGACCATTAGGTTTTCTAGTGACCATAATACAATATGATGACTTTTTAACCCTCTAATCATAAATTTATAATTAAACCTAAAAGCATCTTTCAATTTCACAAGGTAGCTCTGCCATTCAACATCTTGTATATCACAACAAGAATGATCATCAATAAAACTAACAAGATAAAAAGCAACTTTAATAAACTTATCAGGCATAAAGCAAACATCAATATAAACTAAATTAAGAACATATGATCTTTTATATAAAGGTTATCTTTGAAATGCAATTCTATGTTATTTACCAGCTAAACAATAAGTGCAAGTGTTCATGTTCATAACTTTTAAGGGAATGCATTTTTTCTTAGCAAGGATAGCGACGCCTTTCTCACTCAAGTGTCCAAGCTACTTTTTCCATACATCGATGAAGGCATCTTCAATTGCATTTGCCTCCCTTTAATCACCTTAGTCTGTGACATGTAAAGACCTATCTTCTCTTCTTTATAACAACAACAAAAAAAAAAACCTTTAGAGAGTTTTCATTTACCATCTCCAAAGTAGTTGTGATAGCCTTCTTCATGAGGTGTACTTTTAAATATCAAGTGTAAACGCATATCAAGCACATGCCTAACATCTTTGAGTTGAAACTTGCACATGATATTGGTTTCTAGCCAAATGTCTCCAATACCTATAGCACTAACCATCTCTTGATTTCCTAACCTAACTTGACCAAAGTCAAGTAACATTGTGTTTGGTCTCCAATCAGGTAAGCAGAAGTTTTCTGGTTTTGGTTTGACCTACAATTAGGTAAAGCGAAGTATCTTTAGGGAGCTTCCTTATTGGAAAACCAATCTCCTCCACCATAACATTGACGTCATTCACGTACAAAAGAACGTGTTTGAGAAAATTTTCAACACCGTCATGGATATGAAGGGGAAGAAAAAGGACAAACATTGAGGCCGCCCGAGTAATATCATCAGCATTTAGTTTTTTTTTTAATTATAACATAATTTATGAACAAATAATCAATATTTCATTAATTTATTTTATTTTCATGTTCACAAACATTAAGGTCGCCCGAGTAATATTATCGGCGTTTAGTTTTTTTCTTAATTATAACATAATTTATGAACAACTAATCAATATTTTATTAATTTAATTTATTTTCAGGTTCACAAATATTGAGGCCACCCGAGTAATATCATCGGCGTTTAGTATTTTTTTTAATTATAATATAATTTATGAACAACTAATCAATATTTCATTAATTTATTTTATTTTCAGGTTCACAAACATTGAGGCCGCCCGAGTAATATCATCGACGTTTAAATCATCGATGGAGATTCTATTGTTTCAATAGAGTCAGGTATCCAAACATCCTAAATGGATACCGAATATCAATGCATGGTTTGACAAATTTGAGGTTGGTGTTAATTTCTAATTTCCAATTTATTTTTAATAAATTATTAATATAATTTTAAATAAATTATTATTTTTATTTTTAATAAATTACTTACACATAGTACAAATTCAAGTGGGATAGCGTGCATGACAATATTGTTAGGAGAGTGTGGGAAAATCACGCGGCAACTAGGTAACATCGTAAACAATACGATATTTTAAAATAAATAAATAAATCTAATTTGTCACTATAGAAGTAGGTTGCGCGTAGGAAGCACAAAAAAAAGCCATAAAAAAACATGAGAGATAGAGGTCTCCAAAGCTGAAACGACATGGCGGTTTCAAACCGCTACACATCCCAGAAGATATTTGGCCTTAATATATTGAGCACGTGACATCTGAACAGTTCACACGACACTCACGATCTGGTGCTGGCAACCGGAACCGGCAAATTTATGGTTCGCTAACAACGTATACTGGCAACTCCATTTTGTTTGCTACATATGTGAAACAAATGGTAAGATTAATTTAAATGAAATATATCATTAAATAATTTGTTGTTACTTAATTATTATTTTTTCGTACAGGTTATATCTCTTGGACGTAAGTCGAGCCCAATGGAGTTGTTTATAGAGACACACATGCAGAGTCAAGACTGCTAAAAGAGGGTGCAACAGTTCGTTGACAATCGAGCATAACACTTTGTGGTATGTTCGTTCAACCATTTTATTTTGTAAGTGTTATTTTTATTGAATTGAATATGATGATTGCTTTTTTTTCATTTTCAGGAGACCTATAATAGCCGTTTAAGAGAGAGATATGGGGATGGTCCTTCGATCCATCCGGATTTCGATCCATCCGGATTTGTGGATGGAGGTAGGATCGCCTGGTGGACCTGATAAAAATAAAGTTTATGGGCTCTCCAACACTACAACCGAGAACTTGCGAGCAGCTTGTAGTATCTCAACCATTGGGAGCTCCCAATCAGTATCAAGCACCCAATCTAAGGAGTTTGTGGCCTTGCAGCAACACACAGCTCATCTCACCGAGAAATACGAGCAACTCTTCGCGAATTATGAACAACTTTGTCAAATGATCATAAACTTGACATCACAGAGTGGTGATCAAGGTTGTCAAAATCGCGTTTTGACTCGTAAAATCGTACGATTTTACGAGTCAAAACATGCATTACGGGTTGAATCGGTTGAAAAAATCGAAAATGGGTAAAATCGGGTTGAAATCGGGTAAAATCACAAAAATCAGATGATATCGTGCAAAATCGCGATACAGGACTGATTTTACGATTTCAATATAATTTCTAAAGGCCCCAATATAATTGCTCCGCCCCACCCCCCCAATATAATTGCTCCGCCCCCCCCCCCCAATATAATTGCTGCACAGCCTGCACTGCTCGTCACGCTGCTGTTTGGCGTTTTTTTGTTTCTGGGCCTCACTCTGAGCTTACAGTTGACTAGATTCAATTGTTTTGTTTTATTACCCCCTGGTTTAATGGGCTTGTGATGCTTCAAAACCAAATTTGCAAGTCCTGTCAACGTGAAACTAATGTTATAATTTATAATTATTTAGCATATAATTAGTTTGGTATACTGAATTTTTATTTGAAGGCTTGAAATATGTATGAAGTTTTATTTGAAACATGTTGTTTAATGTGCTTGAACTATGCATGAATTTTTATTTGAAACATGAATTTTTTTAATGTATTTCAAAATTCCTTACGATTTTACGATCCGTTTTTACGATCCGATTTTGTGAAGGGCTTTCCGTTTCGTTCTAAAATCGCGATTTTAACAACCTTGGTGGTGATACATGTGCGCCTCCTTTTTTAGTGTATAATTCCGGGAACAACTAGTCTCCTCCTCCTCCTACTCCAGCTTCGCCATTGTGTTAATACCCACCGAGGGATTTACAGACAAAATATATCCGTTAGCATTTTACATATAGCGAGAAATGCCACCATCACCGATGAATTTAGAGATGGATAACATTTGTCGACATTTCACACAGTGTGGTGGAAATGTAACACTCACCAACGAATTTACAGACGGATAAATTATGTCGGCATTTCATAAAGAGTGGTGGAAATGCCATACTCACCGGCGAATTGACAGACAGAAACCATCATCGGCATTTCACCATGAGCTGAAATTTTTTTGTTGGATATGTGATTATTACCGACATAATAAATACGTCGGTATATTTGTAGCAAGAATTTTTTTTTTTTGCGCACTAAGGGATTTACAGACGGAATGTATCCGTTGGCATTTTACAGAGAGCGGGAAATGCCACCATCACTGATGAATTTATAGACGGATAATGTTTGTTGGCATTTCATAGAGTGTGGTGGAAATGCCACACTCACCGATGAATTTACAGACGGATAAAGTCTGCCGGCATTTCACAGAGAATGGTGGAAATGCCACACTCACCGACGAATAGACAAACGGAAACCATCCGTCGGCATTTCACCAAGAGCTGAAAAATATTTACTGGATATGCCACTATTACCAACGAAATAAATGCATTGATATATTTCCAGCGAGAATTTTTTTTTTGCGCACATTTTCCGTCTATGAAACCATCGGTAATAATTATTTTTTTACCGACATTGTTAACGAAGGAATGCGGTATTACCAACAAAAGGGATGCCGACGAACTATTTTTGTCAGCGATATGGTCAGTAAAAAAATTATCAATGGAGTATGAATATTACACCGACCGATTATATTCATCAGTAAAACTATGACATCTTGTATTGTTGATAGTTGAGGAAAAGTGTTATTTTTTATGGAAAAAGAGTTATTTTTTATATATAAAAAAAATCATTCAAATTTTAAATATGATGTTAAAATAATATGATTCTAAATATACAAGATTGATGTAGAAAGATTGGTTTTAAAATTGTTAGAAAATAAAATATAATCTCATATATAAATTGGTTGAAAAGAATCTTTATTTATCAATAAAAAATTGAAATAAATATTATAACTTCACGTTCTCCTAATAATAATAAAACAAAAACTGACACCTATCAATAATGAAATCAATTACCGTTTTTGTTTTTTGTTCTTCTCCGAGTAGGAGGACGTGTTTTCATCGCCAATCATTTAAAACTCATGGTCAGAACTGCAAGACATTTATAAATAAATAAATAATCACAGCCATATACATCGTTACGCACTCCACATCTGTGTGGATATATTACAGTATACCGAAACGTAACAAGTCCATAATCCTAGTTCTAGCTAAAGCTCAAGGCTCTGTCTTCAATGGCCAATGCAATCTCCCCTCCTAATTTATATGACAAAGTTGCTCTTAAATACCCTATACATAGAGCCTTTGATATTACAATCTTGGTTCTTCTCATTTCTCTCCTTGTTTATCGTCTCCTCTATATCAGCAACCATGGATTTGCTTGGCTTCTCGCTCTCCTTTGCGAGTCATGTTTTACCTTCACTTGGGTCGTCACTGTCAGTAGCAAATGGAATCCAGTGGAGTACAAAACATACCCAGAACGCCTTTCTCAAAAGTAACACTCTTTTTCATGTAGAAACAGTACCGTGCAATTTTTAATTATAATAATATAAGAATTGATTCGTTTGAGTCGCTTCCTTTCATGCATATACATAACCTCATGTTCTGAACTTTGTTGCTGTCCAATGTCTTTCCTTCACCAATTAATAGGATACAAGAGCTGCCTCCGGTGGACATATTTGTTACAACAGCAGACGCGGTGCTAGAACCGCCGATACTCACTGTAAACACTGTCATATCCTTATTGGCAGTCGACTATCCAGCCGATAAACTAGCCTGCTATGTATCGGATGACGGTTGCTCCCCTACCACCTACTATTCTCTTGTTGAAGCATCCAAGTTTGCCAGGCTTTGGGCTCCCTTTTGCAAGAAGCATAATATTCAGGCTAGAGCTCCTTTCAGATACTTTTCTAGTGAGGTACCTCTAAACAACTCCTCGGAATTCCAGCAAGAATACAACAAGATGAAGGTAATCTTCAACTCGGGAATTAATTATTTATCTGGAATTCGTCAACTTTGCGTCAAGGTTTTTTTCCTTTTCTTTTTTAGCTCGAGTATCAACACTCTGTGCAACGTACACTTGATTAGATAGATTAGATATAATTTTTTTTTAATAATGAGTGTTTTAATACGAAACACTTATTTTAAAAAAAATAAAAAATCTGCGTTATAAATAATATAAAAGAAAATAACTACATATTATGTATATATGTACAGACTACACTAAAAATAGATATGATTTTTAGAGTTTTTTGAGTTCTACACTCTCTCTGTGTATAAAATACCTATGTATTGTGTGTGTGTGTATAATGTTTTCTAAATTGATTGAGGATAAGCTAATAAAACAAACAGGACATGTATTCACTGCGAATAGTAAAAATTAACTAGTGTTGTTTCCATGTTTGGTAGGATGAGTACGAGGAGCTTGCCTCCAAGATTAACGATGCAGACGAGAAATCCATCGATGGGAATCTAAGTGGTGATTTTGCTGCCTTCTCAAACATAGAGCGCAAAAACCATCCAACTATAATCAAGGTAAAGTCGGTCCTTATTTTTATTATTATAATTTTAAAATTTAACCAATCCAAAACTAAAATCAGCCCCAATTAAAAAAAAAATGAGAGAAAAAAAGCTTAATGTGATCCAGTGATCTGATTATTCTGACAGGACCCGGTCAAAATCTGGTTACAAACTCATTGATTTTTATTTTTTTATTAAAACGACGTCGCTTTAATTTTTTTAAAAACAAATAACCCAACCGACCTGGTCAAAACTTGAAACCTGAATCTTGGATCGGGCTGCCAAATCTTAAAATTATAGTTATTATAAATATTTTTGTATGTGCCTTCTAATTTTATATGATGATGCTCTTTTACATAGTAATTTTGTTTTTTTCTACAAGATTTCACAAATATTTTGAACTTGCCGCCGGTAATTTTTGACAAACGTTTTGTAGGTTGTGTGGGAGAACAAGGCCGGCATTTCCGATGAGTTACCGCATTTGATTTACATATCAAGAGAGAAGAGGCCAAAGCATCCACATCATTATAAAGCAGGTGCAATGAATGTGCTTGTAAGTAAAAAACTGTCATATTCTATGAAGTATAGTACAAAGTATTGTTTTTATAAATGAGGTTATAGCGACACAAACTCTTAATTCAAATTCTTGATCCGCTCACAAGAATAAATCTCTCTTTTCAAGGAAGTTATAAATTCGAGGTTGGATTTTATTATTTAAAAATAAAATAATGAATTTGATGATTTAATTATTATTATTATTATTATTATTACACTACTAGAAATTTGACAGATATATTAATTAAAAAACTATGACAAAAAAAAATTTAATATATAGATTACCGGAAATTTCCCCGATAAACATATTCTTCATCATTGTATTCCTTAGCAAACAACAATAGAAACATTCAGGTATATATTAAAAGAATTATAATAAAAAAAAATAAAAAATATGATGACATGTAACTTTTATCAGTGATTTTACTAACAAAATTAACCTAATAATAAAATTTATCTGTAAATATATTGATGAAAATAACTATTATTTTTTATCAAAAAGAAAAAAGGATAAGATAGGCAATAATAAATTTACAAGATTATTTTTTACATTCAATTAAAAAAAGTTAAACACATTATTTTTCTAATTTGATTATTGTACTTATTGTTTTTTTTTTTTAATTTTCATCTCTTTTTTTGGGTTAATTTTCTAATTTATATACGTAAGAAATTGGAACGTCACAAGAGTTTGGATCACTCGAATATCGTGATCATATTTTTATTGCACTAATTCATCTTACAATATATTAAAAACCCCAGCATGTAATATTATTAATTAACTTTATGGTTTAATACGGTTAGAATTTGATTAATTTTGTTGTTGTATGATGAACAGACTAGAGTCTCTGGAATGATGACAAATGCCCCATTCATGTTAAACCTAGACTGCGATATGTTTGTTAACAATCCAAAGATTGTTCGCCATGCAATGTGTCTGTTGCTTGGTTCCAGAGACGAAAGGGAAAGTGGGTTTGTTCAGTGCCCTCAATATTTCTACGACGGACTCAAGGATGATCCATTTGGGAACCAGTTCGAGGTTTTGCACAAAGTAAGTGCGTCCAAAATCCTATATGTTAAAATTAATTATAGAACTTTTCTCTATACTTTATTCTTAAATTAATAAATCTTAGACTGACCTGGAATTGACATGTCTAAGGTGCCTGATCCCAGGTTATATAAGTTGATCCAAGTCAACTCAAATCAACCCTAAAAAATTTTTAAAAATACATTTGAAGGTTTTAATAATTCATATAAAAAAATTAAAAAATAATCCATGTGAATATAAGCTATATATATATTATAAATAATAAAATTTAAAAAGTTTTTTATCCTACATTAAAAATATACTATATATTATTATGATATTCTTTTAAGTTGAAGTATTTAAACTAAAAAGATTTTTTATCCCATATTAAAAAAATAAAATTTTTTTCTTGTGAACATAGAGTAAATATACTAAAGGACTTGAAATCCAATATTGAAAAAATAATTTTTTTTCTTGTAAACATAAAATATATATACTAAAGAGTTTCAAATCCAATATTGAAAAAATAAATTATTTTTCTAGTATTTATATAATGGACTTTGAAAAGAGTTAAAAATCAACTAAAAATATATATAAAAAAAAAGTCTCTGACTAGGAGAAAAAATACATTTGAAAAAAAAAAAAGGGTTTTAACTGGGTTTTGCCGGGTCGCCTGGGTCATGGGTCAACCTATTGAGTCAATCGGGTTTTTATTCATCTAGGTCTTTTGTCTTACCTAGACCGGTTCAGCCATCGAGTCGACCAGGTCCCGGTTCAACCCACCAGGCCGAATTTAATAACTATGTAATAAATTTCTCAATTTATTATTTTTTAACATTTAAAGATTTAAATTTTAATTAAATTTCAATGTTTAAATTAGTACTAATTCATTTTGCTGTTTTGGTTATATCTTAATTATTAATTAGTATATAGGGAGCGGAATAGTTGGAATTCAAGGACCTTTCTACGGCGGAACAGGATGTTTTCACAGGCGCAAAGTCATATATGGTTCATGTCCCCGTGATGTAGGAATTCAAGCAAAAAGTCTCACTCCTGTTCATGGTAATGCTTAGTATATAGAATTTTATTTTTATTATTTTCCTCTCCTCTTGCAACTATCACCACATCCTCTCTTCTCGTCTATGTGTAACAAGTTTCCTTTTTCTTTTTTCCTTTTTCTTTTTTCTGAACAAGGTATAACGGAGAAGGAGCAGCTGAAAATATTTGGCAATTCAAAGGAGTTCGTCAGATCAGCTGCTCAGGCATTACAAGGAAAGGCAAACATGATTCATCAAATTCTTCCAAACTTAATTGAGGCAGCACATCGAGTCGCTGGCTGTGGCTACGAGTATGGTACTGGCTGGGGTAAAGAGGTTCGTGAACACAAATTGAGGGCTTAATTGCTAAAAAATTGTCATTCACTCTTTGGAAATTTCTCCCTTTTCATCTCATGTCCGGAATGCTGTCAAGAATATTGTGATCATGCTTGTAAAATATGCACCTTTGAATTCAGATAAATTATTAGGATTTTCATACAGTGGATTAGTTATTCTACATATTGGGTTGTCTTAAATTTGGGCTCAAGTATAAAAAAATAATCATGTACTTGGTATAAAAAACTAAAATTGTCATATTTTAGGCAAGTCTTATTTTATTAGTTTTTCAATTTTCTACATTTTGACGGCTAAAGAGAAGAGAAAATAAGTGTGTTTTGGATTACTTTAGGGTTTTCTATGAGAGCGATTTTGTGTAACACTTTGTAATATCTCACTTTGGCATAATGAATTTCTATGATCGTCTCACCCATTGAGTAAACCTAATAAGTTGTCGAACCACGTAAATTTTATATGTGTTCTTGTATGATTGATTATGCATTTCTTTTATATTTCTCTATTTACCAATAGATTTGAGATTTTAAGGTTGTTTCTGCTATAAACTGGTATCAGAGTTTGTCTGGTTATTAGTTAACTTTTGAGATGGTGACAAGAGTAACATTGGTGGTGAAGTTTGATGTAAATAAATTTAATGGTAATAATGACTTCAATATGTGGTGTATTAATCTATGCGCTTCGTTAGTTCAACAAAGTTTTTTTTAAGACACTGAAAAGTATAGATAATTTGCCTAAAGAGATGAATGATGAAGAGAAAGAAGATCTCATACAAGGGGCACATAGTGTTATTCACCTTTGTTGGTTTGTCTCATCAGGTTATGGGAGAAATTATTGAGGATACTAGAGCTTTTTGATTTAGGACAAATTAAGTCATAAACTCTTTACATAACCAAATCTCTGATAAACCAATTGTATCTGAAGTAGCTGTGCACTCTTCGGATTAAAGAAAGCATACCCATTAAAGATCATTTTGATGAATTAAATAGAGTTAGATTTGTGAAATATTAATGTTGTGGTTGAAGATGAGAACCAAGCTTTAATTTTATTGTGTTCATTACCTTCATCTTATGATCATTATATTAATAATTTTTTTATATGAAAATGATAATCTTAGTTCAAAAGATGTCAAAGCTTTCTTAAACTTTATAGAATTCTAAAAAGCAAGTGTCAGAGAGTTATAATGATTATCATGTACAGGGCTTGATTATGAGGGGTATAACAAATAATAAGGGTTTGGGTAGTAAAGGAGGTTTATATCAAAATCAAAGTCTAGAAAAATTAAATGTTTTGAATGTTATAAAGTATGACACTTTAGGGAGAACTATCTTAAACCAAAATATAAGAAAAAGGAGGAGGAAACCTTTAATGCTAAAAATCTTATTGGTGAAGGGGAAATTTTTTATGATATTGAAAGTGTTCTCTGTGTCTATTGGTAGCTCAGGTGATTGGTGGATTTTTTTATTTAGGTTGCACATTCTATATTTATCATAATATAAGTTAATTTGACATTTATAAAATTATAAATGATACTATTTTACTAGGAGACAACAAATAAATTTTTGTTGTTAATGTGAGTACAATTCAAATTAGGATATATGATGGTGTTCTCTCTAATCGGAAAACATGGTTGTTTTTTAGGAATGCTTGCTATGATTGTTTTGTTTGATTTAGAGCTTGAGCAATTTGATCTTAAAACACCTTTCTACATGGTAAGCTATAATAGATGATCTATATACATCAATTAGAGGGTTCCATTACTTAAGGTAAGAAAGATCATATGTGCTTATTGAAGAAGTTATTATATGACGTAAAGTAGTCATCAAGGAAATTGTATAAATAGACGATGAAATGTATACTTTGTTATAGTTTTTCATGTGAATTTCTTTGATTTTCTTGCACATGGAGTAGGTCTAAATTGTCGAACCATGTAAATTATATATGTGCTCTTTTATGATTGATTTTGTTTTTCTTTTATATTATTCTACTTGCAAATTGGTTTGAGACTTTAGGGTTGTTTCCATTACACATTCAAATATATAATAGAGGACTTATTTGATTTTAAATAATTACCTGGGGTGCCAACTCACCTTTCTTCATTGTTCATATGAACATGAAAGAATGTGGCTTTTAATTTGCATTTCCCTCTTTTATTATATTTTTTTTCAATCTCATCCTTCAACATTTGCTTAATTTTGAATTTCTCTTGTTTTGGTTTACTTTATATAAAGTTATCATAGTCTCAAACAAATATCTCAATAATTGGTTTCTGCTCGACTTTTAAAGCATTTATTTTTGTTATCATAGCTTTAAGTAAAAAATAGTTTTAAAAAAAAAAAGCAAAGTTCTTAAACCCAAGTCCATCACTCAAATCCTGAATTTGATGGGTTAAGCCGCGAAGCCTAAGTCAATCCAATATGTCATGTCTCAATATTAAAAAAAAAATCAGCTTAAATTATTTTTTAAAGTCAAACAATGTTTTTTTTTTTACTGATTTGATGTTGTTTTTGGAGCTGTCAAGTTGACTATGACATATTGAAATAATTCTCACATAATTTAATTTTAATCTTATATTGACAAAAAATAAAATCGAGAGGTTTTAAGGTTAATTCATTGAGTCAAGTTTAATAATAATATTAAATAGTACATGAATATTTTTGCTTACATTCAATTTTTTGAATCAAGCTGCAAGTGTAACGCTGCCCTGTAAACTATTATGATGAGGTATCAATTTCAAGTTATATCCTTATATTCAATTCTTTGATATTCCACTCTTTAAAAAAAAAAAAAAAATCATTGCAAGTATGTCTGTGTATATATTTGATTGATCGATCGTGGCAAGTTTTATCCCAGGTGGGTTGGCAATATGGATCCGCAACAGAAGACATCCTCACTGGATTAAAAATCCATGCACGGGGTTGGAGGTCCGTTCTTTGCTCGCCGGATCCTCGAGCCTTTCTGGGGTGTGCTCCACGGGTTGGACCAACCTCGATGACCCAGCAAAAGCGGTGGGCAACAGGTTTGCTTGAAATATTGATCAGCGAAAGAAACCCCATTATTGCCACCCTCACTGCCAGCCTTCAATTTAGACAGTGTTTGGCATATCTCTGGATCCTTATTTGGGGGCTACGCTCTATTCCTGAGATTTGCTATGCAGTTTTGCCAGCTTATTGTATCATCACCAACTCCAGTTTCCTGCCCAAGGTGAGCAAAAACCCTAGATGCTCCCCTTAAGTTCTTTCCATGAACTTCAATTAAGCTTTATTTCTTCTAAAACTTAAAAATGGCCGGTGAACGCAGCCACACGAGCCAGCCATGTATATCCATGTGGCCCTTCTCCTGAGTTATGTCATTTACGGTCTGTTAGAGTACCTTGAAACTGGATTGTCAATCCGTGCATGGTGGAATAACCAGAGGATGGCAAGAATGAATGCAACAAATGCGTGGTTCTTCGGAGTTATAAGTGTATTCTTGAAGATTTTGAGAATTTCAGAGACAGTTTTTGAAGTTACACAGAAAGACCAATCTTCAGACAATGGTGGCGATGAAGGCAGGTTCACCTTCGATGCTTCACCGATATTTGTGCCTGGGACAACCATTCTGCTGCTACAATTGACGGCGTTCGTCATGGGCTTTGGAGGCATGCAATTACCATCCGTTGACGATGCCTCAGGGTTGGGAGAGATGTTGTGTAGCGTATTGGTGGTAATTTGCTTCTGGCCATTTGTGAAGGGGCTGTTTGGCAAGGGAAAATATGGGATTCCTCTATCCACAATATGCAAGTCATCTCTTCTGTCATTATCTTTTGTGTACTTGGTCACTAGTTCTTCGATGGGTCAGCTCTAATGGCTTCAGCTGATGATCTTCGAACCTGAGAATCACTTGGATTTGGTTGATGTCTTTTGATACCTTTATCTGTTTGATTTTATTGATCCCTTTACCGTTTATATAAATAAGTGAAGGAAGTGGACTCTTCTTCTTCTTCTTCTTTTTATCTTTTCTTTTTTTATTATATTTTTTTTTTTAATCTCATCATTTAATTAACCTTTAATTTTGATTGATTTTAAATTTATCTTCATTATTATTTCAGTTTACTTCCCATAAAGTTATTATAATCTCAAACAAATATCTTATCATTTAGTTTGTGGTTGATTTATACTCATTTTACTAGCATTTATTTTTGTTATCGTATAATTAAATAAATAAAAAAATTTCTTTAAATAAAACAAAGTTCTTAAGTCCAATAGAGTTCATAATCTGGATTGTATATTTGACAGGTTAAGCTACGAAATTTGGATTAATCTAATGTCACAATCTCAATATTTAATCTTGAATTTTGTTTTTAACTTAAATCGTGATTTTTACTAGGCGTTCAAGTTATTTCTGGATCTATCAAGTTGATAGAGTCACATCAAATCAACTCCCACTCAATTTAATTTTAAAAATAACCCACGAAAGAAGTTAAGTTAGAAAGTTTTAAGATTGACCTATTAGGCCAGATTTAATAACAATATCAAATAATTTCCTGTGATATGATTTCTTTTACATTAAAAAAATTGATTTGATCTACGACGTAACACAACTCTATAAACTAGTTTTTTAAAAAGAACAATTAAGAAATATGTGTGTCATTAAAAACATTTAAAAGAACAATTCGATCTACAATGAGTTTTTTTACATTAAAAATATTTTTTGTATCTTTAAAGCGTGTTTGGAAAACACGTCCTTGCGACAAATTTCAATCTATGTTTTTTAGTTAAGGGTGTGCCTTAATGTTTTTTATGCAGCCTTATTTTCCTCTTTTTTTTTTCAAACACAACCTTAGCTTAATTTCAAATAGTTTTTAGATTTTTAATTGACCATTTTGTAATTAATTTTAGGTCTTTAAAACTATTTTGACCTTTTTATTTAATATTTGAGAATGTGAACTTATACATAAGAGACTTTTATGATATTAAATAAATGCGTTTTTATAAACAAAAATATAAAAAGATCCTTCTTTCAAAAAATACATTTATGTTTTGATATTGCATATGGTCAAGTTTCTCCAAAAAATCATGTTTGTTTTTTTTAATAAAAAAACACGAAAGAAAAAATAGTTTTTATATTTGTCATGCATCATGTATGTAATAACAAGTTTATTAAAGTCATGAGGACTTGGTCTAAATTTCAAAAACACCAAAAAACATTAATTTGTCCATTTTTAATATCGAAGATTATGAACTAATATATAAGAAGTATTCCTAACATTAAAAGAAACAAATAAAAAAATATGTTTTGGTTTTAGAATGGCTAGGTTTGACATATAAAGTCATGGTCCACCTTACTGGGGTGGACTTGCTTTAACCAATTAATAGAAAAATGGTTAGAAAAATACAATAGAGACTTAGTAATAATCGGACAAATAAGCATTGTAGTTTACCTTAGGTAGTGTGTCCTAGGGTGATATTGTCCTTCCTATAAACAACCAGTATCTTTATCCAGACTTTGAAGACCAATTTTAGTTCTTAATGATCAAAATATTAGGCGGTGACTCCAAACCTTTTAAAACAAAAAAGGACAAGAATTTCTTGTTTGTTTTCTACACCATTAAAATCCTGATCTAGGAGGATGGTTGTCTAAATGTTGTACATGTGTGACAATCATTATGTGACAATCATTATCTATAAAACAAATTAGAGAAATAAATGGGTGATTGTGGATTAGAGTGGATCGATAACCTCTTTAAAAATGGTGTGAGGTTGTTCTCTAGTTTGAAGGGTATCTAATGCAAATAACATTCTTTCTCCTTTAAGCTCAAATGAGGAGAGCACATTCAGAAAATTCACTAATAATTGTCAGTATCATATTCTTCAATTAGTTAAGGGTATTCTTTAAGCAATAATGTTTATAGAATGATAGATATTTACCATTTTCCTTGCTTTTTGGTATCATAACCTTTATACTCATATTTGTTTATATGATGTTTGCAAGTGGCCCTAACTCTCTAAGACAACTGAAGAAGAAAGATGAATGATCCCCAAATCCATCATCATCATTACAAAAATATACACAAAGGGAGAAATAGGAGGTAAATCTTAGGAGGATGACAAGATCGAAGTAGAGAAAACTGAAGTATAGGTAGTAGAGGAATCATATTAGTAGGGGAGTGTTGAGATGGAGACTAACATTGAAATGGAAATTGCTAAGAGTAGATATGTTCTTCGTTATAGAAGCAAAAGGAGGCTTAGTTCACAACCTAGCATTTTTTGTTCTCCTATAACATAGACACCAACACCAAGTGTTATACCAAGTTGAGCATATGCTACTACCCAAAGTCCTATTGTATCAAGTCATATGCATGCTACACCAAGTCCTAGTAATTGTAGTAATAAAAAAGAAGTTGGAATCTGTCCTGCAGCCCAGACAATATTCAATGTTCAGCCCATATCTCGAGTTCTAGAAGTTCAAATGAACTTATTCTTGTTTTATTGGAAAGCTGAGACAAATACCCAGAACTTTCATGATACTATCTGTTCAAATGCTGACGTTATTAATGATGTTTTGTTCAGACAATAAGATAATGGTTGTCACCAGAACAAGAGGTGGCCACCCACTCAATAATTAGTCATCAAATCAATAGTTCTGAATTTTAGCCTATAAAAGGAGACACTTGCCATACATTTAGACATCTTGGTTTTCATATCAAGATCTTGCTCTTGCTCTTACTCTTACTCTTTGTATTTTGTAATGTTCAAGTTTTATTTTATGCTATATTAATCTATTGTTTATGCTTTTCATTTCCTTTACTATACTTAGTGCACTTATATCATGTTTATGTTCTTATATTGTTTATTTATATTTTTCTTCTTCATGATGTTTAGCTAAGTTAATTTTGTCAAGGTGAAAATGGTACACTAACGGTGTAAAAAATAAGTATAATATAAACTTAACATGGACTTTAATGTTTGATACTAACATGTTTTGTATTTGTTATCTTACTCGCTCTTAATACCTTGCTTTTAAAATATTTAATCTAGATTTGTGTTGTACAACCCTTCGAATAACAAATACTTGGCACTTTCATAGCCTACTGTATGGTATAACCGATACTTGTGCTATGAAAGGAACTTGATTTGTTGTTAACATAAGTTATCATCATGAATACCTGACCATATTTATAAGTATTGGCATTACTCAAATAAGATAATTAATATAATCATGCTAATAATTTATAATCCGATTGGAACCTTCTTTGTGTGTGGTTTCCAGTTGAGTTATAAAAAAAGTGTGTACTATAATTATTTGAAATACTATTAATAGATCCTCTAACCTTAATAATTATTTTATCCTTGTTTAATCCTTACATCAATATCACATCTCAAAAGTTCTTTTCAACTCCTTTTCATTTATTGTTTATAATTTTATATAGTTCACATTCATGTGGTTCGACCCTAGTCTTACCGGGTTATTTATTACTTTGACACTCCTGCACTTGGGATAAGACATCAATCTTTTGATCGTGTCAAGTTTTTATATGATTAGTACTTAAAAATACATTTTCATTAAGGTTTTAAATTATCATATTGCACTTAAAGTATCATTAAATTCCAACTTAAGCATGTTTTATAATAACAAGTCTTATAACATAAAATATCTTTAATTTATAATAAATACTCATGTTAAATGAAAACATATCTCATAATTTAAAGAATTGACTGATATGTTTTCAAAGTTCGAGTTCAAGCAAATCTCATTTCTTGCAACTTGATATCTGCTTTAAAGTTTAGGATAAAACTGGTCAGAACGTGTGCATGCGTTGGTCTAAGTGTTGGGGGAGCGTGGTGGGAAAGCTAGCTGAAGATCCCTCTAAAAGGCTTCGAAAACCCATAATTTGGTGTTATCATAGGCTCTCAGAAAGTCCAAGGTTAGCTGCATAACTATTCCCTATAAAATATTTGCGTGCACTTGCTAGTTCGGAATCATTTATGAGTTGATTTCTTCCAAATGCAGGTCATGCTATGGGTTAAGATGTTGTCTTCCTATGATTTTAAGTGATGCTTCCTTCGTTGACATGTTTCGCGTCTGCTTCAAGACTTGATTGACTTTCGTGATTGATTGTGTTCCATAGTGACTTGGTCGTGAATGTCATCTGCTTCCCAAGGTTAATCCTTAATTTACAGAGGTGCATGTGCTGCATCTGTCACCCCAACATCCATCTTCCATGCCCGTAGAGAGTGCAGTCAAGGCCATTTTCTTCTCCGCATCGTGATTTTTTGGGTTGCAAGTAAAAATCATGTCTGATAAGACAGGTAGAAAAACGTTTTTGTTACACCTGAAATGTCTTTGCGGCATTGTAGCTCCGAAGCTGTAAATGACATCTTCGAAGCTCAGCCTCTCCTGTCTAGTTAGCCGCTTATATCATTCAAGACCTGCAGGAATGTCGTCAGCAGACCAAAGGCATTTGGTTGGAGGTATAACTAGTTTGAGCATAATTACAAATGGCAGGAGCGCAGAGGTAATTTGCACATTCATGTGTATAAAATACATGGTGGAATTTCAATCTGTTTCCATATAAGACATGACAACATTTACATTAAAATTGTCATCTGCAATGCAACGCCTGCAACAGTTATTTCACAATGTCAGCAGCAGCACCCCTTGATTACCACCGATTGAGCAGCTGATTGGGCCTATAGTCGGAGGATATATCCGGCGAGGCATAGAATGTAGTCGCTGCTGTCTGACGAAACCAGAGAGATATCATACTATACACAATGATCGCCAAAGAAAGAAAGTTTACTGTATAATTCAGCACTTCGTTGTATGTGATAGAGATGCTCCTTCATAGTTTATAAGCTAAGCTAGTGAATCTTTTATATAGTTGAAAATGATTAATAGAACAACTATCTAGACAGGATAGAGTGAGCTGTAACAAAGAAAAAACACAGCTTACTTGACAAAAAGTCATTTCTTCAAGAAATTGTAGGATTGATTCTCACAATAAAAAATAAAAATAAAAAAGCCGAAAAATTGGCATTTCACAAACGCCTATCTGTGGTCATTATATAGACAGAATGGAGCTGTCATATAAAATGGCTTCGACCTCTTGAAAAGGAAGATTACTGCAGCTATGGACCATTCAAAACTGGTAAGCACATCAGACAACCAAATTATAGCTTGAGAATTCAAGAAACAGCAGGAATTTTAATCTTTTGAAGATGAACTAAATGGTTCTATCTTTTGTGGCACTGATAGATTGCTTTCCAGCATAAACGAGAGATCATGCATCTGCGACATGAGCATCTCTACTTCATCAGCCTTGGATCTCGTATTTTCACCTTTCTTAAGATCTTCAGGGTTCCCATCATCTTGATTCACACTATCAATCCTGAAACATTCAACAGAAAATTCAATAACAGTTGCTTCGTTCAGCAATTATGAACAGAAGATCTAAATAAAGCCATAAGAAGAAAGAAGTTGGTCGCAAGATGGAGCCAGTATCATCTAGGCTGAAGATTTTCAGGTTAGGGTAAATACTATACTACCAAAAGGAAAACTACTTCAAGCAGCCAGGGGAGTCCAGACTAGTCTCTAAAGAAACCCATGAGAGATGTCTTACAAAAGTTAGTAAAAGTTCATCCATCTAGTCGACTCTGTAGAAAATCAAGACGGACAATCAGATACGATTCAATATAGAACAGAGAATGCACTCTTGCAATAAAAAATCTTTCATGGATGGTTTTAATTTACCAAAAAAAAAATTAAACAACAAGAACTTCAACATAATATTTCTCATGTAGAAACACCATGTACACATCTAGGTAATTTACCTTGAACCCAACCTTTAGCAAAATCATTTGCTTTTCACATAACTTCTTCACTCTATAGGTATGCTTCTCTCCCTTACCACGAGGACCGCAACCACAGTTCTCATTTGATCAGTAGAAATGCTAACCAGATTAGAAATGACAAGAAGGGAGTGGAACACTGCTGATAAAAAAATGCTAAGAAGTCGGTCTTCTTAACAAAACAGTGTATTGTATGCCAACAGTCTCACCCCAATTATACTTTGAATGAGGAAATCACTCTATAGGTATGCTTCTCTCCCTTACCACGAGGAACACAACCACAGTTCTTGTTTGATCAGTAGAAATGCAAACCATATTAGAAATGACAAGAAGGGAGTGGAGCACCACTGATAAAATAAAGTGCTAAGAAGTCTGCCTTCTTAACAACACACTGTATTGTATGCCAACAGTCTCACCCCAAATATATTTTGAATGAGGAAATGAAGACTCATGTCCCTCAGACACTTGTTTTACCTCACAATACCAGAAATAGCTTGATGCAAAGCTCCAATCTCCTTGTAAACATACTCTCCATGCATCTAACTCCACCTCAATAGAACATCGCATGACTACCAGTCCAAACCGATAATCTACGACCATGTCTAACCAAACCCCTCTTTTCAAAAGATTGCCTACTCCTATCCAAGTTCATATCCACAATTATTTTCCTAGAAGCAAAATAGGAACATCACTGAGCATGTTGTGCAGCAACTCTCAACCAACTAACAATAATAATAGAGATTATGGATGAAAACTTTAAAGTGACTTCCTCAAGAAATCAATTAGTTAACAATTTTACTCTCTCTAACCAACCTAGTCCTAAACGATATCTTCTGTTCAGGGAATATATAGAATAGGATGTTCAGTACTAATAGGAATAACCTAAACATAGAAAATCCCACTTGGGATCTTTCATACTATAAAGAAAATTATCCTACTGAATAGAATCCCTATTCTTCTTATTTTTCTTTTCTGCCTTCTTTGACTGATACTATAGGTAACCTCTTCATGCATAAAATTTTCATATGATATCAATGTGGAAGAAGACATCAGTAATGAGGTAAGACCAAGGGATTGAACTTTCTTTCAAACGAGGGAATGTGTACTCTTCCAAATGTATATTTCTTTTGCACTCTCCAATTATATTATTTCATCAGAAAGACGATCACAGAAACAATGTGATACAACATGATGCAGAAAATGTAACAAGCAAAAAACAAAATCAATTGCTATACGTCTCTAACTGGGATTCACACACTATTCTAATCAGCCTTCTGATGGATAAATAGAAAAATAAAACACCAAATCAGAGTCTAAAAAACCCCAACCACTTACAGTCCCACCAACTGAAGTTGGAGCTTTGAAGGGAAAATTTGGGACAGTCCCGCCCTACTGAATTTTTGCATTTACTGCCTGTTTTCAAGATTCAGACATAACAGCCTAAGTTTTGGATGCCTTGACAAAAGTTATTAAGGCTTGGATGAGTTGAGTAGAGAGGAAATTGAACATTGTACTTACCTATCTGAAACAGAAGTTTCTGCCTGCATGACATTAACTTCTGAAGAGCCATTTTGATTGTTTAATGTTCCTGAAAAGAAATCCGGCTGGGAAAAGCTACCAAAATCAACATCCTGTGAAATACTACTTCCGCCAAACAAGTTTATTTCAGATACCTGATCCACAGACGGCAAACTGTGATTAGCATCTTGTTTCAAAGAATTGTTTGAAGGCACTTGGACACTAGTTGAGCCACTAAAATCATTCCAAGCATCAAATGAATCGTCATTTTCATCAATGGTTTTATTCTCATCTGACTTGCTGGTGGTGGTGGTTTGCCACTGATTGTCTTGAGCCAAATCAACATTCATCATAGAAGAATTATTTGTGGTCCCCCTTTTTCCACCACCTTCATCAATTATGTCTAGTTTAAATAGCTCATCCTGGCCAGTTACCCCAGTGCCGGGAATACTCCATAGATCATCCTTAAAAGCACTGGATGCAGAAGAAGTTGCATTCTCATTTGTTTTTCCTTCAAATAAGTCTTTAGCAGGACCAAAAACAGAGTCCATATGGGCAGAAATATCAACTGAGGAAGAACTAACAAAAGGATCCAATGTTTTGGATTCCCGATGTTGGGTTCCAGAACTAGCAGATTGAAACTCAGCCTCCCAACCAGAAGACCAGTCACCACTTACATCTTTGTCAGACCCTCCAATTGTCTCAGAAGGCTGAACATTCTCAAACAAGCTAAGATTTCCATGACCTTGAACTGCATTTCCTCCCGTAGCATCCATATCTTTATTCAGCGTGAGTTGTTCTTGAGATAAAGCAGGAACAGAGTCTACCTTAGGTTCACCAAAAAAGTTGTTAAGATCAACTCCACCCAAATTCAAAGTACTCAAATTTTGAGCAGGAGTCTTGTCTGTAACGCTAGTTTCTGATCTCTCGGACTCAGAAGGCCATCTTATTTCCAAATCTAAGAGATCAGACAAGGGAAAGTTGTTTTGAGAAGTGCTCTGTCTTCTGTTTAATTCCTTCGCTTCAATAATCGATTCCACAATCTCCTGCACACAGCAAGCCCACATTTACCAAAAAAATCTTTCTAAAACATAGAAAAGTTTTACTGCTGGCAAAACATCCAAAGGAAAGGCCGTAGTATCACTCAAGCTCACAAAAACACTAGCTAAAATTCATCCTCATAAACCCACGAAGTCTAAACCTTTATGATTAAGAAAACATCGTAAAGTTGTCAGCTTGGAGCTGTTGTCTTTATCTTTCATTTCCTTTTTTTCTCCGAAAAACAAGTGAGCAATAAAGTAACTGACAAAACAAAGAAAACAAAATAAAATCAAGAAAAACAAGGAAAGGACTGACCGATCCATCTAAGTGAAGAGATTGGAGAAACCAACGGGAACCGACAGTAGACATGAACTTGATTGGGTCAGGAGGAATATCCTGATTGTGCTGTCTCCCACAGAAGACACAAATTGTGGAATTTACACCTCTGAGGAGCCTTCCTTTGCAGTTCTTGCATCGAAGGTAAGGTGGAGAGGGGTCAATGTCGGAAATTGAGGAGTCATTGAGGGAGGCCAAATCGGGAAGCCAATCATTTTCTTCTAGGTTGTAAGAAGAGAGACCCGCCTCTTTACGCAGAGAGATCTGCAGCTCCCTTATGTCATCGTCCGGAATCTCGAACGCCATTGCAGCAGCAGCGGCGCTGTCTGTCTTCACTTCTGCGGAGATCTCTGATTCTTCTTTTGCTTTGATGATGAAGAAGACGAGGTGTTTTCGTGGATCTACGGGCTTCCTTTGAACGACAACGTTTTTGCGAGCTCAGTCAAAACGCATCGTTTAAGTTGGTGTTTTGGGGTGCTCTGGCCTCAGGCCCATCATACTCGCTGTGGAAACCGAAGAGCCTCTACCGGTTGAATTTGGGTTTCTTTCAGGTGACCCAGACCCATTGCCGGTCTGGCTAGTCCACCTATTCTTATTGGTAGAAGGAGATCGTGTGGGTCCAATTTTTTTAATTGGGAATATATCCATTATTATTAATAATAATTATAGTGGTAAGAATTTTAGACCAAGTAGATTGCTTTCATGTAATTTCAGGTTCGAGTCATGTGGTAGCTAAGATAATGGTCAGTGAAAACTTATATGGTCGATAATTTTAGGGCCAATGAAATTAATTAAGGTACGCATAAACTGGTTCAAATACTCATGTTCATAAAAATAATAATAATAATAATAATTGTACTAACAAGTGTATTTATGTAGGGTAAATATTGTTGAGATGAGGTTTTCAAAAATAAAAACTAACTAAACCGAAAAATATTCTTATCACTAATGCTTAGATCTCATCATTCAAATTAAATAGTTTTGGTTTGGTTTTTTTATATATAAAAAAATAGTTTTTTGGTACGTAGTCAAATCAAATTTTCTAATTTATTTGGAATTTTATTTTTTAGTTAGACTGTTAAAATTTACTAGAGGAGCCTAAATTATTTAATGAAATCATCCTGCAAATATTGCTATCACTAATGAAAAATTCAAGAATATTCCTTTGGTCGAGGAAAGTAGCCTCAATTTATGTCAAAAACATGCCCTGCAAATACAAAAAACAAATGGGCATAATGATCACACACATTTCTCCCAAACATCTTAGAGTTTAGGAATGGAAAATATCTTTCACATTATTGTAATCCATTTTTGGATCCCCACATAAAAACTAAAAAAATACAAAAAAAATCAAAAAAAATACATTATAAAAAATATAACAATGAAAAAATGCCAGAGCGCTCTAAAAATGCTCAAAAATTGATTAAGGATGTTCAAAAATATAAAAATTAATTTTTGACAGTATATCATTGACTGATGAGAGCCCCGATGATAAAGAAAATTCAATTTGAGGAAGAAAAATGCAAAATTAGAAGTTTATGGACTCAATTAAATTTTATTAAAGGTTTAATTGAATTTATAGAGGTTTTAATTGCAAAAACAATTGATTTTGGAGTTATTTTGGGCTTTAATTGGAAAGAAATTAATTTTCTGGGGTCAAATTATAATTTTTGGAAGTTAATTTGGTCAAATCAGGGGCTTAATTGCATAAATATTGAAGTTTAATGGCCAATTAGGGACTAAATTGAAGAAATCCGAGACCAAGGACGAAATTGTAAAACGCGCGCAAATTGAGGGCCTTCTTTGAAATCTGACGCGTTTTGGCGCCTTTTTCTTTTAAATGAAACGGCGCGTTTTGACCAAAACGGCGCCGTTTCATTCACTGTTGCAAAAAAAAAAAACAAAAGCCCAAAATGGTGCCGTTTTGACGGCACTGTAGGTCTTCTTCTTCCCCTGGACGCGCGAGGCAGGGGAAGAAGAAGATTTTTCTTCTCCCTTTTTGCCTAACTTCTTTCACCCGGATTTGGCGCAATAAGACGCCCGCAATCACCCACTTGCCTCCTTCATTTTATCCATGGATCGATAGTGGAGGGGGCGGCGGCCACCACCATGACGTCTCCCCTGTTTTTGCCTATAAAAACAGGGGAGGACCGAAGAGAAAAGGAGAAGAAAAACATAAGGGAGAAGAGGAGAGAGGACAGAAACGAGAGAGGAGAAGAGATTAGAAAGAGAGGAATAGAAAAAAACCGAAAAGAAGAAGAAGCAGAAAAGAGAAAAAACAACAGAGGAGAGAGAGAGAGAGAGAGAGAAACAGAGCAACGCCGGCCACCGTGCCTCCACCGCCAGCAGCACCACCGGCAACGCCACCACAATATCAATATACAATTGTAAATATATTATTTATAAATAAAAGCATTATTGATTCCACTCACTCAAAAAATCAAAGTTAACTATCTATAAATACCCTTAATTTTTTAGTTAATTATCACTTGTTGTCATATGCAACTTTAACCATATTCTACAAAATAGCAAATCAAACATATTAGATTGAAAATACATTAATTAATAAGTTATTAAATAAAACATGTTAGTTTATAAAACAAATTACTTGACTCAAGGTTTTTGTGAGCTTCAATATCATCTATCAAAGTTCTAATGTCAATTGGAATTGGTCTATAATACAACCAATTTTAATAACAAACAAGTGCTTACACTATTGTTGGAGATTAGAAAAAAAAAATCTTTGATATTGGTTGAGTATACAATCGTCAATGTTAAAACTTGATTTGAATACTATTGTCAATACAAGAATAGCTAGCACATGTTATGAGACCTTTGAAATAATATTATATTTTAAAATATAATGCTTCAACCAACTTAAAATACATAACTTATCATTATTAGAATCCTCACAGCTATCAACTAAATACCTCTTAACCTCATTTCTACTCTCCACAATATTTTCCTTCTCTAAATATTTTTTGAATTGAGCCAAAGTGGTTGACATATCATCTACCTTCGTGTCATCACTAGAATTAACTTTCATTGATGTCTGGTATCATCTCCACTTCATCAGCTTTCAAAAAAAATTATATAAACTTATCAAAATATCTTTCACCTTCTTTATTAGCAATTGTGCTCTATTATCATCATACAAGTCATTAAAATGAAATTTCACATATTTCAACTTTAAATGTGAATCTAAGACAATAGTCGCATATAATAAAAAAAAAATGAGATTTTATATATCTCCCTAATATTTCTCAAACTTTAACATCATATTCTTTAACATTCCACTTAAAAGATTTCCCCACTTCTATATCATATTTAGGTAATAATTAAATATTATGACTTGTGTAGACATGTAAATAAGTATTTGCAACATCCTTTATTAAAAAAATTATTCTTATTCAAACCCTTATCTTCACAATTCAACATTGTTGATACCAATTCTTTTGGACATGCCATAAATCATTACTAGTATATACAAACGTTTATTCTATCAATAAATAGTTCAGATTCTCTAATTACCTATTGATCAGGGCACTAATCCTAATACTTAAGGATTCAGTTTCTTTAATCATCCATCAATCAAGGCACCAATTTCATTAATCATGGTATTAGTTTATTTGATTGCTCATTAACCAGGGCAACAATCTCATTAACCATGAAATTTCTTTTTAAAATCCCTCATTAACCAGGGCACTAATCCTATTAACCAAAGATTAGTTTCTTGATCCACTTAGTAATCAGGAAACTAATCCTATTAACTAGGGATTAGTTTATACAATCTACCTTTCATGCTTCTTAGTTTAAACCAAGATACAATTAAAAAAAATTTCAAATAATACTTAAACAATTAATTAGTTTCCTTGAAGATGTTGGACACTTAGCTGATGTTTACGCAAGCAAAATAATCTCTTGCTACTGATTAGATCCCGCTGCCTCCCTTATACCAAAATAATCAATAAATTACTTATCATTCATCTACCATAAGAATCAATCTCAGTTTCCACATAGATTTAAATATCTTATTTTATTCGTATTGAAACTTCCATATTCTTGTCATGTATCATGTATATTCCTCTCTTTTTTTCATTAAATTTCATTTTTAATTGACATGACCTAATACGAATTATGTACTACTTCATTTAACCAAGTCCAATATTCTTATATATGCTTGGTTGAATTCCTTGTCCATAAAAAGAATAAAATCCCCTTTTGAATTCGTTATAATTATTCTATTTTTAAACCATAGAACAATCCAACAAATTTATTTAAACATAGCCCTCTATATTAACAAGACCAAAATTAAACCCTTTCGTTTAAGGTGAGCCTTGGCCAAACAAATGGACGAAAAGAATGTGAGGATTTTTCTTCTTTCTTTTGAGAAATTCTCATCTTTCACATCCATTAATATTCATAAACATCCAATTTCACACAATTATAATCAGTTGTATCAAAATCTCTAATTATCTCAATTTTCCTCCTTGGTAGAAACCCTTAAGTGATAAGGGAGGAATTTTTGTTTTTTTCATTTTTGAAACTACTCATTACCCAACCATATTTCATTATTACGAACATTATTCAATCATAATTGTATCATTTCATTAATCAAAATCATAAATCTTCATTTTCACATAACCTTAATAATTGAAATTCTTTAACAAAACACAAAAATCATTGCAATTAATCTCCTCGGATATGTCTATTACCTTAATTGGATAATGTTTCCAAAGGTAAGAAAAATCCAAGTTTCCCCCTTTCTCTCCATTTCCAAACCATAACTTTGATTTTTTTTTTCCTTCCAAACAACCCACCTAAACACTTATCCTCTTTTAATTACCTAACTATATTTAATCACTCTAATTAAATCTATTTTTTATGGGTTTAGGAAGAAATATGAAGAAAATCAAACAAACCCTCACCCTCTATTTTGGGAAGCAAACAGTCTACCATAAAAAATAAATTGGGTATTTATAATCCAATTTATCTATTATTTGCACATTGATCCCTATTATTTTATATTTTTCGTTTTGCCCCGCCACCTTTTCTTCTTAAATAATTTGTACCATAACACATTTTTCTCTATTTAATTTCATCCCTCTCATATTATCTGAAACTCTTTTATTTAATCTAACTTGTATTTTATTTTTAGATTAAATAAAATATTTTTATTTTTTTTATCGAGATAGGTTTCAAACCGAGTTTTTACAAAAGATCTCTAAAGAAGTTCACCAAAGATCTAGCATTTTATTCAATCCTAAAAATTAGATGGCTCTATGTTTTTGTTATTCCCTTTTGAATCAGCCTCCATAAAATAACTCATATATTTAGGATCGCTTTTACTTAATCTTATAAAAAAAAACCTCTCAAATCTCTTAACAAATCTAACATCATATAAGTTAAATTCCATCAAGTTACTATATCCAAACACACTAATTTCTTATACCCTATCTCACAAACCTGATTGCATTTCAAATTTTAACAACTGAAACATTAATATCTTTCAAGCCGTCACACATATGAGGTTTACAATGTCTGAAAAACACCTAACAAGCAAATACTTAATTGACAATATAGTAATTGGCCAAACTTGTATTACATTCTTCAAATATGCAATAATCAAATTATTAGATCTTGAATTATCTTCTGTAATAGCTAAAATGTTATCAATCCACCACTCTAACAAACAATTCTAATAACTTAACCAATTGTCTCATCTTTATGGTTGAAAACTTGACATAATTTTAGAATTTTTTTATGCAAATTCCACTCATTATCAATTCAATGAGTTGTCAAGCGTATATAGTTAATGTTTTGGCTTGATGCCTAAGTATTAGTTGTTAAGCATACATGTTAACCCCTAAGAGTTTTCCTTAATTTTTTATTTATTTTTCATATTAACTTTCAAACAATCTTTCATAATAGTTAAACAAGAAGGAACATTAAATCTAGATTGTACATTCTTACAGAAAAATCCAAATCCTAAGCCTCTATAAAATTAAAATGCAACTCATCAAATATAATTATTTTTGCTAATGCATGTCTACACTCATCATAACTATAACATATTACCATAAGATTTCCCACATTTCAATCTCCCATTTCACCCTTTTATTTTTAAGTTCTAATACCAAATTATTTTGCTTCCTATTAACCATAAAAGAAAATTTTTTGCATACTTTTAAATGACTCCACATATTACTTGTGTTATCAAAAACAATATAACAAGCATAATTTTTTTCACAATAACTATATGTAGCTCTAGGGGTTTCAAAATCACCATCAAGTTTTATAAAATAATCCCAAATTCATGATTTTTTTTTCTATCAACAACATTTTTTCCTTAATGTAAGGAGTTGAATTTGTTTACATTTAATATTCATAATGGATGCTTTACTGGTTGATATTGGGGTAATGTTTGAAGTTAGAGGTAATGATTGATATTGGGTTAGTGGATGATGTATTTGTATTTTCAAGGTTTTCCATTTGTAATTAATATAAAAAACAATATCAATAATTATAATTGATAATGAATTAATAGAAGCTCATCATATTCAGAATGACCGGAGCTATTCATTTCAACAAAAAAAGATGATATACAAGAAGAAAGATAATTCCATATAAATATAGTTTTGTAACCTAAATATTTTTCCAATAACTTGAAAATAAAAAGAAAGTGAGTCATGTACAGGAAAAAAAAATAGAAGAAAAGGTCTTGTTTTTTCTTGTAGAGCCTTTTACTAGGACACAACTTCTTAACTCAAATATTTTTTACTTTTTGAAAAATTATTTATATGTGATTTCTGAAGACAAAAACAAACATAATGTATAAATAGACAAAACATCTAGCAATATTAATTCAAATATAAGATCATGCAAAACATGAGTTAATTTAAATATATTCAAATGTTTATGGACTAACCATTCAAGTAATGCAACTAGCTAATATCTTGATCAAAACAAGCAAAAACACATGCAATGATCAAAACACAAGTAAATTATTGAGAAAAACAACAGTACAATGATCAAATAGTAAATAACATTAAGATAAGTCAAATTCATTACATGAAAGGAAAACAAAAGGGAAAAGACTATAATAAAAAACCTAAATGCAATTGAAATCTTAATCTTTATTATTTTTTGGTTTGATTGGTTTTTTATTTTTTTTTCTAGTCCCTATGTTTATGGTATGCTTAGAGATTGGATTTTGCTTCACTAAAGTCTATCATTTGATTTCATCTCTAACATGGTCGGATAAGGTTAGGTAGAGAACTTTCTATACTCGAGTATAATATTCTATTTTTTAAAAATAAAATTAAAAATTAAAAAACAAACTATATTTTTGTTCATGAATCATAAAATTCTATATTTAAACTACAAATTCATATATACAATCATACATTTTTTTCCACAAGTAATATGATAGAAACCCCTATATTTTATTGAAAAATAAATTACAACTTTATAATTAAAAAAAAAAGGTTAAAAAACAAGTTGATGCCTAATCATGTGGATTTTTCTTGCATCCATCTCTACATCCAACTTTAGTTAAACTAAATCAAATTTTATCTATCTCTAATTTGACTAAAGTCAAATTTGATAAATAATAATAATAATAATCAATACAACCAAATTAAATAATATTGGATAGCTAATCAATTATGTAAAACTACCAATCTTTAGTCTAGTTCACTTATAAAAACTCGTTTAGCTTATACAATAAAAAAAGACTAAGTTTTACGATCAAGTTCAAGCTCTCTTATTTGAGGGAAAATATATTTATAATCTAAAATTTGATAAGCTTAGAAGTTAGCTCATTGATAACTATTTAGTCAAAATAACAGTTAGTTTGATTGAACTGTTTTTTTTTTTTTTTATGGCACATGTCTCATTTCAAGATTAATCTATCCACCAAGTTATCAAAATAAAATTATAAATGTTGAAATCAAATCAATGTTTTGGTTATTTGAAAAAGTTTATTCAAAGTCTCAATGACCAAGTATTCATGAGTTTAAATTTTACTATCATATTATCAATAATCAAATTAATGAAATTAAACACAAGATAATGATGGACTTGGACTTATGCAAGTTTAATTCTAGAATTTGTTTGATGGTTAAGGAGTTATGATATATATATATATATATATATATTTTTTTTTTTACTTTCTAGGTTCAAATATTAGAATTAGCATGAGGATAATTCATTAAGTTTTTTTTAATACACCAAATCAATGTGAATAGGTGTCTTTAAAATCATTTGAAAAAAAAAAAGTTTTAGTTGATATCCAAGCTAGTCTAAATTCACCTATCTAAGGAGTTTTTTTTTTTTCAAAGTAGCAAAGTAGAAGAAAAAAAAAAACAAAATAATACAATTCAAAATTTAATTAGAAAAATATTATAATTTACTACATGTGATTTTTTAAAAGAATTTAAAATCTTGAATTTTAATAAATAAATAAATATTATCTTTATTGCTATAAAGTTTGTTTACCCTATATTTTGATATTATCATTTAAAGATATCCAAACTGAGATATCCAATTCATAATTATTAAATCATTATCCTAAATAATACTGATAATTTAAAAGTGATGTTTGTTTCTGCGTTTTAAAAGTTCTTTTAAAAAATTTTAATTTTTTTAAATTTTTTATTAACTTTAAATTAATATGTTTTTAGTGTTTTCAAATCATTTGATGTGATGATATAAAAAATTATTTAAAAAAAATAAAAAAAACATCATTGACGTGTATTTTAGCATGAAAAGTTATTTGAAAAGCAATCGCATTTGCATTGTCAAACAAACTCTTAAAAATAAGAGAGATGATAATACTTGAAGTTTTGTCACTCACCATCATTAAGTCAATATAATTAATTTGGAGGAGTTCTAAATTATCTCTTAAAAATAAATAAGTAAATATTATTTTTATGGTCATTATAATAAATATAATATTTATTTAACTTTAAATATTTTTTTTTAAAATCGAATAAAATTGTATCTATTATTTTTTTAAAGAGTCACAAATATCATTTATTACTTATTAAATTGTATTAGTTTTCTAATTAAAGTTTAAACAGTGTTATTTTATCTTTATTTACTTTCTACTTTAAATTTTAAACACCGACAAACGTCATCTAACTGTTGAAATGATGAAAGACAGAAATGGTGGAAAAGAAAAGGACAATTTTTTAAAGGGCGGTAACACACCGACTACTAGGAATAGAGTCGACTCAAGAAAAGATTTTTTTGAGAGAGAGAGACATAAAGTCAATCAGATTCAATGACTCAATACCAGTTGTCATTTTTTTTCCTTCTCCAAATAAATTAACTAAACAGTGTTATTTAGATTTCAAGAAAATCCTGCTCGAGTAGTAGCAGAAGAAAGCACAAGTAATTGTGATTTCTTGAGAAGGAAATCTTATTAGTAGTAGATACTACATACAGATAGATAAGGAATGGCAACGAAGCAGCAGCAAGCGGCAGCGGTGAAGGTGGGGTTGGGGTTAATGGCAGTGTGTATAGCAGGATACATTCTGGGGCCGCCTCTTTACTGGCACTTGAAAGAAGGGTTTGTTGCTGTTGCTCGATCTTCTCCAATTTGCTCTCCCTGTGACTGTGATTGCTCTTCTCAGCCTCTCCTCTCCATTCCTCAAGGTTAATAGATCTATGGCTACCTCTATCTTTATATCATTTCTTTCTTTACTCCCTCCATCACTCTTACTGTCATTCTCAAATAAAATGGCAAATCAGACAACTTCTTACAGAAATCCAAGGTACACACTTTTTATCATGTTCAGACAATTCTGGGTTTTAGTTGTACTGGTTGGAAACCTAGTTTTAGTTAGATTCAGATCCATGCCAGACAGATATCTTCAAGTATTTTAATTTGAAATCCAACCGTCATGTTCATGTGGATGCCGGTGCTATGTTTTGGATTCTCGAACTAAACAGTGTCTCGGTAGTGTCAAGCATCGATCCTTATAATTTCATAACCTATTATGTGTATGTTTTTTTGTATCCAAGGAGATACAGCATTTAATCATGTTTTAAATACTTGTTTTAGGATATGCAATTATTTGAATGTTAAAAAATGGTGCTAGAGAGTAATGGAAAACCATTCTTGGACCGAACGGCTTTAATTTTCAGATTAAGATGGTTTTTTTATCATAGTATTAGAACCTTAATAACGGAGCACAAGGTGCTGATGGACTTGTGTAAGTTTTCACGCTAAAGACTTTTCACTTGAGGGGTGGGTGTGATAGATAAAACAATTTTCAGAGCCTCATTCATTAGCTTAATTCTATTGAATTTTTTGGGTTGAGATGGTTCTTTTCAGATTTTTATTAGGTGAAGACCATGGTTGAATTTGCTGCACTAAGTTATGTAGAGACATTTTAGTGAAGCCATTTAGATGATTTTCTGTTGAGAAACACATTTGGCTATGGTTCCCGTCTTGGTTATCTGTGGTACTTGCTCTTCCTGTGATTTTTTCCGTGCTTGGATATGCCGAGTGCCTTTTGATGGTCTGAAAGCACTGGTTAGTACAATTGCTTAAATGGATATGATAACGTGAAAAGGTAATTCTTGGCAGTTCAAAACGCTAATCAATAATATTTTGCCCGTGCTTTGTTAGTCAATTGAAATTATTTCTTGTTCTTCTTTGAATACCTCAAAACTTTCTGGTTTTCTTAACTTGGATCAAAACCCTTATATAGTCCTGCTCAAGAAAAGGTTGCCCCATGCGGCATTTTCTGGAACAAATGAATGGATTCTCAAATAGCTCATGTGAGACATTTATCTGATAGTTTAGATATAAATGCGATAATCATACATACTGTTATAGCATGTAAAGCCCTGAACTTTCGGAATCATCTATGTTGGGATGCTTTGGCTATGGTTTTGTAGCAGGATGAAACATTTTTGAGACAAGTTACACCTGTTGTTTGTGTTTGTTCATTTGTGTGCTTGTTCTTTGTCTTTTGACCTGGCTTTTGATGCAGAATACCAAAATTGTATTGCTGTAGCTTCATACATAATCTGCCTACTGAATGTCACTCCCACTGAATTATTTGCATGAGTATATTGGTTTCTAGGTCAATTATGTCAGTTTGAATTTTGTGCTGGCGTATTTGATAAGTTAAATAATTCGTCATGTTTATACTTACTTCAATTCTTTGTCCATTTTCTGCAGGATTGAGCAATGCATCATCCTTCACAGGTTAGTTTATCTGTCTTGAATTAACTTTATTTGAGTGGGAGATCATTTGTAATTTCAAAACCGAACAGCTTAAGCACTTTCCTTTTCTTGGTTCCATATGCATGTGCATCAGAAGGGAAATAGAAGAAATGTTGCTACAGTCTACCTGCATTTAATAGCTTGTTTTCTGTTGAAGTATGATTTATATTTTTAAGTGACAGAAAATTTTTACTAAACTCCTTCAGACTTTGGCAAAAATGTAGAGGCTGTCCCATGAATTCTGAAATTACCCAGAAATTTACTTATCACAGCTGTTAACTATATATATGATGTTATCAAAGGATGATTTCTGAAATATTTCCCTCATTCATTGGGGAAATGGATAAACATTACTAAGCCACAGTTAACACCTTTTCTATTTTATTTTCTCTCTGCAATCATTTCATCAGGTGCTCTTTCCCCCAAAATCTGGTTAGAATATATAAATTTTTGTCTAGTTCAGTGAATGTAATTTTTCCAATTATTGTGACAATTTAAGTTGTTTTTCCACTACATATTTTCTTATTTGCTGACCCAATTTCAGAAACCAATTTGCTTTTTAGATGGCACATATTGCAAATGATAATATTGCTTCATATGACGAAATTTTACTCATATTTTTTCACTGTTTCTATAAAGCTGTCTTATGCTATAACTGGGAGGTATTTGTGTTTCTTTTTTTTCTTTTCTTTAAACTTTATTGGTAGTCACATGAAGAAGGCTGAGAAGTGTGTTAAGTTAAAATATTTAAGCTTCTGTGCGGATGTTTCTTTTCCTAAGTGACATTTATTGTAATTGCAAATAACTGTCTTGCTCTTAGAGGCTGTTAAACCTAACAGGCTTTTCTTTTGATTGGTTGCTTGTCTTTTTCCTTGAGCTATGCCAGCTTGTTTGTAGAGGCATGACCGTCTGTGATCCTTAAACAATCCCCAAGTCATGCAACATTATCAAACCCCTTTGAGGAAATTCAGAATTTATCATCTATGCTGTTCCTTTCAAACATTCATGCATCCTCTAATGCTTATGCTTTGTTCTTTTATTTGCATGCGTTTTATGGAAACTGAAGTGTTGAGGGTATTATAGCTATGCTAAGAAAAACAATAACAAAACTCCTGTTATCTGTCATTACTTACAATGACCATCTGGCTCTTATTTTGTTTAATTTTATCTGTGTACTTAGAAGAAACTTCAAAACAATTAACGGAGCATGGTTTTCTGGTTTAACTTAGGGTGCAGTGCACATATGTATATGTATTTCAAAATAACTCTCTTATCAAACTTCATTTCATTATGTGCTTTATGTTTGGTATTCAGTAATAAACCATAAAATGTTATGTGAATGATATGATTGAACCATGGTGTCATGGTATCTCATTCTGGCCGGCATATATTATGCAGATTGTGCGAAGCATGATCCAGAGGTGAATGAAGATACTGAGAAGAATTTTGCAGAGCTACTGAAAGAGGAATTGCAGCTGCGGGAAATTGAAGCGCTAGAGAATCAGCGGCGGGCTGATATAGCTCTGCTTGAGGCTAAGAAGATTGCATCGCAGTACCAAAAGGAAGCCGACAAATGCAATTCAGGGATGGAAACCTGTGAAGGAGCAAGGGAGAAAGCAGAAGCCACATTAGCAGCACAAAAGAAATTGACATCAATCTGGGAGCTAAGGGCGCGTCAAAGAGGATGGAAAGATGGGGTTGCCAAGTCCCACACCTAATCTCAGGGAAATGTCCAGTCTGCGTAAAAGATCCAACATGGCCTCATGAAACCTGCTCCTCTTCTTGGTGCTATGGTATTATATTCACAGCCAACATGATACGAATATGATTTATATTTGAGATTGTAACAGTCAAGTATACCGTTATCAAGAAGCCTTTTGAAACTATCGAACTGTTGAAAAAGCCCCAAAGTGCATTCCTGCTATTTCCTTTAGTAAAATGTTTTGCTTGTAAAATTCTAGAAGTAGAGATTGATTCATTTATTTTAATGAAAAAAACAGCAGATAATATGTCTGCAAGTGTCCAGCTTGCTACTGCTGTGATTTTTCAATTAAATATATTCTGTGCCTCGGATACATTAGCAGTTCCACCATTAACTTCCGTTGGCGATGCACGGATGAGCTACAGGACCAGTGAAATCCTTTTCAGCTAGCCCGAGCAATCACCCGCCTTAAAAGCGTTCTCGAGGGGTCTCACAATCTGCATAGCGGAAGGGTGATTGGCAACGTAACGTAGCGAGATTAGTGTAGCCTTTTTGTTCCAATATATATATATAAAACCTATAATTTTACTTGAAAAAGAAAAAATGATGGACAATAGACCACTTAAATGGTTTTGATTTTGGTTGAAGGAAGCAAAATAGTGTCGTGGTTATGGTTGTTTTTTAAAGTGATTTTTATTTAGAAAAATATGCTAATAATATATTTTTTATTTTTAAAAAATTATTTTTGAAATCAGCATATCAAAATGATTTGAAAACATTAAAAATATATTAATTTAAAGCAAAAATAATTTAATTTTTTCAAAAACATTTTTGAAATGTAGTGCCAATATCATTTGGAAGTTCAAATATGAAACGTAAATGCAGAACAATTATTTTTGTCCCTTTGATCTATAGAAGCATTATTGTTTACAAGAATATATGATCACTCATCTGTTGGGTTCCCGAATATCATACCGAAAATAATAAAACAAAATTATTTGGGAGTTTCTAGGATTCCGTTGAACAGATCTAGAGTTGTTTAAAGATTTTGAATACGATCTTATACTAGTTTAGGAGAATGAATGTTATGCCTAGAGTGCTAGTTTTCTATTCAGTAACTTACCTAGTTTTTTAGTCTAACAAATAACCATTCAAATATAAGAGGTATGACTTACTATTTATAGGAAAATATAAAAAAATCTTATAAATTGATAAATTGTTTAATTATCCCCTGAATAATATCCATATATTAATTCATGATGATTTTATAAATTAACTCTACCAAGTAATTACTTGATTTTTCTACGTCTGGAAATATAATCCATATATTAATTATATTATAGTCCTTAATTTCTAAAATATATTATAATCAATTCTTACTTAATTAGATTATCTCAGTTTAATTTATAGCTAATGATTCTTAATGTGTATGATATCATTATGTTTCTAATATATTGGTCCAAATATAAATTATAATTTTAATTAAATAAATTAAACTTTTAATTCATTATCAATTGAACAATTGATTAATTTATATTTAAAGATTATGTGTATTTTCTAATAACATGTCATGATCTTTCAATATTAAAAAAATTTATTAATAATTTGATTTAATCTTTCATTGATCACCTTTCATTGATTAGTTTCTTAATATAATTAATATTATTTCATTAATAATATTACAATTTAAAATTAAAATATGAAAAATATTTGTCATATTAAATTATATTTATTATTTATATAATAGTCATTCAATAATAAGATTTGATTACAGTAATCAAAGAGTAAGCCCAAATTTGTTTGACATATAATGTGACCCCCAAATTTATAGTAAGCCAGTACGATTCTCGTCTACGGAGTCACCACAAGTTAGCCTTGCCCGGTACTGAAAAAATAAAGATGCACGAATAATTTTTATTTATTTTTATGTTTTAAAAATATGTTTTAAAAAAATTAATTTTTTTTATTTTAAATTAATTTTTTTTATATTTTCAGATTATTTTGATATATTGGTATTAAAAATAATTTTTTAAAAAATAAAAAATATTATTTTAATATATTTATAAATAAAAAATACTTTAAAAAATAACAGTAATCATACTTTTAAATAATAAAAACAAATGATATAGCTTGTTCATTTTTTCGCAGAGAAATCCAGAAAATAAGTTATTTTTATGGATCAAGCAGGTTTTACAGACAATTTATATATATGTCTAACTCGTAAAGTACACAATAACCCAAAACTATATTGTATAATATGATTGTATAACTTTTATGCTGTAATTTATTTGGTATATATTGATGAATTTTTTTATTAATAATTACTAATAAACACATAAATATAAAATTTCATCTATATTTATATTTATATTTGTTACTTTTCAGAAGCGTCATAAGAAATGACGGTAACTCAATGAAAAGATTTATTACGTGGACAACCATGTATGAAGCTACTTTAAAAAAAGATTTCATAAATCAATACAAATAGAGCCCACTTTTGGTACTGAAAGCTTAGTAGTGCAAGAACAAACAAAATCTCTACAGTAACACGTACTATTTCTATAGAGTATAGACAGACTAGCTCTAGTAGTTCATGGAGGTATGTTTTATGAAGCAGTAGGATTATATGAACCAACCAAGTCTTGGGCCAAGAGGCGTAAAGCCGCTCTATATGTGAATTTTCTTGCGAACAAAAAACAAGGCGTATGTCTGTTGTTGACATGGCACATCTCACTTTGATTCCCTTGTTTACGGGACATAGAGTTGATAACCTGTTATTGGATTTAAAAAAAAAAAAAAAAACAGAAGAAGAAGAAGAAGAAGAATTAGATGATGGCTCTTGGCAAGTGGAAACTTAAATAACAGGAAGGTCATAATCTGATCTTGAATATTCATGTAAAGTTAATTTGTCTCTGTATTTATTTAGAGAAATTCAATGTATATATATATAAAAGAGTGAATATGAAGTCAAAAAACATGCCATGAAGCTAAAACTATTTCTACACAAACCTAACTATTTAAGTTTTTCCATCGAGATTATTTTTTAATATAATATCAGAATTTTAGTTAGAATTTTAATAACCATATAATCATGAGTTCAAATCTTAACAAGAAATCGGTGGCAATGAGATTGGATGATATCAAGCCATGCTTTTGAGTGAGTGAAGCTGTCAAATACTAGCTGCAATGTGTGCCACAGTGTGTTTATGTATCTAAAAACGAGACTTACTTTTATTTCTTTGATTTTCTTAGCACTGGCATCATCGTAATCGAAAGTTACAGGGTGCCATGACGTTTGCGCCTTTGTGACAGAGTGATTCCACATGGTAAAGGTCAGTGTTCTTCTTTCAAGTTCATCTTCAAGCCCATTCATCTTAATGCAGATCATAAATTAAAAAGATAAACTGAATCCATATTGTAAAGATCTAATTAGACATGAACAAGAGATCACATGATGGCTGGCTGCTTACAGCAAGTAATGTTTGCACATAATGTTCGTCTGGAATACAGTTGCGATGCTGTTTAAAGATCCGCAGCAAGGTTTGCAGAGAATACTGTGCTAGGTCCTATGCATGCATGAACTGAGACAATCAATCGGTTATTTAAACAAGCAAAAACACCATCATGTTTTTTTTTTTTCTTTTCTTTTCTGATATGAAACTATAAATAGCAGTCACTTACAAGTATTTGATGAATCTCCTTTCGATTATCCACATCCTTGGGAGGCCATCGCTGGAAGAAGTTAAACATTACAATATGGATTGCTGATAGAAATCCCACGAGCAAAAAATGATATGGATTGCAGTCATCGTAGCTTTCTTCATAAGAATAAATAAAAACTTCAAGGCCCTTAATTATATATATATATATATATATATATATATATACCTTGCAAAATTCCTTGAATATAGGAAAAACAAAATAATCTTCAGCCACTATCTTTGCATGTCTTCTAACCAGAGAGATCCACTGCATGCAATCAGTACATCGAATGAATAATCGAGTTACAAGATTAACAGTGCGAATATTTGAAAGAAAAAACATGGGTTTCCTTCTCCAATACTTGATTTTTTTTTTTTTAAAAAAACCATCCTAATGCAGATCATAATCACAAATTTCAGAGTTCACAAAATGAAGCTGATAAAATAGATAAAGGGCTCATATTCAGTTGTTATTCATAGGGACATTTGGTAATTTGCATGATCCATTACATTTTAGCCAAGAAAATAATAATAAATCATATGTTTTTTTTTTTTTTATCATTATTAACATAGGTGTCTGGGCCAACTTGCATACATCTCGACTAATCCCACGGGCTATGAAGTTAATGGTCATGTAAACCTTCAATGGTTATTATATTAGTAACCACAAGGCTCGGGTTTGAAATCACAAGAGAAACAAATTTCTTGATCCCAAGCTATTACCACTAGGCTATCTAGATGATCATATATCTAAAATGATAATTCCAAATATCTTATAGGGTAACAAAATGTTTTACCAAAATAAATTAGTCAACTTCAATTTGGTGATTAAATGTAATTAAGCATTTAAAAAAGTATAGAATTAAGAACCTGAGATCCTTTTCGCCATTTGTCCCTTCGTATAACAGGTGACATCTTGGGACTATAACGATCTTCTTCAACGTCAATGAAGCTAGAAAAACATATATCAGAAACTCCACTCCACTAACTCTGTGTTAGAAATTAAAACTACGTGCCAAATATAAGAACAAATTAACAATTTTTACGTATCGGATGTTTTTTCAACACACCTATCGACAAAGCTTTTTGATGAAGACATTAAATAGCTATATAAATAGCTGAAGTTGTACAAAGGAACACAGCTGCAAAGCAAACAACTATGAAGTGAAAAGAAGTGACAAAGGTAAACGAGAAGCATGTTCTTGTTAAATTTATGTAAAATATGCACAAGAAATCCATTTCGAGTGCATCAAAATGCACCTGTCTGAAAGAAGAACAAATCTTTGATTAGCAGGATCATGGAGAGCTGCTAAAAGTAGTAGCTTCTCTGCTTCTATCATACTTGATTCTCCCCATATCACCTGCAGCAAAAACATTATGGGATGCATAAATTCGAATCTACTTTTATTTGAAAATCTTAAGGAGGAAACATGAAATGTTGGAAATGAAACCAAGATAATTAGTGAAAAAAGAGTAAAAATGAACAAGAAAAACTAAGTACAATAGATTGAATTGAATGAGTACCTGAACACTACAGTTTAGTTGCTGACCATAAAAAAATGCAGACCTTGTTGTTGTTCCATTGAAGACAAAACCAGGTGTGGAATGAATATAAATTGAGAATTTCGCTGCATCAACATTCTGAAATACTCATCAAAATTATTTCCAAAATTATAAACTTCCATTTCATCCTTTTTTATGAACACATGCAATTTCTTTATATATATAAACCCTTGATTTTTACACTGCCATCCATTTTTTCCTTTTGAACCATCATGGTAAACAAGAAAGAAATACGAACCTTGAAGAAGGAATCCCACAGAAAATCAAGGGGGAGGTCACGACGAGCAAGAAACAGAAAAGCAATTTTCGGTGTGCCTTCAAAAAGATGATACCTTGAAGAGGGAGATGTATGGAAAGCAGGAGGATGCAGGGAAGGAAGCTTGACATGAGAGTGAAGCTTGAGATAAGCAAAAAGACAGTATGACAGGGAAAAGAGGGCAATCACTATCTTGAAGCCAAACCAGAGGAGATGGCGTGGCTTTGATGATCTCATTTTTTTCATCATGTCATAGCTTACGCTATGAAACTCCTTATACATTGTGTGAATTTAGAGAAACAGATCGTAAAGAGATATATTAAAAGAGTGCTTTAAGTGTGAGCTTTGAATATGAGAGAGGAATATTTATTTAATAGCAAGAAAGCTGAAACTCCATGAAAGACATATTGGAAGTTCATCTTCTAACGTTTTTCCTAGAAGAAACCATTGGAAAATTAATGGCAACAAATTATTACAAGCTTGAAGCCGTTTGGCATACACCTAAAACAAACCATAAAATGGCATTTCATTACTTTCTCATGACTCATGATCACAAAAATAAAAATAAATAAATAAATAAATTGAAAAGGAAAAGATGGTGAGCATGTTATACTTGATTCATATCCTAAATGTTTATCCCACCAAGATAATTACACAGCCACGATAAAGAAGTGGGCTTATGAGGATTCTATTGTATAAAAAATGAAAATTGAAACATTAATATAATTAAAATAAATTATAAAAAAATAAAGAATAAATAGTCGCAAAGAATTCTTGCTAATATGTTCTATGAAACTCATAATTCATTATTCGAAAGTATACAAGATTTTCTATATATATATATATATATATATATATGTATGTATATTGGGAAGTTGATAAATTAAACATTAATTGTGGGACACCAAAACATGGAGAAGCCCCAGGCAAGGTGGATTTTCAGGCTTAAGCTATATGAGACTCTCAGGCCTTCAACCACAAGCCCCGAGTCCTGGGTTTAGATTTGATTGTAAATTATTTTTTTAATTTTTTAAAAATTATTTTTTTCTAGGTCATTTTATTTAGTCAGTCTATAAATAAATAATCAAAATAATAAGCTTCCAATTCCTAAACAATTTTATTTTTTAAGTAAAAACATATAGTTTTCAAGAAAGAAAATGTCAGGTTTTTATCTAATTATAGTGGGTAATTAAAATAAAATGAAGGGAATTAATTATGTTAATTGCTAGAATAAATTCTACAATAGTTTGGATTTAAAATCCGTATAAAATAAGATTGAAGGGGAGATGTTCTTATACTTTGTATCAACCTTTTTTTCCTTCTTTACTATTTTCCTTACTTCCTTTGCCTCTAGTTTTTCTTAGTTTTTGTATTTTTTTTATTCTAGAGCTTAAATTCTAGGCTCTTTGGGCATCAAAGCTTTGCTTGGCAAGATATGAGCTTGGTTTTAGAACTCAATCCTAACTAGATATTGAGTCTCTGCTTCAGCATGACTTTGCTGTAAACTAATTTTTAGTTTTAAAAAAAATATTTTTGCTAGTATTTTTTGAGTTTGGATTTGCTATAAAAGATTTTTTGCCTATAAAAAAATATTTTTCACTAGTCTATTTTGTTTTACCATGTAATGAATGAACAATTTGATTAGTAACTTTCTATTTCCTAAAAAACATTATTTTCTAAGTAAAAGCGACTGAATTTTAAGAAAAAAAACTATTAGATTTTTTATTGTTTATGATGGATAATTAAGACAACAACTAAAATTAATTTTAGTAATTATCAAAATTTGTTCCCTCCCAGTTTTAGTTAAAAAAATTCAGTATAAAAAAGGGTTAAGAAGATGCTCAGTACTTTGCAGTAACTCACTTACCTTCTTCTCCATAGTTTTTTCAACTTCTTTTGCCTCTAGTTATGGTTAGTTTTTGCCTCCTTTTCTTTTGTTCTAGAGCTTGGGTTCTCGTCCCTGGTAAAGAGATTCTTTGGCTTGTAGATGCATACTAGGATTTTGTTTCAACTTTATTAAAAAAATTGTGTACTTTTTACCTTGTTTTATAATATTGCATGCGAACAAAACTAAACAATTGCAACCTCTATAATATCACCAGTAGTTTCTGCCAGTTGCTTGGTTCAAAATCCAAGTCAGAAACAATCGAAGAAGCATTTAAGTTGGACGATGCAGGAACCTTTTGGCTCAGATTTTTTTTCAGGTGATGTCCAGAATGGCTCTGTTGTTACGCAAGCTGATGTGTGCTTGCAGAGGAAAGCACCTCCCTGCTCGCCGGAATGCTCTAGAGAAAAGCAAAACTATTATCAGTAGACTGTCACTAACCTGCCTTGCTGCGACGCAAATAACTCACCAGGTCGCCATGGAATCTAGCAGATAAATGTGCAGAAAAGCTCCACTCAGAGATGTCAGTTTCTTTCTGGAAGCATTGTTTATATTCATGAACGTACTTTTACATATATTACAAAATCCATAAAATCCCAATAATACAGGCATCACTCCCACCAACTGGAACTACAATATACAACAGCTCTTCCACTCTTCTTTGTTGGAATTGCTGCGGACCACTGAATAATAAATGATGGAACCACAATCACAATCTGCTAATTAGTATTCCTCATCAGGTAGCCTACAATGAATCCCAGGATAGCTCCGGCTACAACCTGTCCAGAACAGTAAGCTGGTTATAAAACAAAATTGTATTTGTACATAAAAAAATTGTATTCAAAGCAAAATTTTGAATAGTAGGTCTATAGTAAAATGAGAGGGTGAGCAATGGCATGTGCACAATGAAAAAGCCATGCCTTTCAGATTTTTATTTATTAACTAGGCCCATGCTTTGTTGCGGGTTGTACCAAAATATTTTTGAATGTACAAAAAAATGTGCAAATGATAGCCAAAATAATTGAAGAAATCAAGGAAAAGAATTAAGATGACTTGGGTTTAGAAAAATAATTAAAGGAAAAAACCTTGAGAGAATTACTATTATAATCCATAGTTAACTTACCCGTGCTCCACGAAGGGTCAAATCAAAAATTATTTTATATATATATATAAAAAAAAGTATTTACAAGCACTATTACTGTTTTGATAAACTTAAGTAAACTAGGTTAGAGTTGACTTTTCTATCACCCGATCAACTTAACAAAAACTCGATTTGACTTAAAAATTCAAGGCGATTGCATTTTAACATTTTTTGAACTGTCTTCAACTTTCAAGAAAGTTATCTTCCCTCAGCACTTAATGATAATGTATACGCCAAAACTTGGCTATCTCTTTATCAATAAAGCCTTCAAATAACATAATTTGGTTTATAGACAGTTCTATCTACTTTTTGTCCTTGGGATACAAGGAAAACGCTCTTACTATATTTATGACCTTGCTTAAGTCTACATCTCCCAATTCTCCCTTTCTTTCTCCTATATTTATTGTTCTTAATCTTGCTATTATAAGGCATTTCATATTCTCTTTTTTTCCAGACATTTCCAACTTACTTTGTCTACAGTGTGAATAAAGAGGTACAGCGACAAGCCTTGCAATACCTAGTCAGCTACAACAAGCATCTCATCCAGGTGATAATCATTTGACCGTGGATTGAGTGAGTTTGAATTGCATAATACATGAACCTCGAAAGAGAAAATGCAATCACAAAAGAGAGAACTTGCTTGTTGAAACAAAATGCAGTAATCATGCAACAAACCTGAAGGTGAGTATGCCCAAGTAATTCACGCAGAGGTCTAACACTGGATAACGGGTGTTCTGGAGGAAACTCACAGACAATTTGGTTCAGCAACTGTAAAGGCACAAAAATACAACCATGTAAAGCAATACAAGCAAGAAGACACCTATGAATGTGTCAAAATTCACTTGCAAATATTAGAAGCAAACAAAAAATGCAGTCTAGGTTTACACATTTGTGTCAAGATGACTTACTTCAGCTTGCCGACCAGCATGAAGTCTGACCCCTGAAGCATCATACATCACCTGCAGAAAATATAAAAGTCAATCATGCCAAAACAGAAAAAGTAGCAGTTCCCAGCAATATATTTGGGTGAATCAAACTTCATGATTAATGAGAGATTAACAGAAAACAAAAGAACACAAATGGCATTACTGCCCTATGAATTCTATAGTTAGTGTGAAATCATCCAGATCAAAAGCTGAATAACCCAGTTTAGATCATAAACTTCAGAACTCTTGATGCAGCCCAGCTAAACCAGCTTTTAAGGCTGCCCAGTAACAATCCACTAAAACCTAGATATTAGAATAGGAAATTATATATGGAATCTTGCTACATATTTTGGCCTATAGCATCTTGGGATTGCAAAACTCTCCTGATTAACAGAAATGAGAAGGGAAATCAATAAATATCTTCACTTGGAGAGTTAGCAGTGTCTATCAATGAACTTTCCACCGCCTCCAAACAATTATTCTTAGGATCTTCCATTACATCATTTCAGATGCATATTGATCACTTTTTGAATACCTGAGACTACTTACTCACATACCATTTTCATATTCCTTTGGTTCAAACAAGGAAACATACTAATCTAACCCTAGATTTTATATCAAAGGCGACTCCAGGTCAAGAAATAAAATTTCAACCAAGTAATTCCTCACAGGGCCCGGATTTTTTTACCCTCCTTTTTGGTTGGAAGCTATTGAAGTAAGTCATCATGGCAGCCGCAATAAAATAAGTTTATAGCATTTTACGTCAGTAGTGCCAACTATAAACCTTTTAGCAAAACATACACATAGTTTGATCCCTGAATGAAGCACAAAACAAGTTCAAGCAGAAATGCATCCATTTCATCACCAAATATGCATTTCAAGCACGAAGAAAAGGAATGAATTCGTTTCACACCACTAAAATTTCCTATAAACCTCCAGAAAGTTAAGATTATTTTACTGAGAATTTTACAGAAGCTTCAAACCAACCCACCGGAGTAATTCTATTCAAATCAGTATAACGAGAGGGGGGAAGCATTTTAAACTAATCAAGTTCTGAAGAAGGTTGAACGACAATGTTGGTAAAATTTATCCAAAACAGCAAGCAATCAGGCCACACCACCACAGCGGGAATAGGTATAATACAAGCGAGCGAACACCAAGGGGTGAATAAAAAGAGACTCACAACACAGGCCAAGACAACAACAATGGCAAAAGCAGGCGATCCCGTCCCTTCTTGCAAACCTATAGCCACTGCTAGAGCTGTGACAGTTGCAGAATGTGAAGATGGCATTCCACCAGAATCAAGCATTCTTTTAGAATCCCATCTCTTTTCTTTAAACCTGAGGCATCTAGGACAAAAATATTGAAAATTTGAGCTACATGATAGAATCTTAAACTCAACAAATTAATTACAGCCATAAGACAAAGTCATATTTATTCAAGTTCATATCCTTTTATCTCTGCCGTTGCAGAAATGGATGGTACAATCCCTATGATGGGTGGCATGGGGTGAAAAATAAAACCCACTTAAAAGGAGAGAGATATTGAAAAGGGAAATCTTTAGATTAACAATTTTTGATCCTTTAATCTTCAATAAAACAAAATAGCTTGAAAATAAAATCAAATGAAATTGGGATGGGTCCTTTCGATAAAAAGAAAAGAAGGGGAAGGGAAAGAGAATGACCAGGTGGTGAAGAGCTTGAGGAGTTGAGCGAGAGCGAAGGAGAGCAAGGCAGAGAGGAGAGGAAGGTTGTACGGTAGCATTGCGGACGATGATGAAGAAGAAGACGCCGTCGTCGTTTGAGGCCCAGCTCTTCCTCCAATCTCCATTCTTTGCCTAGTGTTTTTTATTCAATTATTTAGACGATCTATCCCGATAGCCTGTCTTTCTATCTCTTCGTATTTGCAGAACCCTCCTCCTTTCTCTCTCTAGACTTGGGGAGGAAGGGAAGAATGAGAAATGGGGAAGAAAGAGGGGGGAAGAAGAAGGTTGGATGTTGATGCGAGAAACTGGACGGTTTTTTTATTTTTATTATTATTTTATTTTCTGTTTAGGAGAAGGAAAGAAAGAGAGAATATTAATTTGTTAGCATGTCATGCTAAATCTACCTAATAGAAAATTATAATAATTGGTTTGGTCAAATTCATAGCTAATTTTATGATTATTTTTTCATTAAATTAATTTGATTGTAACTTTAACTTTCTTTGACTATATATTAAAAAGATGATGTTCCACGGTACAAACATTTTTCTTTGCCGTCTCCATTTCTTATAGCCAATTTTTTCTTTTCAAGTCTTCAAAATTTTTAGTTTTATATTTTTGCACTTCCAACATTCAACTTTATTTCCTTTCAATTTTGTCCCTTTTAATCATGTTAAAATGGTTTTATATATAGGGATTTATTTCTATTTATGTGTTATTGAATATTCAATATGTAATAAAATATTTCGATGTCCAATTCGATTCTACATAATAGAATTTTAGATTATAGTTAACCAAAAACTTGAAAGAACAATGACCAAATAAAAAAAAACAAGGAAAACTTTAATGTAGCCTCTAAAGTTTCAAATTATATATAGTTGATCCCTATTGTCTTATGTTTTTATGTTTGAGTTTAAAATTTTATTTTTACATTTGTTTCGGTACCTCGATGTTGAGAAAGAAAGGAAGTCACTAAAAATAGAAAAACAAAGATAAAGTATTTGAACGGCCGTAAAACATGTTGAATTTGGTGTCATTGAGTTTGTTTTAGAAATGAGAGTTTAATAAAGGTGATGTTTTCTTTTAACATGCTAGAAAAAGTAAATCGAGACATGTGATTTTTTTATTTGATTTAATTTTATATTTTTAAATGGATTAAAGGATGTTTTAGGATCAAAAATATTTTTATTAAGGTTTATAATATTTTTTGCATAAATAAAAGATTTTGCATCTAAGTCTTTTCCTTCAACATCATCCTCATTGAATTTTAATGTTGATTCCAATAAGCAAAGAAACTAGAATTATCAAAACTTTCAGTTTCAAAATTATATTCATCTTGATCAAGAAGTTGCTTTTTCTACTCATGTCTTTAAAATAGGTTCTCAAAATTAGTCATGGATCCATGATTACTCTTCTTATGATTCTTTAGGCTCCTTACCTTCACCAACTTACGAGTTAGTTTTGCAATTTGTCTCCACATGTCTTTTATCACTAGTACCGAACACCTCTTTTCAATTTTATAATCTATATTTACATGTCTTCTATCACTATTTCTTGAACATCTTTTCTTCAAAATTAAAAATAAATTTACTTTGTTAACTTCAAGAAAATGGGTATGGATTTATATAAATAAAAAAGAGTATGTAGAATTGAAGTTGACAAATTGGGCTTAATTACTAAGTTAACATGATGGTGAATTAATTGTTTCCTTTGTATCTTTAAAATATTACGCATTTCTATTTTTTTTTTTGAGATTAAATAAGGAAGTATGGTTATGACATTTTCACTATGGACATCTTAATTTGAGCAGATTGAGAATTCTACATAAAAAAAATATGGTGACATGTATTTCTAAAATTTCAACTCCTTCTTAGGTTTCTGAAGAATTTATTCTTAATAAACATTGGAGCTTGTTCATTCCGATATTTATGGGCTAATAACTTCATTTTCTAATAGAGATAAAAGATATATAATCACTTTTTGATGATTATAGTAAGGAAATTTAGGTTTATTTTTGCAAGAAAAATCTAAAGCTTTTGAAGTCTTTTAAGAGGTATAAAGCACTTGTTAAGAATGAAGCTAGCCAACCAATAAAAGTTTTTTGAACATATCGTGGTGGAGAGTATAGCTCACAAGAATTTGCAAATTCTTGTAAAACTTATGGAATCAAAAGGCAACTTACCATAGTCAATACTCCTTAACAAAATGGTGTTTATGCAAGGAAGAATTACACTATTATGATATGATGTCAAGTCTTTTAACAAAGAGTGGCCTGCCATAATCTTATTGGCTTGAAGTAGTAAATCAAAGCATTCATGTTTTGAATAGAAGTTTCAGACTTGTCGTTCAAGATAAGACACTAGAGGAAGTTTGGAGTAGATAAAGATCAATGATTGATAATCTTAGGAGTTTTGGGTGCATTGCTCATATTCCGGATCGAAAGAGGAAAAAGCTTGATGACAAGAGAGAAAATGCATTTTTCTTGCTATTAGTGAGTATTCAAAAGTTTATAAACTATATAATCCTAACACTAATAAAAATATTATTAGCTGTAATGTTATTTTTTAAGAAGCTAATTTTGGACTTGGGGCAATGATTACATTAAACAAAATATTCTAAAGAATTTAAATGGTGAGAATGATGGAAAAAAAAAAGCTTATGGATAAAGCACTAGAACAAGTAAATGATTAAATCACATTTCATAATCAAATATCATAACAAGTTAGAAAAAGGCCTACATGATTGAATAATAATAGATTGATCCAGTTACTTATTTCGCTCTATACTCATAATATGATCCTATAACTTTCAAAGATATTGTTAAAGAAATAAAATAGTAAAATGCTATAAACGATGAAATTAATGTTCATTAAGAAAAATAATATTTGAGAGTTGATGTAGTTTATAAAAAAAACAAAAGATCATTGGTGTAATTCGGTCTATAAAACAAAATTAAAAAAGAGCGATGAAGTTGACAAATATAAAACATGCTTGGTAGCTGAAAGATTACAAGCAAAAATACAATAAAAGTACAATGTCTATTACAAAGAAGTTTTTGCTCCAAGTGTCAGGCATGATACAATAAGATTGTTTATTGTTTGATAGCTCAAAATTCATTGTCTATTTTAGATGTAAAACCATCATTTCTACACGAAGACCCTGGATAGAGGATAGCCCCTCATTGCTAAACTAAATGTTTAAAATCTTTTAATTTAAGATATGAATTGTTAAATATTAATTAAGATTTTAGTGTAAATAAAAAAAGATTTACGTTGGACTAGTTAATTAGAATATTTATTAAATTATAATAGTTATTGGAATATTTATTAAATTATAATAGTTAGAGGTGTAATCTCATATAGATAATTTAATGTGTATGTGAATGTAGAATTAAGAGTGTTGAATAGGAAACTGAGTGTACTTTAGTAGTGTTTTCAACTATTGTTCAACAAATATTCCTACTAGAAACTATAAGCAAAATAATGAAAAATGCATGAACAAATTATCCTGCTCAACCTTTTAGCTGTTTCCATCAAACTAAAGCCAACCTAATATAAGCCAGACGTAGAAACTAAAATTTTCTCAACAGCTCTCTCTCTCTAGTTGTTCCTATTTCCCAGTTGTGTTCTTCTGCACGGCTCACTCTGTCTTCTTAGCCTACTATCCCATGTACACACGAGTTTCAAAGTAGTGGATAATCCTGAGCTTCAGGTTGTGAAGATGCAGCTGAGCCATGTTTACTTGGCAATGGTGTATTCCTTCGAGACTGGCGCTTTGTTGGGACCAGATCAGGTTCTTTCTCAAACTCTTCAGGCGCTTCATCGCTGTCACTATCGTCTTCGCCTTTGAAAACTGGGTGGATGTAAGCGTTTTGAAGGAAGCTTTTCAAGTTCAGGTTGGGCTCTCTGGCTCGTTCCAATGTATCTTTCATCATTGCTTCCTGCAAAACAATGGTAATGGCAGAAAAGGTGAAGATGAGATTATTCAAGCCGGGGAAATTAACACCAAACGATGACGATATAAGAACACTGAAATAGAGATGGTAAGTGCTCACACAGAGCATTAAAGCATTACATTATGATAAAAGGAATTTGAACAGGCAAAACATGCCAAGAGAATTTTTGAGATTTATACAACAGAAACTGGTTGTATTATTCTGTTTCAGGAAATCTGGAAAAGAGAGAAAGGAAAAACAAAAGAGAGAAGATGAACCAAGCATGCTATATTACCTCCAATGGATATCTAACAAAAGCAGGTTCATAACGGCCTTTGCAGAACAAATGGAACCATATTGTCAATACTGGGAGTGTAATGAGCAACGGTGTTGACTGAGCCGCTTCTTTTGTGCTCAACAATCCCATTAGCAGCAGCTGTGAGACAATTACTGCAACTATGATGCGTCCATGGACATCAGGCCAGAACGCTGCAGCACTCTCATACTCCTGATTGTAAACATTTATAATCTACAATTCCATGCAGCAATCTATTTTCAGTGAGGATCCCCACAATCCAATAATGTAGTGCTTGAAATCCAATACTGTAGTTTGAATGACAATTCTGGATTTGATTTAGGTTTTTACCTGATGACGATACACAACAAATGCGAGGGCAAAGAATACTATGATGAAAGGAAGTAGGATGGGCGACACCACAGCATAAACGAGGCCAAGTAAGAAATAAAGTTGTATTTGTGGTTCCCCTGTGTTGAAACCAAGAGTTCCTGGATCCATCGCCTCTTCCATATCCTTTTCGGTCTTCACCATGAAAAACATTTTCAGGTGATAGATTATCAAGGGTTTCAGTCTTAAAATCTCCCCAGCAACTCCAGCCCACCCGTCAACCATGATGTAAGTTATGAAGAAAGTTGCTTTCATAGGTATGGATACTCCGATTGTCTTTGGTATTCTGCAAACATTGGATTAAAGTGTTGAGTAGAAATAAAACTCGTAGGTAATTATGGACTGATTGAATTGCAAGAAATGTATGAAGCAAAAGTTTTAAGCATCTTCTAAAAGCTCACCACATACACTTCAGAAGGTCCAATTTCTACTTACACAACATGGGATTACATAAAATCCCCTTGCATGCATGGCTAAAACAACCAAACACAAAACAAACAGCAGAACCAAAAATTTAAAGCGAAAAAGGTAGTGAATCAAGCTTTATAAGTGATCTTTTCTAACCCCAGCAGCTAATGCACAAAGCACACACAAACAGATGTCGAGCTGCATCGAAAGAACAATTTCGAGAGTGCTGCATAGGCTAATAAATTGGAAACATTGAGAATATGAGAACAACATACTCAGTTGCAGACTGGTGGATAAAATTATCCAGTTGTTGAAATGCAGTTCCGGTGATTATGCTTCCGAGAAATACGTTAATGAACTGGAAGATGTAATATCTAGCCGCAGATCTCCTCTCTAGGCCTGATAGGCTAATGAATCCCTCAAATTTAGACATTAGCATCAATATGGAGGGTAGAAAAATAAGAAAAATCTTCAAAGCAATTCCAGGAAGGAAACCTTGAATGAATGACTTTATCACTTTCCTGCACGTAATAATTAAATGTCATGCAGCTGTGAGCAAACAAATGATGAACACAGGTATATCTAAAAAGAATAAGGTCAACCCTGAGAAGAAGACACTCACATTTCAATTATAGGTTTCAGGAACGGGAGTGCTTTCTCAATTCCTTCAATGTTTGCAAGGGACTGTACAAATGCAATGGGAACCATAAAGAAGAAAGTAAGGAAGAAAAATGCGACAGCGATAACGAGCCTTCTTAGCGCCAGTGAAACAAATGGAATTGCGAGGTTGTCCCAGTATACATCACGGGGTTCAGGAGCCCACTCAGTCAACCACATAGCTGGATTTTTGGTTTGTTGTGTTTGTGCACAAACAGCAGCTCCCCATCGAGTTTTGAAGGAAACAAATGCTGCTGGCATGATTGCCTTGGGATTGTTCACAATCTCGTCTCTCTCCAAGGAGATCTTAATTTTGAAAGAACATGTGGTTAATTGCTTGCATCAAGGCTGACTACCTCAACTAAGTTCATATTATCAACATGAAGTTAATTGTGAAGTACCACTTACTTCTCTGGACAGCCTCTCAATCTCAGATGTATAGTGATCAATTGCATCCACCCTAGTCCCGAAAAGGCCAAGAAAACCAGTCTGCTCAATGAAAAATAAATTTGGCACTACATGTTAGTGATTAGACTCTGAATAACATTTTCTTATACATGGTCCTGTAAATTGAGTGTAGAAGCACTACATCTGGAAAGGCTTAAAAACCAGGTAAAAAAACCAAAACTGGTGACTTTAATAGGATGTCATCAGCAATGAATACCTTGCGGGAGGGCAATCTGGATTTGTTTCTTGAATATTTGATTTGATAATAGTCAAGCCAGTTCCTCATCTTTTTCTTCTCGTTGACTAGGTGAGAAAGTTGATTAGCATTGTAGACAACCTGCAAGAAAATGTCAAAAACAAGGGAAAAGAATCATAACATGATTTACCTACCCAGAACAGCTTTTTGGGCCAAAATAGGTGACAGAAGAGATTGAAGAAAGCTATTTCATGAAAATGTTTTTCCCGTTTTTTATCAGATAAAAGATCAAACCTGATAAGTGAGATAATCATTAGGATGGTTGACTAGGAAAAAGTGCTCCACGAGTTCACTAACCGATTCATCAGCATCTGGTGGCACATTTCTAACCAGTACCTGTACCAAAGTACATTACTTCACCAATGAGGAACTGGAAGAAAAGAGTTACTAAGAGTGCTCAAAGGAGATCATTAATTATTTTTTTTTTCTGGAAGAATATGCATCCATGTGTCAATCAAAGCATGGTTGCGGCATGCATCTAGCAGCATCTGATTGGCCCTGAAGATGTTCTCAGTCCTATATATCTTTAATTGATGGTAAACATCCAACCTTGATTTCATGTCACCTTCTTGATTAACACTGTAGTGCTTTAAAGAAATAGCATTAGCAGAATTGCTCTTACTGTAAATTGATCAGGACGTCGTTTTTCTGATGCAAGAAAATGCAACCTCATTTTAGCCACTATCTCATACTCCTTTTTTAGCACATAGCATGTCCAAAAGGTAGAGGCATAGGCCATCACCAAATGGGTCCAGAATCTGCAACAAACATTTTACGTTGAGAATCCAAACCTACTCTGCGAGCAAGAAATTCTATTGAAGAAACAAATACAGTAAATTTCATTATTGATAAAGAACTGTTCAACATTAGGCTAAAAATATTTTAAAAACTTGATTTAAAAGCAGAAAAGATAACAAAACGAATTGGCAAGAGGTGCTGCATACCTGTTTGATCCTGTGGGTATATTTGAAATAGAGAGCTTATCTAAATCACTGTAAGTCAAATTAGAACGCTCCAAAGTGCTATTTGTCCAGTTAACTGGCACTAGGATAGTGAAGGCCAGGAATGCAATAGGAACAAAGATCTTAAGCCTGCATTTAAGAGGAAATAAAAAGGAAGAGTGATTCTTTGAGAATAAAGGTTATACAAGTCAATAATATGTGAAAGAGTGGACTAACAGTTCGTGATTGGGGCAGCATCATTCATAAAAAAAGAGTAAACCTACCAAACCTCCTAGGAGCACTCTGGCTTTGACTGATGAACAGTGACACATGAGTATGTGTGAACATTTTCAAGGTTAGGTGAAGCGACTTGAGAGAGACATTTCAAGACATCAAAATACCAATTTCAATCGAAATTAGACCACATATCCATCACAAGCAAATCACACAAAACGCATAACAAAAATTGAATAAAATAACTATCAGATCATACCCTATCAGGTAAATCCTCAAGTAAACAGCAGAGTCCAATCCAGCATGGTCAATGAGCTCAGGTTCCGGCATATGTAACGCCGCAGGCATCCAGTTGAGAAACCTCACATATGACCTGAAGTCCAAATTGACAACCTTGCCAACAAAGGCACCGGTGCCGGAAGGACTGCTCCTTAACCCCTTGATATACCATTTGGGAAAGTAGACCCTATCATTGACTGGTTGAATCCGGAGAATTGCAAATGCGAAGAAGAAAGCAAACGCAGTGAGAATGTTAATTGCTGCTGCTACTCCTATATCACTCAGTGTCGCCATATGTTTTCTGTCTATCTATCTATCCACTTCACGTGAAACAGCCAATAGTTTATCTTCCGATCCCTGCATCGAAGGACAACCTTTTTAGTGTTCAAATTCATTGCGGCAAATCAATGTACAAATTAAAATCGGAGTAAAAGGGAGGAAAGAAGCTCTTCGGTCACATGAAAATCAAGCCACCGACAATTATCTGGAATCTCAAAATCAAGGGGCTTACAAAGTCCTGAATTTTCAAAATTTCCATCCCCCATATGCCAGACAATAGCAAACACTTACACGAAATTTCCAGTAAAAACTCCTATCTCTCCTTCTTCCATCCCTACTTAATTTCTCAGCAACCAAACACACTCCTAAAATTAAATATATAAAAAATCACACTGCAGTACAGAAGCTTACCAGCAGCACCGTAAAGAAATCAAAGCAAAATAGTGTATGTTTCTAAGGATCCAAACTTGTGGTTGATTACCTATGAAACACTGCAGCGCTGTGGAAACGAGAAAACCTTCGCGTTTGAGTGAGCAATGCAAGAGGGAAACAGAAGAAACGTATGTACTTTACAAAGTCTTGAACCAGTAATAGTATTATTGGTTCCTTCTCTCTCCCAGTTTTGTGTATATCATCATCTGGTTGCCTACTTGTCTTGATCCTCCAAAAAGCTAATGTAAGAGTATTATCACTGTCCTTGCACTTTCTTCTCCTTCTCTTTTCGTTTTCCTTATATATGTGTATATATATATATATATATATATATATATATATGTGGAAGAAACAGACGCGCGCACAATGTCTGTGCCTGTGTGAGAGATAGTATAAAAGAGAGGGAGGAACAGAGGAGGAGGAGCCGAGGAGGTGTCTTGTCTTAAACTCTCTTTTTGACGTTACAAAATACAAAGAGTGTCGTCTAGGGTAATTTTCTACTGCTTTTTTCTTTCTTTTTTTGAAGGTGGAACACGATGGGAAAAGTGGGGGTGGCACTGCCGTTGCCGACTGGGCTTTTGGAGGTTAGGTGATTAAAGATTAGGCAGGTGATAGCGATGGATCTATAACGGCTACTCCTAGCCATGCATGGTATGTTTGTTTTTCAAAGTTAATAATAAATTATCCTTTAATTAATTGATACCGAAATTATTTACTGGTATTTATGATTTTGAATACGTTTATAGCATATAGTGCCTTTGTTGTTTTTATGTTAATGGACCGTTGAGATTACTCATTTTAATTGTTTGTTTTAAAAAAAATCTTTTTTGCTATTCAAATTTAAATATCTTCCATGAGAAATATTAGAACAACAGTATAGAAATTTCAAATAAAAAATCAGCCCACCAAACATCATTTCAATCAATCAATGAAAGCCATGTTTAAAAATATAATAATTATTATTTTTTTAAAAATAGAATTATATTAAAATTATATTGTTTATTTTGTATTTTTTGAAATTTATTTTTTATTTCATCAAAACCATCTAAAAAATATATTAAAAATTGAATTTTATGTAAACAAAAATCTATTTGAAAACCCAATTCTACAATAACTTCATTACACCACAGGATAAAATCATAATTAATTGTTTTTCTTTGTGTCCGTAATTTAGATGATATAATTAATTCCTTTTGTTTTCTGTCCGTAATTTGAAAAAGGTGAGAAATAGAAAGAAAATTGGTGGGTAAAGAGTGAAAATGATATCATTTCTTTTCTTTTCTTTAATCGTAAGGTCACATGCCAAGACAAGACAATGCAAATCATGTTTTAAACGGCCTTTCAAGTTCAGACCTAAATTTGCGGGCATTCATTATAAATTATATTTTTATGATCTCTCTCTAATGTTCAATAATTTAATATTTTTAAAAATAAATTAAAATACATTACCAAATAGATTCTAAGTTTATAAAGAATATGTTTGAGAACATAGTAATAATTATTTTTTAAAATATTTTTTATTTAAAAATATATTAAAATAATATATTTTTTAATTTTATTTAATTTTATTTTTAATATTAACATCAAAATGATCAAAAATTAATAATTTAAAATAATAAAAAATAAATTTTTAAAAACTTCCATTGAAACTCCGTCGAAATGTTTCTTTTTATAAGATTTTATTTGCTTGGTTCTATCCTAACAATAATCTTTTTTTTTTCTGGTTATCAATTTATGAAAATAATAGTAAATTTATATGTCGGTGGTGTAAAAATTATGGAAACAATATCAAAGTCATACTCTAATTTAATATATGAGTTTTATGTATAAGGAAACATTATATATATAAAAAAAAAACTGATTTGGTATGGAATATCTACTTTATTGATAGAATATTTTATTTACCTTCTTTTTTTCCTTTGATTTAGTAATTTTATTTGTATGATATTGGGTTTAAGATTCTCACGAATTACTAAAATGTTCGAATAAATTGTTCAAGAAATCTTTGATGGAATGTCAGTGTAATTAATCAATAGTTAGCCATATTATTATGGAACCTTTGACTGCATACAGAATAATTCCTTCCGGTAAGACGAGTTCTTCACCAGAAAATAACGCTTCTTGAAGACTAGAGCCCATCGATGATGGTATTTCCTGAAATGTCAGGAGTCCCGGTGGTTTTTAACAAGGTTAAGTAAAAAAAATATTAAATTAAAAAACTTTTTAAAAAATAACTAAACAAATTAAATTATGAAAAAAACTGATTAAAATATTAAAAATATAAAAAAAATCAAACCAAACCTATTAAAAAGTCAAAAAAAAAACCTCTAAAAAATAATATAGTTTTTGATTTTTAATAAAAAGTAACCAAATTGAACCGAAACTGAACTGCACCAAAACCAGTGAGTTGGGTTTTGGTTTTTAATATAAAATAATCAAATCGAACCAAAACCGGCTGATTTGAACTAGTTTTGGTTCGATTTCAGGTTTTTTCATATTTCATAAAATTTTAATTTGATTGTTTTTATAGGTAAAAAACCGAGTAAAACTAAAAATAATTATTCCTAGCTTTTAGCTCCTAGCAAATTTGTTTAGGAACCGGGGGTGGGTCATTAAAGCACTCTACTTCCATGGATGGATGATGGGTCTTATGGGATTTTAATTTCCCATTTTGCCTGAAAAAAACTCTTGAAAAAATTAAATTGCTTTGCAAGAAAAGGAGAAAAAGGTTTGATATTATGTGGATCTCTTGTGTCAAGTTCTAAAGAAATAGCTTTGTAATCATATCTATAGTGTTTCCTTTGATAACATATAAATGATTGTATAACTATTGTTTTGTAAAGCAGCGTCTGGCAGTTTAATCCATCATCAACTGGATTCCTTTCCAAGAAAAGAAAATCTCGAAAGATTGCTCTTTTTTCCATCACATGCCCAAGGTTTTTTTTTTTTAGTCCTTCAAAAGTTTTGAGGATTTTTATTTTAAAATTTCAAACTTATATTTTTTACTAAAAAAAAAATACATCATCTAGCATTGGATTTATTGGGTATTCGACTTCATATTTGTTTTATAGAGTTATTTTGGTCTCATGATTTAAGTCGTGAATTTTACAAGTTAGTCGTGTTGATTTGTGTTATTTTTTTATTATTTTTTTAATTAAGTTTTTTCTTGACCCCATCATTCAACATTGGATTAATTAATAATTAAGTTTTATGATTATATTTTTATTTTATTTTTATATAGTTATCATAGTCTCATGATTCAAGTCACTAGTTTTGTAGATTAGTCATGTTAAATCGAGTTTTTTATATTTTTTTATTAAATATTTATTTTTTCAATTTTATTCTTCAATATTAAGTTTATTTTGAATTGGACTTTGTAATTTTTTATTTATTTGTCTTCTATGGAGTTATTATGATCTCTTGACCTGGATTTGGTGGGTTGACTCGGGTTGATCCAGTTATTTTTTTATCCTTCTTCTATTTGATTAGTTATTCAATTTAATCCTTTTAATATTGAGTTGATTAAAAATTAAGTTTTTTATATATAAAAAAATTATTAACTTTCTATAAGGTATCACGATCTTATAGCCAAGTTGCGGTTAGACCAGTTGCCTTGGGTATTTTTTATCTTATTTTTAGTTGAATTTTTTTTTTAATTCCATCATTCAATATTTGATTGATTGATTGAGAATTTAACTTTATAATTTATTTCGGTTTATGTTCTATGAGGTTATTCTGATCTCATAATCCGAGTCAGCGGTTTGTTCGGTTGACTCGGGTGATTTTTGGTATTTATTTGTAATTGATTTCTTTTTAATTTCATTCTTTAATAACCCAATTAAATCATATAAAGCAAACACCTTTCTTTTTTTTATTTATATTTTATATTTATTAAAACACATTAACTTTCAGCTAACTAAATAAATAAATAAAAATCATTGTAAAATACAGAAAACTCCCTCCACACCAGTTTTAAAACTTTTGTTTTCTAACGCATTTTAATTGTTTCACTTGTTAAAATATATAAAAAAACTTATTTATCATAATAATTTATAAGCATTGTGAAGACTCAATGCACTGTTCCATTTTAAGCACAATTAGGTTTTGTTAACTAAAAAAATAGAAGAAGAAGAAGAAGAATAGTCTAGTCTTGGTATTTTATAATATAATTTTTAATAGAAGAAAAAGGTGTAATAACCCTATGAATTGAAGGTGCATGGTGTAAAGTTTTCAAAACCCAAGATGCAAGGTACAATCGCACCTAAAACACAGAATTGTGAGGCTAATTAAATTAAAAAGTGTGTTTGGTGTTGTGGTAGTTGTTGTGGTTTGAAAAAAAATGTTTTATAAAAATTATTTTTAATTGAGGTTGATTTGAAAAAATATGTGTTTAGTTAAAACTGTGGTTAAAATTGAGGTTGGAGAAAAAGTAGTTTAATGTGTTTGGTTAAGAATACTTTGAGAGTATAAAATAATTTTAAAAAATATATATTAATATTGATAATTTTTAATTTAAATATTATGAATTTAATTATTGTTATTACATCATGAAATAAATCATATTTTATATAAAATATTTTTTATTATTCCATAAAAAAGGTTCAGGCAGTGCAAGTGAACAATGTATCTTGTACACTGTTCATGTTAATTACACTGTTTATTAAATAGTGCAATTAACATGGATAAGGCAAAAAAAGCAACAAATCTTTACTTTTGTTTTTAACTGTATTTCCAACACAAAAAACACGTGAAACCTAAATAGTATAGTGCTTTTTTTCTTAACCAAATAGAATTAAAATACAACCACGTACATAAACAAAGGTTTCGTGTGCGGGCAAGGCAAGTTATCTAGGATTTCGCTTCATATTGTGTGTACAGCTTTTCAAGAATATTAGAATTGAGAGGTCAGGCCACTTTAGATGCCAAATTTCAAAGATGTACTGTACATACAGACAAATTCTGTGTCAAAAAGACAGCTCCACGTGAACATTTACGAAAAACAAATAATTATTGCATGATCACGCATCCACAGCACAACACGACCGCACGGACAGCCCCTTGCACAGATGACTTGTGTAGCAGTGTAGGGCATCATCTTCTTTGATGAACAGCAATTTGGTGAGTGTCCATCTCCTTCATCATCACAGACCGCCACCAGGAGAGTCGCATGGGGCGGTTTTAGATCCACAAACACCCTCATTCTCAGTTAATCCACTCAATCGATAACACACATCCAAAGCCAAAGTCCCAGATTGAACCACGTCACCACCAAACCAGCATGTAATAAGAAGACGGTGAGGAGAGATTGAAGCCTGGTGTTGTACCTGACATGGCCAAATGACCATGAATACGACATTGCTAAGAAATGTAGAAGTAAATAAGTAATCATGCACATGATTTCATGCTGGAGAGATACAACCCTTTAAAAGCTTCCTTGGTTTCTTGAGGAACCTTGGGGAAATAGTCAACAAACTTAAAACACTGCATTTTTACAATTCAATTTTCTTACTTGTGGGGAAAAAAAACTCATGGTTTATTTTCTTACATCTGATACAAACAGGAGCTTAGCTTTGGACCATTCTAATCTTCCATGCTACGTTATGCCACAAATCATCCAAGCATGGGTTCATGGTTTATTTTATCTTTGACAACCAATCAGCTGTTTTATGTGCCTTCGGTAACCAACTGGCTATGATACCCCCTTGATTGATAATGCGAATTTACACAAAATCGGACAGTCAAATAAGCCAATGAAGTATCTTAAGAAGAGAAGAACAAGCAAGATTTGTATAGCTTACCATCTATTCCTTTTCAAGAACCACTCCACACGGGCATTGAAGTGACTTGTGGAACACTTTCATGTGCTTCTCCATTTCACCCCGTTGAAAAGCTTGCCCACATTTGTCACAGTGCAAATGGTTTTTGGACTCTTCAATCCTCAGGATAATTCCACAACCAGGATGCGGACAGACAATATTATGTCTGCTACAAAAGGCTTTGTGCAATGCTATACTTCTGCTGGGTATAAAATGCTTGCAGTTCCTACACTCTACTGTATCAATGTGCATAGACGATGAAGATCCAGCTTGTTGACCCACTTCGTGGTTTGCTATTTCTTGAACACTCACTGATACCTTGCACTCTGTTGTTCCTTTAAAACCATCCACACCAATGCTGTAAGCACCCATTCCTAAGTTCTTAACCTTATAATTTATAATGGTGGAGGGTTCCCTTCTTCCACCATCCCAGATTCTGCCTTTCCAAATATTGGCTTCAGCACAGGTTGACTGCTCTCCAGACTTGAATCTGGACCGACAACATCAACTTTAATATCTGTTTCCAAGACAGAGTCACTGGATGAAGGTCTCAACTTTAGAACCTGTAATTTGTATGTCAGTATTCCATGGTTGACAGTGATCAAATCACCTTGGAAAGAGTAGCATGCTGCTGGAGGCTTGTTTCAAGGACAGCCTTGTGATTGGGTTAAGTCAGAAAACCCAACGACATCTGGTTCAAGCTTTGCAGAAGTTCCTTTAGGCAGCCAGACATACCGAACCTCAATCAAAGGAGCCTTTGGAGAATCTAGGGGAAAGAGGTTACTCCATACATAAGGAGGGAGCCCTCCTGAACCTTTCTCTGCAGTAAAATCAAGAACACCTGAGTGGGTCATCGACTGCTTTGAGTCAGCGTTAATCATCTCTGAAGATCCTTCTTGATGAATCACTGATAATTGGAAATACCTTGATCAGAAAATTCTTTGAAGCAAGAAGGCAGTAGTTTAATCATATCTCCGCTACCCTGAAAAGAGAAAGCTTCTAGGATGCTAGAAATTACTATTCCTCTCCCTGAAAGCAAATTTTCTTGCATTTGCTCATCAGCCTGCAGAGAAAACCAACTTCTTGTAAGCATCAAAAAGGCCATCAACATTCTAATCTGGAAAAAAATATTAAATTTGGAAACAGAAAAACAAGACATCGGAATCTCCTACAGCACTGCGTACATATGTAATTAGTAACAGCATCATGTGACTCATGTCCATCAATTATGTCAAGCAAGATTCCATAATTATGTTAAAAAAAAACTTCATTTCATTTTGAGACCAAATGCAGAAACTGGTGACCACTAAGCAGTCAAGAACTTTCTGTTTCTATAATTTATGATGAAACATTGGAAGTTCTTTGCAACATTGAGGCGAATTGGGTTAGAGAATTCATATTCCAATAAATCTATAAAACAAGAAATTCAACCAATCCATTACGACAAAGAGCAGCTTTTTAGTTAATTCGATTATGATGATGTTTGAAAGAAACTTTTCAACAACAGATAAGTCATGCTAAGCGCATTCAAATCCTCAACAAACTGCCGATACCGTCATACGAGTGCAAACTAGATGGATAATTGTTGCAGAAATAGAAGAAAACAGGTAGGTAACTGAGATATCTCCAATACAAACGTTGCCATAATGTCAGTCAAATTCAATTCCTGCTATAAAATCAAGACACTAACATTTCATTTTCCCACTTTTGATCATCTATAGTTCCCTCCGGACCGCAACGAAACAGATATAGCATTTGACAGCAGCACAGATGCAATTCACATGCCACAAAAGTTCAAGGCCAGACAATGCATGTTGCTGCTCACATAGGCTCAAAGGTCAAAAGAAACAAGAAAATAATCAATCTTAATTAACATAACAAAATCCCAGAAAGTTGATCAATTTGTTAATCTTGTTTGAAATTAATTTCACGAAAAACAGGGAGCAGGGAGAGATTAAACAAGAATATCAAGAAAGAGAGCATGATAATAATTTCAATAGAAGGGGTCTAAAAAAAATCAAGCAAGAACCTTGAGATGGGCATGAATGGCATCGAGACTACGACATCGATGAACAGATTCAATGGCTTCTCTTTGCTTTATGGCCTCTTCTTTCGCTTTCCTCTCTCTTTCAAGTTTAAGTTTGGCCCTTTCTTTCCTCTCTGTTCTTTCTCTAACGACTCTCTCGCTCTTCTCAGTTCAAAATCCATCTTCTTCTTTCTCTCTCTCTACAAGAAAGACAACCTTGTATCTGTATCTGTATCTGTATCTGTATCTGTATGTGTTGGAGTGATTTTAAGGATCAATTGCAAGTTTGGTTCCTCTGTCTTTTCTTCTTGAATTGATGATCGGTATGGAATAAGGATGAAAACAAATGTAGACTTTGATGATGACGAGATTTATGATGATTTCTATCACTTCATTTGGAACTAAATTAAATTGAACTCAATTTATAATTAAATTTAAATTTAATTGATAATCTATTTAAAATATATGATTCAATTATACTGTGAAAATAAATTAAATTATTAATATTTTATTATTTTATTTTTAATTTAAAAATCGTTTTTTATACAGAAATCATTTTTTATTATAAAAATATTTTATTTATTTAAAATGATATAAAATATAGGTATTTTAAAGAAAATATAAATAGATATATCTCTTATTAATTATTTGTTAAATTTTTTTCAGAATATATATATATATATATATATATATATATATTAAAAAAAAACTTTTCAAATTAAAATTTTGGAATGATGAAAGAAAGAAAGAAAGGAAAAAAAGAAATGAAAGATTAATAACTTACCTAAATGAGGAACACAAGGATTAATGCAAAATATTTGAAATAGAGTTTTATAATATTACTTTTTACTTTTATATTTTTCATAAACAAGTTTTATTTAAAATTCAAATTAATATTCTAAAATAATTCAAATATAAAAATTTATTTAATGAATTAACAAGGATTAATTAAAGAGGGAAAATTATTATACCAAAAAATTATTATTCCCCTCGTTACTTATCATCTGAACAATAACATGTTTTTATTTTTTATTTTATTTTTAAAAAAACTTATTTTAATATTGAGTTTATTAAAAATTAAATTTTATTATTTATTCTGATTTTCTTTAGACATTATTATCATGATTTAAAAATATATCATGATATTGGGTTGATATTTAGTTTTACAATTATCTATTTTTTCAATTATTTTATTAAATAAATAATATTTTAAAAATAAATAATTATAAATTAAGCTTCACGATTCATTTAAATTTACTTTCTACATAATTATTGTAATTTAAAAAAAAACATATCAACAATGAGTTAATGTTTGGTTTTTTAAGCATCTTTTTTAATCATATTATAAAATAAAAATAATTCTAGAAAAAACATATTTATTGAGAATTCATGATTTAGTTTAATTTATTTTTTATAGGGATAATTGTGGTCTTAGAAAAAATTTCAGTACTGAGTTGGTGCTTAGTTTTGCAAGTATCTATTTTATTTTATCATATAATTAAGTAAAAATAGTTTAAAATAGTAAAATTATTGAACTCAATAGAATTTATGATTCAGATCATGTGTTTGATAAATTAACCCGAGTTAACCGGGGTTAATTCAATATATTACTATATCATTTTAAAAATAATTTTAAAATCAAATCATGCTTTTACTAATCTGATTTTTTCTTAACTCATCAAATTAACGAGGACAACTCTTATATAATTTTATTTTAAATTTAATTTAGATAAAAAATAATATAAACGGGAGGTTATAGATTTAACCGGGGGTCAAGTTTAAGAAAACCATCAAAGAATTTACTTTAATTTTAACATTATTTTTTTACAGGTAAAGTTCTTTCAATCCCGCCATGACGTGGCTCCGGGAATTCTAATCCCAAATCCATCTTCTTGTTTTCAAAACTCCAGAAGGATCTGGGTCTATCTTGCCCCCTGTTTTTTTACCTTCGTTTTTAAGGGAAGGACGGTGGCACCCTGTTTTCTTGCTGGGGCCCGATTATGTAAAGCAAATAGCCTAATTTAGATTCATATATATGCTGCCCAGACTCTCTTTCCATGTCCATTTTATTACAAGTTATGAAGCCCAGCAAGAGCTATCCTGTTTCACATCACGCCCAAAAATGTATCGATATCATAAATATTTCTGAATCAATTTCTATTAAAGAAGTTTTGAATCAATTTATAAGTTATGAAGCCCAGCAAAAGCTAGCCTAATTTACCTCTTATAGTACTAGCTAGTGTGTGTTTTTTCAGAAAAGCATGCATGCAAGAAAGAAATTTGAGCATGGTGAAAATCACTAAAATTAAGTTCTTCAGCTTTATAAGAAAATACTGTCCTTCCAACCTGGTTTACGGGCTTCGCTACCATTATCGAGAAACTGATGTTTACATGCACCGGCATCATTCGAGACTGCGCTTCTTAATTTATCAGTTCAGCAAGAGTTCATGAGAATTCCTTGCCACTATTCTAGTAAGCACTTGAAGCTTGAAGAGTTGTTCTGAGCACCATTTTTTATGCGAATCTCATGATCATGTGATCACGCAACCCACAATCAAAATTAAAATCTGATCTCGAAAAGTCGAAGTAAGTCTGATAGGAGTGCGATATATTAATGGAAACCTTCTTCAAGGCACCAACACTATTTGAATGAGTATAATGATGTCACGAAGCCAGTTAATCTTTGATAAGTCAAATTCAGTTCGTTCAAGAACTGAAAAATGCAAGAATCACTCTCACACGTTAAAACTAAAAATCCAGAAGTAATAATCATCAAAGCTGTCAAAATTTAGGTTACATGTGTTTAAATAGTTCTTAAAAGTAACCCTAATAGATCTACCTTGTGAGCTGAACTGATCCTATACAAAACTGACCCAAAAATCCTAAACTGAAAAGCCCATAACCTGATTCAAACAAGTTTTGAACCCTAGCTCAAAACAAAGTTTTAATTAAGCTCAAACATGAAAGAAAATAATAAAAATAACTAATTTATCATTAAATACTATTAACCCTTTTTTCCTTGTATAGCTAGGATGAATAAAGAATCCATATTGTAGGAAAAGAATCATAACCAAATAGAAAGTTCACAAGTCAAATGAAAGTAAATAAGAAAATTCATACAGCCTCTGTTAACCAGCATTGCGATGCCTTCCCAAACTCTGATTAACCTGAATTTTTAACCCAAGGTAGGAAAACATGTCTAAAGAGTCCACATAAAATATTAGTCCAATCCAGCGGTCAGATTGAGAATTATAATTGCTGTCATAAACCTGGACCGTTGCGCTTTTTACATCAAAATCCAAATCTGACTTTACTTGGATCGTATCACAAGGCTGAACTGTATCAATTCCTCTCATGAAAAATACAAACTTATCTTCCCTAAACATTCCCTGATCATTTGTATGCATGGCAATTCTTCTCATGTTCCAAAGATATCTTCAAGCGGAAACTCTACAAAAGAGAATTTAATTTTTCCATTAAAGTTCCGAATAAACTAGGAAGAACATTGTTGCTGCAATTTGTTTCTTTTTGTTTCTTGGTTTGTTGTTTATTTCATTGCATAATTCTGTTTAGGTGAGCTGTAAACAGAATCTCTATGTTTCCGTCATCTATTGGCGTCTTCTAATGCAATATTATACTTTTCAAAAAAAAAAAAACTGGGAAGAACATATCCATAGTAGAAATAAGGATTTATTTATTTTTTTTTTTGTAACAGTAAAGCATCGCATGATTTCGGCATGCTCATGCATGACAAAACTAAGTTGATACTACTGTTTTTCAACAGTGCAATGAGTCTACGTGATGTTTATTCAATTTTCTACACGATAAATATTCTGTTCATCAACATAAGAGCAATCTTTCTCGCTCAATATTTTTCTAATATTGTTCAATGCATTCTCCGCTGCTCTATTATGCGCAACTTCTTTCTTCAGACCATAGATGCCTCTGCCCGCAAACTGACCATCAATGAAAACATCAAAAGCCATGTTTTCTTTCCACAAATCTACAAATTTTACTTTAAGATTCCTTTTCTGGCACACTTCATACAACTCTGTGACGGGATGAACTTTAAGTGTTTCTTGACTAATTATGGGCTCCAGCAAATCCTTAAAAATCTAACCAAACACAAACAGTTAGCAAATGAACTCTGTAATTCTTTTCTTCTTCTTAATCATGATTTTTTTTCTAGAACTGTGGTAAATAAGGTACGTACCTTCCAGACAACATCAATGGAGAAATTGCTGTCGATGAAAACGGCTCCTATTGCTGCTTCAACAATGTCAGCTAGTGCTTTTGGTGCATCAACAAGACCGTTAGAGTGCAAGGGATAGTCCAAGATTGCTTGCGAGAATTCCCGAATCTGTTTTGTGAGTCGTCGTCAAAACAAGTGAAAAATCTATTGATTTTAATCATTATCATATGCTCCACCCAAAATTAAAGTCGGTTGCCAAACATGCCCCAAATTCTTTTCAGAAATGACAACTGATAAATCCAAAAGTATTAATTTATTGGGTTAAGATTAAAATGAAGGTGATTTAGCAATTTATTCTATAAAAAAATCAAGGGATTTCTTGGGATCTACAGCATCTAGGAGCAAAATTTTAGAAAAAATATTAAAAAATATTACAAGATTGGTTGGGTGTTACATTTTCAATCATGCAAATACTATATATATATATATAAAATATCAATAAAAAAAGAAGCTATAATTTTAAATAATATGTATATTATAAGTTTATAGACTTAACCTAAATACAAATAAAATATATATAGGTTAAATTAAAAGTATTATTATACTCTTAATAAATAAAATTATATAAATATTATTTAATTATATATATATATATATATTAAATTTTAAATGATTTTTTTAGGTATCGGAACAAAGTTTGAGAGCACTTCCAACTTATCTTTTTATTTTTTAAACATAATTACCTGCTAAGAAAAATTAAAATAGATACTTGCCAATCTCGAAGACTTTTGAAATTAGATTAAATATTCTTCAAGTGCTACGAAAGATTTTATATTAAATCATGGAGAGCCACGCAACTAGGGTGAAACTTCTAGCGTATTTGACATATTCAAAGTCGGTCTCAGTAAACAAACTGAAAAACACGTTGTAAGAAATTAATAGATGAGAAGACTTTATCGTGCGCTACTGTACACTTACTTGTTCCTCAAGGAGAGGCATCTTGTGCCGTAAATACCGATGCAATTTGTGTTTGATGGCAACACGAGCTAGCTTCTCTGTATCCACGTTGGCTGATCTGAGTCGGGTTAAAGCCCCCGGTGGCAAATCCGGGTACAAGAAGTACTGTTCTTTTGTGAACAGCAGGTTTAGCACCGAATCACCAACGTACTCTAAACGCTCGTAAGAAAAGCACTGATCGGAGAATGAGGCATGTGTAAGAGCCTCCTCTAACAACTTCTTGTTCTTGAACTTGTAGTGGAGAATCTCCTCCACCTCGTCAAGATCCGTCAACCAATCCGTCGTCTGTTTCCCAGAAGCAACCTCTGACCGATCATCAGAACTTTCCTTCGTCCCCTTGTGACCTTCTGATGTTATCTCAAGCACTTTTATCATGTCAAGTGCTGCTGCTGCTGATTCTTCTTGTTGGGACTCCATATGGCCAGCTTAAGAGATCTATGTAAGAGAGCAGAGAACTCTTAAGAGATTAGGACTCTGTGTGTGTGTATATATATATATATGCCATAAACCTCTTATTGGAATGTGTCAACAAGAAAGTTAAAAAAGAGATGGTTCTTTTGACAGGCCAAGTCGTTAATTAGGGTTTTTGGATAGGGAATATATAGGAAAAGAAAAGTTGGAAATATTGACTTTCATGGTGAAAAGGACACGACTCTGGCACGTCATAGGGTGAGTTTTTAGGATGCTTGTGCGCCATCAGACCGCCAGATTGTGCTTCGGTCAAAACAAAGTCGGCACTGCAGCAATTTAAAAAAAAAAAAAACACAAAAAGTCAACAAAGAGAAAAGTTATTTTTCTAGTAATATAAAAAGGCATGTACGTTAATGGATTTAAAGTATATATATATTTTTAAAAAATACATTAAATTAATATTGTTTTATTTTTTAAAAATTATTTTTAACATCAACACATTAAAATAATTTAAAAATATAAAAAAATATTTTAAATAAAAAAATAAAAATTTTAAAAATAAAATTTAAACCATATTTTTAAACATATTTTTTATACTAGCGGTCAGTAATTTATGACCATTAAAATAATTAAAAATAAGGACACATGTAGAAAGTCCAAATATTATCAGTAACAGAGTCAGGTTGGTTTAACTATTTATATAAATAGTAAACTAGATAAATATATTTTTTTAGTAATTTTGATAATAATTCTGTGGAATAGATAAGTTGATTAGTGTGTTGGTCGATTGATGGAGATTTTGCATTCAATTTCACCAGGAAGCAATATTTTCTTTCAAAATACAGATGATATGGAGTTTCTTTTTGGTATTTCTTTTTAGTTCCATTCTTTTATATTAATTTTTTATTGAGTTTTATTATTTAGTACTAGGTTGATTATAAATTAATTTTTGTATTTTTTTATTATAAAAAATAATAATAATTCAACTTAATTAGTGGACATTACCAGAAAGTTGACAAATATAAACAAAGACATCGACAAAATATTTTTGTCGGTAAATTACGGTGAATTGTTTCGACTAACATGCCCTCGCAGTATCCATTGGTAAACACTGATATAAATTTTCTCTTAGTATATACCAAGAGAATTACAATTGAAAAAAAAGACATGAGAGAAAAAATCAAAAGATACGATGACATGTTATTTTTACATACATAATTAACAATGAATTTAAATTTGTCAATTAAATTCATCAGTAAATCTGTTTTTAATATTTAATTTATAACCTGACAAACGACCCTCATTTCTTCTTCTTCTTTCTTCATTTTTCTCTGCTACAAACAACACTTGATTTGTCAGCATCCCAGTTCTAATTCAATTTTTAATCCTTTTATTCACGCTACAACTAGATAATATTGAAATCAAGATAAAAAAAAATTAATCTTTTTATTCAATTTTATTATTCATTTATTAATAGATAATTCATTTTTAACTAACAACAATTTTCTCTTGAAGGCTACAGTTCTTGGAAGCAAGCCGAGCTCGAATGAGTTTTTTGTGGAAACGAACATGCAGATTGAAGATTGCCAAAAAAGGGTGCAGCAGCTTCTGGATAGCCAAGCTCAACACTTTTTGTTAGTTTTCAACTATTTTTTTTCTTAAGTTATTATTTTTTAAAAAATTTGTTGACTTTTTTTTTTCCATGATACATATAACACTCAGTTAAAAAAGAGATATAATGATGATCCTATGACCCATCCAAATATCAATCTTGATTTGTGGTTAGAGACAACTTCGTCTAGTGGACCCAATAAAAATCAAGTCTATGTATGGCTTCTCTAACACTATGGCTAAGAACATATGGACAGGTTGTAGTGTTTCAACCGTTGGATGCTCATAATTGGTTCCGAGCACTCAAACTCTAGAGTTTGAGATGATTTTAGATCAAAAGTTCAAGCTCGAATACCCATCGTGTTGTTGATTATGAACGACTTAATGCTAAGACAATCAAACTTCATCAATTATGAATAAAGATGAGATCACAGATGAGTGATACATGTGCTGCTTCTTATTCGCCCTACGATATCGATAAAGAGCCGCCTCCTCATCCTCTCTTTTTTTAGTGTCTCTATTTTAGATTAATTGTATGTGAACTTATAAATGTTTAATTTTGTAATAAATATGTGATTTTTATATTCATTTAATTTATTTTAATTATTTTCTATTTTTATTTAATAATTTAAAAAAAAACTATTTTTAAATTGTTACTAGTAAGGTTAGTGACAGACTTAGTTCGTTGATATATTCTAGAGAGTTGGAAAAGAATTACTACAAATTAATGTTATTGTCATTGTTTAATTACCGACAGAACAACAGATGGTATGTTTGACAGTTATAAGTCAAATTTACTGAAGAAAATACTGATGGACAACAAAAAAATCATCAATAGAATGACATATGGTTTTTCTGTCGGTGATATGTGATATTTATCAAAGGAGAAACTGACAAAATGAAGTAGATAATTTTTTTTGCACGTTTTTACGTTATTAAATCCATCGATAAATTAATTACTGACAGATGCATTAACATATCAAAAATCACCGATGAGATTTTTCTTGATGAATTTTTTTTTCCATAAACCCTTCGGGAAAATTCATGCCAGCGAACTATGAGTATAAATATCGGCAAAACATTTTGTCAGTAAATCTAAAAGTTCTGGTAGTGGGAGTCCTTCAATTGCACCAAGAAACAATATTTTCTTTCAAAATACAGATGATATGGAGTTTCCTTTTGGTATTTTGTTTTCTAGTTCAATCATTTAATATTGAATTTTTATTGAATTTTATTATTTAGTACTAGGTTGATTGTGAATTGGCTTTTGTACTTTTTTATCATAAAATAAAAAAAAATTAATTCAACTTATTCGAGTCCATAACCCAGGTTACAGGTTTTGTAGGTTGACTAGGGTGAAACTGATTTTTTTTATTTATTTGGATTCACCCTGCCAACAACATTACGTTAACTTTCACACGATTTAATTAAACACGAGCTAAGAAAAGAGTCAAGTAAGAATTTTTCAAGTTTAAGTTGTTGTTCTAAATTTAATAACAATACTAAAAAATATTGAAAATCTAAATATATTTTTTTATATTCCTAAAAAATTTGATTTGTGGTCAATAAATTAAGTATATAACTATAGTGTTATCATTATCATAAATAAATAAATAAATAAATAAAACCTCTTTAATTTTACAAATATTCGAGTTGAAAAATAAAGTTTAATTATTTGTACTGTTATCATTTTAGTTCACCATGATGAGATAATTTATTCACACTTATATATACTATTAAAATCTAAATACGAATTGTACCATAGTGCTAGTAATCAAGTTAAAAGAAAAGGAAAATGCAGTTATATATCCTTGAAATATCAAGCTATTTGCAATAAAACCTTCTTCATTTATTTATTGTGTCTTTTGAAATAATTAAAGCGTTCTTCAAAATGCGTGGCTATATTTTTTTTTAATCTTCAAAATAATTAAAGATGTATATAAGTTGCATGCTCACATTCTTTAATTAATTATTAAGGGATAAAATGCATGCGTGGTTTGGTGATTTCTTGGTAACTACCACTTTAAAGATATATTTTATTCTCTTTTATTATAATTATTACAGGAAAAGCTAAATAGCGTGACGTTTTTGTTTTTACTGTTCCATAATCACCATTCATCATTTTATATATTATTCTAGATTGAATTAGTTTTTTTTTTAAATTTGATACTCATTTATTTTTTTTGCATTGCTGCGCCTTTATTATTTCAAATTAGCACTTAGTTGTAATTTTTAAAAAGATGTTTAAATTGGAAAACAAAGAGTTAAAGTGAAAAAATAGGCAAAATAGATAATACCTATCAATTTTGTTTGAAAAGTATATTTGAATCTTCCATTTTTTTTGGTATTAGATAACCGGTTCCTTTAATTCTAGAAAAAATAATTTCAATACTAAACTTCATTTTCATCATTTTTAGTCTTTATTGGGTGAGAGTAAAGAGAGAAAGAATTTCTAGATTCTGTGCTAGAGAGAGAAATATGTTATTTTTATGATTCTAGCCACCAAAATGTTAGAATTTTGTTCCAAATAATTCTATATGATTAGGAGAATTTGAATCAGGTGTTTATTTTAGCTTGAAAGAGCCTAAAAAATATGAGTTCGAGATAAAATTGGGTTTGGGGTTTATTTTGGGTTTTAAAGGGACTTTTTGTGCTTTTGGAGTTTGAGGGTTGGTTTAACAAGGTTATTATGGTGTTTTTTTAGGTGTTTTGGGTTGAAAATAGGTTTTGTTTTTATAAAATCAACCACCTTGATTTTCCGGCCACCAATGGAATATAGGGATTCCAAACGATATATTGTTTTAATTTTTTCAAATTAAATTGAAGTGGATGACATATTATCCGTTCTATTATCTTACAATAAAAATTAAGGCCTGTGTGACTGGGCTCGACTTTAAGGGCTAACCCGCGAGCCTTTTATTCAGAGGCCAGATGATTGGCCTAGCCTCATTTATTTTTTATATATATTTTATTTTAAAAAAAAATGTATTTCTCATATATATTTTAAATATTTTTAATCTTTTATTTTACTTATATGGGATTTGTTTTATTATTATTTATCCTTTTTAAAATACTGATTATTTCTTAATTATATTGGATATGTTTGATTTTTGAAGAGATTAATATGATTCATTTGTTATTTCTTATGTTTTATATATATTAAAAAAATTAGAAATAAAAATATTTACTTTTTATAATATTTTTAATATATGTAACCTTGCATAATATGTTTTTTCTTTTTATTTTATTCAATAAATCTTATACATGTGACGTTTTCTATTTCAAATTAATTTTAATAAATAAATTCATTAAACACAATTAGATGAATGACCTTTATTGCAATAAGAAATATATTAATCTACTTTTGTCTCTTAGTTTTTCTAATATTATTTTTGTTTAAGAAAAAAATCTGAAGCAAAAATGGGTTTGTTGGGGTGTCTTTTTCTTCTTCTTCTCATATTGTAAAAATAATAGTTTCAAATAAAATACATTTATTAAACTTTATAAAATCCATGAATATGTTTACAAGTTTAGCTGGTTGACTTGGTACGCAGATCTAGCAAGTTGAACTTTTTCTTCTTTTTTATTTATTTTTTTCAACATCTCAATATTGGATTCTTGTTTGATTTTGAGATCGTCAATTTTTATTATCATATAGTTAAATAAAAAATAGTTTTGGAAAAGCACAAATTATAATCTCATTGAAGTCCATAACCCTATTCATAGGTTGGCATGCTAGCCCGGGTTACCTAGTTCATATGTTTGACGAGTTCATCCATTGGCTGGATATGTTTTTTTTTCCTTTAATTGTTTTTAATTTTTTTTCTTGATTTAATTCTTTAATATTAAATTGGTTGTGAAATAAACTGCATGATTTATTTATGTTTGTTTTGTATATTGTTATCATTGTTTCAAATAAGTTTTTATTTTTAGGTTGGTGCTGAATTTTGTAACCATATATTTTTATCCTATAATTAAAAAAAAGTTATTACACTCAATGAAATCCATGGCACAGGTCATTGAGGGACTGAGATCGATTCAATCTATCATTGTCTAAAAACAAATTCTTAAAAAATTTGTCATCTATTTTTTTTTTATATATATATATATATATATATATAAAAATCCAAGTCATGTTTTCACCAATCATCAAGATTGCATTTAGATCTATGAAATCAATCAATTTAATTTGGACTAGATCCCGTTTAATTTAGTTAGAAACTCGAGTTAGGCAAATAGGTTACAAGTTTCAATATTTACTTATTAATATAAGTTTAATAACATAGTAAAAATATTATTGATGTTCTTAATATATTTTTTGCATTTTAAAATATTAGTCTCTCTAGCAGCGGAGTCTGGGTAAATAAACTAGTATACACTACTCCTCGTGTATAACAAGGTCACTATATTGAACACCTCCTTCTGCAAAGTCCACTCACTGTTTTGGTAGAGCAATTTTTATTACCATCGATTATATTCTAATCTAACAATGGAATCTTATTTGTTCACAGCTTAATTTCTTTGATTTTGTTCCCTTATTTTAATCATTTAAATTATAATAAAAGTTCTATATGGTTTCAAGTCGGGCCAATTCTAGTTTGTAACCACTTGTCTAGAAATCGAGTATGAACATAATTTTTTTTTTATTCCTCTTACTTATTTCAGATGAAAATATCGATTAAAAGACGTAAAAAATATTTTAGTTCAGTTTCGTTTCAGTGTAAAAAAATTAAAATTGATCAAATTAACCAAATTGAAGAACAAAAAAACTTCTTATACACAAAATGTGATATAAAAACTAAAATATAAAAACCCTAATCACCTAACCTCATAATCAAGCAAATACATGTAGGATTCATGTCCTTTCTTTCTTTCTTTCTTTCTTTCTTTCTTTCTTTATCCTCTTTCTTTGGATATGGAAGCAATGGTTTTCTTTCATTTTATTCCAATAACCAGGTGGAAGCCCATGCTTGCAATGTTTGTGTTTCAATTTGGATTATCATTTGAAAGAACATCTCAATTGGAAGAGGAATAAGAATTAGAGAGTATTTGTTTCTGTGACTACTTCTGCGTTTGAAGCAGACCACACAAAAAAATTGTTTGGTTAATTATGAAACATGATTTATTGTTTGTGGAACCAAATATAATTTATGTTCAAAACGCAGGTTTACCGAAAGCAACTTCAAGCTACTTCTCCTTCTCCTATCTTCTTCACAGTGGAGAGTTTCACTGTCCACTGTTCACCCAAACCTAAATGCATTGTACCGGGTCCGATCCAGTAAAACAAATTCAATTTGTTTTATTTTTAATTGTGTTTTACTCGAAAAACTAGTGTTTAACATTATTCAATGACACTACATAAATTAGAAGGAGATTGCATGATGACATAACATTTACAGAATTTGATCGTAATCCCAATTTTGTTTATGATAATATTTTACTTGATGTTGTTGCATGCTCAAGAAACCATGAAAACTATAGTTCTTGTTGGATGGATTTCGTACGTAATGGAATTGCAGATAGTTTAATGAAATAATAAAAAATATTTTATATAAAGTATTATTTATTTCATGATGTAATAACATTAGTTAAATTTACAATATTTAAATTAAAAACCATCAATATTAATATATATCTTTTTAGTTATTTTATAACCTCAATTTAGAAAAACATTATTTTGATAAAAAAACATTAAACTACTTTTTGTTTAACCTTAATTTCAATCATAATTTGAACTAAATATATACAAATATCAAACCAACCTCAACCAAAAATACTTTTTATAAAAAAAAAATTTCAAATTATAATCACAAAAGTTACCTCAATACCCAATACACTTTAAGAAGTCACTTCTCTCCTCCGCGCAATTATTGTTTTGGAATAAAAAAATGAAAATTGTTAAAATAAAAAAGATATATATATTTTTATTTCTTAGAAAATAAGAATTCATTGCATTGCCATCATTATATATATATATATATATATATATATATATATATATATATATATATATATATATATATATATCTTGAAACATTTGCCCTCACAGAATTGAAAAGTCATGGACCAAAACTCTAGCTTGGTGGCCAAGAGTTTGACATGTCCATTTCAGTGCTTCACATAAATCAAGGTTTGACAAATCATTTTTCTTAGGAAGCGTTTAGGAACATGATTGAAATTGCGTTCCCATATAATTTAATATTTTTTTTAGCTAAAATTTAATACGGTTTGTATGTTCTGGATCGTTTTGATGTGCTGATATCAAAAATGATTTTTAAAAAATAAAAAAACATTATTGGCATGCATTTCGGCATGAAAAGTTATTTGAAAAGCAACCGCTACCACACTACCAAACATACTCTAACAATACCTTGAATCGGGACAGTCTGTGTTGCCCTTTCAACTATCAGCTTTTGTTGCTTGCAGCCAAAGAAAAAATGGTGCCTTGTTAACCATTTAGGTGGTGGCCAGTAGTAACAGCCTGGAACTAAAAAGTTTGTTTTTTATGTGGTTTCAGATTTGAGCCCTGTAGTTGCTCATATGATGGCCACTAGAGGCTTACATAGTCGTTAACTTGAGGGCCTGTGGGATTAGTAGAAATACGCGCAAGCTGGTCCGGATATCCACGTTACTAATAAAAAAAATGGTGCCTTGCTACCATAAATATGTGAAGTCACTTTCCCATGGATGGCCATACCTTCTGTATTTTGCTGCTACATTTTATTGAATCACCTTAACAAGATGGAAATTATAACAAAACCTAAAATATATCCATACACTCGTATTTCACTTATCATTTTACTCATAGTTTTAAGAGCCGGTCCGGTCCAAGGTTCGGATTTCGGGTTTTAATCGAGTCATCGGGTTTTAACCTGGTCAACTAGGTCATACCGAGTTTTTCCTTCCCTTATTTTTCTTCAACCCGACCCAGTTCCAGCCCCGGGTCGACTTGCCGGGCCGGGTCAGGTTTTAAAACTATAATTTTACCCTTAATAATTTAAGTTTTATAACGTGTATTCAATGGTAATACAATATTTTTCATGGGATACATTTACTTTTATAGGATTGAATGAGGACATAGTGCAAAAAATATCATCAAAAGTTGAATTTTACTGACTATAAAGGCAGAGGCGCATGCGGTTTTTTATTCTTCTTTGCACAATGTAGTTATTAAAGTGTCATTTAAATCAAATAATTTATAGCTAAAATTGAGGGTCTTTTTTTGGTCTTTTGATTATTGTTTTTTTTTTGTTAATATTATGTGATGTCAGGGGTATTTTGATATTTTCATAATTAAAAAAAACAAAAACTACTAGCGTTTGGGAGGTACTCGCGCCTTTTGGGCGGCACGTGCAACGTCTCCCAAAGGACAAACACTATATTTTAGGGCGGCATTCGATGCGTCTTGTCACGCTTTTCATGGTGATGAGACACATGCAAATGCTCCATGCACAGTGGAGCTTTGACAACATTTCCCCCCCTTTATTTTCTCTCTTCACCTTGACAAATGTGTTGCTGTAGCAAATAATCAGAAGATTGTGTTAGTTGTTAATTGTATCACATTTGGTCCCCTTTTTTTAATTGTATCACATTAATTTTTTTTTTTCAATTTCATCATTTGACATTTTATTTTTATATCACATTTGTCCTTTTATTTTATGATGTTTCAGGTTTGACTCTCGATGTTTTTATTTTCAATTTAGATTTTTGGCTCCTTTATCAAATTTTAATTTCTTTTTAAATTCATCATTTGATCCCTGATCTTATTTTTATTGTTTCCCTCATATTTGATCCTCATTCTATTTATTTTTATTTTTGTTTTGGATTCTTTTGTGAATTTAATTTTGTTTTTAATTTTACCCTTCAATTTAAAATTTGATGATATTTAAGGTTTCACCCTCAATATTTTGATTTCTAATTTTGATTTTTATCCCTTTATCAAATTTTAATTTATTTTCAATTTATCCTTAGATCCATAATCTAGATTTTAAAAAAATTTGATCTCCATTCTCTTATTTTTATTTTGGATTCATTTGTTAATCTTTTTTTCAATTTTTCCCTTGAACTCAAAATTTTAGGTTGTCCTCTCATTTTGTTTTCTTCAAATGAGGTTGTTATTCTCTTAATTGTATTTTTTTTTATCATTCCATATTTGATTTATTAAGACTTGATCTTTTTAGTTTTTCCCATTATTTTTAGACCAAGAATCAATATAGTAGAAGTATCGGATCATGGGTCGAGTGGATTGACCCGAGTTAACCCAAGTCAACCATATCTTTATATTTTATAAGAAAGTAAAAATAATATCATTTTGAACTAAAAAAAATAGTCAACGGGTCTTGACCCTGTCTTTATTGGATTTACCCCGAGCTAACCGGGACAAAGGTCAACCCGAGTTTTTAACCATTTTGTATTGGATTTACCCTGAGTTAACCAGGACACAGGTTAACCCGAGTTTTTAACATCAATTCTCACTCAATTTCTTTTGAAACCTATCGAAACCTATCCTGATCTAAGCCACTAGTTATCTAAATCACATGTTAAGGTGGAACCGAGATTTAAAATAGGGATTTTATATGCTAGTCATATTTCAATTCTCTTTCACGGAGAAGCACGTGACAACTATTTATTTCATACTAAAATCATAACTTTGACATCCTTGCCTTCTGTCCTTCTCCGTGGATCCTTTGATCCTTTAAAAGATTTTCTAATTGCAGCATATATCAATTTAGCATAAGCCAAGCCAATTCAATGGCTGATTGGATAGCAAAGCAAGCGGAGGCTTCCTTTGCTTTTTCTTAACTGGGTGATTAACCCTAAAGCAACACACCATGTCACTGCAGAGAAGGATGACATGGTTACTTGAATTCTGTTACTTTGTTATTTATTTTTTGTTGCTTCTGTAAAGCACTGTACATAAAAGGTAGTATTGATATTACATGAGATAAGTTAATTAGAATATTCTTTGCCTGTTGTATATATTTGAACGAGCTGCACCATTCAATACACATGAGGAATTTCCTTTGCAATTCTATTTTCCTCTATTTCACATTCGTTTGTTTCCTTGTTGTTTCATGGTATCAGAGTAGCCGATCAATGGCCAGCGCTCATAAAGAAACTGATTCCTAGTCTTTCAACAATACAAACCCCAAAAACAAATGCCTTAATTTCTCTGACCCTTTCAATCCATTTCGAATTGAGAATGGTGATAACCCAGCTGCTGCTCTTGTTTCTGAACTCTTAACTATTGATAATTATGTCAGTTGGTCTCGTGCGATTTCTCGAGCTCTTCGCGCGAAGAACAAACTTGTATTTGTTAATGGTATATTATCTAAACCTACTGATATCTCAGACCCTCTTTTTAAAGCTTGGGAGAGATGCAACGACTTGGTTGTTTCATGGCTACAGAATTCTGTAAGTCCTTCTTTTAAATCTAGTCTTGCTTTAGTTAAGGATTCAAGAGTGTTGTGGCTGGAACTCAGGGATTGTTTTACCCACCAAAATGGTCCTCAAATTTTTCAACTGAAACGTGATTTAGCCAGCTTATCTCAAAATCAAGACAATATCAATACCTATTTTGGTCATCTCAAAATATTGTGGGATGAACTTGCTATCTATGACCCTCTTCCCGATTGTTTGTGTGGGATATTAAAAAATTATTCATGATCGCTATGACCGCGACTGTGTCATTCAATTTCTTATGGGTTTATCTAATGCATGCTCCAACACCAAGGATCAGATTATGCTCCTTGATCCTCTCTCATCCCTTAACTGTGTGTTCTCCATAATCCAACAACAAGAACGACAACATTTGATGATTTCTTTTATCAAATCCCCTGACCTTATGGCAATGATGGCCAAACGAGTTTTTAACTCTAGCAAAAATTTCTCCAGGTTTACTTCCCAGGAAACTAATCGCCCATACTGTTCTTACTGCAAGCTTCCTGGTCATTCTCTTGAAAACTGTTTTAAGGTTGGAAATGCTAATCCACCACAATGCACTCATTGTAATATGACTGGCCATATTGCAAAAAATGTTATAAACTGCATGGCTACCCACCTAGTCACAAACTCCATGGAAAAAATAAAAGTATTGTAACAACTGTTACTCAATCTCGAGCACTCTCGGATGGTGATCATGAGGAGGATTCAATTGAATCAATGATGCTTACCAGGAGTCAATACCAATAACTACTTTCTCTTTTGCATTCCAAGGAGACTAATTCAGTCATGGCTTCTCTATTTGTTACACAACCATCTTCTTCCTCTCCTAATCCTTATGTCAGCAACTCTCTTGTTTCTGGTTGGCTACTTACTTCATCACAAGCACACACTCATCTTCTCCCACACACATCTCACCCTAGATTATCGACACTGGTGCAACGGATCATATGATCTGCTGTACCTCCCTTTTTAGGTCTATCACAACCACTGTTTCCTATCAAGTTAAACTTCCAAATGGCCAAGATGTTCCTGTTACCCACATTGGTGTCGTGAGATTATCTAAGCATCTTATATTAAATCATGTTTTATGTGTGCCTTCTTTTAACTTCAACTTGCTTTCTGCCAAATAACTTACTCAACATTATTCTTGTTGTCTCATTTTTTAATCCAATACTTGTTTTTTTTCATAACTTAGCCTCATGGAAAACAATTGGGATGGGTGAAGTTAGAACTGGTCTGTATCACCTTCTCAGGTCTCGGGTGTCACCCTTTGCTTTGGTTGATGTACTGCCTCATCTTCATCCCTCAACTTCATTTCCTTCTACTTCCGCTACTCACACTACTTCATTGTGTGATTTATGGCATTTTTGTTTAAGACACACTTCTCTTTCTAGATTAGCTTTAATCATTGATCTCATTATCACACACAATCAAACATTTTCTAATCCAATACCATGTTCCATTTGTCCTTTGGCTAAGTAGCGACGTGCTTCTTTTCCAACTTCTGCATATTCTGCTTTACATAAATTTGATCTTATCCACTATGATATATGGGGTCCCAACTCGGTTATTGCTGTGGATGGATCACGTTTCTGTCTTACAATTGTTGATAACCACTCTCAGACAACATGGGTTTATATGCTTAGAAATAAATCTGATACCAGGTCTTGTTTTATGGCTTTTTACAGTTTAATTGAAACTCAATTTCACACTAAAATTAAAACTATTAGAAGTGACAATGGAGCTGAGTTTCGCATGACATATGTTTTTCAAGCTAAGGGCATCATCCACCAAAGGAGTTGTGTCGACACACCCCAACAAAATGGCAGGGTCGAGAGAAAACATCAACACATAATGAATATTGCTTGTGCCTTAATGTTTCAATCCCACCTTCCACCCCAATATTGGACTGACTATGTTCTCACAGTAGCCTACCTTATTAATCGAACTCCTACCCCTCTTCTTCATAACAAAACACCCTGTGAATACCTCTTCCACACTTCTCCCCAATACAAACACTTAAGGGTTTTTGGGTGCCTTGCATATGCCTTTACCTTGTCACAAGGGCGTAAGAAATTTAATCCTAGAGGCAGAGCATGTGTGTTTTTAGGCTATCCTTTTGGGGTTAAAGCATATAAATTACTTGATCCACAAACTAATTTTATCCCGAAATGTTCATTTTCATGAATCTATTTTTCCTTTCCACCCTTATTTTTCTCCTTTTGTTTCACCTTTCCCCTCTATTCCACTTTTTTTCCATTCTTCACTGCCTCATTCTATCTCTATTCCTACTTCACCACCATTACTCCCCTCCATTACTCCCTAACCTGTCATTTCCCAATCCCAGTCTCCATCTCCATATTTTTTAGCTCCTCGTTCTCCTTTTCCTACTTCTTCCCCACCACTGCTTTTACAATCTCCTTCTTCTTTAGTTTCACCTTCTCGCAGGACAATTAGAACCAGGCGTGCTCCTGAGTACCTACAGGATTACCATTGTCATTAGACTACTCTAACTCATTTTATCCCGTCGTTAGACCAGCTGCTATGTTCCCCTTCAAGTACAACTTCCCCTATTCATAATACTATTTTTTACCAGCATTTTTTTCCTTCTTATCAAGCTTTTTCCACTACTATTTCCACTCATATTGAACCAAAAACATATAAGCAAGCTCTTAAAGACCCTGGATGGTGTAAGGCCATGGACATTGAATTAGCAGCCTTGGAGGCAAATTAGACTTGGCAGCTTACAACTTTATCTCCTGGAAAAGTTCCCATAGATTGCAAATATGTTTATAAAATTAAGTATCATTCTGATGGGAGTGTTGAACGTCTTAGAGCAAGACTTGTGGCTCGCGGTTTCACCCAACTTAAGGGAGTGGACTATCAAAAAACTTTCTCTCTTATGGCTAAGTTGGTTACCGTAAGGTGTCTCTTGGCTACTGCATTAGTTAACGGTTGACATTTATATCAATTCGATGTAAATAATGCATTTTTGTATGGGGACTTGAATGAAGATATTTACATGAATAAACCTCCTGGCTACACCAAAGGATCCCCTACTCAAGTACGTAAATTGCTCAAAAGCTTGTATGGTCTCAAACAGGCTTCAAGGCAATGGTATTCCAAATTTTCTAATGTTTTTTTTGCTACATGTTTCTCTCAATCCAAGGATGATTATAGCCTTTTCACCCGTGACATTAATGTCACATTTGTTGTTATCCTTGTTTATGTCGATGATATACTAGTTGCAAGCAGTGACATTAATGTCACATCTATTGTTATCCTTATTTATGTCGACGATATACTGGTTACAAGCAGTGATATTGCTGTTGTGCACGAATTGAAATCCATTTTTCACAAGCATTTTAAAATCAAGGACCTTGGCCCCTTATGCTATTTTCTTGGCATTGAGGTTGCCTGATCCTCCAAAGGCATTTATCTCTATCAAAGGAAATATACACTGGATATTCTTGTCGATTCTGGCACCTTAGGCAGCACCCCTGCTAAGGTTCCAATGCAGCAAAATCTCAACCTAACTCAGACCACTGGCACACTCTTATCTGATCCCAGTGTTTATCGTCGTCTTATTAGCAAGCTCCTTTATCTTACAGTCACTCGGCCTGATATTTGTTATAGTGTCAACAATTTGAGCCAATTCATGGCTAATCCTACTGATGCATATTTACATGCAGCCCACAAAGTTCTTTGTTATCTTAAGGGTGCACCAGGCCAGGGGCTTTTGTTCTCTAGTTCTTCCTTTTTACATCTGGAGGTTTATTGCGATTCTGATTGGGCTTCTTGCCCCGATACCAGACTTTCTATTAGTGGCTACTGTATTTTCCTTGGCTCTTCCTTGATCTCTTGGAAATCCAGGAAATAATCCGTGGTCTCTAAGTCTTCAACAAAGGTCGAATATCGTTCCATGGTTGTCACCTACGCTGAATTAACCTAGCTGAAATACATTTTGTCTACACTCCATGTCCAGCATTCTTAACCAGTTTTCTTACACTATAACAACCAAGCTGCTACCTATATTGCGGCAAATCCAGTCTTTCATGAGCGGACTAAACACATTGAACTTGACTATCATCTCATTCGAGACTAGATTCAGGCCAGCCATGTCTGCACTCGTTATGTCTCTAGCTCCAATCAACTTGCTGATATCATGACAAAGACTTTATCATCCTCCGTTCTTAATTTTCACTTAAACAAGATGGGAGTCATAAATTTTTACACTCCATCTTGCAAGGGGTATTAGAGGATGAATCACCAACACACCACGTCACTGCAGAGAAGGATGACATGGTTACCTGAATTCTGTTACTTTGTTATTTATTCTCTGTTGCTTCTGTAAAGCACTGTACATAAAGATACATAAAAGGTAGTATTGATATTACATAGGATAAGTTAGTTAGAATATTCTTTGCCTATTATATATATTTGAAGGAGCTGCAGCATTCAATACACGAGAACTTTCCTTTGCAATTCTGTTTTCCTCTATTTCACATTCGTTTGTTTCACTAAACCCTCAAGTTGATAAATGAACAGATCTTTCAGATTTCAACCAAAACAAATATATCATTCGGAATTTTATGCATTCATCAAATGATTAATGCTACAATTTATATTCCCGCCAGATCAATTTCCAACTATTAAATTTACAGATTAACGATATATGTATATACCTGCATGAAAAGATTTTGGTGTATTCGTATAATAATTTCATAATATGTGATGACCTTGCCTTCTATCTTCCTGACATTAGATTGACAAGAGCTTGATTTTCATAGAAGGAGCCAACATCCCAATCTGTTACAGGTGAAACAATTAAGGAACCGATTTGTATAGGATGGTGCAGGGCAGGTTGGATGGTGTTCTTGATTGCTGTAGAAGAAGAGCAGTCAGTTTTACTGCTTAGCCATGGAGATGGAAGATGATAAAGGATGGGAAATGGCGTGTTGAGGGAGCTCCTTAATTCTAGGAATTCAGTCATATTTTCATTGTCAAAATCAGTAGTCCTGCATGCAGTCTGTTACATGCTTATATTGCTAGTAACGGGTTCTCTTTCTTGTAACAGAATGAGCCCTTGTAAAACGATGCGTATGACTTACCGAAACGGTGAGTTTAAAGGAAATGAAACGGTGCGTTTAACTAATAAAATGAAACGGTGCGTTTAACTACTTTGATTCAACATTCAACAGTTTATTTTTGATTTAAGCCCGCCATTCTTTCCCTCCGATTCTTCAGCTTGTATCAATTGCTTCCCCTAGAAACCAACCTTGTCCTCAAGGTTGAATTGTGGAAATCTAAGCTTTAAAACTTCATTGAATTCCCAAGTGGCATCTGCAGGAGGACGACCATCCCAGTGAATTAGCACTTGAGAGACCGCCTGATTGTTCTGTCGAGTCATTCGTCTGTCCAAGATAGCTCGAGGTTGTAATGTTGGTTCCTGATTCACCATAGGCAGAGATTGTTGCACCACCCGATTACCCACATGCTTCTTGAGTTGGGAGACATGGAATACAGGGTGAATCATGGATGTTGATGGCAATTCGAGCTTGTACGCCACTGCCCCTACTTTGGCAATTACCTGGTATGGCCCATAATATTTAGCTGCTAATTTTTGAGATGCTCTGAATGATGTGGTCTGTTGTCTGTATGGTTGAAGTTTGAGATACACATAATCATGAATTTCGAAACTGCAGTCGCTTCTTTTTCTATTTGCCATTGTAGTCATCCTGTTCTATGCCATTTGAAGGTGTGCCCTGACTTGTTGAATCACTGCTTCCTTAGTTGTTAGGTAGTCGTCCACTGAAGCTACTGCTGAGTCTTTAGAGAAGTAGGGAATGTGTAAGGGAGGAGGGAACCCGTATAATACTTCGTAGGGTGTCATCTAAGAATACAAGAATGAATTTACACAAGTGTTGCCTGAAAATTTCATTCATAAGACTCTGAAAAGTAGCTGGAGCATTAGTTAAACCGAAGGGCATAACCAAGAATTCATAATGCCCGCTGTGAGTCCTAAATGCAGTCTTGAACTCTTCCCCCGCAGCCATACGAATTTGATGGTAACCTGACTTCAGGTCAATCTTGGAAAAAATAGTAGCTCCCACCAGTTCCTTTAGCAGTTCCTCAATCATGGGGATGGGATATTTGTGAGCTGATTCAAAGCTCGATAGTCTACACACAATCTCCATGTTGAGTCCTTTTTCTTCACTAGAATAACTGGAGATGCAAAAGGACTGTTGCTAGTTCGAATGATGCCTGTCTCCAGCATGTCTGCCACCATCTTCTCTAAACAGTCCTTCTGTAGCCCCGAATACCTGTAGGGTCTAAGATTCACTGCTTCACTTCCTGACTTGAGAGGAATTTTGTGGTCATGATCTCTCATGGTTGGCAATCCTTTAGGCTCTTGGAACACATCCTTGTAGGCTTCCAGTAAACCCTGTAAGATTGCATCTGAAATACCTTGAACCAGTGGCTTGTGTGATTTGCAATCTTCATCTAATTCCCTGAACTGTAAGCTGTAAAGTAAATAATCCTCTCCTGGTGGGTGATCCTTGACTAAGGCACTTAACTGCTTGAGTTCAATGGTTTGGAATTTGGGTGGGTTTTCTCCTTTCAACAGAACTCTTTGTCCTTGCCAATCAAAGGACATCCACAGATGTTTGTAATTGCACAAGATATCGCCTAGCAGAGACAGCCATTGAATGCCTAGCACCATCTCACAATTGCTGAGGTCGATGATGAATACATCTGCCTGGAAGCTTATACCCTGCATCTTCCATCGTAGGCCTTTGCACATGAACTTACAAACCATTTTATCACCATTAGCTGCCTGGACAGTCATTGGCTTGATGGGAGTTAACTGAAATTGTAACTTATTGACTATAGTGGTATTTAAAAAGTTATGAGTGCTACCCGAATCAATAAGAATACACACAGTAGTTTTGTCCATTTTTCCATTGACCTTCATTGTATTTAGACCCACAGTTCCTTCCAAAGCATCTAGGGAAATATGGGGAGTGACCTCTCTGCTGCTAGCTGCTTCTTCTATGATTTCTTCTTCTGGTGACCCTTCTTCCTCCTCTAATACACTCAGAGAGTATACCTTTTTGTTGCGACATCTATGCCCTGGTACAAACTTGTTGTCACACCAGAAGCACAGACCCTTCAACCTTCGGTCCTCAAACTCTTGGTTTTTGATGAACTTGGTGGGTCTGCTGGGGTTTGAGTAATTGTTATGGTTGGCAGTAGCTGTCCATGAGGCTGGTTGTGGTTTGGACATATTGGTTTGAGAGTTCACTGGGTTCTTTGTGGTCTGTATGGGGTAATTAGGAGGGTTACTCACAGCAGGATTAGTGTTTATGCTAGCAACCTTTCGGATGTAGCTGGGAGATTTTCTATGAGTAAGTGTGTTAGCTTGCAATCGAGCTAGATTGTATGCATGCTTAAGTGTTTTTGGCTCGAACATTTTAACAGTATTTTTTATTTCCAGGTCTATTCCCCCTAAGAATATGACTAGTGCCTGCTTCTCGTTAACCTCAGCTTTGTTCCACAATATATCAAAATCTTGGATATATTCTTCTAGGTCTCCACTTTGCCTCAGTTCCATCAACTCCTCCAAAGGATCCTGCATCTCCCCAAAACGATAACAAATAGCTTCTACATAGTCTTCCCAAGATGTTTTTTGATCTCCCAGACTCCTGAGGAAGTTTTGATGCCAGTATAATGCTACCCCATCAAGGTAATAAGAAGCTATTTGCAATTTTTCCTCATCAGCCACTTCTTCTATTTCAAAGTATTGAGTACATTTGAACAACCATTTGTGTACATCCCCCCCCCCATTGAAAGTTGGAAAGAAATGTTTGGGTTTATGTACCTTGTAAGTAGCAGCTCTGTCCTCCTTTATCTCCTTATTTCTCACGTCTCCTCTGTCTGTATGTAGCTGTGGTCTTTCCCTGCTACTGCTTGAACTGCCTGCAGTTTGAGAAATCTTTTGCAGGGTGAACTCCAGTTGTTGAGCCATGGTGCCCATCATGTTCCTAATGTCATGAATCTGACCTCCCTGATTCTCGATAGTCTGATCTAGCCTTAGTGACTGGCCCTTAAACATGTCTATCAACAACTCATATTTCTGGCTATGGTCTTGGGACACTGCTGCGAGTGAATCCTCGATACGTTTAAGATCAGTTGCTCTAGTCTCCGGAGGCATGTTGGATAGCCGTGGATCGTTAGCTCTGATACCAGTTGTTACAGGTGAAACAATTAAGGAACCGATTTGTATAGGATGGTGCAGGGCAGGTTGGATGGTGTTCTTGATTGCTGTAGAAGAAGAGCAGTCAGTTTTACTGCTTAGCCATGGAGATGGAAGATGATAAAGGATGGGAAATGGCGTGTTGAGGGAGCTCCTTAATTCTAGGAATTCAGTCATATTTTCATTGTCAAAATCAGTAGTCCTGCATGCAGTCTGTTACATGCTTATATTGCTAGTAACGGGTTCTCTTTCTTGTAACAGAATGAGCCCTTGTAAAACGATGCGTATGACTTACCGAAACGGTGAGTTTAAAGGAAATGAAACGGTGCGTTTAACTAATAAAATGAAACGGTGCGTTTAACTAATAAAATGAAACGGTGCGTTTAACTACTTTGATTCAACATTCAACAGTTTATTTTTGATTTAAGCCCGCCATTCTTTCCCTCCGATTCTTCAGCTTGTATCACAATCCTCCGTCGAGGATGAAAGAGTCATTAAAGCAACCACAATGGATCTCATACTCGGCCGCAACTGAGGATTCTCTTGGGTGCATGCCTTGCCGAGCTGGGCCATCTAGAACCAAAATAGGCACACAGCTCAGATTTAGACTGCAAAAACAGGATCTTTATGTGTATTTCCAAAAGAAGTTTGTTTGTGTACCTTGCGAACTGAATCCACTGGATAGTCTTCTCCGAGCCTTGGATCAACTACTTTGTGAAGTTCTTCCCTAGGATCAGGCTGATTAAGAACATCCTCAAACTGTAGAATGGAGTAAAAAACAAAAGGTCAGCTTGTGGGTGTTTTCTGGATGTATTCAGAAGCAGAACATATATAGGCTTGAAGTTAAGTCTAAGAGAGAGCCTCAAAGGTGCTGGTAAAATTCATTTCAACTCCACTAAGCCTTGTCAGATGGCAGAACCATATGAAAATTGTTATTCAATTTTCCTGGTTCAGCACCGAGTCAAGCTTCAGCAGAGCTCGAACTACAGTAAATTAAGTACATCTATTAGCATCCAGAAATTAATAGATATAAAGAGGAATGGCAGAAAATTAACCAAAGCAACAAGGCCCCTTGATTCAGCACTAGAATCATTTGTCTTGATGATAGCTTCTTTAGCAGAAATAAGTTCATAGAGGACAACCCCGAGTGCGTAAACATCTACTTTCGGAGAAACATCACCATATTGAGCATATCTGCACAGAATCATGGGAAATGTCAATCCATGTTTCATAAAAAATAAAGAAATGCTCTCATTTAAGTTTTTGTCCCTTGTCCTGCTAGATGCATAAAATACACTCACATCTATTCTCAGAAACTAAACATGACATTAAATTTTCATTTTCAAACTATAGGGACTTCATCGGATATACTTCTAAAATCCTTAGATTTATAATTATGATCATGCAACCCAAAAATCTTACTTAGCTGCAGCAGTGCTACACAAACGTGTCTTCCCACAATAAAAACAACTCTTTTGCATCATAGTCAGAGTCCGACATACAACTCACTCATTTTTTGCTACACTGATTTCATGCCTGACATCCTTTCTTTTTTTATATTCTATCTTTTTCCTCGTTCTGGGTCATGAATTTATAAACTGGGAGATCAACCTCCCATCCCAAACCCCTCCCTGCCTGGTAACAAAGGATTTGGAAAACTTTGGATTTCACAGGGAGGTTTATGCCATCGATGTAGATGGGTAATAGAAGCAACACAAAATTCTCAATAGCCTTTCATTAGAATATTTTTAGAGCCACCTGCCGCGCCATTTACTGACCCTAATTCAAAATTCTATCAGATGTTCCAAACAATGACATCCACAATTATGCAGGTACGAAAAAGGTAAAATCACACAGCTCATAAACACTTCTTTTGCTCTGACACAGAGTTTGGGCTCTTTGTCCAAACAGTTAAAGACAAGAAAAAGATGCTAAGAAATTGAGACCAGCCAGTTGTTAAGCTAAACAGGATCCTATCTGAAACCCATTCCAAAGTTCTTATCTTCTTATAGAATTGTTAGAAAAGAAAATGTCTTACTCTGGCGGCATGTATCCAAATGTACCCACAAGACGTGTAGGGAGTGATGCACCTCCAACCTCAGTTAGTTTTGTTAATCCAAAACCTGCAACCTGTATCATAAAGTTTAATACAAATATGCGAAAAAAAGCTTGAAATGGAACACCATCATGACAAACTCACAATCAATATGTTTGCCGATTTAATATCACGATGAATATAAACAGGGACAGTATGCTCATGGATGTATTCTAGGCCTCTAGCTGAATCAAGGGCAATTTGCACTCTTGTAGACCATGGCAATGGATCCTTCTCTGCAAACAAGCAACACTTTTATCACTGCCATTCAACGTGTCTGCGACCACCAGAAACAATGTTCAAAATGGACATGTAGTCTCACCAGAGCCACGCAAATGTTGCCTTAAGTTTCCATTTTCAATATATTCGTAGACAAGGAAAAGAGAACCCTCAACACAATATCCTATCAATCGGACCTGTATTAAGTGTAGATAGTACTATTTAGTGCATAGAATACATGCAAACATTATTCAGTGCATCACAATTTATATAAAATAAAAAACTTCAAAATTTTACAAAGCCATCAACTCGAGTGTCTAGATAAACTTTCAAGTGCACATACATGATGCGATCCTAGCTCCTGACTACCACATCAAAGGATACATTAGAAATGTCTATTGGATTTATTTTAAGGCCTAAAACAAAATGGATCCAAGAGAAGTTTAATGGGTTAAGTCAAGAGGCTTGGGTTAAAAATGTTCAAATCTATCAGGCTGGACCTTTGTCTACTCTTCGGGTCATATCTAAAGCTACAGGATGAGTTTGAATGCGATTTCAATTGGGTTAAGAACTAGACATTTGTACCTTTCCAACAGTATATGGTAGGTCTGCTGATTCATCAAGATGAGAGAGAACATCATGTTTAAAGTTGAGTCTAGAATCTGTCAGCAAAGTGTGAAAATAAAAATTAAATTGTTTCCCTAAGAGTTATGGATTCCATTCACTACAAGGAATCCTTAATGTTATTGAGAATTTATGTGGCAGCTTTTTGGTTACATATTTTACAGGGATTCAATATCAAACAAGAATTAATTGGTTAGAAATTAATTCTTATTTTACAAGGCATCATGCTTTTGTTCAACAAGGATTCTTCAACAATTATTTCTCTTGGATATTTTTTATTATCATATGTGGCAAATGGTGAAAAATAATCTTAGACTTTTTTTATTTTTTTTATTTTAAACTTTATTTTAATTAGTTCGGGTTTTATTTAAATTAAGTGCATGTCTGACCCATTAGTTTTAGGGTTTACATAGAAATACTCTTATGTAAAGATTTTTATTCAGATGATGAATTTTTATCTAAGATTGCCGCAAATTGTGTGATTTTTTCTCTCTATGTGGTTGAGTGATTCTCACACTAAGTTCTTGATTGAAATTGTAAACTCTTCAAAGGATTGATTAGCTTCATTGTGATTTATACTTCTCATTCGTATCTCGTTATAGTTGTAGGGTGGGGGTGATCAACTACATATAAATTTTGTTTTTCAAGTGAAGGTACTTATTGGGTTAAGTTGCATACTTTTTTTCAAACCTCAAATTAACAATCTAAAGGACAATTCCGTATCAATTTGGTATCAGATTGTTATAATTAATTCTAGGGTTTTCTTTAGATCTTACTAAATCTAGGGTTTGTTTCTTGTTTTTTTTTTCTTTCTCTCTATGGTTTCAGCTATTACCAAAAACAAAAAGATTGAATGTTGATTAATCTTTGTGGCGTTTCAGTGGAATCTTGATTTTTTTTAAAAAAAAAAAAGGAAGAAGAGAATCGGTTTTTGATAGGAAAAGAACAAAAAGTCTTGAAGATGCCGGAAAAAAATTGAATACAAACAACAAATTGTATTTATCTTTGGCCTTGAAAAACTCGGCACCTATTAAAATAAAAAAGAATCAAAATCGCAAATCTTGAAAGGATTTTTAGAGAAGCAATTTAGAATTTTTTATGTTGCATGAACTAGGGTTTAGCCAAAACTTGTCTTGGAAATTCTTGGTGATCTTGATTGATTTCTTGCAAATTTGAGTAGAATAAAATTATCTTTTCGATTTCTATAGTTTCTTGATTTCTTGCATCGATTTCTTTATTTTCTTGAATTTCGTCGTTTTCATTGTTTCTTAATAATATTTTTTGCTTGTATTTCATGTTTCATCATTATATTCGCACAAATTTACATTGCTACTCAAATTTTGTTTTGAAAGTTTGAATAATTATTGATTCTTAAGTCGTTAAATATAAAATAAATCATTGCGTAGTTTGGTTAATTGTTTAATAAGTTATTAAGTTACTTTTAAGAACCAAAGTACAAGAATAGCGTGGTAAAAGACGTAGCAGGTCCATTAGAGTGAAAAACCTAATAAATTATATAAAACATGAGAGACATAAATTTTATTGTGATAGTAAACACGAGGTTTGTGTGAGAAAAAATAATTATTTTTTTTATTTGCTACTACCTTGTATTTCCGATATAAACAATGTCTTAAATTAGTCTTGAATAAAAAGATGAGAACTATGGAGGAAATATAGGATAGAATGAAAGCTATGATGGAGGTGTTAATGATTAAGTTTGGTGAGATGATTGGTACATAAAGAATTCCTAGTCGTAAGGAAAAGGAAGTTGAAATGCCTACTATTAAAGCTACAATGAATGATGATAGTGTGGATGATAATTTTGAAGATAAAGAAATGAAGTTTTCAAACGCTGATGATTAAAAAGTTGCTATGAAATTGGTAAAGGAACAACAAAAAGAGATCTTCCATACAAGATGTCACATTAGTAACAAAGTGTCTAGCATGATTATTGATGGATAAAGTTGTGCTAATGTTGTTAGTACTATACTTGCTAAGAAATTGATTCTAAACACTATTAAGCATGATACACCTTATAAGCTTCAATGGTTGAATGAATGTGCTAAAGTTATAATGACTAAACAGGTTTTGATTTCTTTTCTGATTGGAAAGTATAAGGATGAGGTTTTGTGTGATGTGGTTCCTATGCATGCTACTCATTTATTGTTAGGGAGACCTTGACAATTTGATAGGAAGACCAAATATGATGGATTTAAAAATAGATATTCTCTTTAGAAGGATGAAAGGGCATGCAAACTTGCATCATTGTCACCTAGACAGGTTTATGAAGATCAATTGAAATTAAAAAGGAAAAGTAAAGCTGAAATAATAATACAACAATGTGAAGTCGTGGTTACCATGCAAAAATATACACAAAAGTGGTTAGTAAGGCGTTTTTATCTGAAATTATTTCCAGCTAATATTTTTATATAGTGTTGTTGGAAGCAAAAGTTGACAAAAGGAGAGCTTTAAAGACTTAAACAAGACCAATTAAAGCTAAAAAGAAAAGGCAAAGCCGAGGAGACAAATAAAACATGTGAAATTGTGATTTTAAAGAGTGAAAATAAAGTGAGCCTAAAAGAAAAAATAAGAGAAAAAACTCAGATTCGGCTAAAAGAGAAAAAAAGTCAATTGAAATCGATAGTGGAGAGAAGAAAATAAGGATGAGAAAAGAAAAGAGTGTAGAAAATATAGGTAAACACATGAGTCTCTATACAAAAGAAAAGCAAGATCAATAGTGTATATTTTTTTGACATGCCTATAATTTACTTATGCATAATGACATATATTTTAACACTAACAATCTTGATTATTTTATTTCTAGTGTTGCTATATCTTTATTGCAGGATTTTGAGGATGATATAGGACAATTAAATTCAGATTTGAGCTTAATTTGTTCTACCATGTAGCTTTACGCCAACAAGCATAATTTTGTATCTGATCGTTGGATCAAGCTAAAATTTTACCAGAAGTTTTCAGAGATTTTCTTTTTATCTTGGGTTAGAATTTCAGGGCGATTAAAGTTTGGTAAGGCTTTCTGATAAAGGGTTGGAGTTGTTGTTCAGATTTTACTGTGTATTTTCTGATGAGATCCATGGTGATTTGCTATTGATATATAGTGCGATCAATAATAGTATGGTAAAGTACAAACATCCTATCCCTAGACTTGATGATATTCTTAATGAGTTGCATGGATCTTGAATGCTTGAAAAATAAGATTGATTTGAAAAATAGTTATCATCAAATTAAGATGAAAGAAGGGTATGAAAGGAAAAACAACTTTAAGACTAAATGTGAATTGCTTGAATGATTAGTCATGTTATTTAGTCTTACAATTTCCCATATTAATTTAATGAGATTGATGAATCATATATTGTGTGCATTCACATGAAGCTTTGTTGTTGATTACTTTAATGATATTTATGGTAAGAATTTAGGTGAGCATGTTGAGCATTTACAATTTTTGTTTGATAAGTTACAAAAAAAATCGTTATGTGCAAATCTATTAAATTGGAAAAATTATTCACAATTTCAAATAGCTTATGGCTTAACTCTATTAGATTTTATTTCTTTACTTATTGATGATTCATTAAGATTCCTTGAAGGAGTCAATGCCTACAAAGTGAGTCTACAAGGTGAGTATAATGTTAGTGCTATATTCAAAGTTTTTGATCTTTTTTTGTTTGATGTAGGTGATAATTCGAGGTTGAATTCTCTTGAAGACAGAGTGGATGATGCGATCTTGGCTACGACATCAAATGATCCATCAAGAGTGTCAATTGGATCTATTCTAAGGCCTAAAACAAAGTGGATTCAAGAGGAGTTTGTTGGGCTAAGTCAAGAGGCAGCCTTTGAGTTGGTTATTTTATAAGGATTCAATATCAAACAAGAAGAATTAATTGTTCAGAAATTAATTCTTAGTTTACAAGGCATCAGGTATTATTTCTCTAGGTAACTTTCACTATCATATGTGGCAAATGGTGAAAAATAATCTTAGACTACTGTTTTATTTATTTTTATTATTTTAAACTTTATTTTAATTAGTTTGAGTTTTATTTAAATTGGGTACATGTCTAACCCATTAGTTGATGAGTTTTTATCTAAGGTTGTTGCGGATTGTGTGCTTTTTTCTCTGTGTGGTTGAGGGATTATCATATTAAGTTCTTAATTGAACTTGTAAACTCTTCGAATGATTAATCAATTTCGTTGTGATTTATACTTCTCGTTCATGTCTCTTTATAAACGTAAGGTGGGGGTAATCAATTGCATATAACTTTGGTTCTTCAAGTCAAGGTTCAAACCTTCTCTCAAGTAAAGCAAAGATGCTATCACGTATTTTTGTTCATAAGCACAATCTATATTTCTTGTAATTGCAAAAAGATGAGCACATTACCACGTTTAGGTGGTGAACATGTGTTAAAACCTTGAGCTCAGCAAAGAATTCTTTTGATGCTTGCACATCCATCTTCTTAATGGCAGCTTTCTGCATAACAAGTCAAAAATATAAATTTTAGAATAGAAATACACACATGGAAAATATATAAAACATTTGCAGGCACCGCAGTTTTGGTCAGTTCAGTTGGAAAATGTCTTATCTTTTTTAATTAAAAAATTTCCAAATGCTAGAAAGCTAAATGCAAACTGAATTGAATCAATTCCATCCGGTCAAATTTTGAAAAATAGACAACGATTAAAAAATGCATGGCACATTGATTAAGGTTGTTTAGTAGAGGTACATCACTTTAAGGCTCTTTAGAATTTCCAACCCATTTTTATGTCATATATGAATTATAAACTGATTAAAAATAAATATATTTCAATTGATATCACTAAGTTTGTTAGGTCATTTTAGTTCTTCTCCAAAGGCAACAGAACAGCAGCATTTGAGATTATATATTTTCCTTCCAAATTAAACCAAAACTGAAACAACTGGTCTGAATGTTTTCAATTGAGTCAGTTCAGATATTCATTTTTGACAAAATTCTGCTCACTCTTTATGCCGACATAATTCAAGAAAAGATAAGGTATGGACCTCAATCCTTAAAAACACAAAGGTTGTTAAAAAATGCAGCTGCAGCAACCACTATTTCAATTCAACCTAAGCACACGCTACCAGTTAATGTAGTTGCTCACCCAACTGTTCCATTCACTCAGTAGAATACTTTTCATTCATTTCTATAACATGGATTCCCCGTTCTAATTAACTAATGACTAGGCTTCACAGAGCTTATTTGAAAGCGGCTCTAGAACTGCTATGCTGTACTAACATAAATCTCTCCAGAGCAGGTAAAAGCATGTGATATGACATGTTTGAATTAACAAATCAAAGTGTTATCAGTTCACATCAAGCGTTTAATATAAAAGCGGCAAAGTAACATTATCCTAAACTCAAAATATGCTGAATAATCTTGTCCTCAATAACATAACTATAAATGGCCTTCTACTATAGATGGATCTGCATGGCTGTTTTATGTGAGATCCATTGCTATGTAGTAGGATGCTAGATTATAACTAACTTCCAATATAAAAACAGGAAAAAAGATCAGGCACCTGCTCTTATCTTTAAAAGCTCAGCAAAGGTGCCAAACTAACTCAAACTCAATACCTAACATTCAATACCTCACAGGAAAATGCATGATGTTTCACGATTACTTTAACAATGGGGATCATAAAAAATTAAAGATTACAGTAATTACAGACCTTGCCTCTCAGTTCTGCATAGTATACAGACCCAAAGCCTCCTTGACCAATCTTATTTGCCAGACTAAAGTCATCAGTGGCCTTAGCAAGTTCTTCATAAGAGAACTCCACAGACTTGTCCACGGTTATACCTGTAAGACCTTCGGACCCAGTCGCATCCACAGGTTTATTGGAGTCACTTCCAGGTACTGAACCAAGACAGAGGAACATTTAACATGTTTAGTCATCTACATGATTTCACTTTCTCCAGAAGTAGAAGAGAATCTAGAGGTGGTAAGATGAGATGATTATATTTCAATGCGTTCGCTCAATGAAAAAGAATTAACATGAATTGCACCATGATGGTCATGGTCCTCAGAAAAAGAAACATTGAAAAAGAACCATCCTAGTGTTCTCTATGGAAGAAATAGTGCAAGAGAAATCTGTTCAAACCAGTGATTATTGAGAACTCTTCAATCATAAATAGAGGACAGGGATAGTGATAGAAAAACCTTGAACAATTTGTGGAGAGGCTGACAGCAATATTGCCTCCTTCACCTTCTTCTTTCGGTAAAATCCCGCATATATAAAAACTGCCAACAACAGTGCCACGGCTACTGCTGCTATGCATATGCCAGCAACAACGCCACCTGCTATTCCTGGTTATAGGAAAGTACAACATCAGTTCAAAATAGCAAGAAGTTTGCATGATAGCATCTTACATCCACGCCCAAATATCAAAAAATCGACACGCAAAGAAGCCCAAAGCACCTGTGCTGCAAAAGGGGAAAATGAAAAGGGAAGGAAATTACAAACATTTAGTAACTATAACATCCAAAAATGAACAAAAAAAATTTAGAATACAGTCTAAGTACAGAAAGTTACCTCGAGTTCAAGGGCCGGTAGCTACCATTTGTATCTGTAAATAAAGAAAAAGATATGGTAAGGCAAATTCATAGCTTCAAACAGCTAAAAACAAATATCTTTAGAATTTAACAAACGGGGCAATCCCTACCATAACATCACGAATTCTCTAACATAATTCTCCAAACAAATATCCCAATATTTAGTGTGTATTTTCTGAACTAATTAAATCACTCCAACTAATTATCAAAACAAAAACATTATCTATCAAACTCTTTCTAAAAATAACAAAATACCTTTGGCTGGAATATAAACCACACCACTCCCTTGATTAAAATCGAAACCAACATTATAACGCTGCAGAAGCGACTGCGTGAGATTGGTCTGATTGGCAATCGACGCCAAAGTATCTTCGGGTCGGAGCGGGTACGTCATAAACAAGCCGTAATCCTTAGAAACGGAGCTATCCCCACACGAGCAGTCGACACTCACATTAAGCAGTCCGTTAACGGGTATATCACGCTCAGGGTAGGAATTAAAGTTCATCAACGACGGAGTCGTGGTCAAATTGGCATAGTATGGATCGGCGACCTTTCCATAAGTGTCGTTAGCTCTAACGATGTAGGTGAAGAAGTGGCCGAGGAATTCACCGTTGATGCAGTCACAGGGGAAAGGGATGCTGATCCTGATTAAAGGTGAGAGGTTGTCTTTGCTTGGCACTTGAGGATTGTAGCGGAGGATGGTGTCGAAATCTGTTGGTTTTAAGATGCTTGATTGCATAACTTCGGCGATGAATGAAAGGGTAGCTCCTTGCCAAACGTAGTAGGATGCTAGAGCCAAATCGCATCCTTTGCTGCATTTTGAGTCGATTGAGTAGCAGAGTAACAGTAGAAGAAGAAACCCAAATCCTAATTTGGGATTCATTGATTCGAGAACTTCCTGTTCAGAGCAGGAGGAGGAAGATGAACTGGAGAAACTGATTCTGATTTGTTGACGGTTTGACTTGAGGGGGGTTAGTTGTCGATGATAATGGTGATAACGTAGTTAAGCAATTAATTAATGGGTTATTAAAAAGAGATAATTAAAACTCGGTCTTGCGTTGAGCTTCCAGATAGAAAAGAGCTGGAGAGTTAAGAACGCGATGGCTGCTTTGCTCTCTCACCTCTTCTATCTAATTGGACACGCAACGCAGCCCAAGCCTGCGGGATTACCTTTTCTTCATGTTCCAAGAGTCTCTCTCTCTCTTCTCGAGAAGTCAATTGTCAAATCTTTGCCATTGTTTTCTTCCTTTCATGTTTGAACTTGGAATGGTGGCCGTGGCCATCGAAACCTTTTTTAAAAAATAAAATAAAATAAAATAAAACAACGGGTTCGTTCCACTTTCCATTTTTTTTCCGGTTGAAGAGACGTGTGATACACTTTTTTTTTTTATTATTTATGTTTACGAGGAAAGAAAGTTCGCTGAAAAACACGAGAGGATAAAATTAACGGGCATTTGAGTTGTCCTCATGGATCATGGATGTAAAGGAATTTAAATAATTAGATTCTTTTTAAAACAAATTTAAAATAGTATTTGTTTTATATAAAGGTGATGGTACATTAAATCAACTCAATTTCATCATTTAATATATTAAATGCACAACTCACAATTTTGTTTTTTAAAATTATTTTATTTAATAATATAATAATAAAAATAAACACTCATAAAATTAAACAACAAATAAATGTGAGGATATTTGTTTGAGACTATAATGACCTTCTTAAAAGAAAACCTAAATAAATTATGAAAAATAATTGAAAATCAATTAAATATTAAAGAATAAAATTGAAAAAAAATAAAAACAATTTGACTAAAAAAAATATTAGAAGTTGGATTTTATATATATATATAAACTATTTAACATTATTATTAAACTCAATCTAGCAAATTTATCTTAAAACCTCTTGACTTGAATCTCCAATTAGCCCCAATTTAAATTAAGTTACATGAGAGTTGTCTCTACATAACCTAGTCAACTTGACGGGTTCAATAACAATTTGAATGATTGGTAAAAACATGGTTAGGTTAAAAAAAATAAAGATTATTTTGTTTTTTTAATATCAAAACAACAACATATTTGATCAACCTGAGTTTCGTAACTTATTTTATCAAACTCATAACCTCAGTCGTGGACTCAATTGAATTTAAAAATATTTTTACAAAAAATATTTTTTATTTAATGATATGATAATAAAAATAAATACTTGTAAAATTGAGTACCAAATAAATGCATGTTATTTTAAGATTGTGATAATTTAAAAAAATAAATCAAAATAAATTACGATGATTAATTTAAAAAATAATAAAATATTAAAAAATAAAATTAGTTTGAAAAAAATAAATAAACACTCAATTGGAAGAAGAAAAATTAGAAGATATATAGAATTGTTTTTTTAAAAAAAAAAAGGGGGGGGGAGGGGAAAAACACCTCTTTTATTGTTCTGAAGCATGGGCAGAAACGTCGAGTCTTCTTTCACCTTTAGATTTAATAATGTTTTACTAATTTCTCAATGCATTAGTTAACAGTTCAGAACAATAAAAGAGGTGTTTTTTCCCCCTCCCATATATATATATATATATATATATATATATATATATATATAAAGGACTTGGGAAGGTGCAGCATATTCTCTAGCCAGGTATTGGTGCATATAATTTTTATAGGTTATCTATTTGGTAGGGAGGGGACCGAGTCAAACAAATTCTTAAATAAACAATTTACCATCCTTTTATTATATTATGTATTTTGTCATTTTATCGTCGTCCTTTTTTGTAGGGTTCGTGTTCAATATGTAAGATTCTTACACATTCCTTTATAATACTTTTTATTACAAATATTATATTTGTATTTAATTGAAAATAAATGGTTTTATATGGTTGGTTCATGTTTGAAAATCTAGGAAGGATTTAAATATATTTGTTGTTATATTCATAAAATGACTTAAAGTATTTAACTTGATTGTTTGATATTTGTTCTTTTTTTTTCTTAATATAATAACTGCAGCCGCAATTCATTATAGATGTAGTGAATTGTTTTTTATTTTGGTTATTAAACTCTTTTCTTTTTTGTTCTTTAATTACAAAATTGATTGCTAATTGTTTCTAACTGGGATATGGAATGATGAAATTTAATGAAAATGATCAAAGTAAAAAAAACATAGCAACTAATTGGCTCTTTAAAAATTGATGTGAAAAGTTTATTTTTGTTCTCATATTGTTCACTGTAAATATTTTTTTTATCTTTTTAGTTTTTAAAAGTTAATTTTTTTATCTAAAATTTTATTTTTATTATTTTCTAGTCATTGAATTTAAGAGAAAGAATTGCTGCATTTTAATTGAGGAGAGGAAAAATATTGGTTGGCATTGATTTCAATCAATAAAATAATTAATTTTGATATCAATAAATTTTTTTAATGATAAGATTTCCAATTAGGTGTCCGCTGACCTTTCTAGGCTTAAAAAATGTTTTTAGATTCAAATTAATTCTTGGTTTATAAAATGATTAGTTGCTAATTTGAGCCCGTAGAAAAGTTTATTTAGGCTTTTATGATTTTTTTTTTAATGTATTTTTAGTGAAGTCAGTTTCCCATGGACGGCCTTCTGTATTTTGCTGCTACATTTTATTGTATCACCTTTGACAAGATCGAAATTATAACAAAACCTAAAATATATCCTTACACTCGTATTTCACTTATCATTTTACAATTTTACCCTTAATAATTTAAGTTTTATAGCATGTATTCAAGGGTAATTCAATATTTTTCACGGGATACATTTGCTTTTACAGAGTTGAATGAGGGCACAGTGCAAAAAATATCATCAAAAGTTGAATTTTACTAACGGCAGAGGCGCATCAGTTTTTATTCTTATTGCCTCAGTGTAGTTACTAAAGTGTCATTTTAATCAAATAATCTATACTTAAAATTGAGGGGTTTTTTTTGTCTTTTAATTATGTTTTTTTCATTAATATTGTGTACGTCAAGAGCATTTTGATATTTTTATAAATTAAAAAAAAAATTGTTGGCATATGGGAGGCATCTGTGCCCTTTGAATGACATGTGCGACGCCTTCCAGTGAACGCACACCATATTTTAGGGTCACATTCGATGCGTCTCTCCACCCTTTTCACGGTGATGAGACACTTGCAGCTGCTCCATGCATGGTGGAGCTTTGACAATATTTTTGCTTTTTCCTTTTGTTTGGGAGTGTGGTAGCGGTTGCTTTTCAAATAGCTTTTCGTGCCGAAAAACATGCCAATAATATTTTTTTTCATTTTTTAAAAATTATTTTTGATATCAGCACATCAAAACGATCCAAAAGGTACAAACCGCACTCAATTTTAGCAAAAAAAAAATTGAAATTTTTCAAAAAGCAGGTTCAACCGTAGTGCCAAACGGGCACTTAGTTTCTCTTTTCAACATTGAAAAATGTGTTGCTCTTGCAAAAAAAAAAAATAGAAGATTGTGTTATTTGTTAATTCTATCATATTTGATCTAACTCTTTTAATTGTATTAAATTTAATTTTTTTTTTTTTTTAATTTTATCATTTGACCTTTTATTTTTATATTATGGTATGATATCTCAGGTTAGACCATCAATGTTTTTATTTCTAGTTTAAATTCTTGACTCATTTATCAAATTTTAATTTCTTTTCAATTTTATCATTTGATTCTTGATTTTTTTTATTTTTTATTTTTTTATATTTGATCCCTATTCTTTTTAATTTAATTTCTATTTTAGATTCTTTTATGAATTTATTTTTAATTTTTCACTTCAATTTAAAATTTAATGATATTTAAAGTTTGGCCTCAATGTTTTAATTTTAATTTTGATTCTAGCGAATGTTAACGCTGAAAGATTTTCTAATTGCAGCAGATACCAATTAAGCAGAAGCTAAGCCAATTCAGTGGCTGATTGGATAGCAAAGCAAGCCGAGGCTTCCTTTGCTTTTTCTTAAATGGGTGATTAACCCTAAACCCTCAAGTTGATGAATGAACAGATCTTTCATATTTCAACCAAAAAAAAAATATTATTCGAATTTTATGCATTCATCAAATGATTAATGCTACAGTTTATATTCCCTCCAGATCAATTTCCAACTATCAAATTTACAGATTAACGATATATGTATACATCTACATGAAAAGATTTTGGTGTATTCGCATAATCATTTCATAATATGTGATGACCTTGCCTTCTATCTTCCTGACATTAGATTGACAAGAGCTTGATTTTCATAGAAGGCGCCAACATCCCAATCCTCCGTGGCGGATGAAAGAGTCATTAAAGCAACCACAATGGATCTCATACTCGGCCGCAGCTGAGGATTCTCTTGGGTGCATGCCTTGCCGAGCTGGGCCATCTGGAACCAAAACAGGCACACAGCTCAGATTTAGACTGCAAAAACAGGATCTTTATATGTGTATTTCCAAAAGAAGTTTGTTTGTTTACCTTGCGAACTGAATCGAGTGGATAGTCTTCTCCGAGCCTTGGATCAACTACTTTGCGAAGGTCTACCCTAGGATCAGGCTGATTAAGAACATCCTCAAACTGTAGAATGGAGTAAAACACAAAAGGTCAGCTTGTGGGTGCTTTCTGGATGGTTCAGCACTGAGTCAAGCTTCAGCAGAGCTCGAACTACAGTAAATTAAGTACATGTATTAGCATCCAGAAATTAATAGATATAAAGAGGAATGACAGAAAATTAACCAAAGCAACAAGGCCCCTTGATTCAGCACTAGAATCATTTGTCTTGACGATAGCTTCTTTAGCAGAAATAAGTTCATAGAGGACAACCCCGAGTGCGTAAACATCTACTTTTGGAGAAACATCACCATATTGAGCATATCTGCACAGAATCATGGGAAATGTCAATCCATGTTTCATAAAAAATAAAGAAATGCTTTCATTTAAGTTTTTGTCCCTTGTCCTGCTAGATGCATAAAATACACTCACATCTATTCTCAGAAACTAAACATGACATTAAATTTTCATTTTCAAACTATAGTGACTTCATCAGATACACTTCTAAAATCCTTAGATTTATAATTATGACCATGCAACCCAAAAATCTTACTTAGCTGCAGCAGTGCTCCACAAACGTGTCTTCCCACAATAAAAACAACTATTTTGCATCATAGTCAGAGTCCGACATACAACTCACTCATATTTTGCTGCACTGATTTCATGCCTGACATCCTTTTTTTTATATATATATATTCTATTTTTTTCCTCGTTCTGGGTCATGAATTTATAAACTGGGAGATCAACCTCCCATCCCAAACCCCTCCCTGCCTGGTAACAAAGGATTTGGAAAACTTTGGATTTCACAGGGAGGTTTATGCCATCAATGTAGATGGGTAATAGAAGCAACACAAAATTCTCAATAGCCTTCCATTAGAATATTTTTAGAGCCACCTACCGCGCCATTTACTGACCCTAATTCAAAAATCTATCAGATGTTCCTAACAATGACATCCACAATTATGCAGGTAAGAAAAAGGTAAAATCATACAGCTCATAAACACTTCTTTTGCTCTGACAGAGTTTGGGCTCTTTGTCCAAACAGTTATAGACAAGAAAAAGATGCTAAGAAATTGAGACCAGCCAGTTGAACAGGATCCTATCTGAAACCCATTCCAAAGTTCTTATCTTCTTATAGAATTGTTAGAAAAGAAAATGTCTTACTCTGGCGGCATGTATCCAAATGTCCCCACAAGACGTGTAGGGAGTGATGCACCTCCAACCTCAGTTAGTTTTGTTAATCCAAAATCTGCAACCTGTATCAGAAAGTTTAATACAAATATGCGAAAAAAAAGCTTGAAATGGAACACCATCATGACAAAAATCAATCCAACCTTTCCCCGGAAGTTCTTGTCGATCAGTATGTTTGCCGATTTAATATCACGATGAATATAAACAGGGACAGTATGCTCATGGATGTATTCAAGGCCTCTAGCTGAATCAAGGGCAATTTGCACTCTTGTAGACCATGGCAATGGATCCTTCTCTGCAAACAAGCAACACTTTTATCACTGCCATTCAATGTGTCTGCTACCACCAGAAACAATGTTCAAAATGGAAATGCAGTCTCACCAGAGCCACGCAAATGTTGGCTTAAGTTTCCATTTTCAATAAATTCGTAGACAAGGAAAAGAGAACCCTCAACACAATATCCTATCAATCGGACCTGTATTAAATGTAGATAGTACTATTTAGTGCATAGAATACATGAAAACATTATTTAGTGCATCACAATTTATATATAAAAGAAAAACTTCAAAATTTTACAAAGCCATCAACTCGAGTGTCCAAATACACTTTCAAGTGCACATGCATGATGTGATCCTGGCTCTTGACTACCACATCAAAGGATCCATTAGGAATGTCTATTGGATTTATTTTAAGGCCTAAAACAAAATGGATTTAAGAGAAGTTTAATGGGTTAAGTCAAGAGGCTTGGGTTAAAAATGTTCAAATCTGTAAGGCTGGACCTTTGTCTACTCTTCAGGTCATATCTAAAGCTACACGAGAAGTTTGAATGCAATTCCAATTAGGTTAAGAACTAGACATTTGTACCTTTCCAACAATATATGGTAGGTGTGCTGATTCATCGAGATGAAAGAGAACAACATGTTTAAAGTTGGGTCTAGAATCTGTCAGCAAAGTGTGAAAATAAAAAATACATTGTTTCCTTAAGAGTTATGGATTCCATTCACTACAAGGAATCCTTAATGCTATTGAGAATTTATGTGGCAGCTTTTCGGTTGCTTATTTTAGAGGGATTCCATAGCAAACAAGAATTAATTGGTTAGAAATCAATTCTTATTTTACAAGGCATCATGCTTTTGTTCAACAATGATTCTTCAACAATTATTTTTATTGGATATTTTTTACTATCATATGTGGCAAATGGTGAAAAATAATCTTAAGACTTTTTTTTAATTTTTTTTATTTTAAACTTTATTTTAATTAGTTTGGGTTTTATTTAAATTAAGTGCATGTCTGGCCCATTAGTTTTGGGGTTTACATAGAAATACTCTTATGTAAAGATTTTTATTCAGATGATGAATTTTTATCTAAGATTGCCGTAAATTGTGTGATTTTTTCTCTCTGTGTGGTTGAGTGATTTTCACACTAAGTTCTTAATTGAAATTGTAAGCTCTTCAAAGGATTAATCAACTTCATTGTGATTTATACTTCTCATTCGTACCTCAATTATAGGCGTAGGGTGGGGGTGATCAACTACATATAAATTTGATTTTTCAAGGGAAGGTACTTGTTGGGTCAAGTTGCAATTTTTTTTTCAAACCTCAAATTAACAATCTGAAGGACAATTCCATATCAATTTGGTATCAGATTGTTATACGTAATTCTAGGGTTTTCTTTAGATCTTACTATATCTAGGGTTTGTTTCTTGTTTTTCTTTGTTTCTTTCTCTCTAGGGTTTCAACTATAACAAAAAAAAAAGATTGAATGTTGATTAATCTTTGTGGTGTTTCGATGGAATCTTGATTAAAAAAATAAGGAAGAAGAGAATCGGTTTTTGATAGGAAAAGATAAAAAAGTCTTGAAGATGCCGAAAAAAAATTGCATACAAACAACAAATTGTGTTTATCTTTGGACTTGAAAAACTCGGCACCTATTAAGATAAAAAAGAAACAAAATCGCAAACCTTGGAAGGACTTTTAGAGAAGCAATTCAGAATTTTTTATCTTGCATGAACTAGGGTTTAGCCAAAACTTGTCTTGGAAATTCTTGGTGATCTTGATTGATTTCTTGCAAATTTGAGTAGCATAAAATTATCTTGTATCAATTTCTTTAGTTTCTTGATTTCTTGCATCGATTTCTTTATTTTCTTGAATTTCGTAGTTTTCGTTGTCTCTTAATAATAATTCTTGCTTGTATTTCATGTTTCATCATTATATTCGCACAAATATACATTGCTACTCGTAAATTTGTCCTCAAATTTTGTTTTGAAAGTTTGAATAATTATTGATTCTTAAGTCGTTAAATATAAAATAAATCATTGTGTAGTTTTGTTAATTGTTTAATAAGTTATTAAGTTACTTTTAAGAACCAAAGTACGAGAATAGCGTGGTAAAAGACATAGCAAGTCCATTAGAGTGAAAAACCTAATAAATTATCTAAAACACGATAGAAGTAAATTTTATTGTGAGCATAAACACGAGGTTTGTTTGAGAAAAAATAATTATTATTTTTATTTGCTACTACCCTGTATTTCCGATATAAACAATGTCTTAAATAAGTATTGAACAAAAAAAGATGAGAATTGTGGAAGAAATGTAGGATAGAATGAAAGCTATGATGGAGGTGTTAATGATTAAGTTTGGTGAGATGATTGGTAGATAAAGAATTCCTAGTCGTAAGGAAAAGGAAGTTGAAATGCCTAGTATTAAAGCTACAACGAATGATGATAGTGTGGACGATAATTTTGAAGAAAAAGAAATGAAGTTTTCAAAGGCTGATGATCAAAAAGTTGCTATGAAATTAGTAAAGGAACAACAAAAAGAGATCTTCCATACAAGATGTCACATTAGTAACAAAGTGTCTAGCATGATTATTGATGGTTAAAGTTGTGCTAATGTTGTTAGTACTATACTTGCTAAGAAATTGATTCTAAACACTGTTAAGCATGATAGACCTTATAAGCTTCAATGGTTGAATGAATGTGGTAAAGTTATAATGAGTAAACAGGTTTTGATTTCTTTTTTGATTGGAAAGTATAAGGATGAGGTTTTGTGTGATGTGGTTCCTATGCATGCTACTCATTTATTGTTAGGGAGACCTTGACAATTTGATAGGAAGATCAAATATAATGGATTTAAAAATAGATATTCTCTTCAGAAGGATGAAAGGGCATGCAAACTTGCATCATTGTCACCTAGACAGGTTTATGAAGACGAATTGAAATTTAAAAGGAAAAGTAAAGCTGAAATGATAATACAACAATGTGAGGCCACGGTTACCATGCAAAAATATTCCTTGAAGAAGTCAATGCCTACAAAGTGAGTCTACAAGATGAGTATAATGTTAGTGCTTTATTCAAAGTTTCTGATCTTTCTTTGTTTGATGTAGGTGATGATTCGAGGTTGAATTTTTTTGAGGAGAGAGGGGATGATGCGATCTTGGCTACGACATCAAATGATCCATTAAGAGTGTCAATTGGATCTATTTTAAGGCCTAAAACAAAATGGATTCAAGAGGAGTTCAATGGGCTCAGTCAAAAAGCAGCCTTTGAGTTAGTTATTTTATAAGGATTCCATATAAAACAAGAAGAATTAATGGTTCAGAAATTAATTCTTATTTTACAAGGCATCAGGTATTATTTCTCTTAGTAACTTTCACCATCATATGTGGCAAATGGTGAAAAATAATCTTAGACTATTGTTTTATTTATTTTTAATATTTTAAACTTTATTTTAATTAGTTTGAGTTTTATTTAAATTGGATACATGTCCAACCCATTAGTTGATGAGTTTTTATCTAAGGTTGCTACAGATTGTGTGCTTTTTTCTGTGTGGTTGATTGATTCTCACATTAAGTTCTTGATTGAACTTATAAACTCTTCGAATGATTAATCAACTTCGTTATGAATTATACTTCTCGTTCATGTCTCTTTATAAACATAAGGTGGGGGTGATCAATTGCATATAACTTTGGTTCTTCAAGTCAAAGTTCAAACCTTCTCTCAAGTAAAGCAAAGATGCTATCACCTATTTTTGTCCATAAAAGCACAATCTATATTTCTTGTTATTGCAAAAAGATGAGCACATTACCAGGTTTAGGTGGTGAACATGTGTTAAAACCTTGAGCTCAACAAAGAATTCTTTTGATGCTTGCATGTCCATCTTCTTAATGGCAGCTTTCTGCATAATAACAAGTCAAAAATATAAATTTTAGAATAGAAATACACACATGGAAAATATATAAAACATTTGCAGGCACCACAGTTTTGGTCAGTTCAGTTGGAAAATGTCTTATCTTTTTTCATTAAAAAATTTCCAAATGCTAGAAAGCTGAATGCAAACTGAATTGAATCAATTCCATCCAGTCAAATTTTGAAAAATAGACATCGATTAAAAAATGCATGACACAATGATTAAGGTTCTTTAGTAGAGGTACATCACTTTAAGGCTCTTTAGATTTTCCAACCCATTTTTATGTTATATATGAACTATAAACTGACTAAAAATAAATAAATTTCAATTGATATCACTAAGTTTGTTTGGTCATTTTAGTTCTTCACCAAAGGCAACAGAACAGCAGCATTTGAGACTATATATTTTCCTTCCAAATTAAACCAAAACTGAAACAAATGATCTGAAAGTTTTCACTTTAGTCAGTTCAGATATTCATTTTTGACAAAATTCCGCTCTCTTTATGCCGACATAATTCAAGAAAAGATAAGGTATGGACCTCAATCCTTAAAAACACAAAGGTTGCTAAAAAATGTAGCTGCAGCAACCACTATTTCATTTCAGCCTAAGCAGACGCTACCAGTTAATGTAGTTGCTCACCCACCTGTTCCATTCACTCAGTAGAATACTTTTCATTCATTTCTATAACTTGGATTCCCATTTCTAATTAACTAATGACTAGGCTTCACAGAGCTTATTTGAAGGTGGCTCTAGAACTGCTATGCTCTACTAACATAAATCTATCTAGAGCAGGTAAAAGCATATGATATGACGTGTTCAAATTAACAAATCAAAGTGTTATCAGTTCACATCAAGCGTTTAATATAAAAGCGGCAAAGTAACATTATCCTAAACTCAAAATATGCTGAATAATCTTGTCCTCAATAACATAACTATAAATGGCCTTCTACTATAGATGGATCTGCATGGCTGTTTTATGTGAGATCCATTGCTATGTAGCAGGATGCTAGATTACAACTACCTTCCAATATAAAACAGGAAAAAAAGATCAGGCACCTGCTCTTACCTTTAAAAGCTCAGCAAAAGTGCCAAACTAACTCAAACTCAATAACTAACATTCAATACCTCACAGGAAAATGCATGATGTTTTACGATTACTTTAACAATGGGGATCATAAATAATTAAAGATTACAGTAATTACAGACCTCGCCTCTCAGTTCTGCATAGTATACAGACCCAAAGCCTCCTTGACCAATCTTATTTGCCAGACTAAAGTCATCAGTGGCCTTAGCAAGTTCTTCATAAGAGAACTCCACAGACTTGTCCACGGTTATACCTGTAAGACCTTGGGACCCAGTCGCATCCACAGGTTTATTGGAGTCACTTCCAGGTACTGAACCAAGACAGAGGAACATTTAACATGTTTAGTCATCTACATGATTTCACTTTCTCCAGAAGTAGAAGAGAATCTAGAGGTGGTAAGATGAGATGATTATATTTCAATGCTTTCGCTCAATGAAAAAGAATTAACATGAATTGCACCATGATGGTCATGGTCCTCAGAAAAAGAAACATTGAAAAAGAACCATCCTAGTGTTCTCTATGGAAGAAATAGTGCAAGAGAAATCTGTTCAAACCAGTGATCATTGAGAACTCTTCAATCATAAATAGAGGACAGGGATAGTGATAGAAAAACCTTGAACAATTTGTGGAGAGGCTGACAGCAATATTGCCTCCTTCACCTTCTTCTTTCGGTAAAATCCCGCATATATAAAAACTGCCAACAACAGTGCCACGGCTACTGCTGCTATGCATATGCCAGCAACAACGCCACCTGCTATTCCTGGTTATAGGAAAGTACAACATCAGTTCAAAATAGCAAGAAGTTTGCATGATAGCATCTTACATCCACGCCCAAATATCAAAAAATCGACACGCAAAGAAGCCCAAAGCACCTGTGCTGCAAAAGGGGAAAATGAAAAGGGAAGGAAATTACAAACATTTAGTAATTGTAACATCCAAAAATGAACAAAAAAATTTAGAATACGGTCTAAGTACAGAAAGTTACCTCGAGTTCAAGGGCCGGTAGCTACCATCTGCATCTGTAAATAAAGAAAAAGATATGGTAAGGCAAATTCATAACTTCAAACAGCTAAAAACAAATATCTTTAGAATTTAACAAACGGGGCAATCCCTACCATGACATCACGAATTCTCTAACATAATTCTCCAAACAAATATCCCAATATTTAGTGTGTATTTTCTGATCTAATTAAATCACTCCAACTAATTATCAAAACAAAAACATTATCTATCAAACTCTTTCTAAAAATAACAAAATACCTTTGGCCGGAATATAAACCACACCACTCCCTTGATTAAAATCGGAACCAACATTATAGCGCTGCAGCAGCGACTGCGTGAGATTGGTCTGATTGGCAATCGACGCCAAAGTATCTTCGGGTCGGAGCGGGTACGTCATAAACAAGCCGTATTCCTTAGAAACCGAGCTATCCCCACACGAACAGTTGACACTCACATTAAGCACTCCGGTATCGGGTATATTAACCTCAGGGTAGCTATTAAAGTTTTTCAACGACTGAGTCGTGGTCAAATTGGCATAGTATGTATCGGCGACCTTGTCATAAGTGTCGTTAGTACTGACGTTGTAGGTGAAGAAGTGGCCGAGGAATTCACCGTTGATGCATTCGCAGGGGAAAGGGATGTTGATCCTGATGAAAGATGGGAGGCTGTCTTTGCTTGTTACTTGAGGATTGTAGCGGAGGATGGTGTCGAAATCTGTTGGTTTTAAGATGCTTGATTGCATAACTTCGACGATGAATGAAAGGGTAGCTCCTTGCCAAACGTAGTAGGATGCTAGAGCAAACTCGCATCCTTTGCTGCATTTTGAGTCGATTGAGTAGCAGAGTAACAGTAGAAGAAGAAACCCAAATCCTAATTTGGGATTCATTGATTCGAGAACTTCCTGTTCAGAGCAGGAGGAGGAAGATGAACCGGAGAAACTGATTCTGATTTGTTGACGGTTGACTTGAGGGGGGTTAGTTGTCGATGATAATGGTGATAAGGTAGTTAAGCAATTAATTAATGGGTTATTAAAAAGAGATAATTAGTGGCTGATGCTCGACGTCGTCGTGTTCAGTAAACCCGGTCTTGCGTTGAACTTCCAGAAAGAGCTGGAGAGCGAAGAACGCGATGGCTGCTTTGCTCTCTCACCTCTTCTATGTAATTGGACACGCAACGCAGCCCAAGCCTGCGAGCTTACCATTTCTTCATGGTCCAAGAGTCTCTCTCTCTCTCTCTCTCTCTCTCTCTCTCTATCTCTCTTCTCGAGAAGTCAATTGTCAAATCTTTGCCTAAATGTTTTCTCCTTTTCATTTTTGAACTTGGAATGTGGCCGACTGGCCATCGAAACCTTTTTTTTTAAATAAAATAAAACAACGTGTTCGTTCCACTCACCATTTTTTTTTTTCCTTCGAAGAGACGTGCCATTATACACTTGTTTATTTTGTTTTTTATGTTTACGAGGAAAGAAAGTTTGCTGAAAAAACCACGAGAGAAGATTAATCAGCATTTGAGTTGTCTTTATGGATTAAAGGTAATTTAAATAACTAGCAAAATAATTGGGTAGTTTTAAAAAAATAATTAAGGTGATATATTTTTTATATTAAGATAATAATATATTATATTAACTCAGTTTTGGAATTTAATATGTCAAATACACAATTTAAATTATGGTTCCATTAGGTTTAACAACTTTATTTTTTAAAATTATTTTGCTTAATAATATGATAATAAAAATAAACATTTTTAAAATTGAACAACAAATAAATATCAGGATATTTGTTTGAAACGATGATAATCATATTGAAAGAAAACCTAAATAAATTATGAAGAATAATTTAAAATTAATTAAATAATAAAGAATAAAATTTAAAAAGAAAAGAAAAGAATTTGATGAAAAGAAAAAAAATTAGAAGATGGAATTTAAAAAAAATAAATAAACTATTTAACATTATTATTAAACTCAATCTAGCAAATCAACCTTAAAACCTTCTGACTTGCTCTTTAATTGGCTCAAATTTAAATTAATCCACATGAAAGTTGTTTTTATATAATCTAGTCGACTTGACGAGTCCAACAACAATTTGGACACTTGGTAAAAGCATGGTTAGGCTTAAAAAAAATAAAAATGACTTTATTTTTTTAATATTAAGACAACAACATATTTGATTAACCTGGATTTCGTGATTTATTTTATTAAACTCGCAATCTCAGTCATGAACTCCATTAAATTTAAAAATATTTTTTATTTAATGATATAATAATAAAAATACATGCTTGCAAAATTGAACACCAAATAAATGCAATGTTATTTTAAGATTGTGATGATCTAAAAATAAATTACAATAAGTAATTTTAAAATTAAAAAAATATTGAAGAATAAAATTTAAAAAAAAACTTAATTGGAAGAAGAAAAATTAGAAGATATATAGAATTAAAAAAAATATAAAAAGGGGAATATATATATATACATACATACATACATATATAAATATATATAAGAACTCCTAAAAAGTATGCTTGGAAAATTTGTATAATCTTTTTATTTGCATAATAAAAAAAATGAAAACAATATTCTTCGTATCATGTTATAATATTATAACAGAGTTTCATGTCTTTTGTTTCTAAAATAATAAAGAGCATCATGTTTGTTTCTTGCAATCCACATTAGTATTCATTTCAATTGAAAAACAAATATATTTATCAATTTGTTTTATTTAAAAGCAAGGTTCGTTTACTTATATGATAAGAATATAAATAATTAAATATAAAATTAAAATATAATAAATTATAATATAAAATCATTATTAATTTTAATCACTTATATCTAGCAGTATATACATAAAATAAAACTATTGATAAAATCCAAAAGATATAAAACTTGATAAAATATTGGACCTCGGATATTAATATTATTAAATTAATATAGATTAACACATAAAAAAAATAAAAGAGAAAGAGGCTGGAATTCTTATTAATTTATTTAATCTAAAGTGTTTGAATTAATCTAAATATAAAAAGTTTTTATATAAATTAAACTGAAAATATTATTCTATTCTTCCTAAATAAATAAAAATAAATGTATTACTTAACAAATATTAATATTTTAATATTATAAAATTAGAAGTTTTCATCAACCAGAAGAGTTTATATATAGGTTCCCTATGGCTGCCTTACCGTCGGTCAAAATCAACCGGAAGCCTCACTTTCCTTCTGTTTTTAGCCCAAGGCAAGAGCCATGTTTTATAAATTATCTTGTTTAAAGGAATCTTCATGTAATATTATAAAAAAGAGTAAAAAATAACATAACAATAATGATTTAAGTATTTAATAAACTTTTATGTAAATTTATTGCTCTTAACTTTTAATTATGGCTAAAGTGTCAATGGAATATTATATAGGTTAGGGGTAATTTAAGAAGCTTATTTTATATTATTTATAGTATGTGATGCAGAAATATATAGTCATATATTGGGAAAATAAGATTAATTAATTTTAAAAGAATTATATTGGTGTTTTAGTCTCTTTTCTTATTTAGAGATAGATATTTTAATTTACATATTAGTATTGACATATATTTTATATTATAATAAATACCAAAACATATTTTTCTTATATGAAATGTAGTCTATCTTCTTAATTTTAGTAGGTAGAATTCGTTTAAAGTAAGATAATAATATGCTTAGAAATTACTAATAAAGTACTTCCAATATATACGTGTGATTATTAAAGAAGTATAAGGATATTTTTTTGTTGAATTAAGTATTTTGACTTTATATATAATCATGGATGAAATTAAATTATATAATCTTCATTTTTTATGATGGTTTTGTTTGTTACCTTCATAAACCCTAAAAAACATAGTTTTGAAGTCCAGCCCGGTTTGACGGGTCAACCCGAGAATACTGACCCGAGGCTAGAACTAGGCCGGGTTGAAAAAAAAAATAAAGAAAAAAAAACCTGATGTGACCCGGTTAACCTGACAGGTTGACTCGGCTTAAAACTCTATTGCAATCTGTTAATTTTTGTTTTTTAACTAAAATAATATTGTTTTGATTTTAAAAAAAAATTAACTCCAATGACTCAATCCAAATTTAAAATTCAGGTTTTTAAAAAATAAAAAATAAGCACATGCGTGACGGCGGAGACAGGCTGGGACGGTGGTGGACTTGGGAAGGTGCAGCATATTCTCTAGCCAGCTATTGGTGCTTATAATTTTTATAGGTTATTTATTTGGTAGAGAGGGGACCGAGTCAAACAAATTCTTAAATAAACAATTTACCATCCTTTTATTATATTATGTATTGTGTCATTTTATCGTCGTCCTTTTTTAAAGGGTTCGTGTTCAATATGTAAGATTCTTACACATTCCTTTATAATATTTTTTATTACAAATATTGTAGTTGTATTTAATTGAAAATAAAAGGTTTTCTATGGTTGGTTCATGTTTGAAAATCTAGGAAGGATTTAAATATATTTTTTGTTATATTCATAAAAAGACTTAAAGTATTTAACTTGATTGTTTGATATTTGTCTCTTTTTTTTTTCCTAATATAATCACTGCAGCCAAATTTATTATGCTTTGTCTTATAATTTATTATGGATTAGAGCAATGAATTTATTTTTTGGTTATTAAACCTTTTTTTTTAATTTTTTCTTCAATTAAAAAATTAATGTCTAATTGTTTCTAATTCAATATGAAATAATAAAATTTAAAGAAAATGATGAAATAATAAAATTTAAAGAAAATGATTAAAGTGAAAAAAACATAGTAACTAATTGGTTCTTTAGAAATTAACGTGAAAAGTTTATTTTTGTTTTTATATTCTTCACTATAAACATTTTTTTATCTTTCTAGTTTTTGAGAGTTATTTTTTTTTATTTAAAATTTTATTTTCATTGTTTTCCAGTAAATAAGTTTGAGTGTTGCTGCATTCTAATTGAGAAGAGAAAAAATATTAATTGATACTGATTTTAGTCAATAAAATAATCAATCTTAATATTAATAAATTTCCTTCAATGAGAAGATTTTCGATTAGATGGCGCTGACCTTCATCTGGCTTAAAAAGTGTTTTAGATTCAAATTAATTCTTGGTTTATAAAATGATTAGTTGCTAATTTGAGCCATGGAAGAGTTTATTTAGGCTTTTATTATTTCTTTTTATATGTATTTTTGAATAAAAAATAATTCAAAAAAACCAACAAAAGTATCGTTGGCTTGACTTTCTAGCCACCCGAGGTGCCTGACAGTCGAACCACATGTGATGTATTGTTTGCTAGTGTAGAAAATGTGTTGTCTAATAGTTTAAACCAGAAAAGAAAATATTGGCTCAGCGAACGCAAGTAAAAAAGAACACTTTGAATAGTTTAATGGGCATCATTTTATTTTAGGTTGGGTCACTGTTTCGGTATATTTAACTAGGTTTATTCAAATTGTTTTTTTTTAGATTTTTTTAAAATTAAATACTTTTTTTTATTTACTTTTTCACTTCACCATTTTGATGGTTAAAATTGAAAATTTTAAATGATTTCAATCTATTTTTTATAATATTATCATAATTTTATTGCTCGAATCATAAATTTTTAGAATAACAAAAGCTATATATATATATATATATATATATATATATATATATATTTAAAGTGTGTTGTCTAGTCTACATCTAGTTTTGAAGTTATGATTAGTTATACAAAGAATCTAGTTTATTTTAAGTTCTAACCTTTGTTTAAGAGTAATATATTTAATGTAATGAATAAACATGGTTTGTTATATGTAGGATCAATATTTAGTATCAGTTTAGATCATTTTTATTTTTAAATTAAAAGCTTATTTGATACTGTAACAGGAAATGCTTTTTAAAATATTTTAAATTTAAAAATATATTAAAATAATATTTTTTTTTATTTTTTAAAATTTATTTTTAATTTTAACATTTCAAAACGATTTGAAAAAAATAATAATAATAATTTAAAGTAAAAAACTAAAAATATTAATTTTTTTCAAAAAAAAAAATTAAACACAAAAATAAATAAGCTCCGAAAACCCAAAAAATTACTATATTTGAATCCCTTTTATTCCAACTCAGGCGGTATACTTTATTATTTAACCAATTTTGATGCTATTGGTAATAAATTTTATGATATTTAGATTATATTAAATTAAAGTTTTTTTCAACATTTTAGCTATAATTTGAAGATTTATCAAATCTTGATTTCTCTTTTCCCTATATGTTGCGTCAAGATCCAATCAGCATTAGAGTTCTTAAGAGACTCAAGCTCTTTTTTTAAAAGTTCAGCTAGTTTCTTAGCGAAGTTAGAAGAGCCATCCTCGAACCAATTAACCAATTCATGAAGGCATCGTTTATGTTCAGTAAAGGCTCCGAACATGTTGAAGCCTTGAACTGGTGAAGACCACCTTGCTTGAACGATGGATCTGGCTGGGGAACGATTAACCCATCGAGAATCAATTTTGAAAGTTCTTCGAGTTCTAAGGCACCTGTTGGTGTCAAGAATGGGTCTGTGGTCAGAACCCAGTTCTGCTAAGTAGGAGCGGCCCTGTAATGTTCTGAAGCGAGGAAGACGGTGAGAAATTCTATCTGGTCTGTCATCACTAGCATGGATGTTGAAAAAAGTCCAGGAAAAATCAAGCTCTGGATCAGATAATTGACACCAAATACAGAAATCATCAAATTGAATAACCTTCACTGAGATATCATTAGACCAATACAATCCCGCTTGCATTGCTCGATTAACCATGAGGATTAAGAGTAAAATAAGTTAGAAACAACATCAGCATAATTTTCCAATACGAGAAATGTCAGAATTCTTTTAGGAGTGCTATTCTCATTATCCCAGCGGCATTTCATGGTGCCGTCTTCTATGAAAGATGAGTTCTCAGCACAAGTAACGGTAGAAAAAAAAACCCTATCCTCCTTATACACGAACTTTGGGCTGAGGCTTTCCATTCAATGGGCTCAGAATGGGAGTCCCAAAAATTTAAAATTTTTTTTATTTAAAAAAATATATATTTTTTTATATTTTAAATTATTTTAATGTGCTATATCAAAAATAATTTTTTTAAAATAAAATAATTTATTTTAATATATTTTCAAGCGAAAAATATTTTAAATCGTTACTATAATTTCAAATAAATTCTCAACACTCTTTACTTATCCCGATAAAGATTGCACATGGACCCCTTTTAAAGGAGAGCTCATTCAGCCTTTCTTGCATGGTTTTTTAGATTATTACAGTTACATTGGTTTGTGCCCTTTGAAATTTTTTTAATTGTGATATAAAATCGGAGCATATAAGTAATTTGTTAGGCTATTTACTTAACTCAAGTTTTTAATTAAACTGTTTGGAAGCTAGCTTAATTTAAATTAATTGATTTTATAAGTTTAAACACAACTTTAATGATTGTTAAAAACATGATTTAGCTTTTAAAAAAACTTCAAGATAATTTTTTTTAAAAAAATATTAAGACCATGACAGATTTGATTGATATCAGTTACCCCGTAACCCGGTTCATGAACTCTATTAAGTTAAATAACCTTTTTTATATTTTTTTATTTAATTATATAATAAAAATAAACGCTTATAAAATTAAGCGACAACCTAAAAATAAACATTTATTTGAGACAATTACACGTGTAGAAAACAAAACAAAATCCATAATGCAGTTTATTTTCCAACCAATCCAATATTAAAAAGATAAAAAAAATTAAAAACAATTATAAAACAAAAAAAAAGCATATCATATCAGTGAGTAAACTCGTTAAACCCATGAATTAGGTAAGCCGAGCTATTACGCCAAACTTGTGAACTAAGTTATGGACTTAATTGAGATTATAATTTGTTTTTTTAAACTATTTTTTTATTTAACTATATGATAACAAAAATAGACGATTGGAAAATCAAACACCAACCCAATACCGATATGTTTATTTTAGATCACGATAACCTTATAAAAGGTGAAACGAAACCAATTATAAAACTAAATTTCCAATTAAGCCATTATCTTAGGATGAAATAAAAGAAACTAATTAAAAAAAGTTAAACTTGGTAGACTCGTGAACCAAGTCAACTAGCCAAACCTATGAATAGGTCCATGGACTATATAAAGTTTAATAATATAACTTTTTTCTGAAACTATTTTTTCAACTATATAAGAAAAAATAGATGATAAAAAAATCAAGTTCAATTAAAAAAAAAAAAAGATACCCCACCAAACTCGTAAACCAAAGCAACCCAGGTCATCCTAGCAAACCTGCAAACCATGTTCATCTTATAGGTAAAATAAAAAGAAACAAATTATGAAGTCAAATTCTCAGTCATCCTAATATTAAAAGATGAAAAAGAATTTTTTTTAAAAAAAAGCATAACAAAAATTAAAAAAAGAAAAAAAAAACCATTGTGGATCACTATTGTCATACATAGTGCAATAAGTGTGGGTGAAGAGTGGTTTCCTCACACCCTGTAATTTTTGTTACTTTATAAGGTTTAATAACATGATTTTTTCTCTAAAACTATATTTTTTTAACTATATGAGAAAAAAATAGACTATAAAAAGTCAAGTTTAATTAAAAAAAAAAAAAGACCCTTCAAACTTGTAAACCGAGGCAACCTAGGTTACTTTGGTAAACTCGTAAACCATGCTAACCTCATATAATGACAAAATAAAAAAAAGCAAATTATGAAGCTAAATTCACAACAATTTTAATTTTAAAAGATAAAATTGACAAAAACAAATTTGAAAAAAAAATCATAACAAAAATTCAAAAAAAAAAAAAGCAAAATATTGTGGATTACTATTGTAATCCATAGTGCAATAAGTGTTGGGCAAACAATGGTTTTCTCGCATTTTTATTGCTTTATATAGTTTAATAATATGATTTTTCTCTAAAACTATATATTTTTAACTATATGAGAAGAAAATAGACTATAAAAAGCCATGTTTAATTAAAAAAAAAAGAGAAAAAAAAAACCTCACCAAACCTATAAACTAAAGCAACTTGAGTTACATTGACAAACCTACAAACCATGCTAACCTCATAAAAAGAAAAGAAAAAAAATAAAAAAATTTGACAAAAACAATTAAACAAATCATAACAAAAAAAAAAGGAAAAGGAAAAAAAAGCCACGTGTTCAAGCAAAAAAAAAAAAAAAACAATGAAGGAAGACATTATAGCAATTTACAGTATTTTGTAAGTAAAGCTACGTTGCTTTCTCATATACTTTAATTTATTTTAATTCCTAGTCCAATCCACTGTAAGAGTTGAGCTCTAGACTTCCACATCCGAACTCCATATACTATCTTGCCTAAAAACATCAACCCTATACATGGTTGTCATTTAGTGTCATGAAATCATCAAAATAGGCTTTATTTAACATAGTCATTGTACGACTTGCCCATACATAGCCCATCTAGCTACACTTCTCCATACTAAATGGCATAACGTTTCTCAATAATGTCAATTATATCAAATGATTATGCCTAAAATAGAACACCGAGTCTTTTCTTATATACTGTTCATCCTATGCAACGAGAAAAAAATGAATGAGTACATGAACTTTAAGAAAAGAATCTTAAAGATAACACAAGAATAATAATAATAATTACAACCTTAATGAAGGAGAAGGAGGTTTCTCATTCTTCTATCTGTAAACAATCTTAGTTCACATCATTAGACCTCTCTAAAGAGGACCTTAATCACTTATATACACTATTGTCTTTTACCTTATTAAATGTTGCTAACTTAAATATTAGAGGGTCTCTTACTCCAAGTGAGGAACTTGTTTCGCAGGTAACATTAGAGTGTCAAGTCTTGCTAGTCCAATAAATCTCACTCAATTGTATTGGTGATGGACTCCTGTTTTCCAAACTTTCTCTGAAACTTTTCAAGTAATTTCCAAATCTTAATGTTCAACATCCAAACCAATATAATAGGAGACGACACATCAATCTTTAAAGCTTGAGTTGAGAGTTTTTTTTAATGGTGGTATATGTGGGAAAAGAATAAAGTCAAGTTATATTCCTTCCTCTGTATCATTTTTTATTATCTTTTAACTTTTTCTTTGGCAAATATTCTAAAAAGATGGACACAAGAAGGATGCTAATTCCCCAACTAAGAATGCTTTATTAGGATTCTTGAATCTCCAAAAACTCACATCATAAAGGGAAACCTTTTCATAAAGTAAAAGACTAAAGTATGCTTATGATATTGTTTTAGAAAAAACCCCCTAAACCATTAGACCGATCATGATGAAAAGCTCTATAAATCATTGTCATAACCCAATTCTGGGTTATTCCCCAAAATTCACTTTTTTTAAAAAATAAAATAAAGGCTGATAATGTGGAGAAAGCTGATAATGTGCAAGGACTTAATTATACTTTAAATGAGTCAAATTAATTTGGGAGCTTAATTGGTGAAAAATTAAGTTTGGGAGCCTAATTTGGACTTAATTGAAAAGATTGAAATTTTAAGAGACCAAATTTAATTTTTACCAAGTGAATTGATTGAAATTAGGGGCCAAACACAAAAATTGAGGGACCAATTTTGAGGCCCGAAAAATACTTTGCCTATAAATAGCAGCCTACAACTCAAATCAAAAGAGGGGTAATTTTGGCACTTTTAAAAGAAAAAAAACACAGAAACCCTAACCCTAAAAAACCTCTTTCCTTCACACCAGCCGCCCTCCGTTGGTTTTCATTTTTGGCTCCCTGAGCCGCTCCCTAAAAAACCAATCACTATAGTAGCCCAGCCGCCACTACCCACTGCTCAGCACCCACACACAAACCACCGTCGCCAACCAGCAGCAGACCCAAACAATTGCATAGCCATTTTCGTCCAAAACCCCATCACCGATCGTAATCATCACGCCGGCAAGAAAACCGTAGCCCCATCTCCCTTTCCTTCTCTGTTCCACCGATCTCCTCCACCCAAAAGCCAAACTCTCCCTATTTCATCTTCCCCTTCAACCAGCAGACCAACCGGCCACACAACACAGGTTCCCCTCCTCTCTCAGCCGACCCATCGGCCTCCCTCTCCGGGTCACCGAACAGACCCGACGGCCACATATCAACCAACAGCAATGAAGAAGTAGCTCCTCAGGACCGGTCTCCACCAAGCCACACAGCAATAGGCGATCCCCTCAGCACCACCACCGATCTCCCCACAATTGAAGAACCTAGCGACGGCCGAACAACAGCTTCAATAGCCACGGAGCAACTGCCAGATCTAGCACCGGAGGAGGAGAGAAAAAAGAAATGAGCAGATCCGAAACGGTGAAGAGAGAAAGAACAAAAACAGATCTGAAAAACTAAGAAAAATTGAAATCGATTGCTTGTTGTGCGTTTTTCTTATGGTTGCAGGTAACGGTGACCCTCACCGCCGGTAGGGGAAGACAGGGAAGAAAAAGGCGTTCCCGATCCACTGGTTTTTGGCCACCGCCACTGTTCATGCTGTTCCAGAAGTCCTTCCCTGCAATTTCTGGAGTTTTTAGGGACTATTTTGTAAATTTTAAATTGATTAATGTAATTTTTTTTATTTAGAATTTGTATTGTATAAATGTGATGTAAAATAAAAAAGAAAAGAAAAGAAAAGAAAAATAATAATAATAAAAAAGGTTGTGTGTGTGTGTTTGTATTTTTTTTTATATACATATAATTGAATAAAAAATGTATTTTAATTTTACATGCTCAAATATCTAAGGATAGATAAAATCATGTTGTATTTTCCATGAAAATATAAGAACATGTTTCTACATATATTCTGGAAATTAATAACTGATTTATCAAAGCCTTATAAGTGGGTTAAAATTTTATTTTTAAAATTACATCAAGCCCACGAAGCTTGAAAGTGAATGTGTGGTGTGTGTTTTGTTTGTGAATATTTTTTTTTATGATAAAATTGCAAAAATAAAAAAGAATTTAATATTTTGATTTGTTCACGGATAAAGAAATATAAACTTACATGTAAGTTGTATTTCTAAAATCCGATGAAAAGACAATTTTTAAAACTTCTTTAACACATCAAGTCCACGAAGCAGCTTACCTCAGGTAAGTTGCATTAGGGGTGCTAATACCTTCCCTAATCACAACCAGTCCCTTACCTGCGAATCTCTGACAAGACCAATACATCCGGTTTCCTAGTAGACTTTAATAAATCACTAGGTGGCGACTCCTAACAAACCAATTCAAGCATTGCAACAACGAGAAAAATCACCAGCCGATGCCGCGCGGATTTTTTGACGTGCGACAATCATCATGACTGATTTGGAAAAAAAGTCTTTATGACTGGTGTACATATAAATTTATCTTCATGATCGATTATAACAAAAAACTCTATGAAAAATATCCATGAATTTCTATGATCAATCCACAAGAAAGTCCCCCATAAATGGTCTCTATATAAATGTATCTCCATGAATAAACTCTATAAAAAAAAGCCTTTATGAATATCCATAGTTAGTATAAACATAAAATCTCTAAGAGCAATTTTATGGAAACATGTCTTTATGACTAGTCTTAGCGAAAGAACTTCATGAGCAATTCCCATGAAAATATACTTTGTTAAGTTATCCTTTTAAATATTAAGCTATACAAGAACCTCTATGAGTACAAAGAATTCACCATTAAACTGAAGGATACTTAGCTTTAAAAGAACTTATATTTAAGCAAGGAGACAAATCAACCTAAAAATGATATATTCCTTAAGGAAAAGGTTACCTTACTTAAACGGGTTCATTTCCTACAAGGAAATCCACAACCTTCATGCATGGTCTATAGAACCTATTGATTAACCTCACTCATTCATATCACTAACACCTTCATAAACAAAATAATCTTAGCTAATGTTATGGGACACCACTTTACACCCTATATGCAGGTCATACTATACATATCCATTAATTATCTTATACCATTATACATAGGCTCATCTTTTTTTGCATAGGTCTTAAACCATTTGCACATAAAGAAACTTTAAATTTCCTAATTAGGTCATCAATCCCTAAAAATAACCACTATTAAAAATATAATGCTATGAAACTAAAAACTGTCAGTGGACAATAATGTTAATAACGAGATAAATGAGATAACATAATCCTAAATTGGGCCAATATTTGGTACAAATTAATAGAAACTCATATGATCGGGGTTAAAATTATAAAAATTATTTTAGTAACATCATTATTCTCTTTCTATTTAAGGGGTCTTCACTGTTGACTTTTCTCCAACTATTTCCAAGTTAGATCTCCCCTATGCCATAATGCTAGTGACATCGATATTAAATACATGTTTTTTAACATGATCTTGCTCCGTAAGGGTCTTTATGACTATTTCCACCTCATTTGAAGGGTGTCTTTTTTACTTCATAAAAGCCTCCACGGTAACCATCTCCATCTCTTTCCAAGAAGACTCTCTTCATAAAAGATCCACCTTTAAATCGACCCCTTTTATGGGATGCTCTCTGTCGCACCCCCTAAAAAATAAACAAAAAAAGTTTGTTTTTGCGACATTCGACTGGCGACTTTCGTTTTGTTCTGTTTTGCTGATCTGGTTCTTTGGAGTCGCCACCTAGTATTTTGGTCACTAGGAACCCTAACTGGTCTTTCAGAGATTCTAAGGCAAGGGACTGGTTGCGTAAAGGGAAGGTATTAGCACCCCTAATACGCCCTACCTAAGGTAAACTGCTTGGTGTTTGGTTTGCTTTATAATTGCTATGGTGTTGGTATTTTCTAGGCTCGTTAATTGATTTTGGATAGAAATCTAAGGAGATTCCATGTGCTTTGAAAGCTCATTTTTCCCTTAGTATTTCAAAAGTTTGCGACTCATAAATCGTGGAATAATAAAAATTAAATTTTGAAATGTCCTCGATTATAATCAAGGCTTCTTTCAAGAATGTGTGCGGATTTATTACTCCCAATAATATTTTGGATATTAATCCTTTTAAGAATTTCTTTATCCAAACATTAGCGGTAAATAATAAATAAATTCCTTCTCCAAAAATAAGATTTTTATAGTTTTTGGAATATTGGCCAATACCCTTTGGAATTTTTACAAACACGTTGTAAAATCCAGAAATGCAAGAAAATAATTTGTGTTTAAGAAATCTATGCGAAAACACACTTTCGAAGCTTCCAATATTTTTTTTTTATAAAAATAACTTTCAAAATATGTTAGAGTATTGGCCGTATGCAACACGCAAGAAAATATATTTTTGTTTTTACAATATATATTTTTTTTGTCGAAATCGGGTATTTTAATACTGAATTTGTATTTCCACATCATAAAAATACAAACTAATATTAAGTCATTTTAAAAAATATGTACGGGAAAAAATCAACAATATTTTTAAGGAATTTTAGAAATTTTTGAAAGCAAAAAAAAATAAATAAATTTATCTTTGAAAATTTCGGGTGTCTCGACAAAAATCAGATATTTTAAATACTGAATTTATACCTCCACATGTATAAAAAAAAATACAAACCCTCTTAAAAAATATATATATATGAAAGGAAAATAACAACATTTTTTTTTAGATTTTTTCAGATTTTTTATAAATATTTTTTTTATATATATATAACATATACACACATATATATTATAATTTATAAATAATATATAATATATTATAGGGCTGGGCCGGCCCAAATGAATGGGCCAGGCTCAGCCCCAGAAAAAAGGAGACGGGCTGATCTCGGCCCGAATGATATTGGGCTGACCTCGGCCCGAGAAACACATTTGGGCCGATGTCGGCCCAAAAAATTTCAAGTGGGCCGATCTCGGCCCGAAAATCCTACGGTCTGGGCCAAGACCGGCCCAGACTTGCAAGGCTGGGCCAGCATCGGGCTGGCCCAGCAGCCCTAGGCCCACGGGGGGGGGAGAATTAATTTTCTCCCCCCCCGCCTCCTGCATGCAGAATGCATGCAGGAGGCAAAAACCTGCAGAAAGGGAGGGGGGGAGAAAACGTACCTGGCGTGGAGGAGGCGGTCGCTGGCGGTGGTGTGGCTCGTGCACGGAGGCTCCGGGCGGCGGCGCTGCGGCTGTTCGGTTTGCTCTCTCTCTTCGGTCTCCTCTCTCTCTCCTGGGTCTCTTTTTTTTTTTTTTCAGCCTCTCTCTCTTCGGTTTTCCTTCCTATTTATAGAAAAAAACGATGCCTTTTGCTAAAGGGACTTTGGGCGTAGATCACGCAACGGCTGGTCGGCTCTTTCGGTGGTTTGGTGGGGGCGAGGAGAAGCGGGAAGTTTTTTTCGAATTTATTGCCTTCTGTTGCTGCTAAACCGGGGGGGGGGAAGGAAGAAGATGAACAGTGTCGTTCAAAACGACACCGTTCTGATCTTCCTCTTTTTTTTTTTGTTTTGTTTTTATATATATGAAACGGCGTCGTTTTGGATAAAACGCGCCGTTTCATTTAAATGGCTAAATTTCAAATCAACCCTCCAAATTCGGTCCCCACCCCTCTTGTTGGCCGCCTTTTTCACTTTGGTCCTTGGTCTCTGAGTTATGCAATTGAGTCCCTAATTGATCAATTAAACTTCCAATTTCTTCAATTAAGCCCCTGAAACAATTCCAAACAGCCCCCCTATCTTTGCGCCTTCTCCAAATTGGTCCCTGGTTTCGGATTTTCACAATTAAGTCCCTAATTGGCCCTTAAACTTCAATATTTATGCAATTGAGCCCCTGATTTGACCTAATAAATTCCTAAAAAATATATTTTGGCCCCAGAACTTAAATTTCTCCAAATTAAAGCCCAAATTGACTAAAAAATCAATTTTTCTTGCAATCAAATCCTCTATAAATTCAAAAAAAAAATCCAATTAAGTCCATAAAAATCCAAATTTGGGCTTTTCTCAATAGGGCTTTCATCCTTTACGAATATTTGTAAAAAATTCAATCCTTGTATTTTTAAAATTCCTTGATCAATTTTCTGACTGTTTTCTGAGCGCTTCTGCCTCCTGTTATTTTTTCTAACCTCTTTTGGCTATTTATTTTATTTTTCATGGGAACCCAAAAATGGGTTACAACAGATGCCCCCTCTTTATAATACTTACGGAGCATGGATTTTGCGCAGTAAGTGTTATAAAGATAAACCCAAAACGACAATCCCGAAACTGATCTGGTTGGAGGCTTAAATGATCAAAACTTAGTCATCCCGAGATCCTTATCCGGTGATCCTCTGAATTCTTACTTTAGTTGGATCAACATGGAAATCCATTCGAGATCCTATCTGGTGATCTCCTCTAACCTGGAATCCTATCTGGCGATTCCTTTACCCATAACCGATACAAAAAATGTGTGCGTGGTCTCATTATGATGGGTGACCTGCCCGAATGGAAAAGGGAAAGAATGGTCTCTTTCTTTGGGTGACCTACCCAGAAAAATAATGGTCTCATTGTATGGGTGACCTACCCAGAAAAATGATGGTCTCATTGTATGGGTGACCTACCCAGGAAAAATGATGGTCTCATTGTATGGGTGACCTACCTAGGAAAAAAATGATGGTCTCATTGTATGGGTGACCTACCCAAGAAAAATGATGGAGAATGGCCTCATTGTATGGGTGACCTACCCAGAAAAATAATGGTCTCATTGTATGGGTGACCTACCCAGGAAAAAATGATGGTCTCATTGTATGGGTGACGAACCCCAGAAAAATGACGGCCTCATTGTATGGGTGACCTACCCAAGAAAAATGATGGTCTCATTGTATGGGTGACCTACCCAGGAAAAATGATGGTCTCATTGTATGGGTGACCTACCCAGGGGGAATAATTCTTAGTAAACTCCATGCTTTTCTAAATGGTTTCAATATGAGGTCCCTTCTGGCGACCTTCCTCGATGAATGTCGAAGTACGAGATCCCTTCTGGCGATCTCAAATAACTTGGAATCCCATCTGGCGATTCCTTTTATTCAAAGCTGAAATATTAGGTCCCTTCTGGCGACCTTCATCAAAATATGAGATCCCTTCTGACGATCTCCTTTAGCCAAACAACTTGGAATCCCATCTGGCAATTCCTTTTATACCAACTGAAATTTAAGGTCCCTTCTGGCGACCTCCATTGATGAATATCGAAAACGAGACCCCTTCTGGCGATCTCAAACAACTTGGAATCCCATCTGGCGATTCCTTTTATTCAAAGCTGAAATATGAGGTCCCTTCTGGCGACCTCCATTGAAATACGAGATCCCTTCTGGCGATCTTGTCTACGTTGGGGAAAAATTTCAGCCCTTGATTCAGTTGGGAAGGATCCCAACCGTTGGCTCAAAGTAGGCATGGTGCACTGTAAAAAACTGCAGAAACGGCTGCCTGAGGTGGCATGTTTAGGCCAGCACTGGCGCTGTCTCGCTACCATTCAGACTGAAGTGTTTACTTGAAGATGTAGAGAAATTGCAGGGGATCATTGGCGTGCAAGATTTGTAAACTTTGATGGCTGGTAGGTACACTAAATTCAGCTGCAAAGTAGATAACTGGACCAGCTTTTTTCAGAAAACAGTGAAGAAGATAATGAACAGTTTTTTGGCTAAATTTCATTTCAATCCTCCATCTGTCAATTTCTTTCAATGGAACCCCTAATTGACCATCAAACTTTCAATTGCTTCCAATTTGGCCCCTAATTTCAACCAATTAACTTGGTAAAAATTAAATTTGATTTCTTAAAATTCCAATTAGGCTCCCAAACTTAATTTTTTACCAATTAAGCCCCAAATAAAATTAATTTGACCAATTTAAAGTATAATTAAGTCCTTGCACTTAGTTAAATCCTTTAATTGGACCCAAATTAATTCTTAAACATAATTAAAAATTCAATTTGGCCCATGATTAAATCAAATTGGCCTATTAAAAATTTAATTATGTCCCTGGACTTAATTTTTCACTAATTAAACCCAAAATAAAATTAATTTGACCGATTTACAGTATAATTAAGTCCTTGCACTTAATTAAATCCTCTAATTGGACCCAAATTAATTCTTAAACATAATTAAAAATTCAATTTGGCTCATGATTAAATCAAATTAGCCTATTAAAAATTTAATTATGTCCTTGGACTTAATTTTTATGCAAATTCGTCCAATAATCATTTAATTTGACCTTGAATTTGCATTATTTCTCCTTTTTTGGGCATAATGGGGTACAAAAAATTGTAGCTGAATTCCCCGACCTACTTTCTCCATATTGCCAGCCTTTATTTTATTTTTTGATTTTTATTTTGAAAAAGAAGTTATTTTTTAGGAATAACCTATAATTGGGTTATGACACCACTCTTGAACTTTGTGAGAAAGATGATGAGTCAATCTTTGATGGTAAGGAAGGGGTTGAATCTGAACATTGCAAAGAAAAGACTAATTCCCCGCCAGCACTTCCATTTCCTCATGTCATGACCAAACTAAGAAAAGTCAATCACAATTCTGAAATCCTTGAAACTTTCAAACAGGTAAGGATCAATATACCTTTGTTGGATGTTATTAAACATGTACCTTTCTATGCTAAATTTTTGAAAGATTTGTGCACTGTGAAGAGAAAACTGAATGTGAAAAAGAAAGCATTTTTAGCCAAACAAGTAAGGGTTATTCTTCAGAACAATAATGCTTTGAAATATAAATACCCTGATTGTCCTACAATTTCTTGCTTTTTTGGAGAATATAAAATTGAAAGAGCTTTACTTGATATTGGAGCTAGTGTGAATTTACTTCCATATTCGATTTTTCAAAGTCTCAATTTAGGTGAGTTAAAACCAACTTCTGTAACTTTTTTACTTGCTGATAGATCTGTAAAAGTGTCTAGAGGAATAGTTGAGGATATGTTAGTACAAGTTGATAAATTCATTTACCTTGTAGATTTTATTATCTTGGATACACAACTTGTTGAAGCATGTAATTCAATTCCTGTTATTTTAGGACGTCCATTTCTTGCAACTTCTAATGCATTGATTAATTGTAGGAATGGACTGATGAAGCTATCATTTGGAAACATGACATTGGAGATGAATATTTTCAACATTTGCAAGCAGCCTGGAGATGATAATGATTTACACGAAGTAGACTTTAGTGAAAAATTAGTTCATGATCAATTTCAAACCACTTTCAGTGAAACTAAGATTGATGAACCTGACAATTTACAAATGGTCTATTTTCAGGAAGAATCAAAGTCAAAGAATTGGAGACCACAAATTGAAGAATTGTCACCACGATCAATTAAGTCCATACCTTCAAGTGTTCAACCACTAAAACCTGATTTGAAGCCATTACCATTCAATCTTAAATAATCATTTTTGGGAGAAAATGAAACCTTTCTGATAATAATCTCTTCCAAACTTAATGCACATAAAAAAGGTAAGTTATTACAAAATCTGAAAATGCATTAGGATGGACCATAGCTGACATAAAAGGAATTAGCCCTTTGATGTGCATACAAAGGATTTATTTGGAGGAAAATGTTAAACCCTCTAGAGAAATGCAACGAAGGCTTAATCCTAATATGAAATAAGTAGTGAAAAATAAAGTCATTAAGCTTCTAGATAATGGAATCATTTATCCTATTTTTGACAGCAAATGGGTAAGTCCTACCCAAGTTGTACCCAAGAAGTCTAGAGTCACTGTGATAAAAAATAAGAAAAATGAGTTAATTCTAACTAGGACTATTACTGGTTGGCGCATGTGCATTGACTATAAAAAACTTAATTCAATGATTATAAAAGATAATTTCCCTTGACCTTTCATGGATCAAATCTTAGAAAAAGTCACAGGTCATGAATTTTATTGTTTTTTAGATGGCTATTTAGGTTACAACCAAATTAAAATTGCATTGGAAGATCAAGAGAAAACTACTTTCACATTTCCATTTGGTACTTTTGCATATCGAAAAACACCTTTTGGATTATGTAATACACCAGCCACATTTCAAAGATGCATGCTTAGCATATTCAGTGATGTGGTTGAACATTTCCTTGAGATTTTTATGGATGATTTTTTTGTTTTTGGTGATTCATTTGATGATTGTTTAACTAATTTGGAAAAGGTTTTGAACAGGTGTGAAGAGAAGAATCTTGTACTGAATTGGGAAAAATATCACTTTATGGTAACAAACGGCATTGTACTTGGTCACATTGTTTCATTGAAAGGAATTGAGGTTGACAAATCTAAAATCGAGTTAATTGCGAACTTGCCAACACCAAAATCAATCAAAGATGTTAGATCATTCTTAGGACATACTGGTTTTTATAGAAGGTTCATCAAAGATTTTAGTGTAATATCTAAATCATTATGTAACCTTTTAACAACGAAAAATATTTTTGAATGGACTGAACAATGTGAAAAAGCCTTTGTTAAACTTAAAAGCTTGTTTACTTCTACTCCTATCATTCAACCTCCTGATTGGTCACTACCTTTTGAAATAATGTGTGATGTTAGTGATTATACCGTAGGTGCTGTCTTGGGACAAAGAAAATATAAGAAACCTTATATGATTTACTATGCAAGTAAAACTTTAAATCTTTAACTGTTAGGGTTCATGGATCCATTTCCTCCATCATTTGGTTTTTTTTTTTTTTATCAAATGTAAGAATATATTAAGATCAAAGGTAACAAAGCCACAAAAGTAGCAAACAGAAAATGTATATACAGAGATGAGGGTAACCAGTACCCTAAAACTAAAATGGGAACATGCTCCCATTGAAAAGAAACATAAAACAAAAATCCCTAAGGCCAGAAGTAGCCACACATAGAACAAACATGAGGGACTTAACCAGCCAAACCAATGCACTGCCAGGCAAGTCAATCTACTGCCAGCAGAGCCAAAAACAAGCAGCCAAAAACCAACAAAAACATCCAGCAGCTCCTCTCCCATGCCGAACCAAGTCAACAACATGTAGCCATCATAATTCAACAAACCACAGCATCAAAGAACTTAGCCCCAAGGGCCCATCAAAACCCCCCCATGAAATAAGGACCAGCTAACTACGCGAAGCCAACATAGGATAGACCATGCAGGGGCAAGATGAACATGCATTCACAGTAAACTACCCCAACCAATCCAATCAAAATGCAACATTGTAAGCCAGGGGATTTTTTTCATGAAAATACAATATAGTGTAAAATAGAATCTGAAATTTTCTGAAAACAACCTTAACCGATTTGCTAGTGTTGTCAAAAATTCTCCTATTTCTTTCCTCCCAGATCAAATACACAAGAACAGCAAGAGATACTCTTCTCATTTTTTGTTGTAGCCCTTTTTTGGTGTGTTGTAAAACCTGGGTAGCTCTGCTTAAGGAAGGCATAATGTGATGAATCTTGAGCCAGAGTCTGGTCTTTCTCCAAAGTGAAGACGACCAGTCACAATTGAAGAAGAGGTGAGAATGAGACTCATCAGCATTCTGACATAGAGGGCATATAGGATCAGGGGAGAGAAACTGGAGACGATCTCTTGTTCGCAGCTTGCCCAGCATTGCCAACCAAAGGGAAAAACTATGTCTTGGAAGGGACCACTGCTCCCAAACTACATTTGCCTAGTGGACAGGCTCAGCTTTATGTCTGAAAAATTCATATCCATTGGTTGTAAAAGGACATTGATCTGAGTACCAGCTTGAGAGCAGTTGTTGCAATTGAGCTACCCCTCCACAAAGGCTTAGCATTCTGTTACGAAGGTAGAAAATTGACTTAAACAGAGGAGAGTCAGTTTTCTTAGCATCCAAGGACCAAATGGAGGCGTGGGCTATGTAGTAATGGCATACCCATCTAATCCAGAGGGAATCCGCCTTCAAGTGAATATTCCAAAGATGCTTTGCAAAGAAACTGTCATTTCTAGCTTTGATATCATGAATCCCCAAACCCCCTTCATCTTTTGGCAGACACACCTGTTTCCAAGCTACAAGAACCGATTTACTTCTAATCATAGTGCCAGTCCATAAAAAGTTCCTGCACAAACTAGTAATCTTGTTGATAACAGCAGTTGGGATAGGGAAGTTACTAATCCAAAACTGCACCATGCCATGCAGGACAGACTTAATTAACTCCAGCCGACCTGCATAAGAGAGGTACTTTCCCATCCAATTTTGAATAGCAGATTCTAACCTGTGGATGAGAGGGGAGAACTGGCTGGCAAGAAGCCTGTGGGGGCTGAGAGGGACACCAAGGTACTTAAAGGGAAAGCTTCCTTCAGTGAACTGGGAGAGGCTAAGAATGGTCTGCTTCATATCCTCCGATACACCAGCAAAGAAGATAGAGTATTTGGATGCATTAATTACAAGGCCAGAAGACTCCCCAAAAATTATAAGCTGCTGGAGGAGGATGTTAACAGAGGTCATGTCACAACGGCAAAGTAGGAGAATGTCATCAACAAAACCAAGATGACTGATTCCCAAAGCTTGACATTTGGGATGGAATTTGAAACCCGAAAGCTGGGTGTTGCTGTTTAGAAGTCTAGAGAGGTACTCCATGCAGATAATGAAGAGATAGGGAGACAATGGATCTCCTTGCCGAACACCACACTTGCCTTGGAAGAGCATCATTTGGTTTCTTGTACATATTAGTTGCAGTAGATTATGTTTCAAAATGGATAGATGCAATTCCAAGTCAAAATAATGATCACAAAACAGTGATAAAGTTTTTCAAAGAAAACATTTTAAGTCGATTTGGAATCCCTCGAGCCATGATGGTGGAACACATTTCTACAACAAGCCATTTGAGTCTTTAATGAAGAAATATGAAATCACACACAAAGTTGGCACCCCTTATCACCCTCAGATGAGTGGACAAGTAGAACTTGCTAATAGGGAGATCAAACAGATCTGGGAGAAAACAGTGAACCCTAATTGGAAAGACTGGTCTTTAAGACTAAATGATGCACTTTGGGGTCCAAGATGGAGCAGTCATTTTATTGTGAAACATGTGTATCCATAAGGAGCCTGTGATATCGAGAATCCAAAGAATGGTAATATTTTCAAGGTAAATGGACATCATTTGAAAGTTTACTTTGACAATTTTTCAGTTGAACATGACTCTATTGAATTGGGTGATCCTGGATATAAAGATTGATTCTTTTTTCTCACATTGTTTTTATGTTTCTTTTTAGTGTGACTTTCGTTTTGCTAGTCTCTCTCACCCCGGTCAAATAACGGATAACGGTAATTCGTGACTCTTAAGTCGGTTCTTTCAGTTTCCCATGATAATTGATACCTGTGTATATATTTGTGAAATTCTTTTCTCTTTCCCTTTCTTTGAATCTCTCCTTCAATTCTCATTTGAAAATGGACACCACTCTTGAAAAATTGAAAAAGTATTTTCCTACTCTGCCTCAGAATGCGATAACAAAAATTTACCGTGCTAGATGTGCAAGATTGAGGTTGTTAATGAACCATGAAATTCTTGAAGATATTCGCTAGCTAATTGAAGCAAATGTCCGATTATTAGGTGAGTCCTTCAATTCTTTCATTTCATACAAGCCTAGAACAGGTAAAAGCACTTTTGCGAAGAATCGTCATGCAAAACGACTGAAAGTCTATCACAGATGTGCCAGGTGGACTTATAATGCAACATGTCGTTATTTAGAAATGATATCTGTAAACCATGAAGATAAATTACAATTCATTAAGGATGGCCTGAGTAAGGGGTCTTTAGATAATCTTCTATTGATTCTTGAAACGCACCCTAGTGGAGATGTGCATCGTGCAATTTATTATTTATGGCCATAATTTCATAAAGAATATGCTCGACTTAGTCTTGAGAATCTAACTAAAAAAGACATTGTTTGCCAATTTTTAAGAAAACTAGATGGGAAGCCTATCCCCGACCCATAGAGGGCGTTTAAGCCGTTCTTGAACGTAAAACCAAGGAAAGATATGAGCCACAATCACAACTACCTGTACATACACATGCTTTTTCAAAATAAATAAATAAATAAATAGAGAGAGAGAGACTACAGTTGGCTTATATATAGGTGGTATGATTACATTTTCAATTTCTCATTTATAAATTCTTCCCTTCATTTCTACTTAACCTATACATTCATCAAATATAGAAGTGTGTAGAAATGGCAAGTTCCTCAAGTCATCACATAAAAAATATTTGTGTTTTCAGTGGATCCAGTCCTAGGAAAGAAAATGAGTTCTTAGAATCAACAAATGATCTTGGTTAGGTACTAGCTGAGAGAAAGATTCATTTAGTGTAAGGGGGAGGCGGCCTTGGGTTAATGGGGGAGTGTCAATAACTATATTTTTAGGAGGTAGTCAAGTTTTGGGGGTCGTTCCCAAAGCTTTAGCAAAAGAGAACATCATTGGAAAAACAATTGGAGAGGAACTACAGGTGATTAGTACTTAAAAGTGCATGTTTATTAAGGTTTTATATCATCATTTTGCACTTGAAGTATTAATAACTCCTTAACTAAAGCATGTTTTATAATAACAAGTGTGATACTATAAAATGCCTTAATATATGGTAAATGTTCATCTTAAATGCAGGCTTATCACATAAATCAAAGGAGTGATTGATGAATTCAACTACTGAAATTTTGAAGATAAAGAAGGGTGAAGCTTAGAAAAGAGATGTTGGTGTAGTCCAAACTGGAACACTATTCGGTAATTGGATCATATCTTGAGCTCTAGATCTCGGATTTAGGTCCATTTTATATGGATGGAAAGCTAAGACATAGGCCTACAACTTTCATGAGGAACCCAAGAATTAAAAAGGCCGTTTTGAAGTTCAAATTGTTGGAACAACGAAGAAGTCCAAAGTTGTCCTGCAGCCCAGACACTATTTAGTGTTCAGCCCATATCTTGAGTTCTAGAAGTCCAAATGACCTCATCTTTTTTTTGTTGGAAAGCTGAGACAATTTACTAGAACATTCTTGAGGATTCTGGGCAAATTATGACGTTTTAAATGACATCTTGTTCAGACAAGAAGATAAGGATTGTCACTAAGTCAAGATGTGGCCACCCACTCATCAATTAATCAACAAATCAATAGTTCCAAATTTTGGCCTATAAAAGGAGGCACTTACCATGTATTGAGGCATCTTGGTTTCTAGATCAAGATCATGCTCTTGCTTTCTCTCTTTGTATTGCTCATGTTTTGCTTTCATTAATATCAAGTTTATGCACTTCATTTCCTTTCCTTTATTTAGTTAACTTCTTTCTCATTTATGTTCTTGTCTTGTTCATTTATGTTTCTTCCTTTCATTATGTTTAACTAAGTTAATTATGTCAAGGTGAAAAGGGTACACTAATGGTGTAAGAACAAGTATAATGTAAACTTAACATGGACCTTAATGTTGGATACTAACATTTTTATATTTGTTATCTTGTTCACTTTCAATACTTTGCTTGTTAAATGGTTAATCTAGATTTATGTTGTATAACACTTGGTACAACAAATACTTGGTACTTTCATAGCCCATACTGTATGGTATAACCGACACTTGAGCTATGAAAGAAACTTGATTTGTTGTTAACATAAAGTTATAATCATGAATGCCTGGCAACATTTACAAGTATTAGCTTTATTCGAATAAGATAACTAATGTAATTATGTTAACAATTTATAATCTGATTGAAACCTTCTTTGTGTGTGGTTTCCAATTGAATAATAAAAGTTTATACTATACTTGTTTGAAATACCATTAGTGGATCCTCTAACCTTGACATTTGTTTTTATCATTGTTTAATCCTTACGTTAATCTTTCATCTCAAAGTTCTCATTAACTTCTTCATCTTCTGCTTTTATTATTATTATTATTATTATTATTATTATTATTATTATTATTATTATTATTTACATTCTGTTTATATTATATAGTATATATCTTTGATCTTTTCATAAACTCAGTATATAGGCTGGAAACCTGTGACCCGATCTTTTAGATCATTCTCAGGTATAACAACGCCACGTATTGATTATTATAATAATAATTATTATTATTGTTATTGTTATTGTTGTTGTTGTTGTTGTTGTTGTATTGTTATTTATAATTTATACAATTAACCTCTCTATGGTTCGACCCCGGTCTTGCCGGGTTATTTATTACTTCGACACTCTTGCACTTGGGAAAAGACATCAAGCTTTTGGTCGTGTCAACAGGTCCCTACAATATCTGATCGAATGAATGCAATGTTTAACCATGTTGATGCCTTCATTGCCTTACCAGGTGGTCTGGGCATATTAGAAGAGATATTTCATATTTCCTATTGGGCCCAACTGCACATTCACCATAAACCCATAGGTCTGTTAAATGTTAACGGTTTTTATGATAAGTTATCTTTTCTTGATCATGCTGTGGAACATGAATTTCTAACATCTTTGGCACGACAAATCATAATCTCTGTTGCTACTGCTGAACAATTAATTGAACAACTACAATCTTTCATCCTTGTAATTGATCCCTCCATGAGTCGCATAAATTGGTCAATTAAGAAAAATCATAAAAAGCTTAGATTGGATTTGAGCCTTCGTTTGTAAAAACTTTGTGTCTTTTGGTTTTATTATTGTGTTTTATTGCTTCTTATATTTGTTTAAGTGTGTTTCGGGTTTGTTAGTGTTTGCTATTTCAGGTGATGTCTTCTATACTTTATCTTTCAACCTTAGGACATTGAAGACAATGTCTCATTTTGGTTGGAGGGAAATATATATATATATATATATATATATATATAAACTAACTGTGTTTTCTATTTTATAAAATATTTGCAAAATTGTTATTACTAAGATGACAGAGTAAAAGGAGTTTTTTTGTTAAAGTGACTCTTGAGACGCATCGTAGTAACCATTCTTTACAAGGTTTATTAGAATATTTCTTGAAATATTCAGGTTTACAAGCTCTCGTATTATTATCACTTGATTCTGCTCATATGCTCATTTAACGAGTATTCATAAATCTTCATTTTCACACACACACGCATACACACTTTAACATATGATTGTGTGTTGCACATTGGATTATTACATTATTTATGTTATTTTGTTAAAGGTAACAACTAAGGGAAATGGATAGTATATAATTTTCAAAAAAAAAAAAAACAAAAAATAATAATGATAATAAAAACGTAGATAAGTTTGGTTTCGTAGCCTCCCAAACATAAGCAATTAAGCCTGAAGGGGTGTTTTAACACTTAATACCCTAAATTCAACTGACTTGGGAGTTGTTGGCTTAATGCTTGTTACATGGGTTGAGGAGAAAAGCTTAAGGGAATCGAATATTGCACTATCTACATATCAATATCTGTAACCTGAGTTACTAAGCTCGTAGGGTTGTTTCAACACCTAATGCCCTAAAACCAACTGGTTTGGGAGTCATTAGCCAAAAGCTCATTACATGGTTCAAAGATGTATTATGTTTTAAGTTATATGTATATATATTTAAAAAAAAGAAAAAAAGAAGAAGAAAAAGATAATAATTCTAACCCAAGGAAGTTAAGCTTAAACATTAAAACAAAATTTTGTTTTCTCCCAAGTAAAGCCCCATAACTATGTGTTGATATATTGAGCATAAAAGAAAGTTTTATTAATATATTGTTTAAGAGGTATTGAACATATATATGAATTTAATAAGAGTTTGTTTATCTGGATAGATTAATGGAAGTTGAATGATGAATGCCTTGCTTTGTGGAATTTGCAAATTGTTTTTTTTTATTTGAATGCTTTGATTACTAGGGACTAGTAATAAGCTGGTTGGGGGGTGTGATTAGTACTTAAAAGTGAATTTTTATCAAGGTTTTATATCATCATTTTGTACTTGAAGTATCAATAACTACTTAACTAAAACATGTTTTATAATAATATATCTAATAATATAAGATACCTTTAATTTATGGTAAATGTTCATCTTAAATGCAGGTCTATCACATAAATGAAAGGATTGATTGATGAGTTTAAGTACTAAAATTGAAAGGACAAAGAGAGGGCCAAACTTAGAAAAAAGATGTTAGTGCAGTCCAAATTGGAACACTATTCGGAAATTGGGTCATATTTGAAGCTATAGATGTCGGATTTAGATCTGCTTTATATGGATTGAAAGGTAAGACATAGGCCTACAACTTTCATGTGAAGTCCAAGATTTAAAAAGGTTTTTTCAAGTCGAAATTATAGCAACAACAGAGAAGTCAAAATCTATCTTGCAGCCCAGACACTGTTCAATGTTCAGCTTATATCTCAAGTTCTAGAAGTCCAAATGACCTTATTTTTTTTATATTATTTTTAGAGGTTCCAATGACTTTTATGAGTACTAATTGAAGTCCAAATGACCTTAATTTTTTTTCCTGGAAAGATAAGACAATTTCTTATAACTTTTTGTTCTGATGTTAGCAATGACGTTTTGTTTAGACAAGAAGATAAAGATTTTCACCAAGTTAAGAGTTGGCCGCCCATTCAACAATTAGTCATTAAATCAATAGTTGCAAAATTTGACCTATAAAAGGAGGCATTTGCCATGTATTTAGGGGCTTGGCTATTCAGATCAAGAACTTGCTCTCTCCTTTTATGTTTTTTTATAATTCTTAAGTTTTGCTTTCATTAATATCTTGTTTATGCTTTTCATTTCCTTTCCTTTACTTCATTAACTTGTATCTTATTTATGTTCTTATTTTGTTTATTTATGTTTCTCTTTTTTATTATGTTTAGCTAAGTTTATTGTGTCAAGGTGAAAAGGTTACATTAATGGTGTAAGAATAAGTATAGTGTAAACTCAACATGGACCTTAATGTTTAATATTAACATGTCTTATCTTTTTATCTTACTAATTCTTAATTTAAATGGTTAATCTAGATTTGTGTTGTATAACACATGGTACAACAAATGCTTAGCACTCTTATAGCCCAACCGTATATTATCTACACTTGTGCTATAAAAGGAACTTGATTTGTTGTTAACATAAGTTAGCATAATGAATTCCTGATAATATTAAAAGTTTGGTATTACTTAAATAAGATACTTAATATGATCATGTTAACAATTTATAATGAGCTATTAATGACAAATTATCTGATTGGAACCTTCTTTGTGTGTGGTTTCCAATTGAATAATAAGAGTTTATACTATACTTATTTGAAATACTATTAGTGGATCCTCTAACCTTGACATTTGTTTTTATCATTGTTTAATCCTTACATTAATCTTCCATCTCAAAGTTGTCGTCAACTTCTTTATTATTATTATTATTATTATTATTATTGTTGTTGTTATATTATTATTGTCTATAATTTATACAATTAACCTCCTTGTGGTTCAACCCTGGTCTTGCCAGGTTATTTATTACTTCGACACTCTTACACTTGGGAGAAGACATCAATGTTTTGGCCGTGTTAGTGACAACAAAGGTCCAAGTTATTTTCTCATACTTGGCCTCTCAATGCTTGGAAACGAGGGATTGAATTTGCAAAGTCCACAATTGTCTCTTTATACGAAAAATTAAAAAAAGAAGTAGTTTGGAAAAGAAAAGATGAATAGTATTTATATGAAGCATTACCTATATAGAAAGCTTTATCCTAAAGCTTTAAGTCTCGGATGATTTGTGATATGCTTTTAAACATGTTCAACATAAGAATGACATTATATCCTTTCAAAGAAGAATTAACTTCTAGTAAGGTCATTAAAACATGTTTTTCTTTTTTTTAAACCTTTCTAGTTCACTATAGAGTGAAAAGGTATTCCACTCTAGCCTTCAATGGTTAAGAATATGAAGCAGCATTCATTACCTTCATTATAGATGGTTGAGGAGATGTTGGACTTTTTTTCAAGGAGGTTTCCAAACAGGAACAATTACATCAGAAGGTGATAGTTAAGTCTCGTAACACCAATACTAAAGGATAAGCAAAAGTTGCCTTCTCCAAATTAAACAAGTTCCTTCATTTCTAAGAAGACAGTTGTTGTATGTGTGCGGTATCGAGACGATTATCCTATCAGACCAGGATCTTATTCTTTATTAGTAAAAAAAAAGGATATAGTCGCCACTTAGTATTTTGATCATTAAAAACCCTAACTTGTCTTAGAGTCTGGATAAAGAGACTCATTATGTATAAGAATGATGTATCACCCCTAGTACACCTTACCTATGATAAAATACATTGTTTATCTGTCTGATATAAACTAAAGTGTTGTTATATTTTCTAATTGTTGGTCTATATTGTCGCACGTCAAAATCCGTGCGGCGTCCGCTGGCGATTTTTTATTATTTGTGTTTTGCTTGGTTCGTTGGAGTCGCCACCTAGTATTATGGTCACTAGGAACCTATGGTCTGCGAGAGTCTGAGTAAGGGACTGGTTGTGCAAGAGGAAGACGCATCACCCCCATTGCACCCTACCTAAGGTAAGTTGCATTGTTGTTTGATTGTTTTTCTAGGTCGAGTTTCTATTCGTTGGTCTTTCTAAGGTTCAAGGTAGATCTATCTTCATGAGAAAGTCTCTACCTTATTGGATTAAATCCTAACCGTTCTAAAGTCTGAATGACATTTATTTACACCTTGTATCTTTAATACTTGAGGGTGTACTTTATCATGTAATTTTACACATTTCAAATATTAAAGTCTACATTTGGATCCTAGAAAAAAAAGATTGGAAAAAGGTTTTTGATATTTGGCCAAACCTTAATGGATAATTATAAACTAGTTATGATATCCATTGTTTTGGATTTTCAAAACGTGAGAAAGATGCAATTTTTTTTTTTGAAAAAAACATGCTTCGAAAATTTTTAGGACTTGGCCTTATGCGATAAAATATTTTTTTTTCTTTTTGAATTTTTTTTTAATATTTCGAAAAAACCGGGTATTTTAATACCGGACTTGTATCTTACAATGTAAGTATACAACCCAATATTAAGCAAACTTGGTGGAAAAATATTTAAGAAAACCACAATTTTTTTATATGATTTTTTTGAATATTTTTGAAATTATTTTTTTTTAAAAAGAAAAAAACAAAAAAAAAAGGATATAGTATATTGTTCACTCAGCAGAGACGGCGAAGAAGAAGGGGAGCAGACCACCTGGCGTGGCGGCGATGGCTGGCTGGGAGGATAGCTACCTGTGGTGGAGCTAGTGGTGGAGAAGCTGTTGGTGGCTCTGTTTGGTGGCTGGAACGGTTGCAGCTGGAAGAGGAAGAAAAGAAGAAAATCTGCAGCAGGAACAAGGAGGAAGGCTGGTTTTTTGGCTTACTTTGAACCAGATTTTCTCCTCCTTCTGAGCACTAAATTGGCTCCTATTTATAGGTATAGAAAGAGGGTAATCTTGTATTCAACGGGGAAAAATTCTCAGCCCTTGATTCGACTCGAGGAATCCAAGCCATTGGTTCAAAGTGTGCCCTTCGAACTGTCAAATTTGGCAATCCAAGGTTGCAGACTGCCCGAGGGTGCCACTTTGGGCCAATAAACGGAGCTGTTTCCAAGTTTTTCGACCCGACCGGACCATTCCTCGGGATAAAGGGGTTTCAGGTGGACATGTTGGTGCACGCTTTGTCGGAGTTGGGGGCCATACGAGTCAGAAAACGCGCCTGGAAAGCAGCTCCTCGGGCAACTTTGTGGGGAAGAAGATGAACAGTAACCAACCGAAATTTTTTTTTTCAATTTAGTCCGCGTTCTTTCAAATTAGTTCAACGGAACCCCTAATTGACCCTAAACCTTTGATTTAATGCAATTTTGGCCCTTAATTTCAATCAATTCACTTGGTAAAAATTAAATTTGGTCTCTTAAAATTTCAATCTTTTCAATTAAGTCCAAAATAGGCTCCCAAACTTAATTTTTCACCAATTAAGCCCCAAATAAAATTAATTTGACCCATTTAAAGTATAATTAAGTCCTTGTACTTAATTAAATCCTTCAATTAGACCCAAATTAATTCTTAAACATAATTAAAATTTAATTTGGCCCATGATTAAATCAAATTGGCCTATTAAAAACTTAATTATGTCATTGGACTTAATTTTTATGCAAATTCGTCCAATAATCATTTCATTTGACCTTGTCTTTGCATTTTGTTTCTCCATTTTTGGTCATAATGTGGTACAATTAGGTCTTGAAATTCATCTAAAAATTGCAGCTTGATTTCCCAGTCTGCTTTTTCCACGTTGTCAGCCTTTATTTTATTTTTTGATTTTTATTTTGAAAAAAGAAATTGATTTTTGGGGAATAACCTAGAATTGGATTATGACATATATAATGGTTAAAATTAGTCTACCCTAGTAGAGTGAACCATAACCTTAAGGTCAAACCTAACAATTCTAGAATCAAAACATGTTTTTTGTATTCTTCTTTAAAGGAGGTTTTGTCATGGTTGTTAAAAGAATGAATATTGAACCCATATGAATGATAAGAACCAGACTTTGGACCCTATGAGTGACAGAAATGGGTTTTGACCTTTTTTCTTTCAAAAATCTTGTAAATTGAGAATTCTTGTCATTTTTTATAAAAGAAAATATAGATTATTTTCTTTTTGTACATGGGCCCAATGACTTAATTTATTTGGGTCAAATCTTAATGAATTTAATAAATTTGTTATTAAATCTAAATATATATGCAAATTTTGTTTTTTGGTTTTTCTCCATATTTTTATGAAAAATGGTAAAACAAATATTTTTTCAAGTGCTAAAATATATACACAAAAATTGCTGTTTTCTTTTCTATTTTTTTTAACAAACAAACTAAAAAAACATGCTAATATATATATATATATATATATATATATATATATATATATATAAAGATTTTTGAAAAGACCTGGCCATAATGCACTCCAAATAATTCTTCACATAAATTTGACTTTATTTTATTATTTATTATTATTATTATTATTATTGTTTTTGCTTTTTTTTTTTAGAATGTCACTACCAATACCAATAATAAAAAACTGGATTTTCACGATGATAATAATAAAAAAAACATCAATACATGAAATTTAAACCCATGACAAAATTTCATTCAGGTTTAAAATTGACGCGGAAAAACAGCAAAGATTGCTGGCAAAATCTGATTGGACCACGTGGGACGCGTGTGAGACACGCGCTTCTTAATAATAACGTTTTCCTCACGCGCCTAATTAATAACCTGCAGGCAAAAGAAACATAAGGCAGTGAAAGTCAAATTGATTTGGGGCTCTTTTCTTTTCTTTTTCCAAGCTATCTTTCTTTTAGAAGGAATATGGTTTTTCTTCTGGCTGTTTGACCAAGAGAAGCTTTCGCGGGTTGGGGAGGAAGAGACTTAGGCTGCCATTGGTGATTGGTGGACCGTGGTTGGTTGTGACCGAGAGTGGGAGAGGTTGTAAGGGAGGTTTCTGCTGGATCACGGTTGAGAGGCTGGGAATGATTTTGATTCTTGTTTGGAAGGGGGGAAACAGTTTGATGTGGCTATTAGGCTGACGGGTCTGTGGTGAGGAAGGAGGAGAAATACTATTGTGGGGTTACCAGTGGTGGCACGACCATGTATGGCGGGAGCTTCTGATGGCCACGGTGAAGGGCTGGAGGTGAAAGTGACAATTTTTACTGGGAGGATGAGAAGGTCTTGGGTTGATGCTGGTGTGGGTTAGTTGTTGGTGGTTTGGGCGAGTATGCTGGATGGTAATATGTGAGGGAAGGCCGATGGAGGGTGACTGGATGATTTTCCAGTGTTGGGTGTCATTGATATGGAGAGAAAAAAATTTGCAGATGACGTTTTGGTTTGGGTTTTCTCGGTTCCCTCCCCAGTGTTCTTCCCGGTGAATGGAAGGCTGGTGGTGGTTGTGGTTGGTGGAGAAAAGGCAGGTGTTTGTTTGTTGCTCAAGGATGAATCTGGCTGAAGCTTCTGTCTGGGACGGTGAAGGCTACGGGTAAAGGGGAGAGGGGTTGGTGTGAAAAGACAATGATGGTGTTTTTTTTATGAAAAGGAAATGGGTAAAGGATGGGGCAGGGGGTAGTGTTTTATTGTTGAGGTGTTCTTGTTTGGGAGACAGGGAAGGTGACGGTGACGTGGACAATGGTGAGGGAGGTAGTGTGGTCAATGCCGTCGACATGGGAATGGAACTTACCATCCTAAAATCTCTTAATCTCATTTTTTCTTTTTTAAATGTCAATTTATTTTTCTCAATTTAATTATTTATTGCAAAATCATCTTAATTTATTTTTCTCAATTGAATTATTTATTGCAAAATCATCTTTGATTCTTCCAATTTTAATTGTTAAACCAAATTGATTTACAATTTCAAATTAATTTTTCAATTAAACTCTTAATGAACTATTAACATGGTTTTAACATGGTTATTTGTTTCAAAATCATTTTTTTATTTCAAATTTCTTTCATTCTTAGTGAAATTAAATCAAGTCATTTTCTTCAATTTCCTTTTCAATTCAAATCTCAATTATAGCATAAAAATTCTCAAACTTTATTTTTGTTTATGATACTTAATTATTGGTTCAATTTTGATCATAAATATATTTTATTATTTTTTAACATAAAAATAATAAAAATAAAAAATCTATAAAATTTACTAAATTTATTGAAAGTACATATTTTTGTTGGATTTTTTTATTTTTTTCTCAAAATATATAAAAAATGGAGGTAAAAAATTGGGTTACAATAGGGCTTGGGAAAAAACTCGAGGTTTTGTTTGAGAGATTTTTTTGTCTCATCTTTAACACTTATCTTGTCGGAATAAATAATAACTTGTAGTTTTGTTTGCAATGTCATAGTACTTGTAAAAAGTTCTTTCACATTTTAAGAACATCATTTATTGATTCAAACGACTTGTTTGCTTGATTAGAAGAGACTTTTAAAGGTATGTAAAAATTAGGTTACAATAGGGCTTGGGAAAAAACTCGAGGTTTTGTTTGAGAAAATTTTTTGTCTCATATTTAACACTTATCTTGTCAGAATAAATAATAACTTGTAGTTTTGTTTGCAATATCATAGTACTTGTAAAAAGTTCTTTCACATTTTAAGAACATCATTTATTGATTCAAATGACTTGTTTGCTTGATTAGAAGAGACTTTTAAATATATGTAATATAGGTTATGGTTTTTGACTATGAAAAAAAAGGATTTGTATGTTTAAAAAGCATTTCAAGATTTTAAAGACTCAAGATCATTGTCATAATGTGTTTTTTTTCTTTCATCGTGTTTATTTGATTTGCCTTTTTATTTTGTTTTGGTTGGGCATTTTTATTTTGTTTTGACATTGACTTGGTAATATTTGTTATTTTGATTTAGGCATTCCCTGAACTTTTTTTATTTCTTGGGCTCTTTGAGTTTTTCTTGGCATCACCTGTGAATTTCTGTTTGCCCCCTAGTGTGGGGTGTGATCCTAATTAAGATCAACTATTCATATTTGAAATTTTTATTTACTCCTAGTGTGGGGTATGATCATAATTAGAGTTTTTACGACGAAAAACTTATTCAGGTTTAAATGGGGACTATAAGGGATATATTTTTAAAACATGAATGGATAGAAAAAGATAGCCTTTCATCATTCCAAACGCAAACGGTTGGAATCAATAAATTTTATATTCATTTAGTGTAATGGTTTGGAACTTTTGCATAAGAATTATGTTTTCTTGATTTATTGACAAGCGAATCAAACTAGATGTGATTATGCATAGAACTAAAATATGGATCAAGAGCCATGGGATGTGAGCACACTTTTATTTTTATTTTTTATTTCTTAGTTCAAATTTACTTGGTCATCTCAAAATAAGAATTGCTTTAATGACTTGCTTGCCACCTTACGAAAACTAATGTCTAAACATTGTTTTAAGCAAATATCAAATTATTTTTGAAATCAAAAAGTAAATTCAATTTTCAAGATTATTTTAGCAAAGAGTTTTTTACAATAACTAATTTCATCATAATGTTCATAGCCATAAAATTAGTTATGATGATAAATTTTACGGGTATAAAAAGGGTAAGGACAACATCCTGGTATCTTGCATAACACACCTTAGGGTTTGATCATTTGTGGACAATAATAAAAATGTCAAATAACATTTTCATAACAAACCTTTTTTTGATTTCAAAGCAAAGATAGATTAGGGGTGAGCATTTTCGGTTCGGTTCGGTTTTGAACTATAAAAAACAACCAAACCGTTTCTTTTAAAAAAAAAAAAAAAAAATGAAACCGAACCGAAACCGAGTCAAACCGACCGGTTTCGGTCCGGTTCTTGATTTCAAAAAACCAAGAAAACCTATATGCTCATATTTCTTCTCGAACTCGCCAGTAAGATGCCTTTTCACAACTATTGTTTTCCCTGCATTGTGCAAAAGAATTAAAAGCCAAAAATCAACACCACTGATTTCATCCCAAATCTAAACCTCTGCTGTAAATCAAAACCTAAAATTTCTTGCAAAATAGACATGGTTTTTCCTATATTTTTCAAATACCCAAATGCCAAAAATCCAAACCCTATTTTTTAAAATCAAAACCCTAAATCTTCTTATACAAATAAATATTATCTTCCCTGCATTTAAAAGAAAACCCAGAAGCTAAAAAACAAAACCCATGTTTTTTTATATAAAAAATATCAAAACTCAAACGAGTTCTATAGCAGGGGGAAGGGGAGGGAGAGAAAGAGGCGAGAGGGGGCTGCTGGGAGGGAGAGGGGGAAGGGAGAGGGTTACTGGAGAGAAAGAGTGAGGGGGGGATAATTTTTCTATTTATAGTGCTTTTTTTTTTAACCGGTTCGGTTCGGTCCGAGTTAATCGGTTCCTGCATTACAAAATCAAAAACTGAACCGAACCGGAATTTTTCCTAACTATTCGAATTGGTTTAATCGGGTTTTTTTCTCGGTTCGGTTTTTTCGGTTAATGTTTTCTCGGTTTTCTCGGTTTATTTGGTTTTCTGGTTTTTTTGCACACCCCTAAGATAGACTATGAAAGACACAATCCATCAAAATATACAATTGAGTTTTTGAAAAACATCTCAACTTAAAACATGGTTTTGAAGACTTTGTTTACAAAGCTATAATGACACAAACTCCAAACTAGCACCAACAACAATTTAATACCAACCAGTAGCCAAACCCACTATAAAGAGTAAGAGCCTGCAGAGAGAAGTTAGATCAATGAGAGAAGGAACGAAACAAACCAAAACTTTATGTGTGGGTTTCTTTTTTTTACAAGTAACAGTTAGAGGCATTGTCATTACAAGAAGAAAGACAAGATTTAGAAGCTCTCGATCTATCAGATTCCCTTTTTTAATGATGACACTATATGGTTCCACACACCAATAGTGGTGATGACGCGTGGAGCACATGTGACGCCATTATTCCTACAATCTTAGAATCTTCTAGTGTGATTTCTAAGTTTTCAGCAACTCCAAATTATTTTCAACCTTAAGAAGGTTCATTTTGCAAATTTTTGATGTTCAATGTGTTTAATTTATCGTTAATTTTTAATTTTTGATGGTTTGTAAAGATTGAAGGGTATCTGTGTAATTAGTGGTATAAAAGTGTGGTTTGCATTTTATTTTATGTTGTGTTAAATAAATGATAAAAACAAAAGAGATAAAAAGAAAGGATAAATTTTTAATCAACTGTTTTAATTGCATATGGCCAAGAATCTTAAAAATCCATGTTGCATGAATTTTACAACAAGTTTGTAAAATTCCAAAATATTAATCACTTTGGAATTTACAAACTTATTTTTGGCAAAGAGATATATTATTCACTTTTAATATAAGGATAAAAAAACTACAAAAGGGTTAATATCCAAAATATTATTAGGGATAATAATTTATTATTCACTTTTAATATAAGAATAAAAAACCTATTTGGGACCCAATTGAGTGAAATCATGGATGAAATTGAAGAAATTAAAAGTTTGAAGGTCAATCAAGGACAGAATAAAAAATTATAAATAACTTTGAAGCTGAGTTTTAACTAAATGAATAATGATAGTGAGAAACCATTTAGCATGTTCAAATGAAGGAACTCAAAGCTTATTGATCCTACATGCATGTTTTGAAATGAGAAAAGACCATATTTGATAATCCTTTCACAACACTCAAAAATACTATTTACAGTCTCTATTAAGCCTCATAAGGTTTTTTTTTTTTTAATTAACCCCAATTACAATCACCCCACACCAGGGGCAAGTACGAGGATTAGAAAAATAATTCAAATGTACATAATGATCCTCAATGACTAAAGGTGCAAAAAAAAAAAGCTTAGGAAATGAAGAAATTCAAAGAATTTAAAAGGTTTGAGCATACCATATAAAATAACAAATATGATGATGGTGCTCAAAACCGAATGAAAAAAAAAAAAACAAAACAAAGACAAGACGGCCAAAGCCCAATAATGAGGGGGTGGGACAACATACCATTTTGCAAGTCAATTTTAAGGTTTAGGAATCCCTAAACCCAAAAAAGGTATTAAAATAAGCACTAGTGATCTTTAGTCTTGAAATCTTTTAAAAATCTTTTGAGCCTATAAATATCATTTTCTTTCATAACCAAGAGTCTGAGGCCTATGTTAAGTGCTCAATTAAGCCCTTTCTAATTAAATGTAGATAATCTGGATTGGTAGGCAATGTTTTTCAATGTGAAATGAGTTTTTCAAGAAACTTTGGTTATGCTTTATTATTCATATAAGTTAAATAAACACTTTAAAGACCTTTTCTTTCGTATGAAACCCTCAAGTCAAATTTGAACCTTTTTGACCAACAAAACATGAAACAAAAGGTCACTTTATATTTTCACCAAAAAAACAAAACAAAAATTTTCAATTCTCTTGAAACCCTGTCCATAGGAATCAATTTAATTCTTTTCAGAACAAGTTTGCTTTAAATCGATGTTAAAATAGTTTTTATGTTTGGAAATGGCTTTGAAATTCCAAAACTTTTCTCATAAATACAACCCTCTGTAAATAACAAAACCTTATTCCGCATAACATCATCCCTAAAGAAAACTCAAAATAAACAAAACTGGATAAAATACTAGGGGGCATGATCAGGCTAGGGCAATTTACGAAACATAATAAGGTTGGCTCCATGATTACCTTTATACAAAAATAGAGAATGTAAAGCAAAACTAATGATCTTTGAGATAAAGGTTTTTATGAAATGGGGTATGTCGATATCATATGAGACCATCCCTTCCTAGAGGTCAATATCATAAGTTGTCACTTGGATAAATGAAAGCAAAAAAGTCATGAAATCTTTTTATGAAGATCAAAACTTTAAAAAAGGAAGTCCATGAAGAAAGGGGACATTTATTTCTCAAGTAAGTATACATGCATATTAATCACAATACATTAAACTTTGATCTTCATAGGGAATCTAAGGAAAGAATCCTTGATGGATTTGTATTTTACCAGCAAATCTTTTGTTTTAAGTGCCCATTTGAGCCCTCGTCACCCAGATAATACGCCTTTGAGCCCTACCTTGTTTCTTTTGAAAGTACATTTAAGCCCTATCTTGTTTCTTTTGAACGTGCCTTTGAACCCTCATCACCTAAATAATATGTTTTCTAGCCCTATCTTTTTTCTTTTAAGTGCGTCTTCAAACTCTCACCTTTTAGATAATGCACCTTTCGACCCTATCTCTTTTTCTTTTTAAGTTGCACCTTTGTGTCTGTATCACCTATATAATGTGCCTTAGAGCCCTATCTTGTTTATTTTAAATTTATTTTTGGGCACTCATCTTTTAGATAGTGCGTCTGCAAGCTTTATCTTTTTTATTTTAAGTGCACATTTAAGCCCTCATCTCTTATATAGTGTGCTTTCTAGCCTTATTTTTTTTCCTTTATGAGCTGCGTTTTCTACCCCTCACTTCTAATGCTTTTAAAAGGATTGACCATTTCTTGATCTAGTTAATCCACAATCTCTCATCTTTTTCTCATTTACAAGCTTACTATCTAAAGTCCCTTATGAGATTTCCTGTTGTAAGCATTATAAAGAGAGGGACAACTATTATAACCCAATTTTAGGTTCCCTTTAGATTCACCTTGTTCTTTTGAAAAAAAAAATTAATAATAACAAAAAGATTCGCAACTTAGCAATAACAGGCTGAGAAGGGTTCAAATATATAAAGGAACTAAGTTGAAATTTTAGACAAATTTGGGAGCTCAATTGTAACATATTGTATCCAAGATTGAAACATAATGCAAATTCAAGGTTAAATCAAATGATTATTAGATAAATTTGCATAAACATTAAGTCCGAGGACTTAATTAGGCTTTTAATATGCCAATTTGATTTAATCATAGGCCAAATTAAATGTTTAATTAAATTTTAGAATTAATTTGGGTTAAATTAAAAGAGTTAATGAAGTGCAAGGATTTATTTAGGCTTTTAATGAGTCAAATAAATTTTATTAGAGATATAATTGGTAAAATAATTAAATTTGGGCTTAATTAAGAATGAAATTTTAAAGGACCAAATTTAATTTTTCCAAACTCAATTAGGTGAAATTAGGGTTGAAATTGCACGAAAATCAAAGTTGAAAAAAAGTTTAAGGTCAAGGACCTTTTTGAATAAGAACGTGAATTTGGAGACTCAATTGAGTGAAATTAGAGATGAAATTGAAGAAATTACAAGTTTAAAGGTTAATAAGGGATGAAATTGAAAATACCCAAGACCAAGGATCAAATTGAAAAATATGCTAAACTCACAGAGTCATTTTAAGATTTGGCAGGGATGAAATTGAATTGATTCTTATAGCCTAAATTTAATTGAGGAATTATTTGAATAAATCAGAAGATTAAGGGCTAAAATTGAAATATGAGATTTTTAAAACCTTTATTAACCATAAACGCCAGAACAATGCCATTTTATTTAAATGAAATGATGTGTTTTGACAAAAAAAAAAAAATGTGTTTTAAATCAAAACAACATTGTTTTGGTCAACAAAGGTAAAAAAAAAGTTTTAGTACCATATGACATGTCGTTTGACACTATTCATTATCTTCAACCTTTGTGTTTTAAAAATTGCCTGAGTGGTTGCCTTTCAAAGGCATTTAATACCTCATTTCTCCACCAAATAGAGCAAATAAACCATCATTTTGATGACTTGACACTGTACTACACCTTAGCTTCATTCCGGTTGGGTGGTTGTCACTATAGCCGCCACAGTGTCGTCCTAAAGACAACGACCCGATCAACTTATGCAACCTAGCTTTAGTATCTTGTGATAGTGTTTTTTAGCCAATAGTTGATATCCTTTCCATTTGAATTAAGGGTCACAATTCATGTTAGATAAACACCTCATACCTTTCTTTCAACCCCAATAGATAGTGGTTAAATCCATTAAAAAAAAAAAGGAGGAGAGAACGAAGTATAAACCTACCATGTACACCATCTTTTATATATATATATATATATATATATATATATATAAAGTAGAACATAACCATAATTTTTTTCTCTTTTTTTTCATAGACATCAAACAAAACCACCCCTGGTCTAACCTTAACATCATACTTTTCAGCCTCTTCCCACTTCATTTCTACCATCTCCACTCGCACCAACAAAAAAAAACAAACCCAAATACTATTTTCTTCTCATTTCATGGCAGCATCACCATTAATCTAGGCAGTAACACCACAAGTGGTACAACTTTCATATGGCAGCTCACCACCAACAGCAAAAAAATCACCATCACAAACAACCTCTTTCCCTTTTGGCCGAGTCATTCTAGTCAGTAACATGAACTCCAACACCAACCACGTCTAGTTGTAGCTACCACTTCTTCCATACCGTAGCTTTTTTAGCTTCAACAACCTCCACCGTGAACTCCACTAGCAAATCACCATGCCAAATCTAAGGCTCCATCAGCTAGCCAACTTTCTTTAGCCAGGTAACCTTCTTTTCTTTTCTTTTTTTAGTTGAGTTTCATTGCATGTAGGACGTGAATTAATTCACATTTTACAGCAGTTGGTTTTCTCTCCAGCAAAGGGAGATGGGTTGGAACCTCGAACCAACCCACACAGTTGGGTTGGGTCCAACCCATCTTCACATAAAAAAGGAGTATGTTGGCCTAGCAATCATATTAGGCTGGGCTTGAGCCTAACTCATACGGCTAGGCCAAGCCCAAGCCCAAGCCCAAGCCCATCTATAAAGGCATGTTTGGCTCGCCATGTTTTTCCTTAATCTATAAGCTCCTGTTTGGCTCTTAAAAGCGTGTTTGCCAAACAAACCTTCAAAATATTTTTAATGCCTTTGATTTTAGGCTAAGGGTGTGTTTGCCAAACACACCCGAAGCCTTTTTTTTTTTTTAGCTTTAATTTATCTATATTTGCATGTTTAGCCAAACAACCCTTTAAAAATTCAGAGACCATCTTGAAAATACTTATGAGTCCCTCGCATGATTTTCTAACACTTTGACCTAATATTGGGTTGTAGACTTACAATATAAGATACGAACTCAATATTAAAAATGCTTGATTTTTTTCTCCAAAATTCCAAAAAACAAAATTAAAACAAAATTCCTTTATTTTAAAAAACTCAAAAATGTTGTTCTTTAAAAATTTTATTTAATATTGGGCTATAGATTTACACTGTAAGATACAGACCCAATATTAAAAATACCCGATTATTCTCCCTAATTTCAAAAAAATTCAAAAACAATTTCAAAAACAATTCCTCATTTCAAAATATCATGCATACGACCAAATCCTAAAGGTTTTTCATGTATATTTTCTAAAATATAAAATCATATTTTTATCATGCTTTAAAAACATAAAATGAATATCATAACCAATTTATGATTGTATCCATTAGGGTTTGGCTAAAATATCAAAAATCCAACAACAATTAGTTTGTTTTTCGGAGTGTTAGAATTTAGTTATAGACTTTAATATTTAGGAGTGTAAAATTACATTGTAATGTATCCCTCAAGTATTAAATAAAAAAAATACAAAATTAATACGATGCTAAAATTAGGGTCTTAGAACGATTAGAATTTAACCTGATAAGGTAAATATTTCCTCACAAAGGGAGATCTCCTTGAACTTTAAATGAGACCAAAAAAATAGAAACATGCCTTAGATTAACAATAAATCAACAATGCAGCTTACTATAGATAAAGTGCATTGGGAGTGATGCGTCTTTTCCTTATACAACTAGCCCCTTTACCCAAACTCTCACATACCAATAGGTTTTCTATTGGCTATAATACTAGGTGGGGACTACTAAACCCTCTGATCATAACTTTATGATCAAACCTAAACACCTCTCATTTTAAGGAGGCAGCTCCATCATTCGACGTCGTGCACGTCATGACATAGTTAATAACCAAAATATTATTAAGAATAAAACAACCCATTCACTTCTTATATAAGGATAAAAACTGCAAGGATTTTTATCTGAAATATTATTTAGAATGATGCAGTAGCTAAGAATCCCAAGTCTGTTTGAAAGAAACCTTAACGATAATTAGGGATATCTCAACCCGTGTATCATGGTACAAGAAATATGGACATTCCAAATACCAAAAGGAAAAGTGAAGTTTCAATAATCATCAAATCGTATTGGATTTCTAACTTCAGCTTCTTCACAGCATATGAGTTGTGAATGAGCTTGCTTTCATCTAATATTTCTTTAAGATGGGATTTTTTAGACCAAGTTCCTGATCTAGAAAATTAGGATTTGTTCATCGTAGCAATCCCACCATAACAGACCGATAGAAATTAAAAACACCATCAAACAATAGCAACCACAAACAAAAACAATGCAGCTTATCTTAGATAAAACGTATTAGGGGTGCTAATACATTCTCTTTACACAACCAGTCCCTTGCCTAGAATCTCTAAAGACTAGTTAGGGTTCCTAGTAACCATAATACAAGATGACGACTCTTTATCGAAACAAAAACCTCCTAAACCCGCTCAGGAAAGGTTGCCATGACATCACACTCTCACGAGAAGGGTATGACACTCCTCAAATTATGAGTTCAAGTACATAAAATTTTGAATTTATACAAGTTTATGTACCATTTGAAATATATCACGCTCTCACGAGAAGGGTATGACACTCCTCAAATTATGAGTTCAAGTACATAAAATTTTGAATTTATACAAGTTCATATACCCTTTGAAATATCATGTTTTTATTATTTGACGACAGTCCCTAACATACAAGATTATAAATTATTAACAAAAAATGAAGAGTTGTGATTTTATTGTGCACTACCTTACAAAATATTTTTTATTGCAATCATTTTTTTTTCTTTTGTTTTTTTTTTAATTTGTGTTTTTTGTCCTAATTTTATCCATTAATATTTGATTTATTGAAAAATGAGATTTATGACTTGTTGCGATATGCTTTTCATATGGTATCTTAGTCTCATAACTCATATCATAGGTTTGGCGGGTTAACTTGATTAACTTGAGTGTTTTTTTTTTCTCCTTTTTAATTGGTATTTTTTATTCTAGTTTGATCCTCCAACATCTTCAACATTTAGTTGATTATCGATTATGATTTTTCATTTATTTCAGTTTGTTTTTTATGAAATTATTTCAATCTTATAACTCAAATTACAAATTTTACGAGTTAAGTTAGATAGATTTTATTGTGCCATACACTTTCTAGAAAAACGTTAGTGACACTAAGAATGCTTTTTTTTTCTACATTACTTTTTTGTTATCCGACCTAGAAATCTAGCCATGAAATTTACCATGTAAGGACGGTGATATTCAATATCACATTGATAGTAGTTAGGACTCTGATATTCAATGACTTTGGATTCCAATCAAGAAAATTCCAGTACGAGTGTGCATAGTCAAAATGACTACACCACCCTAAGCTAGCGGCAAACAACTGGAACACGGTGGACATGGAAAGGGAGTGGGGGAGGTGGGGGAGGGGAGCATTAGCAATTGGTCCACGGACAAAATTCATCCCCATGATAACTAGTAGTAGAATGCATAATTAATGCTTACTATATTCCTACTTGGAAAGAATTCCTGGCAAAAAAGAGCCGTTAGGTATTGAGTTTAGGTCTTGATACAAATGTTTTTATCATGTGATATAATATTTTACTCTATTAGTTTCATTTGCGAAGCAAAAACATTTTATTCAAGATCTTAATACGATTTTAATAAGGATTCTATAAGATGTATGCAAGTGTGGAATATATTATATTTTATATTGGGTAGGTAATCATCTTGTATTATCTATTCATTTTAAATTTTATATATATAAAGAAGAAGAAGAAGAGTCGGTGAGGATCTTGCATGTCGAGGCCATTAACACCTCTTAGAAACTTGAAAGAGAAAGTGAACTTTTACAGGTTAGAATTTCATGGTTGAATGAGAATTATGGTGCTGACTAATAAACACATGCCGTACAAAGAAGATGGGATCCTTGACCTTCTTCTTCTTCATATATATATATATATATAATGATAAATATTGTTGGCTTCTCTCTTCTCGAGTAGGTTTATGATAAAAACTTGTGATAGGCCCGATTAGATTTGCCTATGTGTTAGTTGAGACTTGAGAGTTGACTTTTAACTTTTAATCTAAAAATGTGATTGGAAGTGTTTTTGTGTTATTTTTTAAAATATTTTTTATTTAAAAAATATATTAATAATTGTTTTTTAAAAAAATTATTTTTGAGATCAGTACATCAAAATGATTTGAAAACATAAAAAATATATTAATTTAAAGTAAAAAAAATTTAATTTTTTTCAAAAACACTTTTGAAATGCAGTGTTAAACACACCTTAAAAATTCTCAGCTCTCCTTGCTCTAAAATTATGATTTCTTGATCTTCATCTAGCAAATAAGATCACATTTGTGTATAAAATTGTTACAGTTTGAGAACAATAAATTTCAAGATTACCGGAGGTTGACCTAGTCATTAACTTCTAGATTTTAAAAGATTAGTCGAGATATGTATAAAGTAACTCGATATTTACAGTTAATAATAATAATAATAAAAAAAAAAAAGGAATTGTAAAGTGGGGAAAAAAAAAAGAGAGGATACTTTCAGACACTAAAATGCTCTTCCTTCTCATATATTTCAGTAGTTTTCTTGCATTCAACACTACATCATGTAGGGCATGAATATTCCTTAACTTTGCAATAAAGAACTCAAACACACTAATAAATGTATTGTTGTGGGCAGTCGGCTGAAGGACCTTTTCCCGGGAGCAATTTGTTTATATTGGAGGTAACTATTGTCAGAAACTGCGTTTGGACAGCTAATCCTACGATCCCATGTGTTCCTTTCCTATGAAACTTGGCCAGGGGTTGTTTAAGAGTATGATTATAATTAATTTTAAAATTTTTATTATTAAAAAATACATATAAAAAATATTAATTTAAAATAAAAAAATAAAAATAAATAGGCCGTCAATCTTGATACATGGCATAACCGACCTTTCAATACGTGTCCATACTGCTAGTAGTTTTCCATATATAAGCTTTGCATATCGACATGACCAGCTTGTAGTTGGTTTGGTCATTAATTATTTCAAGCAACTTATTTCTATTAGACTAATCGAGGGTGTCGGCATTGTCCTTTTGACTATGATGTCCAAATTCAAGCTGCAAAATTTTTTTAATTAAAATAATGGTGTAATACTATGATAATTGTTTTTTAAAATATATTTTTATTAAAAAAATATATTAAAATAGTATTTTTTTTATTTTTAAAATTTTATTTTTAATATTATTATATTAAAACGATTAAAAACACTATTTTTTTTTTAATTTGAAATAAAAATTATCGCTTAGAGTCTAAAAGCAATCGTCATTTAGTTCCTTCATATTTTTATTTATTTGTTTATTTTTCTCTCACCACGCCTATGTATTGACTTGTGACCTAGCTAAGCCAGTAATGCTGTATATTAATGTTTGAACGTGGTTATAGCTCGACAAAAGACTCAATTTACACAATTTTTCTACTTGACCAGATGGGAGGAAGTCCGCACATCTCAAACGATATGACTAAGAAGGTGTTTTTCATAAATAAAATAATATTTTAGTTTTTTGGAAAATAAGAGTTTAAAAAATAAAAACTATAACTTAATATTTTTATTTTATTTTAGGTAATTGAAAAACTAGATTTTTCAAATTCATATTACCCGTTTGGCATAGGAGGGGTGATTTATGCTTTTTAAAATGTTTTTTAAATTATTTTTTACTTGAAAAAGTATTAAATTTGATTTATTTTGAAGTATTTTTTTTTATGGTTTTAATGTGTTCATGTCAAAAATATATAATTATTTTTTATGCATTTTGAATTGAAAAAGCTTTTAAAAAGTATTTTATACCGCATTACCAAACACATGTTTTAAAAACACATTTTCAAAGCTTCTCCATAGTTTTTTCTTCACAAGCATTTCACTTATTTCAAATAAAGAAAAAACTTGAAGAGTATTTTTTATATTTTATTTACAAACACATTTTATCAAGGTAAAATATTAAAAAAAAATTTATATTCAGATTTGTTTTATTATAAATCTAATATAAAGATTATTTTTAGTAGCAACATAATTTTTTCATGATAATTTTTAATTTGAATGAAAAAAATTGATATTTTATAATTAAATTATTACAAATAAAAAATATTAAGAAACCGTTATAAATTATAGCTTTTGATTATTTTTATAAAAACTAGTTATAATCTTGATGTAATTCCAAAATCCATCTTTACTTTTAACAAATGAACATATTATTTAATTTTCTACTAAAAAAACTGAAAAATAAAAATGAAAAAACAAGTTTTATGTTATTAAACACATCCTAAGTACTTACATGAACACATTTTACAAACTTCAGAGATGGACCAGCTAATCCATATTGCCCCTGGATGTGTATATATACAATAACAAGCTAGCTGGGCTCGCACACTGCCTTCATATATATCCAAATCTCCTTCAAAAAAACCTAAGAGAGCCTCAAAACATGAAACTCTTTCAACTCTGCCTCATCGTTGCTCTTCTGATTTTCTTTGGCAGCTCTCCGAGGAGGACTCACGCAATCCGGGGAAGCTTTTCTGCACCTTCCACAAGCCACCAAGTCTTTCGCTCTCCATTTAGTTCTTCGCCCTTCGCACAGAGAGCTGAAGAATTCGCGTCACAGAAGCGTAGGGTTCCTACAGGCCCGAATCCATTGCATAACAAGCGATAATTTTTGCAAGTTTCCTGGCAGAAGACGACCCTTGTTCTCCTGTGCTTCTAATCTGTATACCCTTAATACAGGATTTAACAGCAGAAACGTAGGTAAACTATATGCTTACTTGCATAGATTAGGAGCAGTTTGATATTTACTTGTACACTTTGTAGAGATATTGCTGTGCAGATCGTAATTAAATCAATATATTTATGTTTGTCTGAATAATCCTCTCGTGTATAACGAGTGATTAATAATATTCATTTACGAGCATACCTCAGTATCTATTTAATATGTCTGTAAAACGTTATAAAATGTTCTTTTCATCCATCTTATTGCATCTGATTAACGAAATCTGAAATCCCTTTTTCTGGTTTGGAACGTATGATCCAAGAGAAGGCTAAATCTTGTGTGGCTGTCGACTTTGAGTGTGTGTGTGGTTTTATGTTAGCCTCTAAATATGGTAAAGCTCCAACAAGAAGGTTGATTTGCACGGTTTCTTTCACCCTGGTTTTCATAGCTACTAGTGCCTGCTCCGATTGCGACTTCTTTTTTGATCTAAACCTGAAAGTTCATTGGACCTCGATTAATCCGGTTTTGGTCAAGCCGAGTCGAGCCGGGTCGGTTCGCTAAGAGGTAAAGCTTTCTGACCATGACTTCATGATATAAAAAATATATAAATTCTCTCGGCAATAAATCATGGTAATAGAAAGGTCACGAGCATCAAACAGCTGCGCACAAATCAAGATTTATACGTATTGGTTGCAACTTGCAGCATTATCCTGTAAAATGGATCCTTGTGAGAATAGACCCAGTTCAGTTTAATTTCCTGACAGGAACCTTGAGAGCAGATGCTGACACAGAGACCCCAATTTTAATGGCGACTGCAAATACCCTTTATTTCATACAACAACCATACAATTAAGAAAAATGGAATATTTGTTGAGTGTTGCCACTTTTGCTGTTGGGTCCTCACCACTCTGAATTATCAAGTGCTGTGCAAGTATGGCAGCACTTGCACCTTCTCAGACTTGTACCAGAACTCTCGAGTATTTTTGCTTCTTTTTTTTTTTTTTCTCGAATTTTAAATAGTAAGTTTATCTTGGGTCAACTTTGCAAACCAAGGTCAAATCTCTCTTTAATTAGGTCTTTAAGGAGCCATCTACACATCAGAAAACAATAAACACCAAGGTCAAATATCTCTTTAATTAGGTCTTTAAGGAGCCATCTACACATCCGAAAGCAATAAACACCAAGGTCAAATCTCTCTTTAACTAGGGCTCCGTTTGTTTGCAGGAAAGTGAATTCCTTTTGGAAAGTGAATTCCGGGGAAAGTGAATTCCTGGAAAGTGAATTCCTGGAAAGTGAATTCCGAGAAAGTATTTTCCGATGTTTGGTAGTGTTATGGAAAATAAACTGGAAAACACTTTCCAGTGTTTGATTATGTCATGGAAAATGAGCTGGAAAATAACTTATTAATATTTTATTTCTCTCAAGTTTATTAAAATAATGAGGAACAAATCTTACAAATTAAAAAGTTGAATGAGAATGAAATTGAAAAAAAAATATATAATTTCATAAATTATCTCAAATAAAATAAATAATAATCAAAATAATAGGGATCAAATCTAAAAAATTAAAAATGAAGAAATTAAAATAATAATAATCAACATTTCATAAATTATTTCAAATAAAATAAGTAACAATCAAAAGAATGAGGATCAAATTTGATAAATAAAAATTTCAATAAAAAAATGATAAGAAAAAAGCAAATAGCAATTATAAAAATAAGGACCAAAGTTAATATAAAAATAAATTTTTAAGAGATGAAATTGAAAAATAAATATTCAAAACAAAATATATATAGCAATCAAAAGTTTGAGGATCAAATTTGATATAATTAGCAAATAATGACATTTCTAAATTTTTCACAACTTCCGGAAAGTGTTTTCCCCTCAAATTTTTCAGGAAAACACTTTCCTGAAAACCAAGCCAAATTTTCCTTTTACTGGAAAGTGTTTTCCATTGACCAACTTTCCTACTGGCAAACAAACACAAGAAAGTTTGGAAAGTGCTTTCCCGGAAACCACTTTCCGGAAAACAAACACAGCTAAAAGGAAAACACTTTCCTGAAAACCAAGTCAATTTTTTTTTTACTAAAATTGACCGGAAAGTGTTTTCCGTTGACCGGAAAGTGTTTTCCACTGACCGGAAATTGTTTTCCGTTAACCAGCTTTCCTAATGACAAACAAACATAGGAAAGTTTGGAAAATGGTTTAGTTTCTGGGAAACAAACAAGGCCTAGGTCTTATATATGACATCGCCTAAATCTGAACCAAGAATATGGAATCAAATTCATCACCATTGATACTCATCCTCCAATTAACTATTATTTTTTTCCAAGATAGAAGGGGGAGGATTATATATATATATATATATATGCTCCAAATACTGCAATCCATAAAAGACTTTGGATGTTTCTAGAGATGTGATAATAATTATGATTTAAAATATTTTTTATTTAAAAATACATTAAAATAATTTATATTTTTTAAAAAATATATTTTTTATATTATCACATCAACGATATAGAAATATTAAAAAAATATAATTTTTAGCAAAAATAAAATTCAATCTCTTTGCATTTATTTTATGTTCCAACCTGTTTTTTAAAATGTTTTTTTTTAATTATTTTTTACTTGAAATATATAAAATTGATTTTTTATAGGTGTTTTTATGAATTTAATATAATGATAATCAACATAGAAAAATCTAAAAAATATAATATTTTAATTTAAAAAATACTTTGGACGCATTACTAAAAAAAGAAAAGAAGCTATAATTGAGGTTTTATGTGGACTGTCGGAGGTGGGATGTGGTCCATATTGTAAGTGCAGATACTGGTTATTACACCCACCAAGCCTTTAGGAGTGTATATGCGCATGTAATATTTGAACTTTAGCTGAACAAATTATTACATAGTTGAAAAATATATTTAGCTTTATTATAAAGTCAATTTGAGAAATGTTAACCCACGCACCAATAAAGGAGCGTGGAAACCCGCCGAGTGATGGGACATAATTTATTGGCTCCATCGTCTGCTGGGACATTATACCATTTTATTTTAAATAATTCTATAACAATAAATTAAAACTACGTATCCAGGATTCTATAACAATTAATTAAAACCCCTCAGTACACATACGTGATCATGATTATTTTTTATTTTAAAAATATTTTTAAAAAAATTAATTTTTTTAATTTTTTAATTTTAAATTAATATTTTTTGTATTTATAGATCATTTCGATGCGTTAATTTTAAAAATAATTTTTTTTAAAATAAAAAAATATTATTTTGATACATTACTAAATAAAAAATATTTTGAAAAATAACCAGAACTAAATAGTAAGGTAAATACAAACTATATTTGGTTATATAATGAAAAATAATATTTGAGTTAAAAAAAGTTATTAAACTTTTTTAAAAATAAAAATTTTAAGTTATCAACTTTCCTTCTTATTAACCTTGAAGATTAATTACGACGTTCAAAGCTACTTTTATATTCTAGTTTTTTAAAAGAAGAGATATGGAGTGCTTAGTTTTATTAACCACGAAGATAATTCTTCTATATTTTTCTCTTTTTTATTTTTAGAGGGATAAATTATACTCAGGAAACTTAATCCTAAATGGAGGCCTTATTCCTTGATCAATTCATAAGGATAAATTATACGTATCTTGCTGGGAGGAAAAGATATATCAGAAGGAAGACATCCATCACGGGTGTTTTTAGCCTTATTCCTTAATCAATTAGCTCGAGTTCATGGTTGTTAAAATCGCGAGTCAACTCGTAAAATCGTACGTTTTTACGAGTCAATATAGACTTTACGTGTTAAATCGATCATAAAACTCGAAAATAAGCAAAATCGGATTTTGAACAGTTAAAATCGTTAAAATCGGGTAAAATCGCGCAAAATCGCGATTTTACACCCGATTTTACGCGTCTGTCACAAAACATAAATTGGGTGCCACATTTATCTCCATCTCCACGTGTCAAGCAAGGATTGGCCGACTATTACACAATAGTACAATACACATTACACACAGTCACAGTGTGAGTCATAATTCACGCAGAACAAAACCAAATCCTTTCTTCATCTTTCTTCATTTTTTTTCAGTCTTTCACAATTCACACAACACAGAACCGGAACAACCCTCTTTTTCACCAGCCACCGTGAGATCCAGATTTCAGACAACAACAGCGGCGGCTCTCCAGTGACCAGTCTCCAGTCTCCACCAGCCATCGTAAGTTATTCCATTTATCTTTTTTCACCTTCTACAAATAGCATCATGAATGGGTCTGTGAGTAATTTATTTAACAAATTACAGACATGTCCATGTCCCCTGTGTCACCGAAATTTTAATTTTTTGATGGGTCTGTGAATGGGTTTCTCACCGAAAACAAGTATGTGAATGGGTCTGTCATGGGTCTCTCACCAACTGCTTGAATTTTGATTTTTTGATGGGTCTGTCATCTGTGAATGGGTCTTTCACCGACTGCTTCAATTTTTATTTTGTGATAACAGTGTTTATGAATGGGTCTTTCACCGAAGATCACCATAACATTTAGAACACAGATTTTGAGTTGCTGGGCTTCCAAAAAAACCGCAGTTGTTTACGCAGAGACGTGGTTCTTGGCTTCGGTGTTGTTCTTCTGCGGTTCTGCCATTGACTGCCAAAGAGAGAGGGTAGAAAATTATATATGAAGAGAAGGGAAGAACTTTTGGATTGAAAAGGGACAAGGATTCAAGGAATCCTGTTTCAGAGAGGATTCCCACACACCTCCTATTTTTTTGCACGTATACTCAGGAGTCAGGGGTGAATTAATTAAGGTTATTGTTAGGAATTGTGTTTTATTTATTTATTTATTTTAAGGATGAGTTGTTGAAGTTGGACCCTTTTTATTTACGCGTTGGATAGAGATGCTGCTGCTAAAAACATTGAATGTATACAAATGGATTATCTAAAATGTTTAATATTAGTTTCTGAATGCAGAATTAGTTTTTTTTTAATGAAGTATTATCTAAAATGTTTATGAATTCAGTATTAGTTTTTGAATGCAGTATTAGTTTTTTTTTAATGCAGTATTATCTAAAATGTTAAGAGATGCATTAATAAGAAAATAAAGTTTAGATTAAAAAAATATATTTTATCTACATATTTTAAATGCCTTGAATTTAAAAAAAAAATTTATTTTTATTTAAAGCATGAATTTATTTTTTTATGTATTTTAAAATTCCTTACGATTTTTTTACGATTTTACGATCCGTTTTTACGATCCGATTTTGTGAATGGCTTTCCGTTTCGTGTTAAAATCGCGATTTTAACAACCTTGCTCGAGTTGCTTTGGTGTTTGAGATTGTTGGTGGTATAGTTTGTAGATGCATAATAATAATAATAATAATAATAATAAAATGCATATTTCATATTGAAAAGAAATACTTTATTCCAAGTGCTTATAAATATGAGTTTTTATTATATAATAAATTAAGTGAAAGTCATGAAGAATGAGCTATTTTAATGGGCTTTGTAATGTTATTATATAAATATTTATAATATTAAAAGATGACATCATACACTTATAAATTATATGATTTTCAAATGGATGTTAAGATAACTTTCTTTGAGATTTAAAAGAGAAAGTATATATAGAGTAACATGAGGTTTTATATTTTCTAAAAATAAAAATAAAAATTTATAAATTGGTAAAGTTTTACATGGTTTAAAAAAAAAACTTTGAAATAATGGCATGAGAAGTTTGATAAAATAATTTTGTTTAATGATTTTCATCATGAAGGTGTCAATAAGTGCATGTATTCCAAATTCACAAAAAGATTTTGGTGTGGTTATTTTTTTTTATGTAGATAACATGTTAATCTTTAGCACCAATATGGTTGTAATAGTTGAAATCAAAAGGTATCTTGCTTTCATTTTTAAAATAAAAGATCTTGGTGAAGTGGATACAATTTTAAGTATCAAAGTTAAAAAAACATAGTAATGACTATGCATTTAATCAGTCACATTATATTGAAAAATTACTTGTTAAGTTTAATCATCTCAATATAAAAGAGGCTAATATCTCATTTGAGAATAATATTAAGTTAATTGATTATTATGATAAAACGATAGCACAACTAGAATATATTAATGTTATTAGAAGTCTTATGTATACTATGTATTGTACAAGACTAGATATAACTTTTGCTATATGCAAGTTATGAAGATATTCAAGCAAGCCAGATATAGATCATTAGAAAGCTATTGCAAGAGTTTTTGGTTATCTAAAAAGAACGATTGATTTAAGATTGTTTTATTTTGGTTTTTCTAGCTTTATCTAAAAAGAAAGATTGATTTAGGATCGTTATGCTTTCATGAGTTAACAACTATCATAATAGTGGGATCAGACCACTCACCTAACAACTTAGTATCTCATGTCGAAAGTTTTACCATGTTTAATGTGGTAAGACAGAAAACCATATTTTGATTTTTATCTTTTTAAATTCACAAAATTAAACTTCTCAAGTGTATCATTATACATTACAAAAGATGACAGTATAATCCTCCATGCCAAACACTACTTGTTAAAGCAACATTCTCTTAGCATAACTCATATTTTGCTTCAATAATAACCAAAATAATTGGATTATTCTTTATATAATAATACATAAATAAATAATATAATTAACAACAGTCCAACTAAACTAAAATATTAAAAGTTGAGAATTACATATAAAAGTCAAGAATTATATATATTCCAACTATATCAGATAAAATAAATACAAAATTTAGAACAATGTAGATAAAGTACTTGTCAAATTTTGGATGAAAAAAGAAGAAGAAGAAAATAAAGAACATTGTTATCAAGGAATATATAATTTGTTTTTAAAACTAAATTGTCTATCAATTTGTGCAAAACATCTAAATATAAATAGCTTCTCATTATTCAAACAACAATACCTCAAATAAATGCATGTCTGATCAAAGCTTACAAAGCAAAAATATGACATGACTTTTTCTCTATAATAGGTCGAGTTCAATATTGACTCAAGTCAACGTAAAGATAAAAATGATTATTTTAATAATTTTAAAACCAAACTCGAGAGTCGATCTCGGGCAAAACCCGAGTCATGGATTGGGTTGACCATTGACCTAGGTCAACATAAAAATAAAAATAATAATTATCATAGTTTTAAAATGTAACTCAAGGGTAAACCAAGGAAAAGGCTCAGCTCATAGGTCGGGTTGACCATTGACCAGGTCAATGTAAGGATAAAAATGATTATTATTATAATTTTAAAACCTGACTTGAAAGTCAATCCAATGTCAAGCCTGGGTTAGATTAACCATTGACTTGTATCAACTTAAGAATAAAAGTGATTATTATCATAGTTAAAACCCGACTCGAGGGTTAACCCGAGATAACGCTTCGATCATGGGTCGGGTTGGTCATCGACTTGAGTCAATATAAGAATAAAAATAAATATTATCATAGTTTTAAAACCCAATTGGGAGTCAACTTGGAGCCAAGCCCAAGTCAGGTTGACCATTGACCCGAGTGAATGTAAGGATAAAAGTGGTTATTATTGTATTTTTAAAACCTGACTCGGGGATCGATTTAATGTAAGGCTTGAGTCATGAATCAGGTTGACCATTGACCTAGGTCAACACAAAGATAAAAAAAATGGTTATTATCATAGTTTTAAAATCTGAATAGAGGATCGACCTGTGGCAAGGCCCAAGTCACAAATTGAGATGATCAACTTAGATTGATTCAAGGCAATATAAAAATAAAAATATATGTTATCATATTCTTAAAACTCAACTTGGGGTCAACCCAGGGCAAGTCCTGAGTCACAAGTCAGGAGGGTCAACTAGAGCTGATCAAGGTCAAGGGTTAGGAGAGTCAACCTGAGTTAATCCAAATTAAAAAAAAATTCAAAGCAGCCTCATTTTGATGAAATTTTTTTTTAAAAAAAGTCCAAACCCGTGTTTTATCTCAGATCAACCGGGTTACAAGTTGACTTGAGTTTTTGACCAAGTCAGGTCAAATTAACCTTTCCTATATTTTTTCTTACACTCAAATTAGTCCAAACCTCTGGTTAATCAGGTCCGTCCAGTATCTACAAAACACAAAATAAGGTAAATTATTTAGTTTAAAGCACTCCAAAAAGAATACATTATAGTTATTTCTTATATCTATTTAGTCTTGTCTAACCAATCCTGTCCTATTCAATATATAATATCCAACGTATCAAATATTACCTAATAAATTTATTGAATCTGGACAGATAAATATTTAAATTATATAAGTAGAGCCTGCATATGTTTTTAACAAAAAGTTGACATTGTTTAGTTCCTCTCTCCTATAGACCCATTTTTTACTTTTCAAGGCACAATTATATAAGTTACTTGAAAAGCATATAACATTTCAATATGGGTTTAAAGCTTTTATATTTAAAAATTTATTGAATAATAATTTTTTAAAATTAATTTTTTATTAATCCAAAATTAATTTTATACATATTAATATTTTATGTTATAGAAAAAAAAAACATACACAGATGTAAGCATAGACTTTAATAGTTGAGTTTGTAGATGGTTTATTCTCAATTTTTTTATATTATTCTATATTTTTATACTTATTCAAGTTGGAATAAGTTCACTAATATTCACCTATATATAAAATAAATTAAAAGAGAAAAGAATTATATTAATTGATGGATCTAAACATATACATGGATAAAAAGTAAAAAAAAATTAAAAAAACAAATTATAATAAATTATAATAAAAAACTATTTAATTTATCACAATATCTTCAAATTGCGAACATGAATCCATGATATCTTTGGCTTCTATTCTCTGGTACTCACCCTCGAATCTATGGAGATTTGAAATAAATCTCTCTGAACTTGACTGCCACTAGAAATCTTGATATTTGTGTTTTTTATAAAATTTGTCGGTATCAATAGTTGAGCTATTTGAATTAGAATTTAGGCAAAGCCACTCAAGGACATTAAAGTACTAGATTTGGCCCACTCCTTCCATTAGCAAGGGTGTTAAAAACCAACAAATATTTATAATATTTATATTCTTTGAAATGATTTAACGAATCAAAATTAAATAATATAAATATTATCTATAATAATAAATCAAAAAATAAAAAAAATAAATATTATAAATTAAGTAGCGGATTAAAATTTTTAAAATCCAGTCAACTCAACTCAACTTGTATATTTTATACAGCCTACTAGTTAGTTTTCTTTTCATTTTAGTTAACCTAGTTAGTTGATATATTAAAACTAAATTATTTGTTAAAGTTTATAAAATGTTTTGGGCTAATTTATTGAGCTCTGCCCTTAGTTCTATTTAAGTATAGCCCATAAAAAATAATAATATAAACTGTGGATATTTGTAAAATCCATACAAAAATTAGTGGAACTTGATATATTAAATTTAATTGAATTCAAAAAATTTAAATAAATCGAGTTTATAATTTATAAAATATCAGAAGTTAGATTAAATACAATTATAAATATAAACTTGAATAATTATATTGATAAACCCTCTAATTATTAGAAAGAATTATGATTAAAAAAAACAAGAGGATCTTTATAAAGCTAATATGAGGGAATTATTTTTCTTTTTTTAAAAAAAGTTGAGATCTTCAATTAATTTATTTGCCTCTATGATTGATTCCGTGAATTCATTATATAATTGAAATATACATGCATAGACCAGGTATTTCGTCAGCCGCGCTGGGGGTAATAACCACCACCAGAGTCTAATTGATGGCCACGAAGAAATACCATAATATTGATTACTATAAATCGTTCAAGGTTCAAACAAGAATCAGTCCATTGATTACCACCCTGCCATGCTGACCATGAGGAAGTATTTTCAATTTTTTCACCATGAACTTTAGGATACACCCTTTACGAAAGCTTGACATGCATTGATGCTATCTTCTTCTTCTTTTCCTTTTTTTGGTTTGTTTTATTTTTTTAAGCATGAGTATTTAGACTAATTTATATATATCTCGATTAATTCTTCAAAATCCTGAAATTAACGATCATATAAATTTCTATTAGCCCTGATATTTATGGCATTTAAATTAATGATTTCTAAAAAGTAAACTTAAACTTAACCAATTGATCTCCACTCTTAAAATTACATTGATGCTATAAATTGTTTGTGATGAGTTATTTGAATGTTTATTTCTGTATTTTAAAAATGTTTTTGAAAAAATTTAAATTTTTTTTATTAACTTCAAATTAATATATTTTTAGTATTTTTAAATTATTTTAATGTATTAAGATTAAAAATAATTTTAAAAAAATAAAAAAATATCATTAATATATATTTTAATATAAAAAATTATTTAAAAATCTACCTCAATAAAACTGAATGGAAGTGTCGTCGGGCCAAGGCCCGACTGGCAATCAGTGAGCCATGAAAAGAAGATTGCCACAATGTTTAGGCTTAAACTAGTCTTGGTACCCGCGCTATGCCGCGGGTCATTTTTTTTGTATAAAAATATATAAAAAAAACAAAAATTTAAAAATCTTGGGTTTTTTTGCAAGGCCATACCCAAGAATCTTGGGTTTGGCTGCACAGACTGACCTAAAAGTAATATTTATAATATTAATAATAAAATTAAATTTGCATGACCCAAGTTTAAGTGAGCCTAATTGCAAAAAAAAAAAAACACATTTTCATTCACTAATTGCATCGCGCGGGTATTTTGTTTTGAAAATAATTATAAAAAATCAAATTATATCTTGCACAGTTTTTTATTTATTCGACTATCCAACTTATTAATTGAATAAATTAAATTGCTTATTTTTTTGCATAATTTAATATAAAATTCGGTTTAAATAATTGAATTGTTAGATAATAATATAAATTATGTTTTGATATCTCATTTAATAAATTATGTTTTGGTTGATAATAATATAAATCATATTCATCGATTTTCTTTGGTAGCTTCCACCTGTCAATATTACAATCATGCCATGTTTACCTAATGCTTTTCATTTTTTAAAAACATATATGTTTGGTGTGTTGTTTTGAAATTCCAATCATGGACGATTAGGATGAACATTGGAGGATTAGGATTTCATAATCCCAGGGTAAAGAAACATACCACTATGATTAAGTCTATGTAATTTTGGAATAATTAAGATGAATTAAGTCATACACACCTCAATGTATTATGATTTTCAAAAGATTTTGAAATAAAAGTACCTGAATTATGATTAAGTTCATAATTTAAACACCCTACTAATTATTAATTGCATTAGTTCTAATAACATGCAATATCCATGAAAAAAAAAATATTAAGATTTATTACTGCAACAAAATTATAATAATTTATAGTTTATTTACAATTAAATCCAAACATGATTGATATTAACTCTAATGGATGGGTGTAATCAATGAAATAATAGATAAGATATAAATATTATAAAACATAACCCGTATCTAACACAAAATATATATTTATATTATATAAATATATACTTAGAACCTTTATATTTTTTTTATCCAAGTCTCCTTCTGTGCATTTTTATAAAATTCAAAGGAAAATAACAAAATCAAAACAAAATCGTATTAAAAAATGATATGCCATATTTGTATGATCCAGTGCCGAACCACCAATATTTTCTTAGCAATATTTGTATACCATAACAGCTACCTTACTCATTACACAAACATATATAATTACAAAAATGATATGCCACTCTATGGTGCGGCATGTAATGAAAAAACATCTCTGAAAATTTTATAAAAAACTGACAAAAGAAGTTCCCAAAGCTGAGCAAAAGCATAAGATTTTGTATGTGGAAATACAATTGTCCGCGACAAAAAATTGATCATTATGCACAGCTGCTGGACAAACAAAAGCATAGAACCCAAAATGTGGTGTGAGACAGATGCACCTAACATGGGCGCACGAAGACGGATAAAAAAAAGAAAATTAAACCACACTCCTCAACGAACAAAATAAAACTAAAACAAAACTAAAAAATTACATAAGACATTTTGACTAAGAAATTACATTTTTAATCTTGAATTTAAATCATTTAAACTCTTATTTAAGACTTTTATTTAAAAATTCATGTTGATAAAAAATTGAAAAAGTCACGGCTAATATTAAAGTACTATGCTCTTCACTGTGTTTAATTTATAATTTTATATAGGTCTCTGTTAAAGTCGTAAAAGCTACCTTCACTTTCATTGGTGGGTACCCCTTCTGTGCATTTTTATAAAATTCAAAGTTGGCGTCTCCTTTTCTTTGGTGGAACTCCTCGTGTAATTTCCTAATGCTTCAGTAGTAACCATGCCATAATTAATTCGTAGACTTGACCCATGATCGGTCACTTTCGTATTGAATGAGGATGGACCCAGTTTATATAAATATCCAGTTTAATTAATTCGTATGGTTAATTACTGCTTTTTATAAATAAAATTACTGAGATTAAGAAGTTGTTGGTGTTATTTAATGATTTTTTTTAAAAAATCAATAAAATTTAACTTTCCCTGTAGCGCGTGGCCGTTATAATTTGAACTCCTTAATTATTGAGTTTAAAATACATCTATGTAAATATGTTCTGAACAGATCTACTCGCACTGACAATTCATTTATGCCGAATGAATGAGATGGCAATAAGCATAGTTTCATCGAAGCGTGAATGAAAAAACATAAACGTACTGTCTCGGTCCTTCCGTTTCCTAGAATGTCTATCCCGGGTTTTGAAAGATGAACCGCTTGGGACGGGACGCGATCTGCTTGAACCAGAAAGATCACCCTGCCCGCTCCATTCTTATATGCGCATTGCGCACCCTGCCCGCTCTCTCATATCCTTCACCCTCAATTTATCTTCACCTCCAGTAGCAAAACCTCTCCCTTTTCACTCTCTGACTTCAAAAGCAACCGAGAGAGCACGATGACGTGTCTTTCAATTTTGGACGGAGAAGACGGGAACTGTTGGTCCTTATGACAGACACGTGTTCCTTTGCTTCAAGAACCCTGATGCGTGGCTACCTCATGTTGAGGAAGATGATCTACCGAAACTCGTCTCCACCGTTTTGAAAACTCGCAAAGACGACATCACTGTCAAGGTAAGTTCATCTTCTTTTAAAGATTTTTTTTTTAATTATTTATTAATAATTTTGATTGATAGACGAAGGTGACGATCTGCGAAGGAGGAGAAGGAACCGAGTTTGAGAACGGAGATGTTTTGATATTTCCTGACATGATTAAATCCAAGTAAGTCAATTTTTTTTCATTTCTCTTGAGAATTTAATTTTTATGGAGATTGAGATCGATATGTTATTACAGCTTTTTTCAAGTTTATTATTGTAGAAGACTTTGCAGTCTGCTTCTTCTGGAGCTGATTTTTTTTTTTTTGAAGTATTCATGCATGATTTGCGTGGAAAAGCAAGAAAAGAAGAAGCTACTTGGCCTGGGGGAGGTGCTTGCTGTTGTTGCTGGTCTGTCGTGAGGATGGTGGTCCACGGTGGAGCTGCTGGTGATCCACTGCAGCTACTGGAGAAGGTAGAAAAACAACGGTGGATGTTGATTGCTAGTGTGGCTTTTGGCTGGGGAAGAAGAGAGGTGACAATGTGTTGAAATATTATAAGAGAGGTGAGAGCTGAGAGATGCATGATTTGCGTGGAAAAGCAAGAAGAGAAGAAGCTACCTGGCCTGTGGGAGGTGCTTGCTGCTATTGCTGGTCTGTGGTGAGGATGGTGGTCCACGGTGAAGCTGCTGGTGATCCACTTCAGGCAGAAAAACAACGGTGAGGAAACAATGAAAACGGAAAAGCAAGCATGTATGTATAATGATGCGAATGCCACATTTATTTAATGCACCACTAAGTCTTAGATTGGCCAGCTTGACTTTATTTAAATGAAACCGGAAAGCATTTAAGACATTGATATCATGATGTCGTTGTTTTTCAAACTTGTACAGTGATAATATATTTTATGGGAAAATGAGCAAGATATTCAACCACATGCATGATATATATTTTGGCAGCGTTTTTTTCAAACTTGTACAGTGATAATATATTTTATGGGAAAGTGAGCAAGATATTCAACCACATGCATGATATATATTTTGGCAGGGAAAACCGTGGGGAAGCTACAGTGTTTTCCCCACGCGTTTTAGAGTTCTTTAATGGTTACGGTTTAAAGAACTAGTAATGTCATAAAAATTGAAGAATAGAAGGAACAATCTTCTTTGCATCATTACAGAAAATAAATTTTACAAGGTAGGAAATACGAAGGACTACCTCTATGAATCAAATCCTTTATAATACACACTTACATTTTCATGGATGAGAAGTAAAAAGGAAAGGGCATAGAAACCAAAAAAAGTGAGCAACCTCAGTGTCTCAAAACCGAACCTCCGTCTTCCGCACTGATGAAATATGGACTTGTGAGAGAACCATGCGAAACAAGGCCAAACAATTCCTACTTGCACCAAGGAGGTCACCACACCTTTATATCCTTCATGAAGGTATACTCAGTTTACATCAGTCAGAGCTCTCAACCAGCTGCAGTGGCCCGAGGACTTGTCCCACTGGCAATGGCAGCAGATGAGATGAACTTCGAGACAAGCACAGCTTCATTGCTTACAACCTTAGAGGTCGCCACATCTTCCAAGCGCTTCCAAGTTAAATCTCTTTTCTCCCGTGTCTCCATCTGTTTGACTTCATCTTCTTCAAATTTGACCAAGCATTCATCAAAAATTTCTTGATCAGCGTCTGAGAATATCTTCTTGACATTCAGGGTCAAACTCTGAACAGCTTGGTTCCAATGCCCCCTTGTATTTCTCTCCAAAGCTGGGAAGATTATAGGCAGTATCACTCTGCGATTCTGTGTGATCAAATTTCTTATGTGATCATTGTTCCACAAAAACAAAGCACGTTCTGCAACCTGCCACAATACCAGATTCCATATGAACAACCCAAAGTTCAAATTCAAATCCTTCAGATGGAGCAGAAATTTAGCAAATAACAGGGAAAATAATATGTAAATCCATATGATTCTATCAATATAGATTTCAGTAAGCCAGTGTAAGCTCTAAAGTGAAAATATCTACTACAATGGATGTGAAACTCACTGCACGCATGCTGGAGTGAGTCTCAATCCCGCATCCTTCATTTCTTCATATTAAACCTCAATATCACATGCAGATTTGAAAACTGAAAAGCATGCTTATTGTGCTAAAACTTCAGCAAATACATCAATGACCAAAGACAGAATCATAGCAAAACCACGAGTGATTTGCACTTTGAGAAAAAACAGACAATAGAAGCTTCCTCAAACAAGGCTAAACGTGAAAACCATTTTCACGGCATAAAATACTCTTTACATCCTCTACTACAATACAAATGCTGAACTTTCAGCATCTAGACATTCAACATATTTTCAGAACAAGAAGTCCATTGGCTTTTTCTTCCAACCATTGCCCCACCTGGAAGCATAAAATTACAGTGGGAGTGCAGAACAGCACATACCTGTAATCATAATGATAATGCAAATGTATAGAAATGATTTTGTCGCTTGTAAATTGTTAAAAATAATTTAGCTTCTCGGCCTCATTAAGTGTCAAAATTATCTATTAGTGCTCATAAGATAACCATTTAATTGAGGGGTTTTGACAAGAAAAGAGAGGTAAAAAAAATTTACACGCCCACGTGGGGAGTTCCATGAAAAAGCATCTGTAAGGTGGACACTTAAGCTAGCCTTTTTTTATTTGGACTGCTGCTATAGGGAAGATTATTATGGTGATAGCATAATCACAAAGAAAAATACTACTATTGAGTGGTAATGAGTGAAAGAGATGTGAGGATCTGATAGAGGATATGGTGGAGAATATAGAAAGGCAACAATGTAAATTAATACTTGATTATTTACAAATTTTAATGTTGTATGATCATTCTAGATTTTTATTATTAAATTCAGAAATATTAGCATTTATTATTTAGAAATTAAAAATTCCCAAATAATCAAATAATTAATATTACACCTTCTGCAGTAGCTAAGGAGTTATGGTTGGGAGCTTTCTCTAGAGTTGGATTTGTTGAATTATGTCTAAATCAGAGACACAAGTTCCTAGGCATGGCAGGGGACAGCAGGGGCACTTGTGAAAGATAAAAAGTGGAGAGCTATTGCGTTATTCATTTCATGGACTATTGGCGTGAACAAAATGTCACCATTATGGAGTGGAAGTCCCATCATAAAGACATTAGCTCAAGTTGTAAGGCCCTTGTACAGATGGATGCTTCCATAATACCTACTTTTTTCCATTTTCATGGAAAGTATCTCTAGACTTTTCAATTAACCTCATAATGGTAAGTTAGGCTTTTCGTTGATTTTATCTCAAGGGGTAATCTTATATACTTCCCATGAGCCGAGTGCACCCCAAAGTATTATCTCAGAGAGAAAAATCATGGCACTTTACACAGCCTTCTTGATTTGCATATCAAATAGCAAATTAAATACGACAATGGATTCTTGAAAGAGCATATTGAAAGGTTCTTTCAGGTATTGAATACTTAGTCACATGAGAAGAGGATACCTATCAAAGATGCATGATAAGAAAAATATGGCAAATGACGTGGAAAAGAAAAGCTAATTCTGTTAGATCCCTTTATGATTTCACATTATTTGCACATGTTAATTCTTTATTACATGGAAAACCCAAGAGCAAACAAAGTTATCAACGGAATTGCATGTTTTTTAAACCAAGACAGATGTCTACACCTCTCTTCATCAATATCATAAACCCAACTAGTACAATTCAGTGCAGAAAAATTACCGCAACCAAGTAAGCACATAAATGCAGAAAAACACAAATCCCTTGTAAATACTGAAAATCCACAAATTTCTAACTAATTACGAAGTGATCACAAAGATATCAAACTCTCAATTTTATACACACACATAAAAAGTGGTACAAATAACTAGGTGATAAACTACACGTGCAACTATCCAATTTGGAATTCATCATCTAATGTGAGATGGCAAAAATAATAATTAAACAAGTTTTAGTTGCAATGAAATGAAATGAAATGCAAGAATGACCAGTAATTACAAATATAATGTCAATAATGAGATGATAAATGCACTTACTAAGCAGCAGAAACAATAAAACAGTAGAAGCTAAAAAAAAAAAGGCTTAATCTAAACACAAAAATAATAACCATTCTGAACCCAGTACCTGAAAATGCGAGCTGTTGAGGCAGCGACCAATTTGATGGAACAAAGGGACCATGCACCGCTGAAACTCTGCTGCTTGAGTAGCCTCTAAAACTTCCTCCAACTCACCAAGAAACATAACTTCCTTGGAACTATTAGTCATGGGCCAATACTTCAACAGACCTCGGACTACAGTATCAGCCAGCTTGAAGTCTTTCTCCACAAATTGAGTTATACAATATGACAGTTGCTGATGATACATTGATACACATTTTGGCTTGTGAAGTGGAATTAAGGCACGGAGAAGGAAAAGCTTGTGCTCTTCCTTCAATGGCAAAGCAAACCCATTAATAATGCTGCCCAATATCTCAAGCATTTCTGCAATCCCGTTATGCCTCTCTGCCTCGAAAATGAATATGTAAAAGATATTGTTGATAGCTTTTCTAATGAATGGTCGATGTACCATGAACTTTCCATAAATACGGTGGAGTATCGTCTTCAAATACTCCCTCTCTCTTTGGTCTTCAGAATCAAATAAGTCCAGCAATCTCAACACAAATGAATGGTCAATGTATCTCTTGGCGAGCTTGGCATCAGTCTCTGATGAAGCCACAAATCTAAGCAGAAAATCATACACAATCTGAAGATGAGGCCAGGCAGGCTCCATAGCTGGTTCTTCATCTTCAGGGTCAAACATTTCTAGAATCTTGTTATCATGGTTCATAGATGGAAGTGTTCTAAACAAATTGGCTGCCACCATCCTCGTAATTTCTTGCATTGCAATCTCATTGAACTTTGAAGTAACAGTTGAAATATAATCAAGAAGCTCATGCAAAGTCTGCCTCTTAATGTCCTTCTCTTTAAGATTCTTAGAAGGATCACTAAAATCAAACACAACGCAACACATATTCAATTTCTTCATAAAGAGATTATGCTTCTCCGAGTTAGGAACATCACGAAAGCTAGGCATTGCCTCATAAACCCCAGAAGTCATCAAAGGACCCAATTGAGGAGCTGACTTTTTCCCTTGATTCCCCTTGCTATTCGGCACCAGGCTCCCATTGTTCAAGCGAGAAGCGCCCGAGCTCGGATTCAAAGATTTGGACGAATTGGAAGAGAGCTTTGAGTTGTTAATGGAACTGGGCCCATTAGATGAGTTCAAGGACGAGTGGGCATGGAGTCCACCGTCATTGTTTGAATCGTTACTGGATGGTTTTGAGGGTTTTCGAGGTAGCTTACCCAATATCTGTTTGATCATATCTGTTGCTAAGCCCTAACCCTAATCCTAATGTATTCCCAGCAAATAAAAACCAAAGCTTCCACCTTGAAACACCTCAAAACTAATCCATTTTTCACAGCTAGGCAACAGAAGAATAATCAAATTTGTACATTTAAAAAAGGCTATCCATGGAAGACTCTTACAATTCAAATTCCTACCTCAGGATTCATCAACAAAGCAGGGGAAAAAAACCCACTTGAGGAAATTTCATATAGAGGGGGAAATTACTTACATTGATGACATGAACAGATAGATCTGAGAAAACCTAGAAATTTGATCTGAGATTGATAAACCCACAATTTGATTTGAGAAAGAGGGGGAAAAACAACATGAACAAGATTATCAAATAAAAAAAAAGTCAAATTAAAATACGACAGGAAAAGGTAGGAAAGTGGGAGTTGCATTTATAAAAAATAGTCAGATTTTTTTGTTCTTTGTTTCTTGCTCTGTGTGCCAAGTTTAGGAAAGGGTAAATTTTAGATAGCCCAAAAACAAAAACATAAGAATTGAAACTCCGGACTGAACCCAGCCCGGCATGCTTAGCCGCAGCCTAACTCGGATCCATTTTTTCAATCAATAAAAAAAAATTTGAACTGGTTTGATTTTGTTAAAAATTTAGATTAACTTCTATTGGAATTGATTTGGTTAAAACCAAGTAAAAAATAACACATTAATTCTTTTAAAAAAATAAATTTAGATTAATATGTTTCATCTTGCCCACGGGTTGATTCCAAAATAAATTTAATAATTATTTTTTTTGTTTTATATTTTTATTTTGTTAATAACTATTTTTAGATCCTTTCTGTTTTCTTTTTCTAAATTATTTATTCTTGGTGGATTTATCTTTTCTAACCTCATCATGTATTTTGCACAGGTGGGTGAAGGATTGCCATGGAACCCATTATCTAATGTCTTCATATGAGGTTGACTTATTCATTTGACTAGCTTCTCCTCCCATCCAAGTCATCATATGATATTTATTTGTTATAATTGAACCCATTATCTAATGTCTTTTATTTTTTTAATGAATATTGTTAAATTTCTTGCCTTCTTGGATTTTCCGACAATTTTTCATCTTTACTATTATTTTAATGGGAATCACTAGTACAAATTTATTTTTATTGTTTGGGTAGAGTTAAATTTCTCATAGTTATTAAGGTAGATGGATTTAAGAAATTCAAGATTCAAAGTATGATTTATGTTAGATTTTTAGCTAAATTAGATAAGATATTGACTCAGACAAACTTATTTGACCCGATCAAGTTTTTAGTAACCTGGTTGACTGACAAACCCAAACCAAACCTGGTTGGGTAAAAAACCATAAATGTTTTAATAAAAACAGTTGATCAAAGTTAACCTCGTGATCTAAAAGTTTATTGGTTAGCTGATAACTAGAGTTTTTTTTCAAGTTAGTCTCTAGATTGGGTTTGATAATTTTGGAATTTCTCTTCTAATATTGCAAATGCAAAATTGGATTTTATACTAATTTTGTTGATATGTACGGTAATAATGATATTAACTAGTGGAATTTAAGATCCAATTATAATTTTTAAAAATAAATAAATAAATATTCTCTTTTCTTTTCAAGTACTTTTATTAGTTTTGAAATTATAAGTTGACACAAATAAAGTTAAAACTCAAGATCTCACCCTTTTCTTGTTCTCCACAAGTCTTGGTGAACTATAAGTTCATCTCCCTTAACAAAAAACAAAAATGTTTTCATGAAAGTTAGCCCCCTCGACTTGATTAACATTTGTTATCATGAACTCTTAACGAGCTTATAAACAAGCATTTTAAAGATAGAAAACCACTCTCTTATCTTTTCTGAATTATTGTCTAATACATGAGCAAAAACCCATGTCAAAACTCATGTCACATATTTCCTTCTCTCTAAAGGAATGACATGCACCTCCAAAAATGTTGTCATCGCTCTCACTCATAATATATCTCATACTCTTGCTCTTGCTAAAACTTATACTACTTGGGGATGTGGCTTCTTCTTCATCCTTGTGCAATCATATCCAAGTTTCTTTTCTTTATCATTTTAAGCTAAAAGAAGATAAATCTAAAAGGCATTCATTCTTTTGAGTTGATTGGGTCAAGATGAGATACAGGTAGTTAAATCTAATCAATGAAAAAAGGTTGCATGTAATTTGTCAGCATTAGTTATATCAACCAAAAATGGCTAAAGCATGTGACAAGAAAGTCAGACCTAGGGTATTTTAGAAAAGAGATCTAGTGCTGAGAAAGATCTTACATCTACTGGGAGAAGATTAAAGTAAGTGGGCACCTAAGTACGAAAGCCCATATACAGTGAAGAAAATATTCTTTAGGGGAGCTTTGTTTTTTTACAAAAATGGATTGAGATAGCTTACTTAGGCATGTGAACTTTGACTCTGTAAAGAAATATTATGCGTAGTGCACTCATCTTCTTTAAATCAATAAAGTTTGGATATTCATTCACATTACATCTTGTATATTTTACAAATGATTTCTAAAGGCTCAACAAAAAAAATCATTTTTCAAAAATCATTCTCTTAAACAAAGGTTTTCAAGATTGGACTTTGACTAATGATTTTAAGAAAAATCAATGATCTGTCAAGAGCAATGATTCATCTAGCAAGTCCCTAGGAGATGGCTAAATACCTAGAAACCCAAAGGAATGACTTAACTATCAAAGTTTGTTATGTAAGAGCTACATGAAAGAAAGACAATTAAGTTTTCATGAGTCATGAACTCGCAAAACTATTCGCAAAACAATTCAGTGCAAATCATTACAGTAATGAGATCAAAATTTATCAGTCTTAACCAATCTTTCTTGAAATAAGAAAAGGCTATTTTTGATATCCCATAAAGATAAATGTCTTTTATAGTCCTAATTTTGAGCTGAAATGTTTTTTTTACTTTCTAAAATAATATTGGCTAGGATCACACCCCATATTTGGGGCAAGTATTATAAAATGATATGAATAAAGGTATTTGAGAATTTTCGCTTACGATGAGAAAGTGGTTGAAAAACACAAAAAAAAAAAAAGGTAGAATAACTATGAACAAAATCCATGAGATCTTGATTGAGGTTGTAGAATAGAAAAGCCCAAGAACCCCAAAAAGAAAAAAAGGCTTTGATGAACAAAGCAAAAGCTTCTACTGTTGAAAAGACACATGAGTATCTAAAAACCAAGCAAAAGCTTCTCCTATTGCTTCGATGAACAAAGAAAAGGAAAATCATTAAGGAACTTGCAAATGAAATAGAAAAGAGCATTGGTATCTTGATATGAGCAATTAAAGAGATTTCAGAAAAGAAATGTTGATTAGGTGTTCAATCAAAGGTTTAGAGTGAAAAGAAAAACCTGGAAAGATCACTTGTCTCACTTATAAAAATGAAGGTATTTGATAGCATAACATATACTAGGAAAAAAAAGAGAGGATGAAAGGGCATAAAGGAGTGAAAGTGATCTTGGACCCATAAAAACCTGCAAACATTATTTGAGCCCGTGAACTTCTTTTCTTTAGTAGCCATGAAACTCAGTCTTCATTATGTGCCTTGAAAAGTTTATTTTAATCAAGTAAGCAAGAAAAACTAATAAATAGTGTTCTCAAAATATAAAGAACCATTTATGAGAGTCATGAAATATTCGTCTTTGTTCACGTTGAGAAAATCCAAACACAATACTTCAAACAAGTATTTGATCTTTTTTTAACTCAATACAAAATGAGGCCATCTCCTATACCAAATCACCATATTGAAATATCTTCTTCAAAAACTAATACAAGTCATGAGTTGGAAGAACATTGTTATTTAACATGACATTGAAAAATCTCAGGTTTTCAAAGAGACAAAGTAAATCTTGTGAAGTCTTTGTTAGGGACCCTAAAAAAAACAAAGCATGTGTAATGAGTATTTGAAAAAATCACAAAAAAAAACAAATTATAGCAACGTTGTCATAAAACTTTAGTTTTGATTTTTAGAATATCCAAGTATGGATTTAGAATATTGAATTATTGGATACATATATACTTTGCTTTTTTTTTTTCACTCTTTATTTTCTTACTCATTTTAATTTGTTTTCACACTCCATTTTTTCTCATCATCTCTCTCTTTTTTTTTTCTTTTTTTGGCTTACACTTGATTTTATTTTTTATTTTGTTTTTTATACCTCTACTTGAAATAAAAAGAAAATATGCAAAACAGTAATAAGATTAAAAAGTTGTGAGCGTGGAAAAAAACAAAAAAAAAGTCTCAGAAAATAATTGGAAATTTTTTTCTATTTGTTTCTTCATGTTTGGTTTGTCTGGATTTTCAAGAAAGAATTTATAACAAAGAAAACTACACCATGTGATATTCAAGGAAATGTAAACGTGTCATAATAAAATCCTGACATGACACGAAATATATAACAAAAGCCTTAACGCAAGAAAGTTTAAATTAAATTGATATTTTTTTTCAAATCATTCTAAATATTATATTCCCTATAAAAATAAGATGAGACATGGCCAATTTCAATCCAAAAGTTACTACTTGAATTTTTGTTATTTTCTTAATTGTATTTGGGTTATTTTTTCTATTTAAATTATGAATTTCAATTTAATTGAGGTTTTAGTAATGAGGATGTTTTTCTTGTATTTAAATAGCTTTGTAGACTATTTTTTAAATAAATTAATGAGTTATAAACTTTTAAAAAGATATCAAAGTTTACTTTCTATTTCTTTATAGATTGAGGTTAGAATTTTGAAGTTTAGAAAACCCTAGTTTTTATTCACTATAAACCATGTCAATTGGTATAGAGTAAGTCCGTCTCTTTGACAAACAAAAATGGTAACAACCCATTTTATAAGCCATCTAGGCACTATAAGGGCTCATGAGGCAATAAAAAGAGCTCAATAAGCTAGATAGTTTAGAGTAAACATGGACAATAATTTCAAATAACTTAGACACCGTTTAGGAACGCAATAGTGCAAACCCATGAAAATTAGGGGGGGGGGAAGGCTTAAATTTAATTTATTTTTTTATGGTTTCAGATTGTTTTGATGTAAAAAATGATTAAAAAAAACATTATTTTGATACATTTCTAGATGAAAAGCACTTTGAAAAGTAACCGCTACCATACTCCCAAACATCCTTTTAGAACATTAGTTCGACTTGTAGAAGGTGCAAACAAGAACTATGATGAGAAGAAGAATATGGTTAGAGAATTACCTCAAAGCACACCAAACATTAAATCTATTCAGGCATCATGTTTATATGGACAATGATGCAATCAAACTTTTCACTGACATGTTGTAAAAATATTATTAAAAGGTTGTCAGGGATTAAAGCTTACTTTTATTTTAACAAGATTTTTTATTATCAAAAGGTAGGACTAGTGGTGGTTTAAAGTTCTAGAATATAGAATTTGTACAAGTAAGCCTTTTAATTCTGTCATGACAAGTTTTGAGACAATCATTAATTTTAAAATTTGTATAAAATGATTATGAAGATATTTTATACTAGAAAGATATGTAATTAGATTGCTATTATTTGCTTTATATTCAATATTATAAAATAACAAGGATGAATAACATAAAGAAGATGTCATATCTTCAAAGTAGACAATTTTAATATCATAGTAGTGATAACAACCATCCACTACTACGAACATTGCTCTGCTTGTTGATGTTTCCTTTACTAATGGTGAAGAAAAAAAATCAATGAAGCTCATAAATTAGTATGATGTACTAATTCTCAAGGTCTTGAAGCACAAAAAAATTAATTAAATGTCCTTCAAATTAGACAATAATGCATGTAAAAAGTAGAAATATTGGTGGAGGTACAAAATTCTTTTTTACCATAAAAGACATACCAATAAGTCAGAGAATTCTAATATAAGACTTGAAAAAACAAATATGTGGGATCAGAGTGTAATGGTGATCTAATCAGAAATCCAAAGATGAAACAAATTGAAAAAGATGTTGATGATGTAGTAAGAGAATTATTATTTTTTTCAACATGCACTTGACTAGAAATTAAAAATGATACATTCAACGTATATATTCCTTTAAAATGAAAGATTTCAATTTCTAACTATAAACTCAAGGATAAGTTCTTGAGTGTAAAAGCTTGAAGCGAGTGATAAAAGTCCTAGCTTAAGAAGTAGTTTGGACAAGTCATATGATCTTTTAATCCAATTTTTAGATTGAATTATTTTAAAATTTCTAAAATATTCTAATAGCTCTATTCTCTATAAAATAGGATAGCTTAAGATAGCTTCATATATGTAACATGCCTAAATTCAGTATGAAGCTACTGCTTGGAATTTTTTTATTTTTATTTGAATTATTTTTTCTATTTAAATTAGAATTTTTAATTTAATTAGAATTTTACTAATTATAATGTTTTTTATATTTAAAAAGTCTATTTTTCATATAAAATTATTAAATTACAAACTTTTTAGAAGACATCAGAATTTTATCTCTATTTCTCTACAGTTTAAAGTAGTAGTTTCAAGGCTTGAAAAACCTAGTTTATACCTACACTATATGCCACGATTTCTCTATAGTATAAAGCATAGTTATTAAACCCGGATTGGTTTCGCGGGTTGACCCGGGGGCTGGATCGGTCTAAGTTTGTCAAAAGACCTGCCGGTGCAACAACCCGGCCAAACCCAGTCAACCTGGCATGTCAACCCATGACCCGGGCGAGACCTGTTTTTTTTTTTTTTTCTTAAATATAGGATTTGAAATCCATTAGTATATATACTCTATATTCTCAAGAAAAAATAAAGCTATGTTTTTTCAATGTGGGATAAAAAAAACCTTTTGGTTTAAATATTTCAGCTTAAAAGGATAACATTAGTATATATACTTTATGTTCCCAATAAAAAAGTTATCTGTTTTTCAATGTGAGATTTCAAACATATTAGTATATATACTCTATGTTTACAAAAAAAAAAAAAAAAAAAGCTATGCTTTTTCAATATGGGATTTGGAATTTGAAACTCATTAGTATATATACTCTATGTTTACGAGAAAAAAGTTATGTTTTTTCAATATATGATCACAAAAAAAAAAAACTATGTTTTTTTAATGTAGGATTTGAAACCCATTAGTATATATATTCTATGTTCCCAAGAAAAAAGTTATGTTTTTTCAATGTGGAATAAAAATTTTTTTTATTTTAAATACTTCAATTTAAAAGCTTAACATAATATCTTTTTAATATGGAATAAAAAAAACTTTTTAAAATATTCTTTTAAACTTTATTATTTATAATATGTATAACCTATATTCATATAGATTTTTTCTTATTTTTTTCATATAAAGTATTAAAATTTTGATTTTTTTTTTAATTTTTCAGAGTTGATTCAGGTTAAGCCGAGTTGACCCATAAAATCTAGGACCAAGCTCCTTGACCGAGTCAACTTCCAAGCTAGGTTTAATAACTATAGTTTAAAATAGTTGTTTCAAGGCTTTGAAAACCCTTGATTTTACCTACACTATGTCACGTCAAATAAAGAAAATAAAAAGAGTTAATTATATTTAGTCCTATAGTTTAGCAAAACTAATTATTTAGTCCTTGTGATTTCAGAAACTATATATTTAATTCTTGTGTTTTCACATTCTTTTTCCGTCATTTTATATTGACTTCCAATTTAATTTAATTTTTTTATTTTAAGAAATATAAAAGTTTTTTTAAAAAAAAGAGGAAAAATTGAAGGTATTTTTGGAAACAAAATACTACTCAATTAAATATAATCAAAGAACTAATTAATTATTTTTTAATACTCTAAAAATTACTTAATTTGTTTAGATAAACAACAGAAACCAAGTTATAATTCACTCAGAAAAAATGAATTGATCTCAAAACTAAAAAGCTTATCAAATCCTACCATCAATGAATAAATGTAGCTCTAGATTAGTTATTGGAAAAACACAGAATGTTTTATATCTCTTTCTATACGAGATTGAAACTATTATTATGCATCAAATTCTATAAAAGTTTTGGTAACAGCAGCACGCATTTCCTTGGTGAATCCAACTTCCCAGAGATGTAAGCTTTCCCAATAAATAGTTTAGGAAACTTTTCCAGATGATAATATAAACTCTCCCCCTTTTCCTTAGCTTGTTGAAAGCTACAGTTTTTTCACCTCTCAATGTTTTCAGATCAGCAAAGATGAAGTATGTGGAACATATCATTCCAAATTTGACAATGGAATCCTCTACAGAACCTATAAAAAGAACAGTACACCCTCTTGTGATTTGCTTCGAAGAGGAGATTCCATCAAAGCTCTTGCTCAGCTCCAATCTTATCTATTTTTATCTCCCCTTTACTAATAAAAGGAAAGGAACAAAGAAGAACAATGCTATCATGACAAGAGTTGCAGAAAATCACAAGAAAACCTAAATGTTCTCTAAATTCTCAGTTCACTGTCGTGCTAGGTCCTTAAGATGCAGCACCTTCTTTTATGGGTGGAGACTCGCAAGGACATCAATAATCGCAAAATCATCTCCGGAGCTCATTCACACATACAGACACTTGAACACAATTCCATAACATAGCAACAAGGACGACAAAGATGGTGGAGCTAATGCAAGAACGTTTACTAACCCTTTGTTGAGCACCACAACTTCAGTCACCTCTTCCTACGTTTTGTCTCCACCTAGCACAAGAGTAAAAGACAACCACATCAGAAAAAAATTGAGAATAATAAAGCAGATTCAGCTAATTACTTTTTGCAGGCGACCAAAGACTACCAGTGAAACAATTGCAACGATCAAAGACATTCAGCAAATTAAAATTGTTTCCAGTTACATATTTTCCTTTCCTTTTCACCTGAACTTTAAGAAGTCACATTCTTACAGCCTTTACACATCCATTGGTTATGACAGCTTTTCAGTGACAGTTGTGCAATAGTTCCATTGTTTGACATAATCCATCCCATGCAGTTTCTTCGTCAAACTATGATTTTTTAAAAACCGAAAATCATTTTTCTTTCAAAGAACTTCCTTTTCATGAATTAGAATTCCAGAAAAATCCAGAGAAACCTATATGCACTCGGTTATTAAAATACATAGTCCAATCTCTAGGTTGCTGATCAACATTAATCAAGCATTCATTATTTTTAGTTCAAGTGGGTAGTTCCAATTTAACAAAAATCAGAGATCATCAATGCCTAACCCCATGTCAGTTCCTCCCTCCATTTGTTTTTTCTAGCTTGTTAAGAAAGATGAGCTGCAGCCTAAGGCCAAGACACCATGTCATGAAGAACTTCAGGAATACAAACACGGACGCTTACAAATTACCAGGACAGCTTTTTAAGATCAAATTGTAAAGAGCTTTAGGCATGTCTATAGAATTAGAAAGAGAGCACACTGTAACTACCACCCCTTGATAGGCTAAACAGAAAAGGCAGAAGTCCGTACTTTTCTTCTTGTTTTTTTTGACAACGCTCTACCTTTTCTTTTTCTTTCATGTGTGCTTGTGTGGAAGGGCTTTCACCCGTACATTTTGACCACAAACCATTGTGCTCGTTATACCCAACTTCATGAGAAATATCTTGCACATGCATTAAAATCTAATATAGCCATGCCCATGTGATTGAAGGCAGAACTAAACATAAATTGAACAATACACGCTCACCATACAATTAATAAAATCCAGGGAAGAGATATAGAGAACTGTGATATTTTACAGAACAAACAATACACTATCATGAAAACATGATAGTGCAGCAATGATTCATTTTTTGTAACAATTAGCATAAAAGTAAGTTGTGCAATTTCTATCCGGTTATATGAGAGAAAGGAGCAAAGCCCCATAAGTTCACATCATGTCCTCCAAGCCAATAAGGGTATGGATAATCCTACATCTTGACTAAAACAATGAGTTTTGTCTTAATGCCTCTCAATAGAGAGTTCCTTCCATTATATAGAACCAAATAGCATAATACATCCCTAATTACAAGGCTGATTTCCAGCTCCAACCTAGCTAAATATGGAAACCATATATAATTAGCATGCAATTAGAATCATATAAGTAATATGACCTTAAATAATGTCCGCCCATACCCTACTAACATCCCCTCTTAAATTGATGTTGGTTGATCAAGAAATATCAATTTACCAACCAGAAATTGATGGCGTTGTCAGGTCATAGCCTTGGTAAAGATGCCAACAAGATAAAGATTAGTGGAAACATGCGGAAGAGTGATGATTCGGGTATCCATGGATTCCTGAATAGAATAGCAATCCACTTCAATATGCTTCGTACGCTCACGAAGAAAAACATGATTGACCACAATCTAAATGACACTAGTGTTGTCTGCATGATGAGGAGTGGGGTTGAACTGAGAGAAGCCAAGCTCAGCTAGCAGTCCATGTAGCCAAACAATCTCAGATTAAGCAGCAAACAACACGGTATTCAGATTTTGTAGAGGATTTGGGCATGCGTGCCTGCTTATTACTCTTCCAAGAGATCAAGGAGTCGTTAAGAAACATGCATCATCCAGTAACAGAGCAACGGGTATCAAGACATCTAGCCCAATCAACATCACTAAATGCAACAAGGCGAGGAGTACCAGTAGGAAAGAATAACCCATGGCTACGTGAGCCTTTAAGATATCGAATGATACAGCAAACAACAGCTAAATGTAAATGACATGGAGATTGCATAAACTGGCTAACCTGCTGAACCGCAAAAGAGATAGCAGATCGTGTGATTGTCAAATAATTCAAGCTCCTAACTAGTTGACAAAACACAGTAAGATTATGAAGGAGGTCACCTTCCTCATAACGATATTTCACGTTAACCTCCAAAAAAGTATCCACAGAGGAGGTATCCTAAAGACTTGCCAAAGTAATCAAATCCTGCGTATATTTATGTTAATTCAGGGAAATACCAGAGGGATCAGTGTGAGGCTCCAACCCCAAGCATGTAAGCAAACCAAGATTCTTCATATGAAATGAGGCTTGAAGATGCTGCTAGAGATGGGTAATCAAGATGGAATCTGTCTCAGTATTAACAATATCATCAACATAGATAAGAAGAAGAACAATACCCATAGATGTCTTGCAAAGAAACATGGAAGAGTCATACTTGCTTTGCTGAAAAGAAAACTGAAGCAAGGTGGCTCGAAATTTGTCTAACCAGGCTTAAATAGACTATTTCAGTCCATATAAAGAGCGCTTCAACTTATAGACATCCAAGGAAAAATTAGAGATTACACTAGGAGGTAGTGTCATGTAAACTTCCTCTTTGAGATCACCATGGAAAAAAGCGTTTTTGATATCCATTTGATGAAGCGGTCAACCTTGTGAAGCAACAAGAGCAATCATGCTTTATATCAATCTAAAGTCCCATCATAATAACAGAGTTTGATTGAGTAAACTCACTTACAACCAATAGCTTTTATAGTCATTACGCAAGGAACAACATCCTAGGTATTGTTATAAAGATTGAAATTAGTTTTGGTTTCAATGCCTCTCAATAGAGGTTTGCCTCTCTTTTAATAGTTAAAATTCTCCCTATTTACAGCCTAATTATTATAATTACATGCATGATTTTCTCAATCAAATCATTCAAAATCCCTAATAAATTCCTAACACTGCTCTACCAACCACAAAGATCCTGTAAATATAAGTTATTTCTTTATATAAAATATTGCCTAATTTGGTAACACCCGCCCTCAAATTGATGTTGGTCGATCAAGAAGCATCAATTCATCAATCATGAATTTATGGCGGTCACGAGTGAGAGCCTTGGTAAAGATGTCAGCAGTTTGATGTTCGGTGGAAATGTGAGGAAGAGTAATCTCCTGATGAACAAATGCTTCACGAATAGAATGACAATCCACCTCAATATGCTTGGTGCGCTCATGGAAAACGGGATTGGCAACAATTTGAATAGCATTGGTGTTATCAGCATAAAACAGAGTTGGAGTAAGCTATGGAACACTAAGTTCACCTAATAGCCATCAAAGCCATGTAATTTCAGAACAGGCAAATGACATAGCTCCATATTCAGACTCGATACATGACTTTAGGAAACGTGCCTGCTTTTTACTTTTCCATGAAATAAGAGTATTGCCAAGAAAAATACACCAACCTGAAATAGAACGAGTATTTGGACAACCAGCCCAATCAGCATCACTATAAGCCTCTAATTGTAAAGGAGTCCCTGAAGAAAGTAACAAACCACAACCAGACGTCCCTTTAAGATATCGAAGGAGACGACGAACAGCGACTAAGTGGGTTTGGCAAGGAGCCTACATAAATTGACTAACCGACTAAACAGCAAACGTGATATCAGGTCGGGTAATAGTCAAATAATTCAAACTTCCTACCAGTTGCCGATACATGGAGGGATCAGGCAAGAGATCACCATTCTCATAATGTAGCTTCAAGTTGACCTCTATAGGTGTAAGAACTGAGTTATCGTCTGAAAGACTAGCTAAGGAAAGAAGCTCCTGGGTATACTTATATTGATGCAAAAGTATGCCAGTTGGACAATGCTGGGCCTCAAGACCAAGAAAATACTATAGTGGACCAAAATCTTTCGTATGAAAAGAAGATTTGAGTCGCTGCTAAAGCTCCTCAATCAACTAGGAATCAAATCTTGTAATCACAATATCATCGACATACACAAGAAGTAGAACGATACCAATATCAGTCTTGCGAAAGAAGAGAGAGCAGTCATACTAGCTCTACGTGAAGGTGGAATCCAAAATAGTATGAAATTTCTCAAACCATGCCTGTGATTGCTTTAAGTGACAAACCTCGGTAGAAGAGGAAGAGAACAGGCCAGGAGGAGTCATGTAAATCTCTTTCTACAGATCACCATGTAGAAAAACATTTTTCACATCCATCTGACGAAGCGACCATCTTTTCGAGACAGCAATGGCCATAACAGTATGGACAGTGGTCATTTTGGCCACAGGAGCAAATGTTCAATCATAATCTAGGCCATATTGTTGTCGGTTTTCGAGTGCCACCAGTCAAGCTTTATATCGGTCAAGAAATCCATCATTACCCATCTTAACCGTGTATACCCATTTGCATCCAATAGGTTTAACCCTAGAGGGACAAGGAATGATGTCCCAAGTATGATTATCCTGAAGAGCCTGAAATTCATCTTGCATAGCTTGTCGCCAACATTCTTGAGTAGAGGCCTCAGAATAAGATTTAGGCATAAAAATAGTATCGAAATTGGCCTGAAGAGCAGAATGTGAAAAGCCATACCTATCTAGAGGTTGTGAAACATGAGTTGACCGTCGAGGCTCTTGTAAAACAGGATCAGATGTTGGTTCAGGAGTAGAAAGAGGCAGTGGGTGACGTCGTTGATAGACAATTCCTGGCTTAGAACGATCAACAGTAGTAGACACATCATCAAAAAAAGGAAGCAAAGCAGAAGAACCAGAATCGACACAAGACGGAAAGAAATACTGATTTTCAAAGAAAATCACATTTCGTGAAACGCGAATCTTGTTATTATCCACATCATAACATACAAATCATTTATGGGAATTACTATAGCCTAGAAAAGCACATTGAACAACCTGAGTAGCAAGCTTGTGACGTTCGATGGGAAGTAGGTGAACAAAGCAAATGCAACCAAAAACATGAAGAGAATTATAGTTAGGAGGGACTCCAAACAAACGAAAATATGAAGAATCAAGATTCAAGGTTTGAGAAGGCAGACAATTAATCAAATAGATAGTTGTAGATAAAGCTTCTACCCAAAATCGAGGAAGTAAAAAAGATTCAAGCAAAAAGGTACGGACAACCTCTAAAAGATGTCGATTCTTAAGCTCGACGACTCCATTTTGTTTATAAGGACACGAACGTTGAGAGATAATACCCTTTTGTTGTAGTAAGAATTGAAAGTCACGAGACATGTATTCTCCTCCAGAATCAGAACGTACGATCTTAATTTTGGTAGAAAATTGTCTACCAAAGCAAACAAAGGTTTGGAAAATAGAAAACACATAAGCTTTAGAATGAAGGAAATAGACCCAGGTGAATCGACTATAGTCATCAATTAATGTTACAAAATCTTTAATGTGCATGAGAAAGAACATGACTCACACCCCAAACATCAATATGAATAATTTCAAAACAAGGAGAAGCCTAATTCCTTGCATAAGAAATGATAAGGATTTGTTTTTACCAAGTTTACAAGAAGCACAATCAAAAGACAAATGGGAGGAAAACTCATGTATATTATTCAAATAGCCACTTTTAACAAGATGCTTCAAAATAACAGAATTAGGATGTCCTAATTTCTTATGCCAAATATGACTAGTGTTGGCAATAGAAGAACAACCCAAAGATACTAAACGAGGTATAGAAAAAGACTGAAGCGGAAAAAGACGTCCCACTTTGGGCCCCGTTGCTACTACCTGTCCCGATACCCGATCCTACACACGACAACCATAATGGTCAAAATAAAAGGAATAATCATTTTCAACCAATTGGCTAACAGGGATTAAATTGGCAAATAAGTTAGGAGACACAAAAACATTGGTAAAGGCAGACCCTAGATTGCTAATGGCAGTAATAGGAATAGTACAGCCATCAGCTATTTGAATATTCTGCTCACCATCATACTTACGAACATCCTGTAGTGAATCTGAATTGCCAGTCATGTGATTGGAAGCTGCAGAGGCAATTAAGCAAGGAGAGGGGAGTAATTGTGTCTTACCTTGTAGTCCAAGAGCAGAGAGCGGAAATCATCATCTATTGGACATGCTCTGGTGTAAGAGTAGAAGAAGACCCCTGGACAGCTGGTTGATTTAGAGGCATGGTCACAAGGTTGGGCTAGTCGACAATATACAAGGCATGGGCAGATCGATTATGAGGTTGTATGGGACAGTCCTTAATAATGGGACCTTCCTTTTTGCGATAATTGCAGAACTTCTTACTGCAATTCTTTGCTATATACCCAAACTCTCAACTGTAGCATTATGGCAGGGATTTGAATTTACCTTTTCCTCAAGCTGCATAGGCCATACTAAATATCTTAGTACTGACAATGTCTTGGGCAATGGCATGTTGTGAGGCAAGACGTTCCTCACGCAGAAGCTCTCCCAGGCACTCATCCAAGGTTGGAATAGGCTTGCAGTTAATCAACTCAGCACATACACTCTCAAATTCTGGACGAAGCTTCATTAAGAATTGGTCTCATTAGATCTCGAAATGGACTGCTTGTACTACCCCTAAGCTTCCTTTGGAACCTTGGATTGCACCAACCCAGAATAATCATTCCATAAGTTTAGGAAACCTGAATAATACTGCTCAATTGACTGATTTCCTTGGCGATAATTTCCAATGTCCAACTCTAATTGGGACTTTCAGGCAGAGTTATTTTGATGATACATCCACCAAAGTGAATCCCCCATTTCCTTAGCAGTATTGAAGGAACGACGATTGTTGACCATATGAAGTTCAATAGAACTCAACAACCATGAAACAACCTTGGCATCCTTGCTTTCCCAAGATCCCAGTTCTATGGGATCAATTGGAACCATAGAGGATCCATCCAAATAATTCCATAATTCTTTTCCTTCAACAAACATTCGAAACTGAAATTCCCAAGAAGAATAATTCTTGCCATTCATGCAAACAATGGAAGTTTTCTCTTCCGAAATGACTAAGAAACAACAACAGCCTCAAAAAAATAAACAAGATCAATGAAAACACAAATGCCACAAAACAAGATGCTGATACAATTCAGCCCAAGCCAAAGAATATAAAAAAAAAAATGAGCTGAATCAACCCACAAACCAAGATGAGAATTTCTCACAACTCTAGAAATTTAAGCTAGGAGCTCTGATACAATGTTAAAGATTGAAATTGGTTTTGGTTTCAATGCCTCTCTTTAAATAGTTAGAATTCTCCTTATTTACAACCTCATTATTATAATTACATGCATGATTTTCTCTATCAAATCATTCAAAATCCCTAACATTGCTCCACCGACCACATAAATCCCTAACACTGCTCTACCAACCACAAAAATCTTGTAAAAGTTATTGCTATATATAAAATATTGCCTAATCTGGTAATAGGTATGATTATCATTAAGAGCGCGAAGCTCGTCTAATATGGCCTCCCACCAACAGTCATGCTTAACTGCCTCCAGATAACATGTAGGAATTGGAATAAATGACAAAGTAGAATGAAAGGATGTAGGGGAAAATCCATATCGATCAAAAGGGTGAGAGAGTCGTAGAATGCCCTAGGAATAGGGGCACAATCCAGCTCGGTCATGGAAGGCATCATCTGAGCCGGCTAAGATGGCAGGTTGGGCTCAAGAAGAGGCAAAGTTGGGCATCGTCGCTCATACACAAATTCAGGCTGTGACCATCAAGAGTATAAGGCAAGTCATCAAAGTATGGAAGAATAGGTATCTCAGGCACGGACGCAACATGAGCAGAAAAGAAATGTTGATTTTCAAATAAAACAACATCAAGAGATATACAAAATCTATTGGAGCATGGATTATAGCAAACATAACCTTTGATAGAAATATTATAACCCATAAAAGCACATCTAACAGATTGAGCAAACAATTTGTTGCGTTGATGAGAAGACAAATGAACAAAACAAACACAACCAAAGGTATACATGTCAAGATAGTGATGATGCTGCTAATAAAGACAATGATAAAGAATCTCAAACTTCAAAACACTTGAGGGTAATCTATTAATTAGATGGGCTGCTATGGATACGGCTTCAACCTAGAATTTAAGGTGGACAGAAAATTCAAGCAATAAAGTATGAGCAACATCTAGCAAATGACGATTCTTACGTTTAACAACACCATTTTGTTGAGGTGTATAGGGACAAGAACGCTAGGAGAAAATGCTTTTTTGCTTAAGAAACTCATGAAATTCACGAGACATATTCCCCACCTGAATCAGACCTTAACGCTTTAACACCCGAAGAAAATTAAGTTTCAACATAAGCAACAAATTGTTGAAAGATTGAAAATACCTCAAATTTATAATGAAGGAAATAAATCTAGGTATATTTGTGGTAATCGTCAACGAATGTAATATTTATAATACGCATGACATATAACTGGAGAGATACCCCACACGTCACTTTGAACCAAATCAAAACATTTTTCAGCACGAGTAATTGTGAGAAGGAAAGGAAAGAGACTTACTCTTACCTAAATTGCATATGTAATAATCAAGAGAAAAATGGGATGAAAATTGCTCTTTATTGCCCAGCAAACCTAAGTTTATTAAATGAGATACAACATCAGGGTTAGGATGACCCAAACATTTGTGCCATATTTCACTTTTATGGTTTACAATGGTACAAGCCATAAAAATAACTAGAGGAATGGGAAAGTGTAGAAAAAACAATAATCCAACTTTCGACCCCTTCACGAGTATCTTCCCCAACTCCTGATACTGCACAAGACAACCATAACAAGAACAAAAATCACAACCGTCATCAACCAACTAACCTACTGATATAAGACTAGTGGAAAGTTAAGAAGATACAAATATATCTCTAACAGAGGAATTAACATCTCCAACATCATGAAGAGGTAACTGACTACCATTAGCAATCGCAATTTGTAATAATGTTGTATATGGCTGAATATTGTGAAAAGTGTCATGATTAGATGCACTAGAATCAACAAGCCATGATTTTAACGGTAGGAAACTATTACCTTGAAGTCCTAAGGTTGAAAAAGCAAAAATAATCATTTGTTTGACCATCTTAGGAGTAAGGACATATGAATCACCAACAGCGAAAGATGAAGAACCAATTGTAGCTTGATAGGCATTTGCCTGATGATTCAAGGATGGATAGGGAAATCTCTAATAATATGTCCTTGCCTTTTGTAGTAATTACAATACTTCTTCACATAGCGGGTAGTAATATGTTCATATGCCTTGCAGCTATAACATTGAACTTTTTGCATGTCCTTGCCTTTCCCTTTCACTTGAACAGCATAGGCAACAATATTAGTAGGTAATTTGTCTTGCTGAAAGGTAGCCTGTGTAACAAGGCATTGCTCTTCACAAAGTAACTCAAAGCACATATCTAAAGAAAGAGAGGGCTCGCGATTCATCAAATTAAACCAAGCAACCTCAAACTCAAGTCGCCATTTCATCAAAAATTTATCTCTCTTGCTCTGCTCATGAACCTCTAAAACTGCAGCAAGAGAACCTTCAGTACCTTTGCATAAATTATATCAGCAAATTATGCCTATTAAGATCTGAAATCCAGTAAAAGACTCCTGAATAGAGAGACCTCCCTAAGTATAATTTGCAGCTTCATACTCCAATTGAAATCATCAAGCCGTGTTGTTCTGACTATAGACTTTCTTTAGATATTCCCACATACTCTTGGCAGTCTTATTGTTCTGACTATAGACTTTCTTTAGATATTCCCACATACTCTTGGCAGTCTTATACGGCCTTAAATTAAGAGCAATCAAAGAGTCAACATAGGCTAAAATCCAAGTCATGATTCTAGCATTTTTGATCTTTCACTAAGCCAACTTAGAATCCTCAGTAGGAGTTGGATCAGTTTCATCTATGTGGCCTCATAACTCTTTCCCCATAACAAATATAAACAAAATTGGAATTCCCAAACAGAATAATTCTTACCCGTGAATTTCACCCCAAAGGACTTTGAATTACTAATGGTCATGATACCAAAAAATAATAAGTCCAAAGTCTAGTAATTAAATAGCAAGTTAGCAAGCCCAAATCACCAAAACAACAAATCACCAAAATAAAATCCCAAATCACCAAAACAACAACAAATCACCAGAATAAAATTAAGTTCAGACCTGGTAGATGACAACTCGAAAAAACCCAAGCCATTTTGACAACAGCTATCAACAACACCTTCTAAGATTGCGCCAACAACTAAAAGGGGCTACAAAATCTGCTGACAGCAAGAGATCAATGGAATGATCCCAAACCACCCTCCTAGCAAACACTCACCAATCCTAACCCTTGATAGTAACTATAGAATGAGATAGCCCTAATTTGAATGTTTAGGCTCTGATACCATGATAGAAACAATGGGTTTTGTATGAATGCCTTTTAATAGATAGTTCCTTCCATTATATAGAACCAAATAGAATAATACATCCCTAATTACAAGGCTGATTTCCAGCTCCAACCTAGCTAAATATAACCAAATATACAACTATATAATTAGCATACAATTAGAATCCTATAATTAATATGGCCTTAAATAATGCCAGCCCATTTCCTACTCACATCTTAGAGATATAGTGGTAATTTATCAACACCTGACTTGGAATAAAGCCAGCTTGAGAAACCGGACAATGTTAGTTTTCGTAGTGATGCACACAAATTGCAGTAAAAGATGTTACCACATTGTATAGCTAAACTGATTCTAGTTTCGTTAATGATGTTGAAGCAACTGGAGTAACTTCTTACCTTAGCTTCAAGGGACGGAGATACCGGGGATACATTCATAGATCTTTTCGCATCATCATCAGATGAGCAGTCAGAGCATAGAAAGTGATCCAATTTTTTGGCTTCTTCAATTGTCATACCCGTACAAGAAGGATGAAACCTGCAGCAGATCAGTAATCAATGATCAGGAAACAAACGCTTTTGTGTTGTTATTGCATAAACCTTGAATTACAAGAGAGCAACAACACGTAGCATGAATCATGCTTAGTACATAAAATACTAGAATATCAACAAGCAGTTGAATACCAACAAAAACTGTACTACTAAACACGATAGATATTCTCTCTTCTTACAAAGCAAACCATTCATGAACTTTCAGAGATGACTACAATAAAAAATTATCTTGATAAGCTCCTACTTGGTCATCATTAATAATAGCATTTAATAGAAAGTGGGTGTTTATCCTATGATAGTGCAGGATTAGCATTTTGAGCCTTTCCACTACCTTTTCCAAACTGGTTTATACCGTTAAGACCAAAGAACAGAAGGATAATGGAGCAAGATACAAACAAGCTAAAGTGGCAACTTCAGCATCAAATCCTCTTAGGCATCCTATCCAATGCCTAATTTAATTTGTATAGCAATATAGAAGCCCATATCTCCTCCCAAAACTATAGTATAAATATAGCACTTCTTTTATGAAATTGGAAAGAAAGCTCTTATACCCAAAAAAAACAAAAAAAAAAAAGAGTTCCTTTTATTGTATCATGCTATCTACAAATCAACCAGATTTGATGAATCGCGACATGATGAAAAGAAATCCAGTGAATCAATTCAATCATCATCTTTTAATGATGCTATGAAATAAGACATTCATGAATTTCATCAATAGCATTAGTAAATGGCATTGCACCTATGCCTCAAGAGTATCTTCTTGTCCAAACTATCTCTCAAACCTCATTATAGCATGTTTAAGATGTAAATTTTACAATTTTACAATTTTGAAATCGCCTCCTATATAACACAAGTTTCCTAATTGCACCTCAACCTTGCCTGCTACATTCTTTAATCACTGACTATTGAAAAGAATGTTAAAAACCACCCATTATGCTCTCCATAGACTGCTCAATTCCGTACTTCATTTAGATGTTGATAGCACAGAGCATACCACATATGTTCTTTGGTTTCTTTCTTCCCCCACCCAACCCCCCTTTTTCCTTATCTATAAGGAGCCATGCAACCTTGATTTGTACTATTTTGCAATAGAAAAGGCAATGGTAATTGGTGCCAATTTCAAATTCCTCAAGCCATCTTAGCTTTATAGTTCTAACATGGTCCTTAAATGGAAGAATGAAATTTGTAGCAAATTTAGATATGCAAATGATTCAATGAATGACTTCAACAAGCAACAGAATACAAAATGCAGTAAACTGGAATTTTTTCTTTCACCCTTCAAAACTAGGAAATGTATTAACCTTGTCTTTACGAGGATCCTTTTCTTACTTTAATCATCTTTCATTTCTTCAATTGTTAATACTTAATGCTTTACCTACCATGTTCAACCACTAAGAACTTCAGAAATCAAGCATATTCAAGTTTGAAGGGGGGGAAAGTGATAAATGAGATATCCACTTGACAGAAGGGAACAAACCAGAAATTTAAAAAATAACTAATTTGATGTCCAAATAGTTCATCCTCAGCATGTGTTACTGCACACAAAAGTCCTATACTAAGAGATTTCTGAGTTTTCAGAACAGTATTTCAATCAAAAATTCTGTTTATGAGATTCAACACTGCTGGGGTTTTTCGTAATTGACAATGAGGATCTGACACAGAGCTCCATATAAGTAGAATCATGCATGAGAACAAATAATCTACAGCCTAAAAATGGCTAAATAAAGCCTGCAGTGTGTTAAATTGTGTTTTTAGTTCCATAAAAGAATTTCTGCTAGGAAGTAAACTTTCCATACAAGATACAAGGTACAACTTTTATTCAAGGGAAGCCACCACTAGATATATTAACAAGAAGAAATGACCTCATGCAACTTGATAAAACTAGATAAATCTCACAGATGCTACTTTTCATGCAATGCTCTATATCCTTTGCTGATCCCTATTAAGCTCTCATGAAGTTAAAATGTCTGCCCAACATAAAACAGAGTTAACAGTAGGCCACTTAATCTTACAAGCAATAGAAAAATGGCTTCGCATTCTCGAAAAGGATCCCTATCTCTCACACCAAAGTTTTTCTTGAAGTTCTAGAAGAATAAAACAAAGGGAAAAGTCATCGTAAGTACTAATCATGAGGCTACAACAATTCATTCGAATGAAAGCAGCACCTGTCACATTGGTTCTGACAAAAGTAGCTCGAACAATTTCAAAGATTAGATGAGATAAAATGGAACTAATCTCGCAGTTACAAAGCATAGAATTACAAAAATGAGTGTGGTGTCAGCAAATTACCAATCTTTGCATCCCTCGCATTGCACCATGAGATCGTCTGGATTGTATGGCATCTCGCACTTACAGTACCTTCAAAGACACCAATTCAAAAGGCCATTCAATTCAACACTAAACCCCAAAAAAATCAACTCAAAATTACATCAAAAGAACAAAACTCACACAGCTACACGATCAGGAGTGAACCCACCGGTGGAAGCCTTGTACTCGAACCTACAAAAGTAATCCTCAGCTCCAACATTCTCAAGCTTACTATAGTTCTTGAAGGAGTGCACTGTGCACTTGCCTTCGATTGTGTGTGCACTTTGCACATCATAGTGGTCTGACAAGAATAACTCTTTGGCTCCGTGGAATTGACGGCGTCCCCCAATGGATTCCTCCGGCCGGTAGTACCACCTTACACGAACTTTAATGTTGTTTCTATGATCTGCCTCGATTTTCTCTACAAGTGCCACGTATGGAAGCTTATCGGTGTCCGATGGGCGCATCAACACACAATCACCAGCTGCAATAACAAGCATGAATTCACCCAAAAATCAAAACCCCCAACAAAAAGGAAACGATGAATAAAGAGAAAGCATTTGGGTTCCGTTAAAATTAGAAAAAAAAACGAAAAAAAAAAACAATAGGTATTCAAAATTGAAAGAAAAAGGAGACATTTTGGCAACCAGGGTCTTAAAGGCTGGAACTTGAACCAAAGAAATCGATGGGTTTCTAGTTTGATAGTAAAAAAAAAAAGAGAGAGAGAGAAGAAATTTGTAGCTGGAAATTATGGGTTTAAACAAGGTAAATGCTTACGTTTAACAACTTTGTTGGTGCCTTTGATAGTGTAGGAATCAAGGTCTTTTTTGCCAGGTTTGGTTTTGGCCATGAATTGCTTGGTTTTAGTCGGTAGTCAAGCACTGCTTTTTTTCTATTTTTGGTGAAATGTGTACGGATTAAGAAAGGTTTTGTAAGGGGTTAAGGTTTGTTGACAGAGAAGTGGAAGGCAAAGAAACCCAAGGGCAGGGCAGGAGCCGAGAAATGGGGGGCAGTGAGTACAGAGAGAGAAAGGAACTAGTTAAGATGGAGATAGAGATGGATTTTGTTTGTAAGAAGAAACTAGGTGGAGGACACATCATCATCATCAGCCTTTTTCTATAAAAATAAATAACTTGTTTGTTCACTGAAAAGTAATATTTTTTTAAAAAAAAAATTTAAATTTTTTTTTTAATATTTAATAGTATAATAAAAAATAAGTTAGAAAACACTTTCTAGTATTTGGTTATATCATGCAAAATGAGCTGGAAAATAACTTATTAATATTTTATTTTTTTCAAGTTATAATAAAAAACAAATCTTACAAATTAAAAAGTTGAATGAGAATGAAATTAAAAAAAAATTTCATAAATTATGTCAAATAAAATAAATAATAATCAAAATAATAGAGATCAAATCTAAAAAATTAAAAAAAATGAAAGATGAAGAAATTAAAATAATAATAATCAACATTTCATAAATTATTTCAAATAAAATAAGTAACAATCAAAAAAATGAGGACCAAATTTGATAGGTAAAAAATTTCAATAAAAAAATGATAAGGAAAAAGCAAATAGCAATTATAAAAATAAGGACCAAAGTTAATATAAAAATAAAATTTTAAGAGATGAAATTGAAAAATAAATATTTAAAACAAAATATATATAGCAATCAAAAGTTTGAGGATCAAATTTGATATAATTAGCAAATAATGACATTTCTAATTTTTTCACAACTTCCGGAAAGTGTTTTCCTCTCAAATTTTTTAGGAAAACACTTTCCTGAAAACCAAGCCAAATTTTCCTTTTACTAGAAAGTGTTTTCCATTGACCAACTTTCCTCAAGAAAGTTTGGAAAGTGATTTCCTGGAAACTACTTTCCGGAAAATAAACACAGCTAAAGGAAAAACACTTTCCTGAAAACCAAGCTAAATTTTTCTTTGACTGAAATTGACTGGAAAGTGTTTTCCATTAACCGGAAAGTGTTTTCCGTTGACCAACTTTTCTAATGACAAACAAACATATGAAAGTTTGGAAAATGGTTTTCCAGAAACTACTTTCCAGTAAATAAACATGGCCTAAATTAAATTATGTACATGCATGCATGGTATACAGGACAAATACAGTATTAAAAATATTTTTCGTGCTCTACATGTTTAAAGATGAGGCTGCTGTAATATCCCGTGACAGTTTATTACAGTGCTATTTAACCCGAAACTGCTCGACAATGATAATATAACGATCCATAGTTTTTAGACCCGGTCCAGTTCAAGGCTCGGGTTTTGAGTTTTAACCAGGTTGTTTTGGTTAATTTTTTTTAAAAAAAATTAAAACGATGTCGTTTTAGTAAAAAAAAAAAATCAATGGGTTGCAACTGGGTTTTTGACTGGGTCTTGTCGGGTCAACCGGGTCACACCAGGTTTTTCTTTCTCCTGTTTTTTTTCAACCCAGTCCAGTTTCAGTCCCGGATCGACCCACCGAGCCAAACCAGGTTTTAAAACTATATAATGACCCAATGATCTCATATGGACAAGTTTTATATTGAACTGGATAAAAATTGTCAAATTAAAATCTAATTAGCCTAATAGATCAATTCATATCATGTTTAAAATTCAATTGAATCAATCCAGTGTTAAATGTTTTGATTAATAGTTGAGTATAAATAAGATAACATCATATCCAGCTTTACATTCAGCTTTACATTTATCTTCCGACGTTATTTTTCATGATTTTTGCCATTCAATTTGAAGTTATAAAAAGAAAACAGAATTATCAAACGCCTCCGGATCATCAATTCTGTATCTATACTAATTTGTTTTAGAGTTTATAGGGTATTGTAGTAGTAATTATTTTTTAAAGTATATTTTTAAAAATATATATATATATCAAAATAATTTAAAAATATATAAAAAGTAATTAAAAAAATATTAAAAAAAAACAATATGTTATTACTATGGTCGGTATAAGTCAAAATTTCATATCTCTTAACTTTAAGATCATATTTAAAAGTGTGGTTGTGATTACTTTTTAAAGTATTTTTCATGTTGAAATATATCAAAATAATATTTTTTTTAATTTTTAAAAATTATTTTTAAAATCAATGTATCAAAACAATCTAAAATGTATGAAAATAAAAATTAAGTATTTTTGTGAACGCGCAAGGCGTTCTTGCTTCATTCTTTACTTTTAAGTCTATAATTGACATGTTCATCCGTTTTTTCATGAGACGAAAAGAATTGTGACTTTTTATGGTGAATTGCATGATTGTGTTATATAATGAAATTATCACCGTTATGAATAATAACATTAATCTTAGCTTTACAATTTGATTGATTGAAAACCTTGGGTTAGAATAACTTTTTGTCGTTAACTCTATATACCCTTTTATAGCACAAGCAAGTGTTAAGTAATTTGGGTTTCCAACATCATCAATTTTTTAATTTTTATTTTATAATACCAAATCCTTGTTGATGAGCATAGGCAGCAAAAAAATTCCGAACATCTTCTCAATTGTAAGCCATCTTTCTTTTTGGAATCAACTTCTCATGATCATTTGACAAGTTAGAAATGCTTTAATGAATCTAAGCCTTTCCATGGCTATTTAACGGGTTTAATTTTTATTTTAGCTTGGATTAATAATCCATATTCTCTTACAAAACAAGTGTGGAATAGAGAAGCTTTCAATGTCTAGGTGAAGCATGGGAGGGAAATAGTGTATAAGAGAAGGAGAAAGAGAAATGTAGAAGAATATGTGTGGTTTTTTGTTCATTTTCTACTAACAACCTCAAGTTAGTAACCTATAAAATGAAGAATTCATGACGGTGGTAGTATATTGAGCATGCCTTAAACCTCAAGCCACTTGTCGGTTTGGGTTGGCCACCTTATCCCTCTCTTTCTCTTTTTTTTCCTTTTCCTTTATGTTTTTTGGTGGGTATGATTGGGTTAGGGTTGTTGGCTCTAGTTTAACAAATTTTATCTTTCTTTTCTTGTTCTCTTTTTTGTTGGGCTTTTATTGGGCTTGGTTAGGTTATCTTTAGGGATTAAAGTAGGGGTTGGTGAAGAAATCAAGGATTAAATCAAAACAAATAAATATATATATATATATAATACGTGTTAGTGAATACTTAACCTCGTCGTCTTTAAACAATGCTCGAGCCTTCTCCCATTGTTTGATTAGTATCTTTTTATTTTAGTTTGCTTCATCACAGTATGGGCAATTTTCTAAATCGATGCTCGTTGATGAAAAGTCACCGATGTAGCTCCCACAATTTGTTTTTCTTATTTTTTGTCTTTTTTCCTTTTATCTACACTAGGGGTGATCATTTTCGGTTCGGTTCGGTTTTTATCTAAAAAAGTAACCAAAATAAAATTTTAAAAAACTGGAAAATTTGAACCGAAACCGGTTCAAACCGACCGGTTTCAGTCCGGTTCGGTCTGGTTTTTTTAACAAAAAAACCGGAAAAACCTATAGTAGCCTATCTCTTTCGCGTTCCATGCAAAAAATCTTGAGGAAGTGTTCTGGGTTGTTATTGCTATCAAGAATTAGAACAATGAAATAAAAGGGAACAAGGGCCAATGAAATAAAAATTACAAATACTGTGTTTTATTTTCAATTAGTACTAGAGTTTTTTTTGGTAGCGGAGCTTGGATTTAGAGCCTAGGTTAGGTTAATTAGGAGAGAAAACGCAGTAGTCTTTTCTATCTTTCACAGCTAAAAAAACGCAGCAGCGTTTTCGTCAACAAAAGCTCTTCGCGACAACATGTTTCGTGACCCTTTCTTGCAGCTCAGACGAACCAGCAGTATAGCATAAAATAGCAACAACGAACCTCTCCAGCAGCAGCGGACAATGAATTGAGATTTTTTATCAGCCGAGAGTGTGAGAGATTGAGATTGAGATATGGCCAAAGTCTAGATCTGGCTTGTGAGAGCTTTTTGGGAGGGGGGCGGCTACTGGATGCAGAAGGAGGTAAATGCTAGGGTTAAAAAATTAGAAAGGGTTTTTATAGTTTTTTTTTTTAACTGAACCGGTTCGGTTCGGTTTTCTCGGTTTCAGGTTTATCAAACCGAAACCGAACCGAACCGAATAATTTTTTAAAAATTCCAATCGGTTTTTTTTCTCGGTTCGGTTTTTTCGGTTATTTTTTTTCGGTTTTCTCGGTTTAATCGGTTTTTCGGTTTTTTTGCTCACCCCTAATCTACACTTGCTTTCCTTTCCTTCTTTTTTTCCCTTTCTTGTCTTGTTAGGCCATTTGACCTAACAAGTTGTTCAACTTGCCTTTTGTTTTTTCTTTTGTTTCTCGATTGGGTTATTAGCAGAACTACTAACTAATCAAGCTATTAGCTTGACTAGTGGCCAAATAGGCCTTTCCTTTCCTCTTTTATTTCTCTTTTCATATTTTTATTTTCTCTTCCTCTTCTATTCTCTAGCTAGGCCTTTCCTTTCATTTTCTCTTATTTTCTTTTCTTTTTAATCTTCTCTTCATCTTTGGTTAAGTTAGGTCTATTTGATCAAGCCTTGTTAAGCTCTCAGTCTTTTCTTTCTCTCCTCTTCTTCTTTCCTAAGCCTAGTTATGCTACTTGATTTTTCCCATGCCAATCACCTTTTGAAGCTTCTTATCAACTTTAAGTTTTTTCCATCCTAAAAATCAAAACATTAGTGATTTATCAAGTAATATTGCTATAATAATGACAAAATATATAAAAAAAACATATAATGAGGACATAAAGAAAACATTTTTTTTATAGGGTGAAGTAGTGACGACAATTTGATTGCCATGTAATTCTAACTCGTTTTTTAGTATTACTTATGAATTTATATACTAATTATATGTTATATTGCCAAATGATAAAGTTGTGAAAACTTTAAATTGAGTTTTGACCTTCCACGGCTACATCCTAGGTTAGTAATTGGTCTTTTTTCCTTCAAAATAAGTCCTCTATAACAATAGGGGACTCTCTGATACTTAGATCAGTAAATGTAGGAGGACGGTGATATGTGTGAAGAGAGATTGTGTGAACATGATCTTGTGTCTAGTTAAGTCATGTGTAAATTCTGGTCTAGTATTTATCTCTTTTTTAATTTATCTGTGACCTAAAAGGTATTTATAGACTTAGTCATGTTGGCATACCTCGTGGAGAAAAGATTGTGTGCCATTGGTGGAGAAGTTAGTGCTCATCATTGTTATGATGTCTTGTTTTATTGGTGGAGTTATTAGTCTAGGATAATTTTGAGACAGATAGTTACTAGCTAGTTAGAGTAGTAGTTCATGAGAGTTAGCATAGTGGTTAGGTTGAGGGGTGACCATTGGTGGAAAGAGTAGTGTGGTGGGCATAATAGAAGGTGCATTTTGGCTTTATAAAACTAGATACATTTAAGGTATGTAGTTAAAAGAGTAAATGTGTAAGAAGAAAAATATGAAAGAAAGGGAGGGGATCCAACCATTTAGGTTGGCCTAAATGGTTAATATCATTTGACTAATGTGATTATTGTATGCACTAGATAAGTGGGTCATCCACTACCTTTAAATAATGCATGTGACCCACTATGACTCTATCAATGACCTTTTTATGTTTATAAATTCGTATCATCAAGATCTTTTTTACAACACCAGGGGTCTCATCATTAAAGCTCCAAAATGTCTTCATTGTCGTTTCTTTATATCTTTCTTGTTGTTTTTTTTTCTCTCTCTCTCACTCTTAGAATTTAATGACTGCCTATTCTCATCTTCTTTTTTCCACCATTGGACCTTCCTATCTCTTTTCTAAGTTGTTAGATCTAATTACTTTTATGATTTGATTATGCTATATTATGCATTCTTAGGAGGGAAAGTGCATTTATGTATCCAAATCAGCTCTTGCATGTATACTTTTTAATTATGTTTTTAGGAGAAAGTCTTTAGTCATTTGGGCTTAGCCTAGAGAAATACAATAATAAGCCGTTTTAGGCATGGTCTAAATGTCTCATATTTAATTTTTTTTTTTTGCTCCATCGCAATCATCATCACCAAATATATAGTTGTCCCTATATATTTAGGGCATTGCTTAACTCATATGATAAAAAAGTCTTGCCTTACATTTTGAGAATTTTTATTTTCCTACATGAAAGAATGGAGACATAAATTAAATATACAATGAGGGATTGAAATGAAGAAACAACATTGAAGTCAAAATCATCTATCAGGATATATGCATACTAAAATTCATTCGGGTTCAACCAAATATGGAGAGCCTTTTCTTTCTATTCATAAAAGAAAAGGGATGGAGAAATATGCTACCAACTCATGAAACCTAAATATACTTATATAAACTTACATTTAATTATATTTTATAAATAACTAATGTTTTAAAATAAGTTTTTAGTTTGATTGACTTTCGATTATTTATATTTAAACAAAAATGAGAACAAAAAATATAAATTTAATATTTATATGAACTTACATATTAACCCTTAAATATTATATTGTAAGTACCAACTCAGACCATCTTGAATCCAATCTTGAACTCGAAAAAAATGGGATGGAAAGATATACAATTCGTTACATTGACATCCCTAAAAAACAGTACCCCTTCTTTAATTAATATATGGCAAAAATTAACCTAGTTTTTCTTTTATTCTGTGTACATAGGCTTTTCATTTTTTTTTGGAGCAATTTGTAGCTATTAATCTATAAATATTGATTGTTTAATAGTCCAAGTCTTTTATTTAATTAAAAAAAACGATGAAGAATTGTAAACATATTATACTATACTTTAAAATATGTGAGAAAAATATTATCTTAGTACTGTGTACATAGACTCATAAAGTATTTGTACTATATACTACACTGTAGATATTCAGAGGAGCATGAGAGGTGTTTTTTCTATTTTTATTACAATAGTTGTTAGGGTGTGTTAGATCAATTCAAGACCACTTAACCCAAGTCTCATGGGTCTGACATGTTCGCCAAACCTAAGGTTCTTGGGTCAAGCGTCAATGCCAGACCCAAGAGCCGTTAGTCCTAAGGCTTCTTAGGTCTAGAACAATCGCTGGACCCGAGGTTATTAGGTATGACTATCATGTCGGACCCAATACTATGTATAACCTATATCCACATAAATTGTTTCTTAATTTTTTATATAAAATATTAAAACCTTAATTTTTTTTTTATAATATTTCTCGGTGACCCAAGGCTTTGGTCGAGTCTATTTCATTAAAAATTCAAGCCTACAATTGGCTCAGAGTAAACCGATCGACTCACTAGGTCAACTCGAAACTCAACTAACCTGGTAAAACTTGGTAGATACCCTTTTTTTTCGAATGTGTTTTTTCTCTTGCCTAGAGACCCTTTCTTTTTTATATTTTCCAGTTAGTTACTAACTCATTTCAAAGTTTACTATAAAAATACTATAAGAATGTTTTATTTTTTCAATATAAAATTTAAAATCTTTTAATATATATATTTTATGTTCACAAGAAAAAATAAGTAACTTTAATATATATAACTTTACATGTTTTTCCTTTTTTCTTTTTAGTTTTTTCAAATCAATTTAATGTTTTATTTTTTAAAATCCAATATCATAATTTAAATGTCTCATTTTACATCAAATGATTTTTTATTGATTTATTAATTCATATAATTTTTTGTTTATTTAATTACATATGTACATAAACTTTTTCATTTGATATAATTTTTGAACTATCAAAATACATAGAAAAAAAATCTACATAAATAATTTTTTATAAAAAATAAAAATATATGACTGTTAACAAAGCGTATGTCACATCTCTAGTGATGGTATGAATGCCACGAAACACCACCTCTTTGGTTTTTATTACTTTGCATCTCTTGTGCGGCATGTGCAGCCCACTGCCTTGGGTGAATAAAAGATAATAGATCACTATAAGGTCCATGCAAAAGCAGCCTAGGAATAACAACAGAAAGACCCAATCCTAATTCTTATGCGCCTGAAAACAAAGTAAACTTCTACTGAATAAACAAATTCCATAACATTTGTAAATAAACGCATTTAATGAAAGTGTCATGAATCCAATCAAGAGGAAGAAAAGTCCATCAGCAACCCAGTTAGAATTTCTGGATGACAACAGAGCTAGCTATGCCAGCCTCCTCAATCGTCTGATCCGGATCAGTGAGCTGTTTTGGAGGGAATCCCATTGTCTGCAGTTGATAATTGCTTGCCCCACCTGGCCTTGATGCCTCAATGAAGGCACGAATGTCTCTGATAGTATGGTTTAAGTTGAAGCGAGAAACCATGCGCGTGCCATCAGCTAACCTGAGTTGAATTGAGGTTGTTGGTGATGAAGAATCCAGTACTAGACCTGGGGTTGGCACTGGAGCAGCCTTGAGAGAAGCAACGGTTGGCTCGGAGGCAGCAGGGACAGTGGTGGTGTCACTGCTGCTACCTAAAGCTCTTCCCACACCTTGGAATGAAACTAGAGGCTTCTCTGGTTCCTGCATAAAAAGAGGACGGTACAATGATGAAATGATAAATGCAGACAATACAATTTTATTAGGAAAAATAAAGTGGAAAAAGAAGAACTCACGGAGTAGTTTTCCTCTCGCCGCATGAGATCAAGATGCACTTGTGTCCTCCTATCCAATGGTTCAAGCTCTTTTGGACACTCAGACCGCTTGATGCTCTGCACAAGATACATTTGTTTTCCATTGGAGGTTAAACACTGAATGAATTGCAAGTCCTTCCATTATAGGAGCACAAACTTCACGCATCATCCAATGGAAGTTAGATAAAGCAGAATTTACTACGAACTTAAATTCTACTGTTAGCCAGAAAAAATATCGCTGAACCAACACAAGTGCATTTGACCATAAAGCACTACCATCACCCCAGAAGTAAGAAAAATACTTGCAGGTAGAGAAATTTAAACCAAATAATTTGATCTACTGCTTTATATAATAATAAAAAAAATGTATAATTTTGCTCATCTGACATAGCTTGCAAATCCAACTAGCACTCCAATAATATATTACTGTGCTTCAGCACCAATTGCAATGACATTTTACCTTGTTAAATTTACTAGTATTCCTCAAAACCTCATGTATCAGTATCGGCTAGACACCAACTAGAATCATTCATTTCATGCATACTACAATGATTTAAAATAAAGTGGGCATGGTTAAAAAATCACCTCCAAAAAGGAGGCATTAGCGGGATCATCAAACCTCCTTAAAGGACCATCATCCACCGTGAACCCGTTCCTCCACAGAGTAACAGCATGATTGACAGCTGCAGGTGGTTGAGGAGCAGATGATATCATTGTATCCCCTGAAAGTAACCTCCCCGTTCCAGGAAAGCTTCTCGAGCTCGAAGACGGCTGATGGTAATCAGCAGGTCTTTCTACAGCACCTGAATGTCGAGCTTGATCAAAAATTCCATCCACATCATAACGTTTGCCAGGGTCTTGAACCAGCATTCCACTGAAAACCAAAAAATTTATAACCAGTTAACATTTTTTTCAACAACAACAACAATAATAAATCATGGTTGATTAACACAATAACTGAACTAACCCTAACCCTAACCCAACAATTCAGCTTAATTAATTATAATTGGCTTCCAAAATCTTAGGGTTAAATCAAAATTAAAAAATAAATAAATTGAAGTCACCTCTTTTCACCACCAGTATAATACTGCTGCGGCTCGTCATCGTCATCGTCATCACTATCGGACCCAGCATTAGGGGTCCGATTAAGATCAGCAAGCGTTCGGACTCCGCCACGTGTCCGATTAGCGCTGGGCTTCTTACCCCTCGATCTTAGCCGGTAGGGAGCTCGAGACGGGATGGGAGAAGGAGAGCGAGACCGAGACGGAGACAGGGAGGGAGAGTAATTGGGGGAGTGAGACTGAGGAGGGGACGGGGAAGGAGAGGGAGAGGCAGAGTTAACGGGGTGAGAAGGAAGAGGAGGGATTGCAGTTACGGGGGGAGGGGCGGAGTCGTTGTCGAGGAAGGTAGAGACAGCGGAGTCTAGATCCCATTGGTGACTTTCTAAGAAAAAGAGGGCTTCTTGTTTGGAAGAAGAGGTGATCTCGCAGAAAGCATCGACCAAGGCGGTGTTGTTGGTGTCGTTGAGATCGAAATTTGGTGGCTGAGGCGGTGGTGCTGCTGCTGCTCTTGTGTTGTCTTCCATGGATTTACGATTACGGGACTTTCTTTGTGTTTTTTGGGATTAGCGAATGGGTTTTGAGACTAAACAGTGACTCGCTGACACTATCTAGTCTCTACCTTTCCTCTTGAGCAAGAAATGTCCATGGGGAAGACAACGGTGCCTATCATCCACGAGGCCCTCTGAAATAAAAATATCCCAATTCTTTCCCCATCTACTAATTTCATTTTCAAATTTGTTCCTTGTTAGTTGCGTTTACTGTAAAAGGCAGTTGATATGTGTTTGGATATATATTAATTATATTTTTATTATTGTAGGTTAAACTCGAAACTGAGACGAGAACCTGAATATGTGTTTGAAATTGTGTTTTATTTTTATATTTTTATTTTATTTTGAAAATATTTTCCGGTCAATGGAAAATACTTTCCAGTCAAAGGAAATTTGACTTGGTTTTCAAGAAAGTGTTTTCCTTTTATTTTTGGCAAAAAAACACTTTCCAGAAGTTGTGAAAAATTTAAAAATGTCATATTATTTGCTGATCATATTAAATTTGGTCCTCAAACTTTTGATTGCTATATATATATATTGTTTGAATATTTATTTTTCAATTTCATCCTTTAGAATTTAATTTTCATATTAATTTTGGTCCTCATTTTTATAATTATTATTTGCTTTTCCCTTATCATTTTTTAATTGAAATTTTTTATCTATCAAATTTGGTCCTCATTCTTTTGATTGTTACTTATTTTATTTGAAATAATTTATAAAATATTAATTATTATTATTTTAATTTCTTCATCTTTCAATTTTTTTTTATTTTTTAGATTTGATCTCTATTATTTTGATTATTATTTATTTTATTTGGGATAATTTATGAAATTATATATTTTTTTAATTTCATTCTCATTCAACTTTTTAATTTGTAAGATTTGTTCCTCATTATTTTAATAAACTTGAAAAAAATAAACATTAATAAATTATTTTCCAGTTTATTTTCTATGACATAGCTAAACACTGGAAAGTATTTTTCAACTTATTTTTCATTATACTACCAAACATCGAAAAATAATTCATTTTCCCGGAATTCACTTTCAAAAAAGAAACTACTTTCCAGCAAACAAACAGGGCCCTAATGATATTTTACATAATGTTGCTGCACACTCAGGAAGCCATGGAAACTGAAGTCCTTATCGGATGTATTTCGTATGTGATGGAATTGCAGATAGTTTAATGAAACAATAAAAAATACTTTGTATAAAGTATTGTTTATTTCATGATATTTTAATAGTAGTTAAATCTATAATATTTCAATTAAAAACCATCAATATTAATATGTGTTTTTTTTAGTTATTTTATAACCTCAATTCAAAAAGCATTCCTAACCAATCACATTAAAATACTTTTTGTTCAACCTCAAGTTCAACCATAGTTTTAACCAAACATATATTTTATCAAACCAACCTCAATTAAAAGAATTTTTTATAAAACAACTTTTTTCAAATCACAACCATAAAAAGCTACCACAATGCCAAGACCTGTTTTCACTAATTACATTTGCCCTCTGAAAAATTGTTATAAACAGGGATAAAAAAATCTTAGTAATTTAAAGTAATTTTAGATGAAATAAAGTAATAAAATCAACATTTGAAATGTCAACTAGTGATAAATTGCATAAACTTCTTCATCAGGTAAAATAATTATTTTAAAGAAAGAATTTTTATAAAATTAGGGTTAAGATATTTAGAAAAATATAAGAGAATTCCAAATAAATTAATATATGATTTTACATGTAAATAACGCTAATTGTTGGTATAAGCCCCTTATACAATCACACAGTTTTTAATTGAAAGGGGAGAAAACATGAGGGGCTTTTTTTTATATATATATTATGAATAAATATGAAAGTCCCTAATGAATTATTTTAAAAATCTTGACGATTTAAATAAATAAAATAGTACACAAAATTAGATTTTTGCGTAAAATTATCTATTATTTAGTTTTATGATATCAATCATAACTCTTAGTCTGATTGTTATATCAAGCTAAGACTTTACAAGGAGTCTTCTGACATATTATTATATGTTAGGTTAAAATTGCAGATCAATCAAAGTTTAGGAAGGTCTTATGAGTGTGTCGATGGTCAAACAAAAATATAGAAAATAACACATGGACATATTAATGGCATTTCCATAATTAAGTCAAAAAAATTCCTTCCCTTTCTTCTTTAAATGGTCGGCAGCAGCTGTAAGAAAGAGGAAATGTTTTTCTTCTTTTCTTTCCCAATAAATGGATTGATCTTTCAAGTATATGAATTAAAGTGTGTATATGAATGATCATTGATGGAGTAAACAAGATTAAAGAGGGAATTGATGGGGGAAACTGAATTTGAGAGTGGAAAAAGAGAGAGAGAGAAAGCTTGAATTCTTGGAGAAGAAAGAGGAAATTGGTGGATAACTAGAAATAACTCATAAATTGAGTTAAAGGACTAAGCTTCCATTTATTTATATTTTTAACATGTATTTTTTTTATTGGAGAACAAATCCCTAAATTTCCAATTCTAGGGTTCTTGAGAAAAACAATGGGGAAATGGGTGTGGGTGTTTTGATGTAAATTGACTAATTTGGCATGAGATAAATGTTGGAGTAGAATTTTGATGTCAATTAAAAGAAAAACCATAGAAATTTCCTAACCCTAGGACTGATCATGATAAAGAATGGCGGAGATGGAAGAATTGAATGAAATTATGTATTTGTGTGTTAATTTGATGTATATTGTATGAGAATTATGTTATGTGGTAAATAGTTAGTGACACGATTAAAAGATTGATGTCTTATCCCAAGTGTAGGAGTGTCGAAGAAATAAATAACTCGGCAAGACCGGGGTCAAACCATAGGGAGGTTAACTATATAAATTGTAAATAACAACAACACAACAACAACAATAACAACAACAATACTAATAATAATAATAATAATAATAATAAAGAGAACTTTGAGATGTAAGATTAATGTGAGGATTGAACAATGATAAAAACAAATGTCAAGGTTAGAGGATCCACTAATAGTATTAGAAATAAGTATAGTATAAACTCTTTTTATTAATCAACAGGAAACCACATACAAAGGAGGTTCCCATCGGATGATTTATCTTTAATAGTTCATTATAAATTTTTGACATGATCATATTAATTATCTTATTTAAGTAACACCAAAATTTTAAATATTGTCAGGAATTCATAATGCTAACTCATGTTAACAACAAATCAAGTTCCTTTCATAGCACAGCTGTAGGTTATACCAAGTGCCAAGTATTTGTTGTACCAAGTGTTATACAACACAAATCCAGATTAACCATTTAACAAGCAAGGTATTAAGAATTAGTAAGATAAAAAGATAAGACATGTTAATAACAAACTTTCTTGGATATAAACATTGAAGTCCATATTGAGTTTATATTATATCTTTCTTGGATATTATACTATATTGAGTTTATTCTAACACCATTAGTAAAACCTTTTCACCTTGACATAATAGACTTAGCTAAACATAATGAAGAAGATAAAGATAAATAAACAACATAAGAACATAAATATAGTAACGGAAATGAAAAGTATAAATAAGAGATTAAGAAAAATATAACATGAAATAAAACTTAAACATTACAAAAATATAAAGAAAGAAATAAAGAGCATGATCTTGATCTAAACAACCAAGATGCCTAAATGCATGACAAATGCCTCCTTCTATAGGCCAAAATTTAAAACTATTGATTTGATGACTAATTGTTAAGTGGATGGCCACATCTTCTTTTCTGAACAAAACGCCATTGATAACATCCGAATTTGAACCAACTTTACTCAGGAAAGTTCTAGGAAATAGTCTCAGCTTTCTAGAAAAAATTTTTTTTAATGTCATTTAGACTTCTAGAACTCGAGATATAGGCTGAACACTGAAAAGTATCTGGGCTACAGGATAGATTCAGACTTCTCCGTTGTTGTTATAATTTGGACTTGAAAACGACTTTTTTAAATCTTGGACTCCACATAAAAATTTTAGGCCTATGTCTTAACTTTCCATCCATATATAGCAGACCTAAATCCAAGATATACAGCTTCAGATATGACCCAATTACTGAACAGTATTCCAGTTTGGACTGAACCAGCATCTCTTTTCTAAGTTTGGCCCTTTCTTTGTTCTTTCAATTTCAGTACTTAAACTCATCAATCAATCCTTTCATTTATGTGATAGGCCTACATTTAAGATGAACATTTACCATAAATTAAAGGTATCTTATATTATTAAATATGTTATTATAAAACATCATTTAGTTAAAGAGTTATTGATACTTAAAATGCAAAATGATGATATAAAACCTTGATAAAAATGCACTTTTATGTACTAATCACACCTCCCAACCAGCTTATTACTAGTCCATAGTAATTAAAACGCTAAAATAGAAAAATAATTTGCAAATTCCACAAAGCAAGGCATTCATCATTCAACTTCCATTAATCTATTCAGATAAACAAATTCTCATTAAATTTATTTATATGCTCAATACCTTTTGAACAAGATATTAATAAACTGTTCTTTTGTGCTCAATATATCAATATATAGTTATGAGGCTTTACTTGGACAAAAACAAAATTTTGTTCTAATGTTTAAGGTTAACTTTCTTGGGTTATGATTATTATCTTTTTTTTTTTTTAATATTTATACATATAACTCAAAACACAATGCATCTTTAAACCATGTAATGAGCTTTCAGCTAATGAATCCTAGACCAGTTGGTCTTAGGGCATTAGGTGTTGAGACACCCCTATGAGCTTAGTAACTCGGGTTGTAGATACTGATACGTAGATAGTGCAATGTTTGATTTCCTTAAGCTTTTCTCCTCAACCCATGTAACAAGCGTTGGGTTAATAGCCCCCAACTCAGTTGATTTTAGGGTATTAGGTGTTAAAACACCATTTCGGGCTTAATTGCTTAGGTTATGGAAGGCTACAAAACCAAACTTATCTACGTTTTTATTATCATTAATTTTTTTTTTGTTTTTTTTTGCAAATTATATACTATCATTTTTTCTTAGTTGTTACCTTTAACAAAAGAATATAAATAATGTAATAATCCAATGTGCAACTTACAATCATATGTTAAAGTGTTTGTGTGAAAATGAAGGTTTAAAAATACTTGTTAAATGAGTATATGAGTAAAATCAAGTGATAACAATGCGAGAGTTTGTAAACCTGAATATTTCAAGAAGTATTTTGATAAACCTTGATAAGAATATTTACTAAGATGTGTCTCAAGGGTCAATAAAATTCCTCCTTACCCTGTCATCCTAATAACAGTTTTGTCAAATGGTTTTATTAAAAACAAAAGCAGTTAATTAATTAGATTTTTTTTTAATGTCAACTACTACTCTCTCCCCCCAACCAAAACGAAACATTGTCCACAATGTCCTACTAGAGTTGCTGGTTTCGAAGATTAGCTTGACTTAACTTCGGGTTTTTTTTTTAAATTTTTAATTTTATCCTTTGACATTAGGTTATTAGGCTTTGAGCTTTCTGTATTTTTCCCTTTCCTCATTTGAGGTTATCCCGGATAGCAGGTTAACACGGGTTCACTCAAACTATCATCATTTGAATATCTTTTTTATGTTAGAAAAAAATTGACCCCCCACAGCACAACGCAAGTAAAAAAAATCTAGTATTAATTAAATGGACTCCAAATACTTTTGTCCAAAAAACAATGATCCCTTCTTTATTTAAGGGGAACTTTTTAAAGGACTAAATTAGATTTTTCTGAAATTAGAGGACCAAAATAGTAACCTTTAGAAACAACGATAGTTTCGCCAAAACTAACCTGTACAAAAACACTAGTTTTGAAGGGTGACAAATCATATTGACGAGGGGGTGTTTGATACAGTGTTAGCGGTTGTTTTTTTAAGTTTTTTTTCTTGAAAATGTATTAAGATAATAATTTTTTTAAAAAATATTTTTTATATCAATACATTAAAACAACATAAAAACAAATCAAAATTTTTAGCCCACCCCCCCCCCCAAAAAAAAAGAATAGTAAAAACCACCCTCATTTTTGTGCACTATAATCTATTCATTATAAATAGCTAAAAGAGATCAGTGTTTTACTGTGGAGTGCACAATGCAGTCCACAGTAAAACACTGATCCCTTCTGCTTTACGTTTTTTTTTAGCTGTTTTTTTATGCCTTTTGGAAAATTATTTTTTACTTCTTTCTTTGTTTTTTGTTAAACAAAATTTTTTTGTTTAATGTTTTATTAATATTAAATTTTTTTATTTAGTTATCAGACTTTCATGACACGTTTTCCGGATTTAACGGGTTAACCTGGTTTGACAAGTTAATCTATAATTATTTTTTTGCTTTTTATTCTTTTTAATTAATTTTTTTAGTTTGATTTAATTGTTAATGTTAAATTTATTTCTATTTAGTTATTAGAGTTTCATGACATATATCCCGAGTTTCACGGGTTAACCTGGTTTCACGGGAGAACTCAGTTAATTCTAGGTTGACCCGTCAATTTTTTTATTTATTTTTATTTGATTCTAAGATTGCATTTATTGGAACTTCTCTTTTTTATTATTATTTTTCAACCAAATGGAAGGAAACAACTAGTGGATATATTAACCATCTCAGAATTGGTGATCGGTGAAGGATGGAAAAATAATTGTGTCTGACATAAAAATATAAATATATATATTTGAGATAAAATCGATAAATCGAGAGATTGAAACTCCATTCATAAAAAGAAAAAAAGAAAAAAAAAAGAGGTTTTCCCCAAGAAAATATATAAAGAAAAATTAAAGTGATTTTTTCCCGAAAAGATAAAAAAATTAACGATAAATCAAAGAAGAAAATAATTTGCTTCCCACACAACACAAAGCCGATTTATTCTACGATAATCAAAGCTCATCAATCATACAATAATATGGAAACAAAAATCTTTATTTTTAATTTTGATCTTCCCCTCTCGTTATGCTAGGTAAATTCGGAGAAGTTCAAGCATTGCCATTAGAGGCACCATCTCCTCCATTTGGAAGGCGAGGGACAACGACTGGTCCGCCTCGAACTCCTTCAGAGCATAGCTTATCCTCAATGGACGACCTAACAGTGCCTGCAATGAAATTATTTACTATCAAAGCACCTTCGACCAGTAACAAAAAAAGAAAAGAAAAGAAAATGAATCCATGGTCACCTTCCCATCCATTGCATCTTTTGCAGAAACAGCCTCATCTTCTTTAGAAAAACTGACAAACCGATCTGCCACTGTCTTTATCATACAATATCCTCACTAAACCACAACCATCCCAATGAATTAGAGATCACCGCCTATCAGATCAGACTGAACAGAAGGGATTGATTGAAATATTCAGCGAGGCAATTCATCGAACAAGTGGTTCACATAACAATTTGAGAGCCCAAGGAGGCACTAATCGAGTTAGTGGTGTTTTGGGATTATTACCAGGTTTGCCAAAGTAGTAGTTCCTTCAGTGAGACATCTCCAAAGGAAGAGAAAGCATCTTTTAATGACTTCTCGCCAACTGACCATGACAAACGTTGAAAACACACAAAAATCTACGTCCGCAAGGGGACAAGTATCATCGCATATGTAGAGACAAAGCTGGTCCAGAACAATTAAAACATGGGCGACAGAGAGAGAGATAGAGAGACCTGCCAAAAATAGATTATTAGTGATAGTGAGAGAATTTGGATTGTAAGCTTTCGGTAAAGCTTTTCTAGCAACTGACATGAGATTTCTATTCATTTTTTGTTCGGTTTCCTTTAACAGCAATCACCTGACCTCTCGTTCTTTATTCCTTCTGGGTTTATATACAATTTTTTGGGAGTACTTATAAATTGGTTCTAGTAGTTCATTAAAAACTAATCAATTAATCCCTATATTATCAAAAATAATTTAAATGATTCCTTGACCAACACCAACCGCTATCAAATTTGATGGTTTTTTTTTTAGTTAGTAATATTTCTGGTGCTTAAACTTTCCAAAGATTTCTATTTGAATCTCTTTATTTTTATTCCTGCTATTTAACTGTGTAAATTTGTATTTTTTTAAAATAAAATTTATATGTTAGGTTCTTTTGTTTTATGTCATATTAACAAGATTACACCGTTTGGAAATTATCCAGCCTGACTTTGTCAACTTAATGAATTCAAAAATAACTCAAATGACTGTATTAAGTTAACTCAAATTAACTAATTAAACTTGCGATTCAGTTCATGGGCTCCACAAGGTTTAAAAACTTTGTATTTTCTGTGAAATTATTTTTTATTTAATTATATAATAAAAAATAAATATTTAAAAAATTACACATCAACCCAATACCGATATATTTGTTTGAGACAGTGATAACATTATAAAAAACAAATCATGAAATCCAATTCTTAACACATTTTTTTTAAAATTATGAAATGAGAAAAAAAATATTTATGCTTTATAAAATAAATTAAAAAATTATATGAAGTGGTAATTCAAAAGGAATTGTTAACACCAATTAAATATTAAATTGAAAAGTTAATCTTTGTAATAGATATAAAAGATAGATGCATAATATCAATCCAATACTGAGATATTTGTTTAAGACCACAATAACTTTACATGAAACAAATTAAAATAAATTATGAAATTCAATTCTTAAAAAAAAAATTTAATTGAGAAACAAAAAAAATTGTTATTTATAGTTTATAAAAAAATTAAAAAATATATGAAGTGATAATTCAAAAAGAATTGTTAACTCCAATTAAATATTAAATTGAAAAATTAATATTCATAGTAGAAATAAAATATAGATGAACATGCAAATGTTTTACATTTACCGTCATTTTTATTTTTAATGTTTTCATTCATTTGATCTTAGCAACTAATTGTTCTTACTAATTACTAATTATTTTTATTTTTATAAAAGTTTTATTTAAATACAATGAATTCCCATGAAATATAAGAAGAAAGAATTCAAGACAAATCAAACTAATCCCCTTAAGGAAACTGCAAAAGTGTAAATAAATTAATTACTATTAAAAAATAATAATTCAATAGAAACAAATTAATGAAAAGGAATAAAATAAAAAAAAAAAAGTCAGGCGCTGATGTGCTAAACCCTTGCACCTAACCTTAATAAAAAAACCAAGCTATATGCCTGTTTTTTTCCATTAACCGTCCATCTTTTTTTTAAGCATGCAACTTATTGCTTGCTATTATGTTTTTTTAAAACCGGATGTGATCTAAAACTTCGGGTTCAAGTTTTTGGACCCTAAAAACCTAACTTTAAGTTATTTTTATCTTAAAATATCTTAAAAATATCATAAAAAACTTTCACAAATCACTTACTAACCCTAAAACACTTCAAGTTCACTAAAAAAATCAATTTAATAAAAAATCTAAACAAAATCTAACCTGAATTTTTAGGCATGTTTATATAAAAACCTATTACCATTAAACTTTCTTTGTTTAATGTAACTTGTTGCAAAAAAAAACCACGAGTTCCGCAGCTGAAAAGTATTTATTTGCAAACTTTTTATCTCCTTTACTTTTTTTCAAATGACTTTCTCTTGATTCTCTTTATAGAAAATGAAATTTTGAAAAAACAATTTGGAAAAACTAAAAGGAATGAAAGGTAAGAAAAAATATAAATGGATTAAAAAAAATTTCCATTCAAATTTGAAATTTGAGATTGGCTATGAGTTTTATTTTTATTTTACACTTTGATTCTTGTTTTGTTAATTTTTTCTTTAACAAATTTGATTAAAAATGGTTATTAATTTGGGCATAAAATACTGTAATTTGTTTTTAATAAAAAAAGTATAAGAATTAAAAAAATAATAATTAGGTTACTGGTGATGGCTACAATATGTTTTTCCTAAATGTTTTAATATATTATATAATATAATATTGACATGATCATTAAACTCATGCATGCCATGATGACATATCTATCAAATCTGTATGATATATATATTTTTTATCTTTAATTTAGTGTTTGAATTTTAAGTGTCTTAACTTTTAAAAATTAATTTTTGTTAGAATCTGTTAATTAGTTGCTAATACTTTCGTTAAGTGTTCGATTATCAATTTGACTAGGTAAAAATAAAAAAACAATTAAATGGGGGTGAGTTTTGCTTATGAATTCATTATTTATAGTTTTTTAGTTCTTTGTAGAATAAAAATATATTTTGTAGAATAATATTATTTTATTTTTTTTAATAAAAAAATCTTGAAACAAAATATAAGCTTCAACGATGCAATTAATACCATCACCTGAGTAATGGGCTAGCGTATGGGTAATAGGAAAATCTAAAATCAAATATTTGTGAGATGGGCCTACTTCATTGCCTGCATTTATGCTGGGCTTGGGAAATATAGCGTAGGAGCTACCACAAGAAAATTAGCGTCCTTCAGTAGCTCTCGCAGCCATTTCACAAGAGAACGAGCAGCCTCTGCTGACGGAGTCACAAGTAAGTTTTTTCTCGGAGTAGACGAGCTTGGTACAGCAGGTACCTTGCTATTTGATTAATTAGATATATCTTAGTCATTTTCATTAGATTTGCGTCCAATTAAACTTGCAACGGAAAGTTTGAAAAGTGGGATTGGTGAATTTTAAACAAACAAAAGCAGAGTTCTTTTGTCTTAGTTGGTTCTAAGTATGCACGCTATCTGTTCGATGCAATGCCACTGTGTGTGTGTGTGTGTCACTTCTTTGGTTAAGGTGTACTCTGTTAATTTTTGTACTTTGGTTTGAGCTTTGCTATGTCGTCGTGGTCTGTCTTTGTATAGTATTTCTTCTACTCTCTGTTTGTCCCTGTTTCGTTATCTTGGTATTAACTTTTTAGCTAGTTTGGGCCCATGTGATTCTTTTTCTGCTAATACTGTAATCCATTCATAAATTTTGCACGCCAACTTTTCGATGAATCATTGGATTCTTTCTGTCTATCTTGAATAGAGCATGCTTTGTTTATCTGAATCAGATATTTAGCGAGGGGGAAACAAATGTTGGGAAGCTACTATAAGCTGACAATTTGTATATTGGCTGGAAGTTTTATCAATTTTTGGGGTTTTGCCCTGATTTTCATAATGGAATTGAGTACCAGCTGGGACATCCTTAAATATCTAGATTTGTAAATAGTCTTACTGATTCAATGTCTTGATATTTACTGATAAAGTAGGACAGGATGTGGGTATATTTGTGATCTCTAGAGATTTTATTGATGTGCCTTCTTTTGTGCTTTTCATATAATATAACAGACAAGGTATTGTTTTCTTTACTTGTTTGAATGCGTTTTCTGTATTTTCATTCCTTTACTTGGAGTCTTCTCTTCTTTAACAGACAAGGTAATGCGTTATCTAAGTCCGCACTGTAGAATTTCATTTTATGTGCAAAGTACCATTGCTAAGGTGTTTTTTGGACAATTCAGGTGCAAAAGAGAAAACATGAATGCATTCAAAGCCTTCAAAGCCCAAGTTCCAATTGCATGGAGTCCGCACCTGTATATAACTTTGGTGAGGGGCATTCCGGGAACTAGGAGACTTCACAGGCGTACCTTAGAGGCATTGCGTCTTCGTAAGTGCAACCGGACTGTCATGCGATGGAATACTCCTACAGTCAGGGGAATGCTCCAGCAGGTTTTAATATAAACTCAGATTAAGTCTTCAGTTGCGATTTATCAGAAATATAAGGACTTAAATTGTAAATCATAATTGCTTGGACTCTTAGGTCATTGTTTTGAATGTAATTCTTTTTCCCTTCAGGTGAAGAGGTTAGTTGTAATTGAGACAGAAGAGATGTACAAGGCCCGCAAACAAAATGATGTAAACCACCGAGCTGTACGCCCGCCATTGGTCATAAACCACTTACCTGCCTCTGCAAGCAGTTCTTAGAGTGAGCTTTTGCTCTATGTAATTCTTCGGAGGTCAGCTTTCTGTTTCTTAAATGGGCATCTGTTTCTCAAGATAACTGTTTTTTCTTTCAGTGCCGTATTTATAGAAGGATGGTTGATTCAGTTAACTGGAATTGCACTTTTCCCTAGTCAACATGCTGGAGTCAGTGGATTATATATCTCTTTTCTTGGGTATTGACATAAATATCAGAATTCTAAATTAGCAACATCATTTGCATCTAAAAGCTTTGTAGTTTAACTGATGCTTGTGTAATAAATACTTGGTTCTAAAATAAGAACCTGAAAATTGTGCTTTACCATACACAGAATGGACACACAACATGGCGTCTTAAGTAGCTCAACTTTCAGTACGTCTGAAAATTGAGTATAAACTACCATCCTCTAATTGTACGTATAAAGAAATCTTAGAACATTAGGAAGGCCTTGGAGAGCTGTAGACTAGGGTCCTTCCTATTTATTGATGTCCTTTTCCTTGAGCATGTTTATGGCAGTTAAATCATTCCCTCCTCCTTCACCATCTCTAAAGCAGTCAAATCAGCTGCAGGTTTAAACCCTTTCTCACTAGCGTCCTTCCTATTTATTGATGTCCTTTTCCTTGAGCATGTTAATGACAGTTAAATCGTTCCCTCCTCCTTCACCATCTCTAAAGCAGTCAAATCATCTGCAGGTTGAAACCCTTTCTCGTTACAGTTTTTGGGCTTGATATAGTGCTGGACTTTGTATTGATGTCTCCTCGCAAATGCTAGGAAAACGAAGAAGTTCAACCCTCCTAGCACTGCTAGTAACCAATAGAAGTTATTCAACCTCCCCTTGTTCAAGTTGTTCCTCAGCCAGATTTTCTTGGTAGCTTTGTCAACTAAGGACACCAGCAAACTGCTAACAAAGAAACCCATTGAGATGGTGCTGAGGAAAAGCCCAGTGCTCATTGACTTCATCCTTGGTGGTGCCTCTCTGATGAAAAACTCAAGTTGTCCAACATAGACGAAAGCCTCCCCGGCACCTACTAGGAAGTATTGAGGGACTAGCCAGAAGGCGCTTATCTTTGTAGATTGTTGAATAGCAGTTTCCCTTCTTTCTTTCTCAATGCTAGCTGCAGCCACCATGGCTAGTATTGAAAGAAGGAGTCCAGCTCCAATCCTTTGGAGGCTTGTCAGTCCCTGTGCATTATGGGTGAGCTTCCGAGCCAGGGGAACGAAGAGTCTTTCATTTAGGGATGTAAAGAGGAGAATGGTGATGAAGAGAAAGGTGGAGTATGAACCTGAAGGAATAACCAAAGAGCCAACTCTTCGATCCATGAAGGTTGCTTGCTCAATGGTAAAAGTAGTCATTTGAGAGTAAACTGTCCAAAAGAGGATACATGTAGACCAAATTGGGATGAGCTTTAGTACCATCTTCACCTCCTCAACTTCCATAACAGTTGATACCATCCAAGGGTCATTTTTTTGTGCACTGATGGAGGTGGGATCATCCATGATCGCAGCCTTGTCAAGACACCTGATGAAATAACAATACATGAGAGGAAATGGAATCTGGTAAATTTCTGCGAGAATACTTACACGAGTGGTAACAGTAATGATAGATGGATATAAAAAAGTACATTTTCCTTAAAACGACACGAGAATAATCCAGTAAATCGTTGTTTCTAAAGTAATTGTTCAACTTACTTGAGTTTCTCTGAGTAGGGAACTGTGGCACTATCATACCCGTTCAGAAGGCTGGGATGAGAAGGATAAGGATGTTTCCTTTTCTTCCATGCCAATAACGATACCCTCCATATGATAGTTAATGGGCTACCTCGAGGCTTCTTGAAACGGTACCGTGGAGTCCCACAGATCAACACTGCTACGGCGATCACCATTGTCCCTGCTGAAATTCCATACCCCCACCCTCTTCCGACGTTATCTTGTACATATACCAGCACTATAACAGCAAACAACGACCCCATGCTAATGCAAAAATAAAACCGATTGAAGAAGAAAATCATTGTCTTCTCCTCCTTGGGATCTGTTTGATCGAACTGATCAGATCCAAAACCTGAGACATTGGACTTTATTCCACCACCACCAAGGGCTACAGTATAAAGCGCTGCGTATAGCAGAACCAGTTGATTTCCTTTCACCTCAATGCACTGATGACTCTGTTTCCTGTAGTCATCGCATGGTGGGGGTCTCATGCTAGGAATGGTTGTGGCTGCTGTTAGTAGACCGACCCCCTGTTGCATATGGAAAGGAATCAGGAGCATGGTCTGAAAAAAGAGATAATTGTTCGCAGATTTTGGCAGGCCTAGAGTACCTCCAGATTTTAGGTCTCAATAGAACCTTCATCAATGTTTTACCTAGCTAGCTACTGGTTTTTCTCAGATGAGACTTGGAAGGGTATCTCAGAATGATGCAAGAGCAGGTTTCCAGCCCTCACGTTGGTACTAAAGCATGATTAATTATCAGAGATAACGTGACATTTTATCTTCTTTAAGTTAGTGACACGTTGGCATGCAATATATTATTTCGAAACTTACCAAAGCAGTTATTAATGCGAAGATCGCAACTGTCAAGTACCGACCGAGCTTAGCATCTGCCAAGAAACCTCCAAAGAGGCCAAGAAGGTTGAGAGTACCCATGAAGTTGGTGACCGTGTTTGCTGATTTTGCCGATGAAATATGCAGTACTCCGACGAGGTATGTCACTAAATTCATTGATATGCCCATGACACATATTCTCTCCGAAAGCTCGGTTACTGCAAAACAAATTGGAGTGGAGATTAGCCAAGTGCTTCAGTACGGATACTTGGATATATAAGACATTGACTCTTGTTAGTGAGAAGCACCCAGAATGAGCCCCGCAGCAAGCCATCCTCCAGTTCTGGACTTGTCCACAGGAATTCCTCGAAAGTCTACTGCAGGATCATTATCTGCTTCGCCGCCCAGGCCTGCTGCTAAAACCTGTTACAGTTGAGGTGATTAGAGAAATAAGCTAAATAACTATGAAATATCCGGTATCACACAGTAGTGAAGATGTTCACGCAAGCAGTTACCATTTTTGAAGGGAGAGAGACAGAGAGCAAAGTATCGGTGCTATTTAGACCTTCACTTTACAAACAAAGAACAGAATGGGAGTGCATGAGGAAATAACTACTTGGTTCTGTAGTACTCAAGAGAATTGGTGAATGAGTTCGTGATCGGGAGGGGATATAAATATGGTAGACGCCGGACATTGGAAGAAGGCAACTGTTGCATTTTTTTCTACTGTTGAAGAGTGGCTTGTTATTTTTTGTATAATGGGAAAATAACCATTTTAATCTAATTACTTAGATTATATTAGACTATTAGATGAGTTTTTAAGTTATAATTTATATTATTTTTTAAAATATATTTTTAAATAAAAAGTCTTTGGGCACGAAACTTGCACGGATTCACAGTATTTTATATTTAATTTTTATTAAATAAATAAAAATAACGAGATTTAAACTCATGATCGTTTGATTATCAAGATTCTAATATTATATTAAAAAATTATATTAATTCAATAAGTTAAGTAATTAAGTAAAATATCAGGATATAATTTATATAATTTATATTGTTCTAATAAAAAAACCATGAGCAGCTTGGACGTATTCATCTAGTGGTTTAGGTTCCTGCAGCCACAACTTCGCCAACTCTGGCTGGAAAGTGACCATCCCAGCATTCCAATCTTGTTTCTTGTTTCTTGTTTATCGTACTATCGTTATGGGAATCGAGAGATGATCTAAAACGTTAGACATTCGGACAAATACTTGAGTCATGTGGGGCTGATCAGCAAGCCTTGGCCAATTGGACAGATGACAGTATTGATCGAACCATATGCGAAAATTTTCTTTCCTAGGAAGCCTACCCTAACCCTTAGGAATCTCGTATGCTATTGTTACGTTAAAAGAATGCCTCTCGTGCTCCCACCATTATTTCAGCAATGATTGCAAAGGAATTAACAGGGTGAGGCTATAGGCTAGCAAGCAAAAAATAATGCAGATGCTATGGCGAAAATCTCACTATTGCGTTTGCTTCAAGCCCACGGGTGTGATATCCCCACCCCATTGGATCCAAATTGAACAAAAAGAAGGGACTGAATTACACAAGAAAACTTTTATGTGTTGTTTCTTGATGCAGTGGAGGAGAATTGGTAAGAGACTCAGTATAAGAACTGTAAATTCCGTTTATTTGCTGGAAAATGTATATATATTTTTTTTAAAAAAAATAATAATTTCTTTATAAAGTGAAAAGCTGGAAAATAAATTATTTTTTATTATTTGATAGTGTTATGAAAAATAAATTGGAAAACACTTTCTAATATTTGGTTATATTATGAAAAATAAGTTAGAAAATAACTTATTATTATTATTTAAAAGTTTATTATAATAAGAAGGAACAAATCTTACAAATTAAAAAGTTGAATGAGAATGAAATTGAAAAAAAAAATATAATTTAATAAATTATCTAAAATAAAATAAATAATAATCAAAATAATAGAGATAAAATCTAACGAAAAAAAATTAAAAGATGATGAAATTAAAATAATAATAATTACAATTTCATAAATTATTTCAAATAAAATAAATAACAATCAAAAGAACAAAGATCAAATTTGATAGATAAAAAATTTCAATTACAAAAATGATATGAGAAAAGCAAATAACAATCACAAAAATAAGGACCAAAGTTAATATAAAAATGAAATTAAATCAAATTTTAAGGGATGAAATTAAAAAAAAAAAATTCAATCAAAATATATATCAATTAAAAGTTCGAGAACCAGATTTAATATAATCAATAAATAACATGATATTTTTAAATTTGTCACAATTTCCATAAAATATAAAAGGAAAATACTTTTCTGAAAATCAAGCTAAATTTTTATTTGACTAGAAAGTGTTTTCAATTAACCAACTTTTCTAATGACAAACAAATATATAAAAGTTTGAAAAATAATTTCTAAAAAACTATTTTTCGGACAAAAAAACACCTCTTACATCAATTCACATTAAATCGGCTGATATCATTTTAAGAAAAAACAGATAATACCAATATTTTTTTTTTGAAGAAATTAAAAGATAATAATACCAAGTTGTGCCACCAATCAAGCTCAAAGTAACTCCTTGTGGAGTGGAAAAGTGTAACTCCTTGTGGAGTGGAAAAGTTACTTTGTGAGACTTAACGAGGATGGTAGGGCTTCACTCTCTGATTTTGTGTCTTGGTAAAATGCATTGCTTGGTTAAAAAGTTGTTGATTAAAATTATAAATGTGATTTTTTAAAAAATTTAAAAAATATCTTACTTTTTATATTTTATATTTTATGTATATTTGATAAGTGAGATTTTAAACGATTTTTATTTTTTATTTCGAGTTTTTTTTTTAATTTTAAACGATCAAGTGGAAATAATTTTTATTTTATAAAATATAATTAATAAATATATGTTTAATTTCTTACATCACTATCCAAATTGCTCGTCCTAGCTGATTTTGCCTAAATAATTTCTTTAAAAAAACAAAGTTATTCCAATTTATCGACAACAGGTCGGCCGAATTTGCTGATTTTTACTCGAGCTTGGAGTTTGGAGAAACGTCTGGTCTTAATCTTTTTGCCCCCCCTAAGAGATCATGAACTCCTAGTCTTGTCTTAAAGGAACCATTAATTAAGATATCATCAAACATCAATTTTGGTTTTCGTTTTCAATTTTTTTTTTGAAAAATAATTTGTTTTTGATTTTCTTTTAATTCCTAATCAAGTTTTTTATATAAAAAAAATACCTCGACCTATATTATATTCTGATCCAGTTTTTGAATAATATTGTAAGTGTCTTAATTTATGACTAGAAAGTAACCACATTGAATAGAAATGGCCTAGTTTGTGTACTCATGTTGTGCTATGGGGAATAATATTTTTTTTTGAAATGCAAAAATTAAAATCTAGGTTTTAGAAAAATGTTTGATATTGTTATTTTGAAAACTCAGTTTTTTAAAATATTTTTCTAAAAATTTTCTTATCAATAATTTTTTTTGTCAATCTTATTAATTAAAATTAGGGGTGATCATTTTCAGTTCGGTTCGATTTTTATGAAAAATAAATAACCAAACCAATTTTTTTTTAAAAAATCAAAACAGAACCCAAACCGGTTCAAACTAACCGGTTTTGATTCGGTTCGGTTAGGGTTTTTTAGGACAAAACTTGTTCAAACTGGTTTGGTTTTTTCCAGTTTGGCTCTGTTTTTTCTGGTTTTTTTCAAGTTTGGGCTTGGTTTTTTCGGTTTCAGGCTTATAAAATTGAAACCGAATCGAACCAGTCAGTTTTTTCAAAATTTTAATCGGTTTTTTTCATGTTTTTTTTCCGGTTATTTGTTTTCCAATTTTCTCAATTAATCAATTTTTCAATGTTTTTGCTCATCTCTAATTAAGATTCAGTATTTCAATTAAAAAACAAATATTTTATAATTGTTAAAGTAATATATTATGAGTGATTTAAAGATAAAAACATCATGATAAATTCATGAAGTTAACTCAGTCAATGGAAAATCTTCTGCTTCACGTGAGAAAGAGAATAAAGTAAAACTCTTTCTTACGGGATACCTGATTATTTTTCATCAAAGAGAGCCAACTACAATCCATCCTTTACAATCGAAGAGCCTGTTAAAACACTGTCACCATCACTCCATCTCTTCTATTATGCCATCCGGGATCATGTCTGTTCAGTTCATGATTCCCGTCAATTCCCAAGAATCTTTCATCTCTTCAAAGAAAGTAGTAGTTAGCATGGAGAAGCCGTGAGGATTCGAGTCCATTAACCCAAATAAAGGATGGGATGCATGGAAAGAAAGCAAAAACCCTCCTGATTTCTGACCATTGTTCCTGCAGCTGGAGCTCTATTGACAAAAAACATTCTCTAGCTCTACCCTATCAACTATAGTAGCAATTAGGTTCGAGTTCTCGTTAATCAGTATTTCGTTTTAGCTCAGTTGGGATCTTCCCATGGCATTCATGGTCAAGTTCGGCACTCTCCTCCTCCTGGTCTTGGGAACCTCCCTTTGCCTAATATTATGAGGTTTCTTCTGTTCACCATCATCTGTTTTAACTCTCTGAGACTTGTCAAAAGGAAGAAAAAGAAAGAAAGGTAGTATTAATTATTAGGATGGCGAGTGAGTTGAATTTTGCTGAGTTAAGATATGTTGAAGTTCAGCTTTCCTAAGTGCAATATCCTGTGTTAATAGCAATTGGGAAAGCTGAACTTGAACATAACTCAGCTGAACTGTGGGGGTTCTAGAGCTCGCGTACGTGTTCTCTAGGATTAAAAAAAAACTCATTTTTGAATCAGACTCCACTCTTGCAGAAGAGCTCATAAGAAAATATTTTGTGAAAATGGAGGTCAACTATTCTTTGATATGCTATCTCATATAATTATATTCTAGAATAATTTTTCTTCTAAATTTCATAAACTAAAATCTGTATAAATTTGAAATTATAATTAAAATTTATACGAAAACCTATAAGTTTGATATTCAACCTCTGAGCAGATGAAGTAGCTGCCATACATTATAACCATCCATTGAAACCTAACACTAATAAATTTTTTTTTTTTTAATGAAGAACCAATATCATGAAAAGGTTTATGAACTTAGCATGTCTTATGAATTTTGTACAAAATATAATTACATCTAGCATGATTCTTCATACCACACATAATAATTTACATGCTATTCTACGAGTGTAATGTAGATGATTGTTATAGTTATTTCCTAAGTAGTTGCGATTAAAAACTCTACTTTAGTCCATTATATACCATGTCTATCACTTACTATGCTTATCTCCTATTTTTTTAGGAGTCTGTACAAGGGTCTATATTTTAGTAACAGAAACATATATGAATAAAGAGAAATAAAGAACGTCTGTTCTTCAACGAGTTGAATTAATTTTTTTCACAATAACAACAAATATCCAAGCTATAAAGAATTATTTAGCATTATTATTAAACCTTATTTGATGGATCAATTTTAAAATCTTTCTACTCAACTCTTTAATTTGTCTAACCTAAATTTTAAATTAAACTGTATGAGAGTTGTTTTGACTTGACCCATTCGAATTGACAAATCTAAAGACAATCTGATCAATTGACAAGAAAATATAAAGAGAAAAAAGAATAAAATTAACAGAAAAAATCTTTCAATCCAACTCTTTACCTAACCGTGTTTAAAATTAAACAATATGGGGATTGTTCCGATGTGATTAGTCAATTTAGTCAGTTTAAGATAACTCAAATAATTATTAGAAAAAGTTCGAGAATGAAATTAAAAAAAAACGGATGAAATCCAAAGAAAAGAAAAGAAGAAATGAAAAAAAAAAAGCTGAATTAAAAAAAAATAATGAAGCACCAATAGACATGCATCTTTTTAGTATATAAGGTAATATAATTGGTGAATTTATTGTTAGATTTTAATTCATCATAAGAATGTCATTAAATACTTATAAACGTTTTTTTTAATGAAATCTTATACATATTTTTTTCCCTTACAACTTTTTACATGCTAACAAATTAAGTTATTTGCGTTCTTTTTAAAATGAGCTTGTTTTCATAACTAAGTTCAAGAGTCTAATAAAACCTGTTCATGAATCTTAAAGAGGTGAGCCTAGCTAAGCTTAAACTTGAATCATTTTCTTAGAAAAATAAAACATTTTTTTTTTGTTTTTTGAAATGTAATTTTATTTTTGAAATTTTTTTATTTTTTTTTAACTTTCAAAGAAAACCGGATATTTTTAATATCAAATTTGTACCTTATGCAAAATTATTGAAAAAAACATATGGGGAACCACAAATATTTTTAAAATGCCCTTTAAAAAATTTGAAGTTTTTTTTTAATATTATTATATTATTAAAAATAAATTAGGCTAGACCCGGCTCAGCCATTCGAGCTGGGTTGAAACGGGTCCAACCCCACTTAATCGGGTTGGGCTGATTAGCGGCCCAACATCCTTTCTCTCTCTCTCTTCTTCTTCTTCTTCTTCTTCTTCTTCTTCTTTATGTTGGACTTGGCCCAACAATCCAGGCTGGGCTGAAACGGGTTCAGCCATACATCCTCTCTCTCTCTCTCTCTCTATGCTGGACCTGGCCCAGCAATCCATGCTAGGCTGAAATGGGTTCAACCCTTTTTGGTCACCTTTCTGGAGGACATGAATTAATTCACGTCCTACATGTATGAGAAACAAAGAAGAACAAGCGTAGGAGGGAGGGGATGAAGAAGCTTACCTAGGTTAAGGGTGTTGATGGCTAGTGGTCCTCTTGGTGACGCACAGTGTCACGGGTTTGCTGCTACTGTTGTTGCTACTTATAAAGGTGGAAGTAAAGAAGGAGGAGCTATCATCTTCATTACCATGGGGGTAGAGGCTTCGACTACTAGTTTTGATGGGTTGTAGCGGTTGGTCACAGTGATGCTGAGATTGTAGTGGCTGAGGATGTGGCAGATAAGGAGAAGTCGTTGAGATCACGATAGAGAAAGGGAAGGATTGATGGATCAATTATTATTTTTCACAGTAACAAAAATTATATAGGCTATAAAGAATTATTTAGCATATTTATTAAAACCTGTTTGATGGATCAATTTTGAGATCTTTCTATTCATCTCTTTGTTTAACTTGAATTTAAAATTAAACTGTGTGAGAGTTGTTTTGACTTGACCTAGTGGAATTGATAGATTCAAAGACAATCTGATCTATCGACAAGAAAATATAAAGAGATCCAACTCTTTACCTAGTAGCGTTTAAAATTAAACAATATGGGGTTGTTCCAATGTGATTTGTCAATTTAGTTAGTCCAAAGACAACTCAAATGATATTTTTTTTAAAAAAGGATAAAATTAAAAAAATGGATGAAATTGAAAGGATAAAAAGGAAAGAAATTGAAAAGAAAAAGAAAAAGAAAAATAAGAAGATATGATGAAGCGCAACTAAACATGCATCTTTTAGTATAAAAAGGTAATATAATTGGTGAATTTATTATTAGATTTTATTTAATCGTAAGAATGTCATTAAATACTTATAAAAGTTTTTTTTTTAATGAAATCTAATTATACATATTTTTTTTCTTAAAACTTTTTACATGCTTACAAATTAAGTTATTTGCGTTCTTTTTAAAATGAGCTTGTTAAGAGTCTAATAAACCCGTTCATGAATCATAAAGAGTTGAGCCTAGCTATGCTTAAACTTCAATCATTTTTTTAAAGAAAGCTTGTTCGTAATGGCTCACGAACAACTCGACTCATTTAAAATATTATTAATCATATCATGCAAGAGAGTTAAATACCAGCAATATAGGCCAGAATACCCACAACCGATGCTGTAAAGAATGAGTTATAACAAATCTTACGAGGTGTAACTTAACTGGTCAAGTTTTTAATTTGCTTCTCAGATATCATCAGTTTGAGTACCACAAATCTCAGAGCCACTGGAAGCTTACTTGGTCGTTAACTTTAGGGCTTTAAAAAATTAGTCTAGGTATGCGTAAGCTGACCTGAATATTAATGGTTATCAAAAAAAAAAAATGAGATCATGATAAGGGAAGATATGGGTTCCCACCCATCATATACAAGAACATGGTCGGCCATTGCTGGTGAACATCTTACCATTATCTTGAATTCTCATAAAGAAGAGGGTGCTGTTGCAAAAAGTTTTTTTGGTTTCTTCTCCATATCAAGAGGAGGATCACACACATAATGAATCAAGAGGAGGTTCATGCTTGTCCTCTTGACTATCCAATGTAAGTGTAGTCAATTTTTAGTTCTTAATTTTGTCTGAAAAATGTTGGCGCAAGCAGCGATAATAGCGACCCAACGAAGCCAGCATCTTAAATTTTACAAGCTTTTATCGTGTGGACGTAAGGAGAAATCTGAAAGATAACAAAACAACTTTTTATGGATGCATGGGGCCAAGGATGACGTTCCGGGTCAATCCTATCTTTTTCACACAAACAACCTCCTCGGCAACACCCATACACGACTTTCTTTGTCTATATAATATTCATCCTCTTACTAATTTAATTATCATAGGGTCATGGAAACTCATAAATATTTTGAAATATATATAATATTCATCCTCTTACTAATTTAATTTACTAAAAAGGCTTTTATGGGAATTCTTTATTTTTTCTTGAAATTTGTGATTTTTTTAGTACATTCACATATTTCCTTTATTTTAAGGCAGGTAGTGACAAAATAAAATAGAGAAAGAAAAGGAAAAAAAAAGATGGAGCGAGAAAGAAAAATGATGGAGCTAAAAAAATCATAAAGAAAAATCAAACAAAAAAATTTATTGAAAAAGAAAAATTAAGAGAACGAGGTCTAGTATATCCTTACCCCACACTGCCCTATTCTAAATCTATCCTAGAATACCTATAACAAAATATTCTAATGAAGGGTTGCCCTAATTTTTGTCTATAAACACCCCAAACCTTTCAATCCTTAAACGAGCATGCATGTGGGACCAAGAGTCAAGCCTTGATGGAGTTGAATAAGCCTTTTTAAAAAAGTAAAACAAATGGTCATACAAATAAAATAAAATTGACAACCACTGGTTTAAGTAAAGCTAAATAATTTATAAGAATAACATAAAAACAACACAATAAAGTAAAAAGTGTAGAGATAAAGAAATCAAATACAATTATTTATCCTCGTTTAACCTTGTCTTCATTCAGTCCCCAGGACTAGCTTGAGCTTTCCCAATCCACCATTTGATCATATACCTACATGAGCAAGGAACAAGACTTTTACAACCACATTTTACATGCTTATGAGCTAACCTGAGTATTGATCTGGTATCACTCAGCACCAACAATTCACGAGTATTGATATGATGTTGCTTATAATTCTATAATGATTAGTTTAGTAACCTAACTGGCTATTCTCAATCGGGAGCAAATCAAACAAAACTTAAACATAATAGAAAAATATGCATTGATTTGCTCCCGATTTTTAAAATATAACAAATTTGAAGTTTTATTTTTTAAAATATGCATTAATATAACAAATATTTTTAAAATACTCTTTGAAAAATTTGAAGTTTTATTTTTTTTTAATATTATTATATTGTTAAATATAAAATGGGCTAGACCCGGCCCAGCCATCCAGACTAGGCTGAAATGGGTCCAACCTGACTCAATCGAGCGGTGTTGACTGGCGGCCCAACAGCCTTTCTCTCTTTTTTTGGACTGGACCCAGCCTAGCCATCCGAGCTAGGCTGAAACGGGTCTAGCCCATCTTGGTCCCTTTTAGTAAGACGTGAATACATTCACATCTTGGATGAATGAGAAAGAAAGAAGAACATTCGCAGAACGGAATGGATAAAAAAGCTTACCTGGGCTAAGGGTGTTGCTGGTTGGTGGTCCTCCTGGTGGCGTACAGTGTCACGGGTTTGTTGCTGGAGTTGCTGCAGCTAATAAAGGTGGAAGCAAATAGAAATGAGCTACCATCTATCACTATTGGGGGGGGGGGGGTTCGGTTGAGGTTAGGAGGTTGTTGGTCATGGTGGCGTTGAAACTGTAATGACGAATGAGGACGTGGTAGATGAGGAGGAGTGGCTGAGATTACGATGGAGAAAGGAAACAAAGAGGTTGGCTGGAAAATAACAGGTGTAGGGGCTGGTTTTTTTTCAAACTTTGGCTTTAGATTTCTTTTCCTTTAATTTCTGGAATCAACCCTTATTTATAGAGGGTGGAAGAGAGATATTTTTTCTTTATTATGGACAAATTTTAGCTCTTAATTTAGTCCAGAAGGATCTCAACTATTGATTTAAAGTGATTATCATAAACTGTTAAATTTTGACAGTTAAAGGCTGTCTAAGTTGACCTATTTAGGCCAGCGTCGTGCCACACTGCAATGTCAATCAGCCAAAAAAAACTATACCGAGATATGGTCAAATATCAGGCTATTATGGTGGTCTATCTTTTGTCAAAATTGATGAAGAGACAAAGCATTAAATGCTTTGAAAATATAGTCACCCGAGCAGCTTTTTTCGAACCAAAGGTGGAAGAAGATGAACATTACCAGACAACAAGTCGTCTGAGTTTTTTTATTTTTTTTTGTTATTGTTTGGTCAAAATGATGTTGTTTTAGTCAAAATGTATCATTTCATTTAAATGAAACAACGTCATTTTGGCTTTTGATTTCTTTTGGCTTTTAGGTTTTTAATGTTGGGATTTGATTGAAAAATTCAATTTAGTTCTTTGGCATTTGATTTTTTTTTAATTACACCCTAAATTGGTCTAGAACTTTTAATTTTATATAATTTTCCCCTGCCAAATTTTAACATCAACCTTAAAATTCAGTGTTTTTTTCATTTTAGTTCTTGGTTTTGGATTTATACAAATTAACCCTCAATTGACTATTAAACTTTGAATTCTCTTCAATTTGACTCCTGATTTCAATAAATTTAGTTCCTAGAGTTTAACGCCTTTTCTAAAAAGGTCTTTCACTATAAATTCCTTCAATTTAACTCCTAATTGATACTAAATTTTGATTTTCTTGTAATTTTACCTCTAGTTTCAACCAATTAACTTTGTAAAAAATATAAATTTGGTCATTTAAGATTCCAATTTTCTCAATTAAGCTCAAATTAGGCTCTTATGCTTAATTTTTCACCAATTAAGTCCATAATAAAATTGACTTGACCCATTTAAAGTATAATTAAGTCATTGCACTTAATTAAATCTTTTAATTAGACACAAATTAATTTTTTAAAATAATTAAACTTTTAATTTTGCCCATGATTAAATTAAAATGGCCTATTAAAAATTTAGTTATATCGCTAAACTTAATGTTTTTATAGATTTATCTAATAATGATTTAATTTAACCTTAAATCTGTATTGTCTTTCTAGTTTTAGGTACAATGAGGTACAATTAGGCTTCCAATTCATTCAAAATTACAGCTTGATCTTCCTTTAGATTTGAAATCCTCTCCAGCTTGCTTTTTCCAAAATACGAGTCTTTTTGTTATTATTATTTTATTTTTATTTTGGAATAAAAAAAAGGATAAATTGTGGGAATAATCTAGAAATGGGTTATGACAGAAATAATAAATATTTATAGGGATTTTAAAAAATAATTATTTATTCCTTGTATAGAAATAGTTATTGCACAAAAGCTTTTTAAAATGGATAAAAATCCTAAACGTCTTCTACTTGGTTGGTTTTAAAGGTTATTTGGCCAATCCTAGAGCCTACTTTGCTAATTATAGGATTTTTCAATGTATTTTTTTTTCCAACTTGATATTTCTTAAGGTTTCCTAGCGTTACAAGATTTATATGACCCTTGTATCTATAAATAGTCATTCTAAGGTTTTTTCTAATACGCATATAAACATCATGATTATTTTTAAACATATTCTATTATCCTACACTTTAAAAAAACATATTCATGATATTCCTTTCTTGAAGTGATAACCTCATTCCATGCATATAAAATATTATACTCCATACTATAGTCCAATGTTATTCTTACCTAGTTTAAACTTGTGCTAGATATAACATTAAGCATTTTTAAGTATAATAATCTCAAATTAGTTAATTAATTTGTCAATCCATCAAAATATTTGATTGAATAATCCCTAGACCAATACTATATACATAAAAAAAGGATACACCATCAAGATGAAAAACCCTAAAAATATTTTCCTCTATCTTCTCTTAAGCCACTAATACCATTCCTAATTTCCCCTTCATTTCTTATCTTTTCTCACATTTATTTTATTTTCTTTCCTTCCTCTTTTCATTTTGTCCTTCTCTTCCATTAGCACACTTAACCACTTCTCCATCTCCATAATAACCAATACTAGTAGTTGTGTCCCTTATCTTCTCGTCAGAAGTTAGCAAACTTTCTTCACATAACCCTATAAAATGAACCAACAGGCCATCATATCAACCTAAATTGACTTCCATTTAAAAACCATTCATTTATCCTTCTTCATATATGACTACTAAACATAACCCACTTTTTTGATGAACTTTTCAAAACAACACTTTTAAAATCACTAAACACCCATGATCCACCAACCACTCACCAACACTTATCAAAACCCTAACCTACATCGCTGAATAATAAATACTAAGCCATATTGAACCTCACTAGCCACCACTAACTATACACTAGTTGAACCATTAACAATCCAAAATGGTAACAGTAGTAACAATATTAAACCTATTAACAAAGACAGACATAGCCCTATAAAATGAACCAACGGGCCATCATATCAGCCTAAATTGACTTCCATTTAAAAACCATTCATCCATCCTTCTTCATATATGACTACTAAACATAACCCACTTCTTTTATGAACCTTCTAAAACAACACTTTAAAAATCACTAAACACCAATGATCCACCAACCACTCACCAACACTTATCAAAACCCTAACCTACATCGCTGAACAACAAATACTAAGCCATATTGAACCTCACTAGCCACCACTAACCATACACTAGTTGAACCATTAACAATCCAAAATGGTAACAGTAGTAACAATATTAAACCTATTAACAAAGACAGACAACCATGTCGAGGAGGAAAAAAAACAAGGGTGCTTGAATACAAACCAACCACAATCTCCTTCCTCAGGTAACAATAAACTGCACCACCTATTGGTGTAGTTTGTAAATGAAAAAAGAAAAAAAGGATGTCTATCTCATATTAAAAAGAAACACTCCCTCCTAAGTGTTTATAATTGTGAGTTTCTATTATGTAGTAAATTAAGTGAAAGCCATGATGGAAGGTTTCTCTAGCAGGCTTCCTAATGTTATTATATGGATATTTATAATATCAAAAAATAGCATTTGGGTGCTTGGAACTTTAAACTTAATATGTCAATGAGATTAATTAATTTTTTTAATTTTCATAATTAATTTTTACATTTATGATTATTGGGATAAAACTAAATGACAACTATTCAATTTAATTTAAAATATAATTGTTTTATTAACAGTCATATAGTTTGATTATCAATCATAATATTAAAAGACATAATGTTTCATTATAATGTTTTTTTAAGTATAATAAAACTTGTTACTACACATAAAACTATAGATAATAATAAATATATTTTCTTTCCTTTGTCTTTTCTTTTCATTGTTTTAGAGGTTTAGAAGGTTTAGTTGTATTATGGAGGTGTTGTCTTTGTATGAGACAGTGTTTTCACGCCTCTAAACTAACTCCTTATTTTGTCCATCTTAAAATATTTCGATAACAATTTTAAGGTGTTTAATCTAATGGAGACAAATATTAATTTAAGTGTCAGGGTTGCTAAGGATGTTAAAATTCAACTTGATCATTTTAATTATATGAATTACACAAGGTGGGTGGATAAGATAGTGTTCTTGCTTACTTCATTAAAGATTTATTACATTCTTGACTTGAATCTGTCTACACTACCTAAACAATAAGAAGATGATTCTACTACTATTAAGACTAACAACCTAAATCGTAAGGAAGATGAAGTGCTTTGTCAAATGCATATTCTAAATACTCTGACTAGTCTATATATTTTATGACATTTTTTCTAAATTAAAGTCTCAAAAAAATAAAATTGGGTTGCTTTAGAGACACATTATAAGCAGGAAAAATCAGGTTCTGATCATTTTTTTGCTTTAAATTTTTCTGATTATGAGATAACTACAGTAAGCCAATTATGGATCAAGTCCATGAAATTTAAATGTTGATATCATAACTTAGTGACTTGGATATCAAAGTTCCTGATTCACTTCAAGTAAGGGCTATTTTTTTTTTTTTTATCAAAACTTCCTCCATCTTGGAATGAATAAACAAAAATGTTGCATTCTACAGACAATTATATCTTTGAACAGTTTCAAATACATATGTTATAAATTCTCATTTACTTGAGTTGGTCTATTTTGATACATATGAAATAAATGGTATGTTAACAAAGGGTGGGAAAATATATTTTATAACTTTTATTGATGATTATTCTCATTACATATGTTCACTTGTTAAGAACTATAAATGAAGCCTTTGGAAAATTCAAGGAATTCAAGAAAATGGTAGAAAATAAAAAAGAAAACCAATTTAAAACTCTTAGCAGTGATAGAGGTGGTGGTTACTTTTCTAAAGAGTTTTCTACATTTTATAAGGAAAATAGAATAATTCATCAAATGATAACACCTTATACACCACAACATAATGAACTTACTGAAAAGAAAAATAGGACCTTAGTGGATATGGTCAAAGCCATGCTTTTAAATGCTAATTTACCAAATAATTTATGGGGTGAAGCTTTAGTTACTTTTCACATTCATAATATAGTACAATCTAAAAAATTAAATGTTTCTTCCTATAAAGTATGGAATGGTAGAAAACCAGATCTGAATTATTTTAAAATATGGGGGTGTGTAGCTTTTTATAAAATTTCTTATCCTCAAAGTACAAAGTTAAAACCTAGAGGTCTTAAGAGTGTTTTTGTTAGTTATGCATAAAATTCAAAGGCTTAGGCTTTTAGATTTAGAAACTAATATGATTGTTGAATCTGTACATGTTGAATTTATTGAAAATAAATTCATAAGTGATTCAAATGTGTAAGAACCAAATCTAAAAGTAATGACTTCTTTCTCAACATTAAGAGAAAAACATAAAAACCTAGAAGTAATAGGTTCAAGTGAACCTTGAATAAGTCAAAGAGTTAGAAAGGAAAAACACATAGATATAAATTTTATTTTTACTGATTCAATTGTATTTTTAGTGGAAGGTGATAAAAATATATTATTGAAAAGGAAACCTATGATCCTAAATATGGAGGATGATTTAAAGACATTCCATGAAGCTATATCTTTTAAGGATGTTGTCTTTTAAAAAGAAGCAATACACGATGAAATGAATTCAGTATTATCTAACAATACTTGAGTCCTAGTGGATTTACCTCTAAGTTCTAAACTAATAGGATATAAATGGGTGCTTAGAAGAATATACAATATCGATAGTTCTATACAAACCTTTAAGGCAAGATTAGTTGTCATAGATTTTACTAAAAAAAAGGTGTTGATTATTTTGATACTTATTCTCTGATGATAAAAATTAAATCAAATAGAGTTTTATTTGCATTAACATCAATTTATTAATTGTATGTTCATCAAATGGATGTAAAGACAACTTTCTTAAATGGAGATTTAAAAGAGGAAGTGTATATAGAGCAACCTGAGGGTTTTATACTTCCTGGAAATGAAGAAAAAAAATCTATAAATTGATAAAGTCTTTATATGATTTAAGGCAAGCTCCGAAACAATGGCATGAAAAGTTTAACAAAGCAATTTTGTTGAATGGTTTTCATCACAAGGTGCTGATAAATGTATGTATTCCAAATTTACAAAAGATTTTGGTGTGATTATTTTTCTTTATGTAAATGACATGTTAATATTTAGAACCAATATGATTGGAATAGTTGAAACCAAAAGATATCTTACTTAGTTGAAATGAAAAGGTATCTCATTTAGATCTCACTTAGGTATCAAAGTTAAGAAACATAGTAGTTGCTATGCATTTAATTAGTCACATTTTATTAAGAAAATGAATGATAAGTTTAAATATCTCAGGAGGCTAAAACCCTATTTGACTCTAGTATAAAGTTAAATGATTAATGTGATAAAACAGTAGCATAACTAGAATATACTAATGGCATTGGAAGTCTTTTTTATGCTATGCATTGTACAAGACTAGATATAGTTTTTGCTATATGTAAATTATCAAGAAATACAAGCAAGCCGAAAACAGATCATTAAAAGACTATTGCAAGAGTCTTTGGTTATCTAAAATGAACGATCAATTTGAGTTTATTTTATTTTGATTTTCCAGCTATGATGGAAGAATATTATGATACAAATTGAATAACTAGTTTGAGTGATAATAAATCCACATCAGGATGAATTTCTCGCTTGAAGTGATAACTTTATATAAAACAAAACACTTAATTCAATTTTTTTAAAAAAAAATTAGATCATGTAACTCTAGAACCCACAAAGCAAACAAAGTGACTTGTCCCAAAAATGGATGAAACATGCTTTCAAGCATAATTTTGATATCCTTGCTAATTTTAGGTTACAAGCCAAAAATCAAATAAAATGTGATGAGTTAATTTCTTCTTTTAATTTCAACTTCACATTCAAGACTTGATTTAAAATAAATATATGAAATAGGTTTAGAAAATAATTAAGCAAGTAATAAAAAATGAACTCGGGAATTAAAAATATACAAAGTAAGCCTTTTTTTTAGATGATACTTTAGATAATTTTTATCTTTCTTTAACTATAACCACATTTTTATATTTGCTTCTAAAACCAATGTATTTTTTTTAAAACTCTTTTTAGTTTGAAAATTTCATAAGTCAGGTAGCTATTTGTGTTTATTTGATAATGCAATGCAAAATATTTTTTAATTAAAAATATATTAAAATAATTTTTTTTTATTTTTGACATCAGTAAATTATAATAATAATAAAAATACCATTAAAAACATCAATTTAATATTTTTTAAATAAAAAATATTTTAAAAAACAGGTTTAAACACAAAATAAACATTCAATCATTGTATGCTTTCATTACTCAAGATACATTGAACCTTCGAATAGTATAGGAGCATAGGGAAAGATCACACACGACTTGTTCATAAACAAACCAACTTTTAAGTAATTAGTCACAGAAGAGCACACCCATCATGCCCACAGGGTTGTCAGATCATGTATGAAGACTGATGCCTACACAGTGTCTCCACTATTGGTCGGCAACACAAGTGAACAAAATATTTGATGTGCCTTCCCTTCCCTTTCCATCTACTTTACTTTTCTGTGTTTTTTTCGTGGTTGAAGATAACACTTTCCAGATCTTTTGCGGTGATTTGTAAGGCTTGATTGTCTGTTTATGGCCATGCCAGGCCACCCTGTCGAGTCCTTGGAAAAAAACACATCCAATTATTGAGGATCGGCCTAAATTTGTTGATGTTTTGTCTCAAGTGTACGAGTTCTACGTATAAATTTAGTCTCTGTACTGTTTGATAAATTTAACCTTACATGTTTTCCATGACTATCAGATTCTCAGAAAAGGATAACTTTGTATTCGAAGTGTTTATTTTTTGCGTAAATCCAAGTTTAGCCCCTAAAGTATTGCTCTATTATCAATTGAGTCCTAAACATTTATATTTTCTCATAACACATTAGATGACGTTAACCCTCTATTTATATTATAATATGCTCACGAACTTTAGACAAGTAATTCTACCTTTTAAGAAAATTATCTTATTTATATTTTCCCTTTCGATTTTTCTTTTGGTTCAAGTCAAGTTGATGATGCAAGGAAGGAGGCTCAAATAAAGAGGAAAGATAGAAAAGCCCATCCAGGAAGAGTCCAACTCGGAATTAGACATGGCGTGTCGGCCTCATCGAAGAATGTGGTCTTGTCACAATTCTTCCAGACAAGGGATGGCGATTTCTCAGAAAAAAGACTGAAGAGTTGGGAGCAAAAGCATGGATTAGTTGCATTAAGTCTAAACTAACGAAAAAGAGTGGCATCAACAAGTCAATTTGGGCACTCTCTTTCTAAAAGTAGAGTCTGATTATATCTTTAGTCATGTTCTACCTATAATTTAAACAAATTATGATTTAATTTTTAAAACTAGAGGTGTTTGATGCAATGAGCTGATATTTTTTTTTTAAAAAATCAGTTTGGCTTTATTTGTTTTCTATTTATCAAACCAAATTAGTCCATGAATTTTTTTAATTGGACTGTTTTTTAGAGATTTTAATGCAACGGGTCAACTTTTTATTTTTTATTTCTATTTAAAAAAATCAAGTTTGTTGTTTGATCCTTTAAAATCTAAAATCAAATTAAAGTGATTTTTAAAAAAAAAATCTAAAAATTTTTGGTTTGATCTCCGTTTGGATTTTTTTTTATCAATTTTATCTATTTTTTTTTATTGTAATTACTCGGTTATTTTTCTGACTCCTAATTCTAAGCTCCATTGTTGAAAACCAAATTATTAAGCTCTATACTTTAGTATTATAATTTTTGTTTTTTTTTTAAATAAAGATACAAAATGAAGTCTTTCCCTTTTCGTTTTTGCCAAAGGTGCTAAAAAAAATGTTTGAAAACCATAATTAATTGGCATATTTAAGAACAAATGGTTCATCGATGTTTTTCAATAAATTTGCTTGCATTTTGTTTACGTAATTTTGCTCAAACATGCTAGATAAGATGATATGTTGTGTATAGTATCTACATGGTTATTTCCTTATTATTATTAAACTAAACAAATATCTAATATGAATCGTTACCAGATTCTTTCTCCCCACTGGAATTTAAACAACAAAAGGGAGAAGCACTAACAAGTCTTGAACACCATAGTTCAGCCACCAAGAAAGCAGTCTGTGGAAAATCCGATAGGATATGCTATTTTTATTCCTAAGAAGAAGCTGCCAAAGGCTGATTATGACTATCATCGCTGATCGCTCTTTTGGTCTTCCATTTGCAACAACTTGGCAAAAACTCCAACTAATGGTGCTGTATTATACGTGCAGGCCTCAGTCTGCATGTAATTTCCTCTCTGGTCCGTGAAATTATCTTTACAATCAGGTCCTCCAACCACTGCCCCGACTACAACATTAGGGTTGGGCTCTTCCCGACCATACCAGAGGTCGAACCCTTGGGTGCACCCAATGAACCCCCTGCTCTCTCTGTATGGCACCATTGAGGCCCCTCTATGGTGCACTCTCGTGGGGTATTTAGGGCCATAACCCACTAAATAACTCATGTTCACGGGGTTAGAACCTAGGATGTAATCAACTTGAGATTTAGCAAAATGGAGTATCTCTTCGTAATCCACAGACCCTCCATGGCACTTGAGCTTTTGAGTCGAGTTTCTAAGGATATCGGAGTATAGAGTGAGAAGGAAGGCTGCCGTGGATACATATTGCATGTTGTTCCATTGCCGGATGTGCAATAGACCACCCGGAGTGCGATTCACGTTGGAACCATTATTCTTGCTAAGGCATGAGCATATGTAGTCCTCGGCTTTCGATCGGTATTGTTCCAATGTGTCCCTGTGCCCCTTGTGTTTTTCTTCCTCGAGCAACTGCAATCTCAATATATATATATATAATTCATTATTATATATTTTTTAAATAATAAATTAAAAGATATACTCAAACTAGTTTACATATAAGTCAAGAACAATCCCTTCTGCACAGATTATTTAAAGTTGAAACCTCTTGATTGACTATCATTCTCTTTGTACAAAAATAACATTATTATAAAATATCACGATACTACCATGCAAATTCAATTCAACTTATAATATAAAAAAAATATTAATCACAATTGAACTAACCTTTATAATACCATAGTAGGACTTTATTTTGATTATCAAAACTTACAAAAAAAAAAATTAAAAACAATCTGTACATGTAAATGGCAAATGTTAGAATGACTGCATAATTGGGGGATTAATTTAAAAATTACCAAAAAAAATATTTAAACACATGTACATGATTTTATTGAAGAGATACAGTCTGTCAAACATGGTTCTATCTCCATGACTTTCTCTATTTTATTTTTTACTCTGTTTAGTATACGTGATTTCCTTCCATGCACAACATAATAGGCAGTGATTATGTTTCTATGTATAGCACAATAAACAACCATGATATTCCATATATAGCACAATAGACAACCATGATATTAGCTATGTAACCATTACCCATACTTCTGTAATCTCTATTTAAAGATGAATGATATTGAAGGAAAGATAAGTTAGTTTTCCTACATGGTATTAGAGCTTCCAGAGGTATCACTAATGAGTCTTCTCCCTCTTTGATCCCACCTATGTCAAATTCTCATTCTTCTTAATTTTGATCTGTTGTTCCTCATTTGCCTGATATTTCTATTAAGCTAGCTTCTACTAATTATCTTTTGTGAAAGCACAAGTCATTCCCATTTTACGTGGTAATGGTCTTCTCAATTATATGCAAAATCAGGTTTCCTGCCCATCACAAACCATCATTGGTGAAGATGTTGTGTCTCGAACCAATCCAGCAGCAGTTATATGGCTATGCACTGATCAATTGATCCTTGGGTGGATCAATAGCTCCTTATCTGATGGTCCCCTGTCCCAAGTCATCAATAGTGAAACCTCTCATGATGCTTGGCATGTTTTGCATACTCTTTATGGTAGTCATACTCGGGATCGTCTTCAACATATGAAAGACGAGTTGCAATTGCTCAACAAAGGTGGTTCTTCTTTAAAAGATTACCTGCACAAGGCCAAATCTCTAGCCTTGTCCTTGCGAGGTGCAGGTAAGCCAATGGATGATGATGAGTTTATCATATGTATTCTTCGAGGCTTAGGATCTGAGTTTGATCCTATAGTGGCAGCCTTAAATGCTAGAGATGTTTTTTCCATCTCTTGAAGGGGTTATCGGCAAACTACATGATTTTGAAATACGTCTTCAAGCAATACCGGTGACTCCTTCTAATGTTGCATTCTTCACAAACCGTGGCAGAACCAGTGCAAAGTTTCATGGAACTCATGGTTCTCATGGTCGTAATATTACACACAACCAGACTACTTCTCAATTCCACCAAAAAGATGCTCGTTTTTCACGCTTCACTAAAGGTAATCCTAGAACTCGTACTCAAACATTTACAAATCGTGGTGGACGCAGCGCTGGTCGCGGACGTGGAGGCAAAACCTATTTCAGATGTGGAGGTCCAAATCATAAAGTTGATGGATATTTTGCCTCTGATAAGGAAACAGAACAATTTAAAGCTTTCACTGCACTTCAAGTTGCAAATCCTACAGAAGAAACTTGGTACCCCCACACAGGAGCAAATAATCATATTACAACTGATACAAGTGAGGTGCAAGGTATTCATTCTTATCCTAGCAATGATTCTGTTATGGTTGGAAATGGAAATGGATTACAAATATCTAGTATTGGACAAGTCTCACTACCTGCTACTGATATCAAACTCAATAATATTCTTGTTGTCCCTAACATTAAAAAGAAATTGTTATGTCTCTCAACTTACAAAGGAGCATAACTGTTATTTCATATTTTATTCTTGGGGCTTTCTTTTTAAGGACATGAGGACGAAACAGGTGCTACTTAAGGGCTACATGGTTGATGGCTTGTATCCAATCCAGTTACGACAACATACAAAATCTCTAGTTGGCCTGTTATCAACAATAGTATCTAGCAGGCATGGTCGGCTGGGACATCCTCAATCTTGAATTCTTCAGCTTTTATGTTTATCATCTTTGAATAACACTGTTGGTTTTTATGAAAGTTGTGTTTTGGGTAAATCAACAAAGTTACCATTTTGCTCTCGAAAGACATATGCTACTACTACCTTTTTACACACTCTTCATACCGATGTGTGGAGGCCTGCCTCAATCTCATCCTATGATGAATTTTGATTTTATTTAATCATTGTCGATGAATATTCTCGATACATATGGCACTTTCTTATGGCTCGTAAATCTGATGTTATTACTATATTTACAGCATTTCTGCAGCAAATGGCTAACCAGTTCAATACTACTGTAAAAATAATTCAAAGTGATGGCGAAGGAGAATTTGTAAACCAAAGTTTACAATACTATTTTGTATCCAATGGTATTATTCACATATTATCATGTCCCAGTACACCGGAGCAAAATGGATTGGTTGAACATCGGCATTGGCATATTATGGACACTGGTTTAACATTAACGGCTCATGCATCCATCCCTCCACGATTCTGGACAGCTGCATTCACAACTGCAATATTCCTTATCAATCGGCTTCCAACTTCTACTCTTGGAAATAAGTCCCCTTATGAGCTTGTTTTTGGATCACCACAATCCTATACTCTTCTACGAGTTTTCAGGTGTGCATGTTATCCATTACTTACTCCTTTTAGGCAATTAAAATTGGACTACAAATCTGTCCATTGTGTGTTCTTGGGCTACTCTGCACATCACAAAGGATATCAATGTTTAAACATGCAAACAGGTCGCATATATATTTCTTGGCATGTAAAATTTGATGAATTAACCTATCCCTTCAAGTCTACACAAAGATGCACCAAATCTGACTTTCATGCGTTCAAAGTTTGTGCTTTTCCTAGATCTCTTCAAATTGCTACTGTGCAATCTATACCAACGGATTCTTTACCTGCAGTTGTCAATCTTGTTGGCCATGAGCATTCTTCATCTCCTCCTATTCAAAACTCTGCATTAATGCCTCAATCTACTCCATGCTAGGAGCCTCCTCCTAACACTGTCATTCAGGGTGCACCAGAATTACCTTCTCTGCCAACTGGGATCATCTCACATTCTGCTCCACATCGCCGTCATTATATGATCACACAGGCTCAAACAAGTTCATTAAAGCCTAAGACTTTCTTTTCTTCCAGATATCCAATACCTACATGCTTTCTAGCTGATTTTACAAATCACCAACAAGAGCCTCAAACGTATAAGCAAGCTCACTAATCCAAAATGACAACAAGCCATGCAAGCTAAAATTACTACAACAACACGTGGACTTTGATGCCTCGACGATCAGACATGAACCTAGTCAACAGCAAATAGGTGTTTAAAATTAAAACATGATCTGATGGCACAATTGAATGCTATAAAGCCCGACTAGTTGCCCGTGGCTTCACACAACTCCCTGGTTTGGATTATAATGAAACCTTTAGTCTAGTGGTTAAACATGGTACCATCAGATTAATTCTCACACTTGGCTTGTCTTATGGATGGTCCATTAAACAACTTGATGTCAGTAATGCTTTCCTCCATGGTGATCTACAAGAGCGGGTCTATTTATCTCAACCACCTAGCTTTGAAGACTCATCTCATCACATCCTCATCCTATTTGCCACTTGCATAAAGCTCTTTACGGTTTAAAACAGGCTCCAAGAGCGTGGTACATGAAGTTCAGTGCTTATATTCAGCAAATAGGTTTTCATCGGTGTCCCTATGATCAATCCATGTTTTCTCATCATCAAGGTTCAGGTATCATTATGCTCTTAATTTATATCGATGACATTCTTATAATCGGAAGCTCTCCTTCCAGAATCAAGAGCTTTATTTCTCATCTATATGTTGCCTTTCACATGAAGGATCTTGGAGATGCTCATTTCTTTTTAGAACTCCAAATCACACGCGATGAGTCGACCATCACTGTCACTCAGACTCGCTATCTTCTTTCTCTGCTTCTGAAGTTTGGACTGGCTGGTGCAAAACCAGTCTCCACCCTTATGGCTTCTGGTACGTCATTGATTGTTGATGAGGGCACTTTCCTATCTGATTCAACTTATTATCAGCGCCTTGTTGGATCGCTTTAATATCTCACCTTGACACACCTCGATATCTCCTATGTAGTCCATAACATCTGCCAGTTCATGCAACATCCTCGCGACTCTCATCTCATTGTTGTTAAACGTGTATTTCAGTACCTCAAAGGTACTCTTAATATTGGTCTTAACTTTGTAAAAACTCCTCACATTGCACTTCGTGGTTTTTGTGATACGGATCGGGACGGCTCCAAGGATGATTGTTGTTCTACGACTGGTTTTGCTATCTATATGGGTGATAACTTGTTGTCTTGGGGAGCTAAAAAGCAAGCTACAGTGTCTCATTCCACAGCGGAGGCTGAATATCGTGCTTTAGCATCCACCACTGCTGAACTTATGCGGTTTATACATCTTCTAAAAAACATCGACTATTTACTTCCTGCTCCCATATTATATTGTGACAACCTTAGTGCTATCAATATGGCTAAGAATCATGTCTTCCATCATCACACGAACATATTAAGATTGATGTTCATTTTATTCAGAAACAAGTTGCTCGTGGTATTCTTTCTCTGCAACATATCTCTGGTCCAGCTCAAATCGCAGATATCTTTACAAAACCCTTATGCGCTGCCAAATTTCTACCAAATAGAGCCAAGCTCTTCATCAGTCCAATACCCCCTTGAGCTTAAGGGGGGATGAAGAGATACAGTCTGTCAACCATGATTTTATCTCCATGACTTTCTTTATTTTGTTTCTTACTCTGTTTAGTATACGTGATTTCCTTTCATACACAACATAATAAGCAGTGATTATGTTTCCATGTATAGCACAATAGACAGTAAGTTCCATGTATAGCACAATAGAAAGCCATGATATTAGCTATGAAACCGTTCCCCATGCTTCTGTAATCTCTATTTAAAGATGAATAATATTGAAGGAAAGACAAGTTAGTTTTCCTACATTTATGCTTCCATAGCCCAACACCTTAACCATGGCTCACTCCATCCATCAACTTTATTAAAAAGGGAGAGAAAAAAAAAGTGAAAGTGTGATTTAAAGTAAATTAATATTATTTCATCTTTGAAACTGGACAAAAGCATAATCCTGTAAAGATTTCCAAAACCAATATACCCGTTTTTGAACTTGAAGCATATAATGAGAGCTGAAAAGGTTTGCTAGCTTTTACCTTGGAAGCCATGATTTGAAGGCTAGAATACTTGACATCCCAACTGAACTCTGTCATGGCCCAGCCAATCCCACCAAGACAATAAGCATTGCCGATGACGTACTCCAGAAACTTGTCATCGTCGGTGGCCTTGTACAACCACATAGCTCCCCACAGCAATTCGTCTTTGTATCCACTCACCGACGCATAGTAGTTTTTCACCACCCCCACACTTTCATCTTATTTACCTCTATACTTGTCTCCAAAGTCAAACAACTCCACCAAAACAATGATTATAAAATTATGTTGCCCTAATACAGAATCCACTAGAATAAAGAGTTGTATGAAATTATAAGTTGAAATCATAACCCCACAAGATCTAAGTTATCTAATGATAAAGTTGGTCTTTGAATTTACCTGTTGGGCATGGTGCAAGAGTAGGTGAGAGTAATGCGGGTTTGTTCCCTTGAACACTATTAAAGCTACAGCCATTGTCGTCGTAGTTTCTTCAGCAAGACCTAACCCGGGATTATTCTCGTCGATCTTGTAAGCTTGTCGTGATGTGGTCATGTCCTCTGGCTGTTGCCAGCAATAGTGGTCGGTGTCACCATCACCCACCTTACAATATGGAGCAATAAGGTTTGAATAATTAATTATGGACATAAAAGCAGCAAGTTAGTCCAAATTTGAATTATAATTAATGCAATGTATCATACCTCTGCCCATAGCACATTCGGGCTAGTATGTGCCTTGATGAAATAATCAGTGCCCCATCTAATTGCTTCTAATGCATGTTCTAATTCTCCGGCAACGGCAATCTGATGTTGAAACTCTATTACATTCCATGAAAGCATGGTCATAGTGAACGCCATTGGCAGTCCAAATTTTACGTGGTCGCCTGCATCATAATATCCTCCAACCAAGTCTACCTACACAAAATTCAATTGATTATTTTGAGAAAATTAAAATGTAAAACGTTTAGGGAGGGATTAATATGGTAGTCAAGAAATTAAGTTTAAACTGACTCCTTGTTCTAAGCCATCAGTGAGACCGGAATGGTGACGCCATGTGACTCGTTGGTTGTAGGGTAAGCGACCGGAACGTTGTGACTCAAAGTAAATGAGGCTCTTTCTTAAGGCATCACCATAATCAAAAGCAAGAGTTCTTGTATTCAAAAAGAGGAAGATAGAGATCAGGAGAAGACACCAATATTTTGCAAATCTTGTAGGTTTTGGAGCTGCTTCATAATATTGATGCGGCTGCCTTTTGTCCATACTCATCTTTCCCTCTAAATCCCAACTCCCCTGAAGAGCTTTTTCTTTCTTTCTTTCAAGGGGTGGAGGGAGGCTAGGGACGAAGGAGAGATGGGAAAAAAGGGAAGACTAGTGAGGAGTCACAATGACTTTGAGTCGTGTCCTCAATCTATGTAGTGTAGGATTCTATACGTCTCATATGCATGTCACTCTTCTTTTGTTCTTAATTTTCACAAGCATGATTTATGCAACAATTGATTTTTAATTTTTTTTTTCGTCTATGTGGAAACGGATAGGAATATGGTAAGACTTTCGAGTCTCTCTCAATTTATGGAAAGATTGTGACTTTTGTTTTTTTACATTAGGTATTTTGAGTGTGTTTGTTTACTAAGTGTTCCGTGCAGTGCACTCATCAAAAACACAGGGCACAGCTCGCGAATAAACATAATCTTACTTCAATTACTCCATAGTTATCCTAATATTTTCATAAAAAAATAAGTTGTTTTCCCATTATATTCAAGGAATCAAATTATTGGGTAGCATACAAAATAACTTTTCTTTATTCAAGAAATTATTTGTTCTTCAGTCCTGCCATGCCTCATTTGGCACTCCTACTTATTATTCAAATTCCATTTTGCTTCAACGCAAAAAATCTCAAATAAGCTTTGATAAACGACTGTTGTTGGGTAGTTATAGTGGTAGAATCATCAAATAATTTAGTTGGAGGCCATCGGGTGAAAATCAACAAAAGCTTTGAGTAGTCTTGATTACACCAATCAATCCAAGATTGGTGGTGCCCATGAGTATCATGTCATAATCATCTTCGCGTGTCAGTGAAAAGTAAACATAATTATTACCAAAACCCGGCATAGCCATGATTATTCATGATTTTTAAACTGTGAAGTGGTTTCCCATCATATATTTACTAAAAAGCAAGCAACTATATTTATTTATTTTATCTCTTGTTGATCAAAGTAAAAATAAAGTTAGATATAGTCGCCTACTCTAGGTTGTTTAAGCGAGTTATTTTGTATTTCTTACATGGTGGACGAATAAACAAGAGTTTGCTATTAAATTAAAAGTAATAAATAGTAAGGACTAGATGTTTTACGTTATGAAGCGCTGCTGGATTACTACAATGTATCTACAGTGCTTTGAAATGTCTAGTGTCATCCTTGAAGTTTTTTATATTTACATCTCTAGTTCATGTTGTTTCTAGTTTTGACACTTTGATCCTCAAATCTTTTTTTTTCCTATTTCGATTCTTGGGTTTTAAAATAAAAGACAGAAAATCATCGAAAAAAGAAAGGAGAGAGAAAGATTTCGATCGACCACAAAAAAGATCAATTTTGATATCAATGGATTCATAAAAAAGACGGGAGTTCGATGAAAGTGGTTTGAGCCTTTAACTATGACAAAAAAAAAAGTAGACTAGAGCCCGTAAAGTTTGTTCACTACCAAAAAATCAGCGAAAATCAATGGAATTACCGACGAAATTTTTTTATTTATAATTTTTACCGATGAAAATAATTCCATCTCCAATTTTGTCTGTATATACTGACATAAAATACCCGTCGATAATTTAAGTTTTTAAATTAAATATTCTTTTATTTTCACATAAAGTAGCATAAAAATTATCAGAGCATAAGTTTTTGCTTTTTTATTAGAATTTACTTTTCAAATTGTGGTAAGTATTTATTAAAAGAACATGCTATAAATTAAAAATAAATACTTTTATATAAATAAATAAAAACACAAACGAAGAAGTAAGATTTAGCTAGAGAAACTTTTGAAAAAGATTCCTAAAAAAGAAAAAAAACTGTTTGTCCAACATAATTGTGTCTCTTTGGTTTCTTAAAGGAAAAAACTTTTTCATGGTAAAAACTTGTTATTTTCTATTTTGTTATTAAAATAATTTGATAATCATTTATCATGACAAATTTTTTATATAAATAAAGTAAACGGACTTCTGCACATACAACGAGTTTTTGTTTTTAGTTTAAAAATTTAAAATTAAATAACATTAATCATTAAATGAAATATAATAGAACAATACTATTTAATACAGCCAGTTAAACCAGATTTGTACTTTAGAACTATGCTTAAGATAGGTGCTTATTATAGTTATTTGAATTTAATGTAATCGTGATTTATTCACATTTCCAAAGTAAGAAGATAAGATTATTAAATAGTATTATTTTCTTTTATTTAAATGTAATAATATTTATTAAGTCGTAATTGCACTATATGATTCACATATAGCATATCAAACTAATTAATAAACTTAAAAGGTGGTGGTGAAATAATTTTTTATAAAATAATAAATAAAGTTACTTAATAATATATAATTTGAAGTCATTATAATCATAATGTCTTCAAATAATTATAGAAAAGATTGAGATTAGGACAAGTCAAGACAAAAAATATAAATAGAAATATGTTTATGACAAGTTAAGACACAAGATATAAATAAAAATATGTTAGTAGTTTTTGTTTTTCAAAGTACTTTTTAAATTGTTTTTCATCTGAAAAGATATTAAATTGATATTTTTTATTTTTAATGGTTTTGATATGTTGATATTAAAAATTAAAAAAATATATAAAAAATATTTTAATGCATTTTCAATTAAAAAATAATTTTGAAAAACAATTTTCATCACATTATTAAATACACACTAAGGCTACTTAGGATCAGTCAACATTCAAGAAAGAATGAGAATATTAGTATGTGAATTATGTTGTGCCTACTTTATTTTGACTAAAAATTATAGTTATTAAACTAGCCTAATGGATCAATCTAGTAACTCACCAACTCATTGTTTGGCCTATGTCAAGTTTTCAAATCAGTTTAAAGATTAACCTAGCCAAATTCATATTGAATCAGTCAAAAATCACTAAGTTGATTGACCCAACCATACTAGAATGTGATCCAACTGGATCAACTAAAAGAAAATTCAAAACAATATTATTTTAAAAATAATTTAAATTGACTCAATAAACTTTAGAACTAAACCTTGGAATTAGTCATTCCCAACTAATTTTGAATATTGTATTAAAAAGAAATTATATGTAAAATACAATAAATGCTTTGAAGTTGATGATAATTTTAAGCTCACAATGATCATCAATTGAAAAGCCGTCACTTGTACCAAGTTTAGAAAAGACGAGGTTTAAAGCTAGTATACAAATGAAATGTTATTTTAGTAATGTTAAACATGAATAAATAGATCATGATTTTAATTAAAGACTAGTTCATAATATCTCAAGACAGGCCTTGTCCTTCAAAATTTGAAACGATTTCAAAATTCCTTTCGCTAATAAAAATTTTAAAAAATATTTATGAAATCTCAAAAAAAAAAATTATATCCTAATTTCCCAAGATTTATTTATAAATCTCTCTAACCAGAACGATCAATATATATTTTTAAAATATATTCACATGAAAATAAATTTTCTTTAGCTGAGTTCTGAGCTTGAGTTGTTCTTGTAAAAACAAGTATCTCATGGAATGAGAAATACTATGATACTTGAGATAATTTTTTGGTTTGATTGATCAAGTAACAAGCATGTAAAAAATCAAGATGATGAAAAATGGTGTTTAGTTGTGTGTAAAGAAACTTTGTGTTGTTAAGATGACAAAAAAAAAAACTCATCTTTTGCTAAACTTAAGCATATATATCCTATCTTCAAAAATATTTGAGCAACTCACCATGAAAGGTGGTATTTTTCACTGTGGTAGCTCTAAAATATCAACATAAACAGTAGTATAGAGAGAGAGAGAGAGAGAGAGAGAGAAGTGAGCTTGTTGGGCTTTGAAAATTTTTATAATCGAGTTACATGATAGCTCGGTTGGGAAGAAAAAAATAAGCTCAAAGTAGCTCAGTCATGCAAGAGATTCAACCCTATTGAGCCTTAGTCAGGTCGAGCCCAGTCAGTTGGTAAGCCTAAAATCTATTTTTTTTTAATTATTAATTTTTTTCCAAGTCTTGCAAATGTACATGTATGGAAGATTTTAAACAGCTAAAAAGAGGGAAAACATACTTACACTGTAAAAGTTTATATTTGTCATGCTTGCACAAAAAGTTACCTATAAAGGTATGCCTTGGAATGTTTGCCATTTCTAGTGAATTCATGAGAGATTCTTGTAAATGTTTTCTAAAGAAGGATAAATTATCTTTTTAGATATAATAGTTGCAAGGACTTGGAAAACGATCTTTAATCCTTTGAGAGACATGTGGTCACGGGGACTTGGAAATAGTTGGTCATAAGGACCTAGAGACAAATGGTCACGGGACCTGAAGATATAATGGAGATTTTATTAATTTTTAGATCAAATATTCATGTTTTTATATATTTTAATGATAACAATAAAATAGAAATTGGATTAACAATATATTTGGTTGAGAATAAGTATTTAAATAGGTAGGCTTTATACGAATAATATATCAACAAGTATGATGAAAGTCCAAGAAAAAAGCAAAGTGAAGAACAGAGTTTAAGTATTTATTTTAGTGTTCAATGTAAATCTTTGGGTTAATCGTATTATTGTGTCTCTCTTTGATATGTTTGCATCTCTTGAGACTATCTTATTATTATTATTATTAACCATGGATGACAACATCTAAGCTAAATTTTACTTTGGTGAGTTACTATGGAGCCTATTGGTGAATGGTGAGGGTAACATTCTGGAATTTTAGAATGCAGAATCTTTTTCAAATAGAAGTCTTGAAACGTTTTTCCTAGTTTTTTTTTTTTGCAGCATTTCCTTTTCAAATAGTAAGATAGAACAATATCCTTAATAAGGATAGCATTTTGCACCTTTATTCCTTGTAGTTATAATACCTATAGACACCCCAATTCCTCACCAATATTAAAAATGTTCATGATTTCATTTTTCTATGCCTTCACACCGAATGGATTCTGGGAACTGCAGTATCTAAGACTATCAAGAGACTTCCTGGAATTTGAACAATTTCCAGTGTTGATTTGCATTTAATAAATATGTATATATGTATGTATGTATTGTTGTCATTTTAACTGCTATCGAGCTTACTGGGAGAAAGCGATCTATAACTCAACAGAGCTGTCGTACGGACAGGGCAAATTATATTTGTTGCCCCATGGTATATTAAAGAATCAACTCCTCTAAATCTGTATTGTGTTTTTAAATTTCATGCATTATGTTTAGTTTCAAGTTCTCCAAAATTTTCAGCAAGTCATTCATTTGCTATGATGTCTGCAGTTTTTGTGTCTATGGTTGAGGTATATCTTTATTTTGCAAAAGTATAACATTATCATTTGCTTCATGGTACCTGGTATTGGAGCGTTTTTGGGAAAAAAAAATTAATAAAATAATACAGTGTAAAAAATATAAATAACATAGTTTAGTGAGTCACGGTTCTTTCAAATTGTAACTTTGATAAACACAACATTTAATAAAAAGAGAGAAGAGAGAGAAAAAAAACTCTGAAATTAAAGCAAAACTCTGATGATGACATTAGATATAGAAACAAGGGATTTTGGTATGTAATTGATATCCAGGTGTCTCAACAAGGTTGATCTGTTTGGATTTTAGTCCATGATGGCCTTTTTATTGATTTTGATGATTGGATTTCCCTATGAATAGAAGAGGGGTGCTTTGGATTGGGAGTAATCTGACTAAAAAAATTGAATAACCGAAAAACTGGAAAAACATTAACCAAAAAAATCAAAATAACCAATTAGAAAATCACAAAACATTTCGGTTCAGTTTGGTTTCGGTTTTCAAATTCTGAAACCGATTGAACCCGGTTCAACTAGACTAGCACTTGAAAAAATAAAAAAATACAAGTATAGATAGAATATTTTCTTCTAACCCTAAACTTAAATCAACATTCTTAGTCTCCCCTCTCTTGCTCTATTTGTCTCTCATCTCTCAAATCTGACTTATTCCCCTCCATGCTCCACAACCATTAAATTTTATGATCCTCTTATCAAGGAATCTGATGTGATTAACCTCTTGCCAAGTCAACCGCAGCTGTTACCATGATAAGTGCCAGATTTTGTGCTCTTCGTAATCATAGGATTAGTTTGAAATATTGTTATTAATTCTGATTGTAATTATCTTTCTGTTACACATATTTTGAATCCTGCAATTAAGGTTCCTAGACTGTATAAATGCTACAACAAATGAATAAGAAATACAGTGTTGCATTACATAAATATTGCAGTGTAAAGTTCCTATATGGTATCAGAGCTTAAAAATCTCTAACGAGTATTCATCTCTTTCACTGTCCTTCTACTGCTTCCTGCAAATGGCAACTTTCAATGCACCTTCCACCGATTCAACACTCTCACCCATTATCACAATCAATGCTGCCACAACCATCAATGAAAAACTCATTCCCTCTACCTTTCCTAAGTGGCGTGCTCAATTTGAAGCCTTGCTCATTGGCTATGATCTTATTGATTTTGTAACAGGTACACTCAAATGTCCTGCTATTGATGCACAAAACCTCACTGCATCTAAAGCCGCGAATTCCCACTGGATTCGCCAAGATAAACTTATTCTACATTTTATTCTCGCCTCCACCTCCACCACTATTACCCCCCTTCTCTCTGCCTACAAAACATCAAATGAGGCCTGGACAACACTTACCCGGTTGTATGCCGGCAAATCCAGAACGCGTATGATGCAGCTTAAGGAAGACTTAACCTTGAGCACTCGTGGGTCTCGTCCAGTTACTGAATTTCTTCAAGGCATTAAAGTAATTGCTGATAAGCTCGATGTCATCAATTATCCTGTTTCAGACGATGACCTAACTCTATACATACTCAATGGATTGGGTATTGAATTCAGAGAAATTACGGCACCCATTCGTGCCCGTGAAACGTCTTTGACATTTGAAGAAATTCATGACCTTCTTGTTAGTCATGAGAATTATCTTCGGCGACTAGAGCAACAATCTGCAAATTCATTTGTTCCCACTGCTAATTATTCTAATCGCTGGAGCCCTCAGTCTTCTTCCAATTCTAGACAGTCCAAATGGCGTCCTCCGGTTTCTTCTTCTACTCCACGTGGACATAACGGGGCTCACCGAAATGGATATTTCAATTCGGGTCACAGAAGGTTTAAAACAAAATGTCAATTATGTGATCAACTGGGTCATACCGCTAAACAATGCCCAAAAATGTCTGGTTCTGATTTCTCTGCAAATTGTGCAGCTTCTTCTCAACCCAAAACTCACAAGTGGCTAGTTGACTTAGCAGCATCTCATAATATGACCCTGATCTCTCCAATTTGACGATTAATTCTGAATATAATGGTACTGATGAAGTGGTAATTGGGGATGGGTCAGGTTTGCCTGTCTCATATTGGGTCGTTATCTCTTAAATCGTCCAATCATATCTTTCATTTACGTGATACTCTTTGCGTTCCAACCATTCATAAAAAAACTTATATATGTTCATCATTTTACCAAGCATAACAATGTTTACATTGAATTTCACCCTACTTATTTTTTGGTGAAGGATCGGATCATGGGGGCGCTCCTACTCAAGGGCGAATGTGAAGATGGAGTGTACCCATTTCCAAAGCATCTACCATCTTGGTCATCCATCACCCAAATTGGTTAATCATCTCATTCATGCTTTTTCTTTACCCACTAATAAAACTGGCAGTTCTTCTTTGTGTACTCCATGCTCTCAAAACAAAGCTCACCGTCAATCATTTAGTACTCATGGTCTTACCAGCACGACTCCTATTGAACTGATTTACACGGATGTTTGGAGCCCATCTCATGAAATTGGCATTCATGGATTTAAATATTATGTTATTTTTGTAGACCATTATACCAAATATATTTGGATTTATCCCATTACTCAAAAATCAAATGTTCAAACCATTTTTCCCCAATTTCACAATCCTGTGGAAAATCGTTTCAACACAAAAATAAAAAGTCTATATTCTGATAATGGTGGGGAATATGTTGGTCTCAAAAATTATCTTTCAGTTTATGGCATCAGTCACTATACTACTGCTCCTCATACTCCTCAACAAAATGGTTTGTCTGAAAGGCGACATCACCATCTCGTTGAAATTGGTCTTACCTTGCTCACCGATGCTCACATGCCTCTTAATTATTGGCCCTATTCATTTCAAATTGCTGCCTATCAAATAAATTGCATGTTCACTGCCACCTTGAATAATCAGTCTCCATTTGAAAAATTATTCAATCAAAAACCCAACTATCTCAAACTCAAATAATTTGGTTGTCTTTGTTATCCATTAACCCGACCACACAACAAACACAAGCTTGAGCCGAAATCCAAATCATGCATCTTCATAGGTTACAGCTTATCCCAAAATGCTTATTTGTGCCTTGAACAATCTACCAACAAAATTTTCATATCCCGCCATGTCATTTTTCATGAGAGCACTTTCCCATTTCAACAGCCTGGTCACAACAGTGCTTCTTCTTCTCCATCAGTTGAGCAAAGCTCTTCTGTGCCAATCTCCTTATCCAAGCTACCGTTCGATTCACCTTGTCCCAACACTTCTCTGGATGTGGGTATCGAAGTCTTGCAATCATTTGAGCGTGGGTCGTCCTCTGCACCGTCTCCTCTCCAGGTAAGTAATTCAAATTCACCTCTGCTTTTAAATCCCAGTCCTTCCCTTGAATTATCTACTTCCATTATACCTGAACATATGACTACTAGGTCCATGAATGACATTTATCAACCTAAGAAATCATTCCTTGTTACCAAACACCCCATTCCATCCTCCTTAGAACCCATGAATGTTACTGAGGCTCTCACTGATTCTCGATGGCGTGAGGTCATATCCTCCGAATTAACTGCTTTAATGCGTCATAATACCTGGCAATTGGTGCCTCCCCCACCTGATTGTAATATTATTGGTTGTAAATGGGTATTTCGGGTGAAGAGGCATGTTAATGGGTCTGTTGATCGGTTCAAGGGTAGACTCGTAGCTAAAGGGTTCAATCAGCGACCCGGACTGGATTACAAAGAAACATTTAGTCCTGTTGTTAAATCGGTCACCATACACACTGTCTTGACTATTGATGTGATGCAGGGTTGGACTTTGCGCCAATTGGATGTTAATCATGCATTCCTTCATGGCCATCTCACCGAAACAGTTTATATGAAACAACCTCCTGGCTTCAGGAATTCTGATCATCCTGATTATGTTTGTTGCCTCACCAAGGCTATCTATAGCCTAAAACAGGCCCCCCGTGCCTGGTTTTCTGCTCTTAATCATGCCTTGACAGAATTTGGTTTTCTAAATTCTAAATCAGATTCCTCTCTATTTGTGTTTCATAATGGTTCTACTCTTGCCTATTGCCTAGTATATGTTGATGATCTAATTATCACAGGCAATAACACAGCTTTTGTTGCAAGTATTGTTGATCATCTTGGCAGGAAATTTTCCATCAAAGACTTGGGGTCCTTGCATTTCTTTCTTGGTGTTGAGGTTATTCCTACTGCAGCTGGCTTATTTCTATCCCAGCACAAATATATCCTAGATTTACTTGCAAAAACCAGTATGGGTGGTGCTCGAGATGTTGCCACGCCTCTATCACCATCGGTTCCTTTATAGTTGGATGATGGTTCTTCATCTGTTGACTCTACTGAATATTGTCAAGTTATTGGCGCCTTGTAATACTTGTCCCTCACCCGACCTGATATCAGCTTTGTTGTAAATAAACTCTCAGTTTATACATCATCCCAAGCAGACTCATTGGACAGCAACAAAAAGAATGTTGCGTTATCTGAAGAACACAATCTTTCATGGAGTTACTATCAGCAAAACATCAAGCAGCACATTAACTTGCTTCTCGGATGCGGATTGGGCTGGAAGTCTCGATGATAGGAAATCCACTTCAGCTTATCTGTTATTCCTTGGTAACACACCAATTTCCTGGAGTTCTAAAAAGCAACGTGTTATTGCACGATCGTCAACTGAAGTTGAATATAGGGCCTTGGCAACAGCTGCTACTGAGAATGTGTGGGTGTTATCTCTACTCCAAGAACTTAAGTTTTGTCTATCACAACCACCTCTACTCCTATGTGATAATTTGGGGGTAACACACTTAAGTTTCAATCATGTCCAGCACTCTAGGATGAAACACATACAAATTGACATTCACTTTGTAAGAGATTTGGTTGCGAAAAAAATTCTTAATGTTCAACATGTTCACACGACTGATCAGTTGGCGGATCTGCTCACCAAGCCTCTCTCCCGGCAAAGAACAGAATTCTTACGTGACAAAATCAGTCTATCCGATGGTAGCCCGTTCTTGCGGGGGCGTATCAAGGCATCTGATGTGATTAACCTCTTACCAAGTCAACCGCAGTTGTTACCATGATAAGTGCCAGATTTTGTGCTCTTCGTAATCATAGGATTAGTTTGAAATATTGTTATTAATTCTGATTGTAATTATCTTTCCGTTACACATATTTTGAATCCTGCAATTAAGGTTCCTAGATTGTATAAATGCTACAACAAATGAATAAGAAATACAGTGTTGCATTACATAAATATTGCAGTGTAAAGTTCCTATACCTCTGTCGTCCCATTCAAAAACACACCTGAAATTAGATTGTTCTAGAAAGAAAAGACCGAGGAACTGAATAAAACAAAAGGTATCCAAGCCGATTAGAAGGCTAGCATAAGAGTTTCCAAAAAAATAATATTGAGGGGGAACTTAATTAGCTAAAACAGAAGAGCAGTGACTTCTCCCGTGTAAAGAAAATAAAGATGGATGGTGATGATCTATGTAGACTTTTTGTAAGTAGTTTTATTTGGGTTAAATAATAATGATTTGATGGATTTACATTTCAATAACTTTTGATTTTCGTGTTGTTTTTTTGCAGTAAAATTACTTTTTTCTTTCTTTCATTTCCCTTTGTTTTGTGTTTTTTTTTTTGTCGGGTTTAACTTCTAAGCAAAGATCTAACAAAAATAAAATTGGAGTTGATTTTCTGAAAAATGAAAGCAAGTACAAAAATAAAAGCCCTGCAAAATGTGGTCAATAAAAAGCCCAGAAAAAGCTCAACCGCAATATTTTTGGTTTGAATCGATTTGGAAAGAAAAAAAACCAAACCGAATCGAAATTAATATATTTGAACCGGTTTCAGTTCAATTTAATTAAAAAACTTGAAGAAAAAAAATTTTGGTTCGGTTATTTATTTTAGTCCAAAATTAAACCGGACCGAAAATGTTCAGCCCTAGTGGTAGGGCATAAGGGAAGAGAATGAGGTCAGAAGTGATGCCTACTTTGTTTTTCATTGTTTTTTTAATCTAGAATGGATACTATATTTATTATTTGTGATTTTTTTTTTAAGATTTATCTCATTAAAATTTTTTCAATAATATATATGATGTCTTCATTATCATTGTTTTGATGTGCCTTCAGAATTTTTTAAACAGAGAAGATAAAAATACTATAAACAAAAAACAAAATTCCAACGATACATTTAAGCTCTATGACACCACAATTATCATTGCTGGAAAAATCCCTCACAACTAGTGAATACAAGGCAGCATCTCGTTTAGCTATTGCTACTTCACCTCCTGCGTATGTGTTGAGCAGAGAGGCATTTTCTGGCAAGTGAGTCATTTGACACAACCGTTACTCACTGTGCATCTTCTGTGATCTTTACCTCACTTCGATCTAGCAAATGGTATCACCAACACTCTTTAAACAATTTAAACAATCTTCACATATTCAGCTAGATTTTAAAGTTTTTTCCTTCCTTTGCTGGAACTGTCATGTTTATATTGGAGACTCGGAGATTTTTATGTTGTTTTGGCAGGACACTGGCATATTGCTTCATGACCTGTGTACGACACACTTGAACCAGAAATCTGTAACAATACCTTAAATCATTATGTTGGTTTCAGTATTTTTCTGGAATATTCACAGGAAACTTGGTTATGAATTTCAGAGAAAATGTGGGACTCCTTGGACTAAATCGAGGTGGAAGTGGCAGAGTTGTCCAAATGTCCGCTGGCTTCGTAACATTCTTCTCTAACTTAGGTTTGTAGCTAAAAGTTTGAACTGCTGTCAAATGTATCACACTTGATTGTCGCCGTGTTATCAGACAATACATTGGAGGTGGAGAGGTCAAAGAAAGATGGATGCCATGGCGGGAAGTTCAAACAGATTTTTTCCACCACCAAATGATTCTGCAATATAACTGAATTCACATGATGCATCGTTCCAGCTTTGAGAAGTAGATGAATTGGTTGTGGTCTTAGCAGTCACATTTTCAGGCCATAATTGGAAAATCACAGTAACATTTAGTTTATGCGAAATCGTAAACATAAAATAAATTTTTTGATCTCAATCTCCATTATACCCCAGTTCGATTAGCAGAGAGTGAGATTAGATCATAAAAACATCAAAATTCATGAATTTTTAAAGAGATCTCACATGGTTTTAAAAGAGGATATCAAATTCATTGAAAAAGAAATTATGGTCTAATTAAAATGCCCAAAAGATATCAAATTCATCAAAACCTCAAGAACATGATTAAAATCATTTTTTATGCGGTATTATGATGCCTCAGACACAGCCAGTATAAATTGACATCAAAATGAGATTCAGCCGGTAATTCCAACTAAACAAAAACAATCATCATTGGCTACATAATACCCTTCGCTGCACAAAATTCAAAACATAATGGTTTTTGAAAAAGATTAAAAAAAAAGAAAAACTTATGTAATCGCAGGAAACGGCTCCGTGTATCAACTAAGATGAGATCCACAGATTCCTATCAGCTAACGAAACATGTCATTGGTTTCGGTCCAATCATAGCATCGCGGGTCAACGCCTTTTTGGCTACCGGCGACGTGGCATCAGACCTTAATTGCTCAGAAACAAACATGATTTAAGAAATAAAACCCTCAGAGACCCGTTCCAAATCACACACACAGCGGCACACAGTAGCCCACGTGATCCCGATCAATCAGCGACCCAAGGACGACGAATCCGGGAGAGGAAACGCCTCTCTTGGGCTGAGATTGGTGGATGGGAAACGTGGGTACGTGAGTGTGACCGCTGCTGATTAAAGTGTCATACGGCACTTCCTATCTTTTGGGATTGCTTCCTCACAGGGAATTTTTTTTCAAAAGGGATAAAAACAACGAGAAATTGATGTGATTTGGAAAAGCTTAAGCTTAAACTGCAGCTGGCAAACCCTAGATTTCTAGACGGGAGATGGCGCTTTAAGGAGTAGAGAGGCGTCGAAGGGTTTATATAGAGAGGTGCAGGGTAACCCTAGCTAGCTGTGGCTGTGTGGTTTTCTAACTGGGTGCTGGATAAGCTGGGCTGCTTGTGTATTTTGTTAGACGCGGTACGAATGGATCCAGCTAATAGGCCCATCTTTGCTTTTCCTTCTCTTTTCCCCATATTTTTGCTTTTAACTCGTTGCTCGTCTATATACATGATTTTGTTTGTAAATTATCCACAAGCTACATGCATTATATTTTTTTTATGTAGTATAGAAATTATTTTAAATTTAATTTTCTTTTCATGTTCTTGATATAATTGCGAGGAAATGTAAGTTTTGAGTTCAAATTTTATTAGCATGGTTATTATATACCCAACTTGAGATTTGATACAGTGAAGGTGAAATTAACTTATTTTTTATTTTTTAAATAAAAAGTTATTTTTAAATATTTATAATTTATCAGACACAAAATACAATATATTAAGATAATTAAAAACTTAAACTTCACATAAAAAAATAGAAAAAATTACACTAAGTATCATATAATTTAGTTATTTTTTTACTCTACTTCTATTTTAAAAAAAAACATAGTTTATATCTCATAGTTTTATAAGTTATATAATATTTATATTTTCATTAATGTTAAAAAATAAAATAAAAAAATAAGCTTAAGCTATTTATAAGATTGTTATTATATTTTAATTAATAACTAAAAAATTCTTGTACTAAATATTCCTACTTCACAACTAAGAAAAGAAAAAACAAAAACAAAAACTCTAAGTCACTACCATCACCCTTTTCTTCTCCCGTGTTGCCATTAAAATCTAACAAACCAGAATAGCAGACCTTGGAATAGGAAGAGGATTTATAGGCTATGTTCGTTTTTGTATTTTAAAAGTATTTTAAAAAATTTTTAATTTTTTATTTTAAATTAATATATTTTTAGTATTTTTAAATCATTTTGATATATTGGTATCAAAATAATTTTTAAAAAATAAAAATATATATATTATTTTAATATATTTTTAAATAATAAGTACTTTAAAAAATAATTACAACAAAATTCTCAAACAGGTTAATAATATTAGTATTGAAGAAATAATTTTTAAACAAAATATGTTTGTGTATTGCAAGCGATAGCCATTGTATTAATTGCAAGCCGCAAGCCCAGAAATAGAAGATAAACTAGTTATTTGACTTGTAGCAAGTTGGATAATTTTTTTGGGTAAAAAAAATTAAATATATTAACTTTTTAAATGTGTTATTTTTAAAAAATTAATTATATATTAAAAAATCTATACATGTATTTAATTAAATATATGAAGAATTATTTGTGTCAATGAATACAAAAAAAACAAATTATTAACAAGTTTATTCACTTAGTTTTGTTGCAGGTCAAGTAATTTTTTTCTAACATAAAGAATTAATATGTAGGTGGTGTTAACATATTTTTTGACATCAAGTAACAAATATAACTATAAAACAAAAAAAAAAAGCAATGCTTATATATAATAAAATATAATAAAATTCATATGTGTTAATAAAAACATGTAAAATCTCAAAGTAATTTTTAGCGTAGCATAAGAATGGAATGATGTTGCTATCATTACAGTAAACACATCATTTTCTTAGTCTTTATATAATAATTTTTCAAAAAACATTATAAAAAAAATAATAAAAATAAGAAAACAAAATGATGTAAATAGAATAAGTGTAGAGTGATAAATATTTAAAGTATAAAAAATAAAAATTAGTACTTTTTTTACAAAAAAAAATGTAAAAAAAAGACAAAAAAACTAAAATAATAAAGATAAAAAATAAAATAGTGATAAATAGACAAAGTGTTAAATGATAAAATTGTAAAGTATAAAGAGAAAAAAAATTATAAGAAAAAATTGTTTTCTAAAAAAACAAAAATTATAATTTTGTCCCTGCTACAATAAAAAAAAATAGCAAAATATACAATTATATTATTTATACATGAAAACACTATTTTGTTTTATAATGGGTACTAGAGTGACGAAACGCACTATGCTGCGAGCCGGATCAATTTTTTTATAAAATAAATAAAGATGTTTAAATAATGAAAAGTCAATCCATATTAACTTAACCAGCACATAACTCAGGATATGAGATTAAGATAAGCCTATCAAAAAATATAAAAAAAATCACAAAACTAAAGCTCCAATAACCAAATTTCAAAAGATAAAAGTAAAAAAAAAAAAGAATCAATTTCAAAAAAGATAGGTTGAAGAAAAAGACTAGAAACAAGTTGGGTTAACTTTACAAACCCATCAAATGTAATATGAAATTGGAATTTAAAAACTAATTTTTAAAAAATGGACCTGGAAAAAAAACCTGATGTTAAATAAAAAATGATAAAAGATATTGAATTAACGCGTGTTAACTTGACCACTTGAGATAACCACACATTAAGGAAAGTGGAAAAAAAATCACAACACTTAAAAGTCGATAATTTAATGGCAAAAATGAAATAAAAAAATTGAGTCAATTCAAGTTAACTCAACTAACTTGTAACCTAATATATGAGATAAGGATACCTCCACAAAAAAAAAATGCAGAACAAATCATTAAGCTCAAGACCTAATAAGTACATATTAAATAATGAAAATGAAAAAAAAGAATTTTTTAAAAGGATTTTAAAAATGATCAAATTTAAATCGGGCTAATCATTAAAGTTGGTAAACTGAGTCATGAGACTGAAAATATATTGTAAAAGGCAGACACAAAAAAAATTTACAAAGAAAAATTCTCAATCATAATTTTTTTTAAAAAAAATAAAATTAAAACAATAAGAATTAAATCTTACATAAACAATAATTGAAAGAAACTAATTAGAGATTAAATTGAAAAACAAAATAAATGAAGAAAATGAAAAAAAGGGGGGATAAAAAATGAGGATCAAAATTAAAAGAAAAAATTGAAATAAAATTATAACGGATAAAATAAAAAAATACAAAGGATAAAAAAATAGCAATCAAAAAAATAATGACTATATTAGATACAAAAATTAAATAAAATTAAATGTTGAGGGATGAAATTATAAAAAATAAAAAAATAAACTTCAAGAAGCATTAAAATCAAAACAAATAAAAATCATAAAAATAAATACTAAATTTAAAATAAATACAAACTAGTAAATACAACTGAATTTATAAAGGTTCAACGTGAATATCAATGCCCAGGAAAGAAAAAGAATGAGAGGTTGAAAAAAATTCATTGTGGTCGAATCGTCACCACCCTGACCAAACACATCACTTAAATGGATGTGCTGCTGCTTTACGCGTCAAATGAGATGCGATCGAAAGCTTTTGGCCATCAAAATATTTTTTTTCAAAATGGCTCCAAAATGGCAAGGATGACGATGACGTATTGACACATCAATTTTTTATTGATTTATTAATATCTTAATAATGCAAATTACTAAATAGACCTGGAGGGCATATAGAAATTAAAAAAACATGTTGCAAAGATGAAAACACCCTCCTAAGCCAACCTTAGATTTTTTTAAATCAAAAGTTAAATATATTATTTTATTATACAAAAAATATGTAAAGACAATAAAACCCCTCTTTGCAAGTCAATATTTTTGAGTTTTTAGGGGTATTAATGTTATTTTACCTTGCAAATAAATGGGAAAAGACAAAAAAATCCTAGGACAAAAAACCATTTTTTTTTTACTTTTAAGAATAATAAAGTATTTTTATTGTACATAAAAAATAATAAACAACTAAATTGTCATCAATTAATTGACAAATAATATTTGAATCTTCTACAAAAATAATTTTATCCCCAAGGTTAAGGCAATTGTTAAGCATAGTGAAAAACAGAATGGTCAATATAATCCACAGTATTTCTCAAACATTTCCTGAAAAACACCCGATGCTTTTTTAGTTTTTTTTTTTTAAAAATAATTGTAAAGCCCAGTAAATGTGGATTAATAGGCTGGCAATGAATGTTAATACAGAACTATTCGACCTCAGTCATTTTGTAAAATAGCTGGAAATTGACAGGTTTAAGAAAATGTAGAGGAGAGTTGGAATAAGAAAAAATATTAATAATGAGAGTAATATAGAAAACAAAAATAATTGAATTAAGTGATATAATATATGTGTGTCTATTATAAACATGTGAATTTAAGTTATTTATAAATTGAATTCAAATTAAATATTATAATTGAATTTAATCACAATAAAAAATTAATTATAAACCGCTCATAACAGTTATGTTAGTCAATTTACATAGACTTTGGTCAATGAATTATTAAATTATTTTTTTAGACTTTGGTCAATGAATTTACAATACTAATATTGTAGGTAATAATAGTAGAAAGAAATTCAATAAGCTGTAATTGGTAGGGTTTAACTTGTACGCAGTAAAGTAGCAACTAGTGTTCGTGTTTGTAATTGTTTGGGTAGTTGAGGATTTTATATGTCAGGATACATTTTTATTTACATGATCTTGTATATCCGATGTAACATGAAATATTCTGATATTAAATTAAAGTTTGGTTTTATAAAATTAAAATTTGGGCTATTTATTTTAAATAAAAAAGAAAAGAAAAGATAGAGTCATAATTTCAAAAGATGCAGGAAACTTTGATTTCATTCCTCAAATTTCAAATATGGCACTTGTTGTTTTGAGTTTCTATATTTTGGTTTAAGATTTTATTTTTTTTAATGTTTTAGTCTTTACATGTTAAAGGAATAGAGAAAAAATTGTTATGAAAAATAAAAGAAAAGAAAAAATATTTGGTTGGCTACATTCTAGCCATAAAAAACCAATTTTATTGTCACTAAGTTTGTCTTATAAAAGGGAGTTCAATTGATATGATTTTCTCTTTTTAACATGATATAAAAAGTAGTTTAAGATCTTCAATCTTGTTTTGATTTGATTTGTTTTAAGGGTTTTCAAGAGAGTTTTAAAATTGAAAAAGTTTTTATTGAGATTTTTAAGATGGTTTTAAAAACTGATGTAAAAATTAACATGGGGCAACGTTTAGGTTAGGGTGAAAGGACTAATCTATTTTTTTTAAAAAAAAACAAAAAGATGAAAACAATATTATTTTGAACCAATTTAAAAAAAAAAAAAAAACTTAACCGGCTTTTATCGGATCGTGAGTCAACTTGATTTCTTAACAAGGTCAAGCTAAGTCAATTCTTTCACTTATTTTTCTTTAACCTAGACTTAGTACTGGGTTACTTGGCTCCCGGGTCGACCTACTAAGCCAATCAAGGTTTTATAATTATTGTTTTTAAGATATTTTTAAAGCATTTTTTTTTGGTGAAAATAAGTTTTAAAAATAGGTTTTTAGAGTTTCTAAACTCATACTCTAATTATTATTTTTTTTATCACCAAAGTTGATCTTAAAATGTTAAAGTGGATGACATGTTATCTACCAAGATGGTCAATATGTTGTCCTTTAGAATGATAAATGAAAGGGAAAAAAAAGCAGATAATGTGTTGTCCGCTCTTAAAAAAACTTAAACAGATACATGGGCTTGACTTTTTTTAGTTTTTATTTATTTATTAATTGAAATTTTAATTTTAATTAATAACTCTCTTAGATTTTAATTGTTTAGCTTAATTTTCATAAAAAATAATAATTAATCTTTTGATTTGTTTCTATAATTTCATAATATTTCAAAGTGATTATTATAATTTAAATTTAAATTTTATCATCTTATATTTTAGATAGATAAATTATATTTTCATTATGCATTTATAAAAATAAAAATCATATACACTTATCAACCAAAATTAACTTCTAAGATAAATAAAAGAAAAGGTATAAAATAAAAAAGATAGTCATAATAAACAATTTGCATATGAGTTTATCTTTTGTTCCTAACAAGAAAGACTAGATTCTTTTTTTAATTTTCAATTAATTTTAACAACTTCCTATTGATTTATCAATTCATTTTATTAAGCATAGACATTATATTTTTGTTTCTCAATTTAAATATATTCATGATACTAAAATACACATCTATAATATTCTTCTCTTATAATAAAAATTAATATGAAATCCTACCCTCAACATAACTTGAGGGTTTAGCCAGCTAAATCTAAAATCGAATGTTACATATTATAACATTATACAAAACACTAAGTCGTATGGAATTTAACTATAACACTGTACAAAATATTATTTTTTTACAATGCATTCTTATAAATCATTGTAGATTATAATAGTTTATTTTTTAAAATTTTCAATTTGATTCTCAAATATTATTTTTTGCACAATTGAGCTATTTTAAGCTAAAATTAGCATCAAATTACATATTGTTTTTTTGAAAAAAAAGGTTGGATTGAAAGTTAGAGGATCAAAGTTAAAGTGACGAGTAAAATACGTGGTGATTTTGAATTTTATAAAAAAAAAAATATTTTGATCCCCCATTTTTTTTTGTTTATAGGTAATCAATCCTTTTAGTTTTCAGAAATTTAATATTAATACCAAAACACATTTTCTATTTCATTTTTGTGAGAGGATAGAGAGAGTATTAAATAATTATAGTGTAGAGGGGAAAAATTATTATTTACATATATTTTGACAACCAAAACAGTTCAAATTTATGTTGATGGGTTCTATTTAGTCAGAAAAATCTTATAGTGGTTGTTTTGACTCTTGATATTTACTAAAAAAACATATTTAAGCTAGGAATGAAAAAAATTATTTGGTTTGATATTGTGATTTGAGTTTTTTTTTTTGGTTTATTGTGTTGCTAAATTTGTTTCTACGTATTGTAGGATTGATTTTTAGGTGTTTTAGGCTTTAAATGGGTTTAAACCCCATAGCCCAAATATTATAGCCATCCTAAATCGCAAGTTTGACGAGTTAAGCCACAACTTCTAGATTTTTTTAATTTAATGCTTTTTTTGTCCCTCAATTTAAAAAATAAATACAATTTCACCATTTGTTATCAATGATTTTTTTTTATTTAACTTAAAATTTTTTAAAAATACAATTTCTCCCCTTGTTATCAACAATTTGCTTTTATTATCTCAGTCTCATGTGCCTAACATGTTTTTTTTTCTTTTTAAAAAATATTTCATACAAAAAAATCACATGTGCATTATTGACATATAAATCTATTAAATAAAAAATTTTATTAAATTCGATAATATACATAACTTGCATTAAGAGTTTAGTTAGTTAATTTAAGTACACTTGTTTTTTTTAAAAAAAAAATTAGTTTTTTTTTTATTAATTTTGTCTGCAACACTAAATTAATTCAATATTTAGCTTTCCAATGTTTTTCAAGATTATCCTTGTAACTTTCATACATAAATCTTAATTAATTTAAGTTGATCTAATTTATTTATTTTTATTAATGTTAAATAAAAATATTATTTAATACATAACTGATTTTAAATTTATAGTTATTTAAAAAAATATATTAACAATACTTAAATTTTTTTCTTAATATATTTTTTTTCGACCAACAATATTCTAGCAATATCTATTCTTGTCTTTTTTCTTAAGAAATTCAGCTTGTTTTCCACGAAAAAAATAATTATTGTACACACACTCACATGTTTTGCACGAATTGGATAGGAATTGAGGATTAATTCTGATTAAATCTTCAATTTTATGGAGGGGTTCCTAACACAATGATTTGCTCAGTTCAGTGGGGTTGACAGTTGAAATTCATTTTATCCAAAAATTGTCAACCTTTTCGTTAGCGGAAACTTTACTTGAAAATTCAAACTGCCGTCCTTCCATCCACGACATTGTGTGTGCGGATCACAAAGCAGCGATCGCTTCCGCTTTCGGGGAAGCTTATCGTCTGGTTAGTCAAATCAAATCAAATATCATGTCTATGGGCTGCGACACCACCTGGGTAGGTAAAAAGCCCATCAGACGCATCGGTGGCATGGCCGATGCTCTCTCCATCGCTGCCGATCTCGGATTTTCAGTCGCACCTCCCCCTTCTCAGGTCAGCTTCCGATTACTCTTATTTTTCTAGGTACTCTTTTTAACCCGACCCGCATTTTTCTTTTGGTGATCATACATTGTCCAATCTGGGGTTGATAGATAAAGTTTCCAGGTTGTTGGTTGTTTCCGTCGAAACCCAAAAATTGTATGGATTTTAATCATAGAATCTTGAGATTTCACATCATTCTTGGGCTCATCCTGTGTAGGAAGAACTTCAGAACTTATCCACTGCTAGTGGTGAAAAGGGTGATGACTTAATTAGAGTTTTGAGGGAACTAACTGCAGTACAAAGAAAAATAGCTGATCTACAAGTAGAACTTCAGGGTCGCAAGGTGAAGTATCCTCATTCATTTTGTCTCACATATGTTTACAGTAGGAAGTTTAATTGATCTAACTTTGTAGGATGATAAAAACGTGGCGCATTTGACACATGTTAGTGAAATGGAAAAGAAGATTGACACATTGTCAAGGATTACTACCATACTCAAGGATGTCATTCAGAATAAGGTAATCAATCTAGGTTTTAATTGAGCGTGTTGCTGATATCGATGCTTTTACGCTTTAGCCCAGATGCATTCCATGATGCCATATGCATGTTAAGTGAAGTGATTTTTTTTGCTTGTTCTTGTTGACATGGAGAATCTTCTCCACCTCTGATGGATTTTATTTTCAACATGATTTACTAATTGTATGGATTTCTTAAGTTAAAACTTATAGCATGGTCATAACATTCACTTATGGTTTCACATAATTGTTCTGTTATGGCCCTCATGGGTGAAAGGAACTGTGTACAAACAATTTCAAAATTCCAACCGACAAACTGAGCCTATATGAACATAGATTTAACAGACAAAGTTTCCGAACCTAACTTACTTGTGACATCCATCCTGTAGATTTTCTTTTGTTTCCAGTACTATGGTTAGCGTCTGGGTGTGCTGGTTTAGGTGGGATTACTTTTACATCCCCCTCGAAGTACAGGGCTAAATTTTCCTTGTAATATTAGGTTCTATCCTTTTGTGAAACTCCTTTCTAAACTTGCATGGGGTTTCTTCTTCATCCATTATTTTTTTTAATGACTTTATTTGTAGCAATAATCTTATGTTTATGTTTGTCTTTTGTGAATATTGGCAGGATCGAATTATAGCTCGTCTTCAACAACCATATTCACTGGATTGCATACCAGTAGAAGCAGAATACCAGGTTGGTTATCCAATGACAGTTTGCTTTTGTGACACAGTAGATCATAAATTGTTTTTATTTTATTTTAATTTTTTTTTCCAGAGACTAGTTCACTGTGTGTGAATGGTCACTTCCATCAAGTGCTATAAGAGCAGCACATTTGATATTCTTGTTAAATCAAAATCGTCACCTTCAGCAAAGTCTTTCTTGTCAAATAGCCATTGGGAACTATCACAACCAAAAACCAAGTCTGCCGCTGTGTTCACACAATATTGATTTGTTGTCATCATGGTGGGCATTGGGTTTTGCTTTCATCAACTCAAAATTGGATCATGGGGAAGATTTTGGCCCCTCAGTGAGGACTGGAAATTTTTTTGAAGTCTATGATCTCTCTATCAAAAGGTAGAAGTTAAAGTTGTTCCTAATTAATAGTCATGGGTCCATCATCCAGCTGAGATAGTTAAGAACAATAGTTCAATGGAGATGTTGGAAATTATTACTTCTACGTATAGTGCATTTGAATGATGGCTGCATTTCATATCAGCCTTACAAACATGAGTTGAAGGTTTTAGGCTTCTATATTTTCCTCCTACATGGCTACTCTATCTTGATTTGATGAATTGTGAATTTCTGTATTGAAGTCTTATTTATGTAGTTGTGACAGAATATCATCATCTTAAATTTGGATTCCAAGATTAAAATATCAGATTGGATGTGGTTTCTGACTAGTTAAAAGATGAACAGAAATCAGTCAGCTACATCCATTTCTTGTCCATCAGGCTACATGACATGAGATGATGAAAACTCGTCCTCATATATCACAGTCACGATCTGGTTGTGCTCAGTCCTAGGTGAAACAGTCCTTAAAACTGTCCTCAAAGTGCATAGAGTTAGAGATTGAGTAAAGTGGGTTTTTCTTTAATGAAACTCTGTTCATAAAGTGAGGAATGATCTGGAGAGAATGGAATTATAAAATAGTGGATCAATGCAGAAAATTGGATAGATTGCTCAAGTGGACCTCTGTGACTTCTACATTTAGTGCCCGGCGGATTATTGTGGTACCTTTCCTCTGTTTCAACAGATACATGGTTACTGAACAGGAATTGGGGGATGAACAAATGATGGATTGTTGTGGCACCTGTCCTCTGTTTCAACATATACATGGTTACTGAACAGGAATTGGGGGAGGAACAAAGGATGGAGAGAGCATGCTGGTTTCTTTCAACTCTAGCTATGATGTTGCAGCACCATGATTTTCCTGAGCACAATAGAGTATCCTAACTATATCCACATGAAGCTCTCATGGGTAAAAAGAAAATTGATGGTATTGGAGTTTGTGAATGCACTATAAATGTGTGCGCGTGTTTTTTAGTTTTGAGTTTGCAAGTACTATATCGATTGGTCCTTTTAATAATTAAATCATAAACCTTGAAGTGAATAAACTGCTGATATTGAGAAAATATAAAGGTTTTAAAATGCTGCAGATGCTGAAACTTGAGTTAAATTTTAACTTTGCATCACCAGGGCTACTTAGTGGTTAGTTATGTTCCTTAAATTTTATTTTATTTTAAATTTTGTATTATGATTATCTTCTATTGCTTGGATGGTGTAGAAACAATTTTCAGAATTGCTGATGAAGGCCGCCAGTGATTATGGTGCTTTGACAGCTTCAGCTGCAGATTTCCAATGGAGTCAGAACTTTAAGGAATCTCCTTCAGTGTGGGGGGTATGTTCATAGAAACGCTGGGCATAGTAACATTTTTACTTGTTGATATTTGTTTATGCTTTTTGGACATTTTTGTGCAATTCTGTGGTCCTGTTGTTGTATTCTTTCTTCTGTTGGAATTCGTAATTTTTTAACTGTCAAATAAATCAACATTATTTTTAGCAATAAATAAATATAACCATCATATTGCTATGTGCGAGTTTCATAGGAACCACATTGATATGGTACTATTGCATTTATTTATTTATTGCTGATGGAATTTGCTTTGTGATTGGCTTTTGAAGGCAAAGTCTATCTTTAAGAATGTAAACTTTTCCAACAAAGCAATAGCCATTTATTTTAATGAATAACTGGAAGGTTAAATGTGTTTAATCTTGTTGAGCTTTCAGGAAACATCAATGCTCTTCAGTCAAATACTAATAGGGATGTCAAACTATTAGGAATTAATCAATATTTCTCTTAAATGTTGTTATTGATACTTAAGTAATTTTGGATAAGATCTCGTTGCTGCTACCTATGAATCGTAGGTGTCATGAATTATCAGAACCTAAGACTATTTTAGCATGGTCTGCAACTTTATTTTTTTAGCATTTGCACCAGCGATGGGCATTCCCCTACAAGTTGTCAAAAATTATGTTGGAGTTAGGTGAAGGTCTTGCTTTATAATCTGATGTTCTTCTTTTCTTAAAAAAAATCATGCAGGAAATGTTACGTCCTATTCCTGTTGCTTTAGCGTCCTGTACCAGATTCTTTGAAGCCATGTCTGCCATGAGAGAATCATTTGCTACCCTTCAAGATTTGAGAGTTGGCCATTTAGGTAAAGATTCTTCACAGAGAGGCTTTGGGGATTCTGACTTTGCGACTCCTCCCTGGAGAAATGAACCAAGCTTTGATGACTTGGCAATCAAAACTGCAAGGAGACAAGAGCTTGAGCGGCAAGAAGCAGATGGTGGAAGTAGTGAAGTGGGAGATGTTCATCAAGTCGATGACATGAGTCATAGAAGATTATCTTGGCCTCCATCAGTTAAGCACAATGGTATTTAATCAAATACAATTTGTGTCGTTCGTAGATTGTATTCTACACACAACATTTTCATTTCAAGTAAATTGTCCATGATATCCTGCGTTGGAAGTATTATATACCATGAAAACACCAATAAGATTTGCTGTTTTGGCTTCTCTTAGCATTAGATCACTATGAACTACATCGTTTGCTCCTAAGGTGTCACACCATTTCTTCCATGCTTTGACTAGGAAATATTGAGCTATATACTGTTAATGGTGAACAGAAGGTTCTTTCTTTCCTCCTCTGCAGCGCTAAACTGGCGTGCAACTTTACCATCTTTTGTTTGACAAAACAAAAGTAGCAGAGGTTATATTTATGAACTCAAGACATTTTAATTTTCCTGCCAAGAGGCCCAGACAACGTTTTTGCATTGCAGATGATTATTGAGTACGCCAAGAGTGCAGAGGCAGTGTTCTTCCTTTTCAAATCCCATGGCCCCTCTTTTCTTCGGGGAGGAAACAATAGATGAAGAAGTAAAACTACATCAAGTGAATAGCTTATCTACGGTTTTTAGCCCTCTTGTTTATGGTTTAAGGGGTCCCCCGACGAGCTCTCCAGTATGATACGGAGTGCCTTCAAAGAAAGACATGAAATGAGGGCTCGGGCCCAGCAGGGTAAGAGATTCTCGCGCTATCTGAGAAATGCATGGGTTAAAAAACAAAATTAGCATGGTATTTAAGATTTTGATAATAGGTGGTTTTTAAAGTGTATTTAGTTTAAAAGTATATTAAAATTATATATTTTTTTTAATTTTAAAAAAAATATTTTTAATATTAATATATCAAAATGATTTAAAAAAATAATTAATTTTTTAAAAATATTTTTAAAACATAAAAGACTAAATTTACCTCTACTTTGCCACGAACTATTGTTACAACCATACTTATATTTCAGCACTTTAACTTTTTTTTTTTTTTTTCAATTATGTCTCCGAAACATTCGAAATTTTCTAATTGATGTATTTCTTCTACAAATACATAACTTATGCAATAGATGTAAGCTTGGCAGTTTTTTGTTTTTTCTTCGTTAGAATAACAATATTTTTACATGGATGGGTGACCGTATAATTTAGAATCTTCGAGCATTTAGAGATTAATTGAAAAGGAGATTCTTAAGAAACTTGATTAAGATTCACTATATAATTTAGGAAGTATCTTCTTGGTTTTTATATATATATATCAAAGTAACCAATCTGACATTTGCCCTTCTTAAATATGATTTTTCTATTAAGCCGTATAAACTAGTGTAATTTAAGAGAAAATGATTTGAATCTGATTTCCTGATTTGAAATTTTTTTTCCTTCCAGGCTCGAAATTGAGATGATATTGGATTTATTTATTTATTTATTTTTGTTATTATTATCAGTATTTTGTTTACTTATTGTCTCAAGTAAAAAAAAAATAGATACAGTAAAGATGGAGGATATATTTCCTAATACTTTTTATTTTGAAAGTATTATTTTAAAAGTATTGGAATTCACTTTAAAACATATTTATTTTATATTTTTATCCTTTATCTCTTTAATTAAATGGTCATTTATATATTTGTCTTTTTTATCCTCTAGCAAAACACATTTCTGCCATTTAAGTAGTGTTTAGACAAAACACACAAACAATAAAGATAAAAATGTGACTGGTTAAAAAATTAAAAATATAAAATTAAATTTAGAAGTTATTATTACAATTTTAAAACTCAACTTGGGGTTGATTTGGGGCATGAATCGGGTCACGAGTCAAGAGGATCGACCCAGTCAATATAAAAGTAAAAGTCGTTATGATCATGATTTTAAAACTCGATTTGGAAGGCCGACCTGAAGCACGACCAAGTTATAGGTCAAGAGGGTTGACCCCAGTTACCTCGGGTCAACATAACAATAAAAGAGGTTATTATCATAGTTTTAAAACTCGATTAGGGGGTCAATTGGGACAAGACTCAAGTTGCGGATTGGGAGGGTCAGCTCGAGTTTATTTGAGGTAACATATGGGTAAAAATGATTAATATTATAGTTTCAAAATTGACCTAGGAATTGACTATAGGCAAGACCCGAGTAATTGGTCATGAAGGTCAACCTGGTTGACCCCAATTAAAAAAATAAATAAAAATAATTATTATCATAATTTTAAAACTTGACTTAAAAGTCGATCCTAGACAAAACTCAGGTCGAGGGTTAGGAGGGTCAACCTGGGTTGACCCATTATATATATATATATATATATATATATATATATATATATATATATATATCAAAACAACATTTTTTAACTGGATCAGGTTGGGTCAATTATTCATCTCAAGTTGAGTCAATCATTCCTCTATTTTTTTTAAAACTCAGATTAATACAGGCCCAAATCAACTCACCAGACTAGTCCGAGTTTTATAATTAAGGTTATTACAATTATTAATTTTAATACTCAATATGAACTAAAATAAAAAATAATATATCTAATTATTTTTTAAAATATGTAAGTTTGATAATATAATACATATTAAGAGTAAAATAGATTTTTTTTTATATTTTTATTATGTCTTATTTACCATAACCAAACAAAATACAAAGATAATTATTATATCTTATATATTACTACTAAATAAAATTATATCTCTATTTTTTATATCTTGTTTTTTTATTATATAAGTTTTTTTTATTCCATAGTAACTAAAATGATATATTTAAATTTTAAACAATCTAATCATTTCTTAATTAGTCCCTTTTAAATCCCTTCTAAAATATTACTTTTATCAATTTTATGTTATTTACCGTTTATTTTTTCTTTATACTTTTTCAATAAAATAGAAAATCTTGACTTGTAATGTTCCTGCAATGCCGGCATAATTAACTAGTTTAGATTCAGAGAAATGAAAGTTACAATTAATTGAGGTTTAAACAGCAAAAAGCAGGTCAAAACGACGGTGAAAGTGCCTCACAAATCTCAACGAGGCCGCATTTATATCTGAAACATACTTTATTGGGACACTACCTTGTGCATAATCAATGCTATCTTATCTGCTCCCTCTTTTCCAATGCGAGAGAGAGAGGAATACTGTGTGCTAAGTAAAATGCAGTAAAGGAACCTTCAATGCTCCATTAATGGAGGGGCTATTCATTTGCATGGATTCATCAAACTCGCCTACGTGTAAGCTCTCTTAGCTCTTCTCGGTTGCTCCAAAACTGCGGTGTCAAAACTCTCAATTTTTGTTTTTTTCCAAGATAAGGATAACCTAGATCAAGAGCTTGTTTGGCAGTGTGGTTGCGGTTGCTTTTCAAATAGCTTTTCGTGCCAAAATACATGTCAATGATATTTTTTAATTTTTTAAAAATTATTTTTGACATCAGCACATCAAAATGATTTGAAAACACTAAAAATATATTAATTTGAAGTTAATAAAAAAATAAAAAATTTTCAAATTTTTTCAAAAGCGCTTTTGAAACGCAGAAACAAACAGACCCTAATAAATCATCTTCCCGACTATTAAAAACAGTATTGACCAGGTAGGATTAAAGTGTTTTTTTTTTTTTTTGTAATATTAGATATGAGTTTTATGTCTTTAAATATGATTATTTTTGAAGGTTTATATAGTTATTAATTTTAAAATTTATAAAATTATTTAAATATATCCATGATCCGAATATTTATATTAATAAAAATAAATAAAATAAATTTAATTTAGAAATCATGGTAATTTATGAAATTAAAAGACGAAAAAAGCAGTCCCATTGTCTCATCAATCATCAACATATGCATGAATGGAGAGTGGTAGATTTTTCAGTTTGGGGCCCCACCCACTAGAATCGTTGTTGCACCAAGAGGTCCAGCTAACTCAGAAACATTACGATAAAGTATTTCTGTATTTATTTGATATTGGATTAATAATTATTTTTTAAAATATTTTTTATTTAAAATATATTGAATTTTTTTTTAAAAATTAATTTTTAATACTAATATATCAAAATGATATTGAAACATTAAAAAATATTAATTTGAAGAAAAAATAAAATAAAAATTTAAAAATTTTTAAAATTTAAAACAAACGGGTTTTAAAATTACATATAAAAAATATTAAAAAAATTAATTTAAAATAAAAAATAAAATAAAATAAAATAAATGTTTTTTAATACAAAATTAAACGGGCTATAAAACTATACAATTCAACAATCTGTCCGGAGGAAGTCCTTGTTTCTGCCTCTTTTATCATTTTAGACTGCAAACATTTTCCAGCTCTGTTCATCCCATCTTGTTAAACTCAACTCTATCTTACCATAACCATTAAGCAGTTACTAATCTTCATATTTAAGGACTTAAATTACTGTTTAGGGATTCAGAAAATATACGTACATGATAAACTTCTCAACTAGCTATATAGAGTACTGATGTATATTTTTTCCATGCAGCATTATACAGGGCATAGTATTTCGTATTTTGGCCAAGCATTTGTTTGAATTTTTCATATAACTTTAAAAATATATTTTCACATCGATCTAATGGATATACGTTTTTACATTATGAAATATTCTTGTACCAATTTACATGTTAATCAACAGTGGTGGAGACAGGAGGCTAGTGAAGGCCAATCCCTAAAAAAATAAATTATAAAATACCCCTCGTAAAACTAGTAAGATTTAAATTTTAGAGCCAAAACTAATCAAATTTAAAACTTTGCTCCCCTAGAAAAGTTTCTCTGCTTTTGGTCCCTTAAAAATATATATGGCTCCACCACTGTTAATAAAGATTAATTAATAATAAATCCTCCTTTCATAGATGCACATCTCCATGTCTATGTCGTACGATGCTTTAAGAAAATATATTTTAAAACTTAATTATTTTTTAGGACTGAAATGTATAATTTTAGCAAAAAAAATTTACCGTGTTTCCTATTTAAGTTATTTTAGTTCCTTATATATTTATGTTTATTTTTAATAAATATGCTTTTATTTATCATTAATTTAGATATATAAAGATGTGATGAAAAAAAACAAATTACTTTAGCAATGTATAATAATTTGTTTTTTTATGTAAATGAAAAACAATATTTTTTCCACGAATTTTTAAATTATTATTTAATATTTAATAATAAACAAGCAATTAACAAAGCAGTAACCATGCCGATGCCATAAATATAATAATATTATATGTATAACGCGCCTCTTTCGGGTTTATTTCCCCAATCTTCCTGCCACCATCGCCCCCACTTTTAACACTTTCCATGTCAATGAAAACGACAAAGACAACGACGATCGCGTGGCGGGAAAGTATCAGGTCCCGATAATTTTTCTCTCAATCACACGAATTTACCCCCCCCCCTCCTCCTCCCCTGCTACTCCTGCAACCGTATATAAACGTGTAGAACGAACGCACGAACCTTCTCAGGAAACGCCTTCCAAGCCAAGCAAACTCCTCTATACCAAAGAGACGAACCTCGCTCTCTCTCTCTCTCTCTCTCTCTAGAATTGAATGTAATCTGGCTGTGCGGTTACAGAAGTTGTCTTCTTAGTCTATGGTTGTTGTTTTTTTTCTGGTTTTGTTTCGATGTGCTTGTCGGTTGTTATTGTGTTGATGATCCGATGATGATGATCTCATTGCCGTCCTTCAATAATCACCACCGTTGATTCTTTATATTGATCTTCTTGCCTTCGCCTGTTATGAAGTTCGCCGGTGATTCTTTTCTCTCCTCCTCTCTTTCATGGAATTCTCATTCTCATACTGAAGGTCCTTCTTAATTAATTATTATATTTAATATAATAAATGAATTGAATTGAAATAATGGTAATGAAAAATGTGCTGTTATCCTGTGCAGTGAATTGTGATTTTGGACCAAATTTTAATGGGGAAAGACGATGATTCAGAATGCGTTTTTCCTTTAACAAGTCTCCAGATTGGGTATATGTTTTTATCATCACTTGCGCATCTTCCTATTTCATCTCCTTAAATTAGTTTGATATTTCAACTCCGAGAGATAATTTTCGTTTCCCTTTCTGTAAAAGAAAAAAAATAATAATTTGGAATAGTTACGAGGTAATAAACATGATGGTCTATTTCCTTGTGTATATATTGCTTGATTGTAGTGGAAAGGAATGGCCAGCGAGCTTCATGCAGGCAGGGTGAAAAGAGTATCTTTTAGGAAAACAATTCGTTTTTCCTTTTTAGCAAAAAGTGGAATAAAAAGGGACAAGTGAAGGGAGAAAAATTGATAAGCCTGAAAGAAGATATTACTAGGTGCAAAATTAATCACTTGATGAGGTGATATAATTTCAGATTAGAAGCATATGAATGAGAATCTTCCACAGTGACTTTTTATGGATAGTGTGGAATCCTGTTCTTTTATTGACGCGTAGAAAGCACTTGTGTTTTGGAAGACATGATCTATAATGGCCAGCATAGTCTATGATTTGTGATTATTTTTTTTCATGATTTTCCTGTGTTTTATTTGATGTGGGCATGAAGTTCTCTTGTCCCTAAATTACTTTATGCAGCTTGTAGGATGACTATGACAACCAACGATGAGTTTGTTTGCATATTCGTTATCGTGAGTGTGTTTGATTGCATCTGAGAACATGTTGTGTCTGCTTGCTTTGAAAATGCTGAAGATTTCTTTCCTTTCCCCCCCGCAATTCCTTCCCCTTTTCAAACATATCATATGGTTGTGAACCTTGTGGTGTCAATCATTAGAAGACCATTAGGCCTGTAGTGTATTTGAGTATGGTTACTGAATACTTACTCTGTTTTAATTTTTTTCCCTCGGTGATTTTAGAGACTTGCAGTCTTATCTCTCAGATCTTAGCCTTTTCGTTGCGTTTGAAAGTGGGAAATTATATATTTTGGTGGACAATCGACCATGGCTGAGAAACCTTGGTTCACACCCAGCACACTTGTGGCAACTGATGGTTACCAAGGTTGCGAAGACTTGGGATACCTTTTCTAAAAATCCTTATTTTCAAGTTTTTCCTTAACCATCTCTGATTAATGTCATTTTCTCATTCACTCAGTCTAGGTTATCTCCTTTTGCAAACTCAAAGGCTCGGATGGGGAGAAAGGAGGGAAAGGATGCTTCTTCTCAGTCCAATCCCAGTAAATCAACAAAGCTTGAGAGATGGTTCTTGTTGATTGAAGTGGCAACTTTGTCCCGGAAGAGGGGTTTGCCTCCCGTGAAGAAATTAAGGAACTCACTGTTCTTAAGCAGTGAATTACACAGGACGCTTTATGGTTTTATTGTCTTTGAAGTTGCATGGAATGATGTGCGGGGTATCAACTACTTAAACGAGCTTCTGGTACTGCCCCTCTGAATGCTCCCTGTTTTGTTTGCAGTTACGCTGAGCATTGTTTTGGTCAATGATTTCATGTCAATTGCAGACTGACACATCTCTGGCTATTGAAGCTAAGATAATGCAAAGATGGGAATTTGATAGTATAGCTCAAGCTGCAAGTAGTTTATCTTCATGGTTCTCAGGAACTCTCTCTGAGCTGCTACAATTGAAAGGTTATCTTGATTCTGCTACAGGTATTCTGTTTCTCTCATGATTCCTTACTTTACAATAGTAGAAGAAAGCAACTATTTTTTTGAATTCTGAACTGTTAAGAAGCATATGATGATGAATAAGGTTTACTTTGAAATTCGGATATCGTGGCATGCCACATTTGTGTTGGAAATTCATGATTCCTGCTGGACTTAGGTGGTAACTAATATTGTTAAGAGCCATTTCTGGTTCACCTATGCAAGGAGCATACTCAACGTGGATAAATTAACATCTTAAGTGACGTCACTGTCTTCTATATTCATGTGGAGATTGCACTGTAAACTAGCCTTCACAGTTGGTTAAAGTGCTTCACAGAGATTTGAATGCAATATATGTATGCTTAATGGATAGTCATCCCAGGATCAACAGCTCTCGCTTTTCATGGAGAAATGCTGTTGGTGTTTTAATAGGTATGGAGGTAAATAGTTGAAGTAGTTGCACCCCAATAATATGTGATGGCTGTAACTTGCTCAGATTTGTGGCTGTGAAGTGAACAGTGGGGTTTAGTAGTCTTATGTTTGGTCCTTAGAATTTGGCCTTTGTAGGATGCTCCTTCTCACCCTGGGAATTACATGAAGTCCAAATATCTGATGGTTTGGTACATCACCACCACCATCGTCTAACTGTTCATATGATATTCATGAAAATAGCTTAATATAGGCCAATACACAGGACTTTTTGCTGGCGTTACAACAGGAATGTATCCTGGATTGTTGCATCTTTTGCCAGTTGGTGAGGTGCAACCTAACTGAGATGTTAACATGGTGCTGTTGTAATTATTATGTTTATATTTGATGGGACTATGTACTTCCTTTCCTAAATGAGCAATTACTCTGTTTAATGCTTCCTGAAATTTTCAGGAGATACCTTTTATGATGCTGAAGAAAATTTCTCAATGACACCCTCTATTGATGACGATGACAAAATTTGTGATGATAATCTGTGGGCTGAGGATAATTCTTCATGCTGCCTTGGTGGCTGTTTTGATGTATTTTCTGGGACCCCAGAAAATATAACGAGTGAGCCACTCACTCCTCCACCCACTGGGCCTTGTAAGAGAAGAAGAGCGATCAGTTCAATTGGAACTAGAGTTGAAGTTGATTGTTACGCTGAGGAAACACAGGGTGGAAATGAAGACTTGTTAGACAGCTCTGGTGCCAGTGATTGTGAGAATGTTCATGAACCTAAGCTATACAGGGATGTTTTGATTTTGTTTAGATTCAATGATCATGACCTGCCATTTAAACTAAAACAAGTGATAATGTCTGACCTGAGGTTACTTACTTTATTGGAAGCTGGGCTCCCGTCTTGGGTTCTCTTTCTTCAGTCATATCCAGGATTTTGCCATCTTTATCGTCCTTGGATGTGCCCTCTGGCAAGAGCTTTGTATGTGTTAATCTCAGTTATCACTGTTCTCATTGGATTTTTTGACTTGTACAAAAATGTCCCAGTTCTTAAGGCAACTGCTTCTAGTTTGTTTGGACCACTTTTTGACTGGATAGAGACTTGGGAGATGGTTTCAAGAATCAAGTACCTGGGAACAATGCTATTTCTACATAACTTTGAGAAAGCTGTTACTTGGTTTCTGATGGTCACACACACCACTAGATCCTTCTTTTCAGTTTTCACACAGCCTCTGGTCGAACCGCTCACTGAGATTTTAGGCTTTCTTCTCCCATTTTGGAAAATATTCATTGAAGTAATAGAGAGTATGTATTCCATTTTTTGGGTTGTGATTGAATCGTCTTGCAGTGCACTGGGAGGCGTACTAGAGATTTTTGTATGGCCTATCTCAGTTATCTGGAGCATTGGTGGGTTCTCAGCTGTTTTGGTTATGTTATTTTGCAATCAATACTCCATTATTTTAAAAGGATGAGTAAATTCCTTGATCTGTTTGTTGCCTTTTCTGGATTGTTTGGGAAATACTTTATGCTCCGATTCGCTTGGTCCTTGCACTAGCTGGTCTTGTGGCTTTCACTTGTGCCTGGATATCGGAAATGATTGGGGATGTTTGGAAATTTGTAAATGGAATATTCCAGCTTGCTGAAGCTTCTGATGCAAGAGTCAGTACATACGAAGTTTCAATGTGGCGTTCACTTTGGAATGACCTTTTTTCTCAGGTTGGAAGGCATCCCATAATTCCTGATTGCATTTTGATCACAAGCATGCAATTATGAAGTCAGTGGTATTTATGTTCATAATCTGTTCAGGTTTTCTGTGCTGTAAGGAGCATATTAAATGGTTTTGTTGCCTTCTTCACAGCCTGCAACAGGCATCGCCTAAGGTAATGTTCGCAGCAGTTAGACCATGTGCTTCATTCCTAGCCAATGCAGTCCTTGATTAAACTTGGTTTATGTGTAAAATGTCTCAATTTAAGCAGTATAACTGGTCAAGAAAAATATTTTCAAGACTGTTCTCATCAGATCAAAGACCTAGTTGCATTGAGATGTCATTCCTTTGAACTTCTAGGAACATATTGTATATCCTTGCAGCACGAAGCACAAAATGAGAAAAAGTTGAAGGATCTCGCTTGGATTACCTTCTAATTGCTGTGTTGGAATTGTTGTTGATTCTTTCATTGCTTTTCTAGCCTACGGATTGTTTGACAAAGCTCTGCGTATCTAATCATATTTTTCTTCTGTTGTGCTGGTATACAGCATTTATAATCACATACAAGATTTCATTCAGAGAATACTTGGTCGGGCGCCAAGGTCACAACCATTGGATTATAGAAACAGCAGGATGACACCTGAAACTCGAAGTCCGGCGGTAAGTTCTCAAAAAAACTTCTGATTTTATGGCTCTAAACTTCAGTTCTTTGCTTTAGATTCAGATGCCAAATTGCAATTTTTTTAGCTTGATTGCTTTGCTTCTGATTTTGCAGTCTGAAGGGAGTAGGAAAATTCACATGAGATGAAAGCTAATAAGCAGTTTTTTGGGTCCAAAAGAGATTATATTGCCTGCAGAGCCTGCCTTACACTATAAAGTGCATTTGACGACAAATAAATAACAGAAACAAAAACGGGTGGGTTAAACAGGCAGGAGATTCTGCAACTATTCACAGAGGTATCATAGAAAGAGCTTTCTTTTGTTTGTTTCGTGTTGTATTAATTCTTCTTTCTTTCTTTCCATACGATAACGCTCTCTGGTTTAAGATGTGAGCAGCTTGTATAGTTATCAAAGTATTAAGCAGCTATTAATCCGTCAGGTGGTGATGCTCGGGACATAGAAAATGGAGATAGTTGGGGCATCACATAGAAACTGAGATAAAAATGAATTTTTATCTTTATTTGGAAGATAATTTTTATAATGGGACGGAGGGGGATAAAGATAGCTCAAGTCAATCTTTTTTTTTTTTTGCACAAACATTTTATAATTCCGATCTCTATATTGATTTTAATTAATTTACCTTTTATTGTAAGATTTGAAAACTAAAAAATTTAAAATTTAAAATCATTAAAAATTCGAGAAATATAAACAAAGAGGAGAGAATGTTGATTAGATAAAATTATTGAAAAAGGATCATCAAAATGAGACCACCGTGAGGTTTCTTTCAGCATTATGTAGAACTAGCGTATTTTCACCCTAAGAGTATCTCTAATGAAAAATGTTATATTGAAGAGCTAAATGAAGAAAATAGCTTTTTGAATAGTGTAAATATAGCTTTTTGAATTATATGTATTCCAATGGTAAAAAATTATTTAGAAAAGCCATTTATATTTTAATATATTTCAACTACAAGCCATTTGAATTATGTGAATTATGTGCATTCCAACTACAAGTTTTTTCTTCATGTATTTATAGAAAAAATTTTCTATATTTAAAAAAAAAAAACGAAAAAAAAAAGTTGTTGGCCAACGGCTATAAAAATAGTCGTTGGCCATTTCTACAGTTAAATGTAGAAATGGCTGTTGAAAGCACAAATAGCCATTTTGGCTATTTGTTTAGCTTTTCGGTTGGAATATAAATAGTGAAGAAATAAAAGGCAAATGAGGTTTGACTTTCCATTTGGCTGCTCTAAGATTAAAATATGGAGTTTTACAGAATGACTCTTTCTCACCTCAATTTTCACTCTTTTTTATTTTTTGTTAGGAAAAAAAAACTTGTTTTATGACTCTCTCTCTCTCTCTCTCTTCTTTTGAATCGAAATATATTTTTAACTTAATTTATTATTATTAAATAAATAATGCCAAACATTATGGTATTTTCTTTTTAAATTAGCATAATAAGTAAATGTTTTGAAAAAATGACACCATTTGAAAAAGATTTTGCGAAATAACATATGTTTATTTTGTTGTATTTTAGAACCGATCAATTTACTAAATGTTATTATTTCTAAGTGTGATAAGATAGTTGTCGCGTTTCATAATAATAATATTTAAATATGTAGCTTAATTGCTAATCTCCTAGTTCTCTCCTTTTAGAATAATAATATTTAAATATGTAGCTTAATTGCCAATCTCCTAGCTCAATTGATTGGCCAGTTGATATAGTTGTATGAATTGGTCAATCATTTTACATAAAAACTATAATTCTATAAAAAAATTTCTTTCAAATATGTTTTATCAGTGTTAATGATATAGTTGAGATTGTATTAACAGGTGATTTTGAATAGTCAAGTGTGAATGTCAAAATTACATAAAAGATTTATTCCAGACAAATTTCGTGGATGACTTAACAAATGTATTTATAAACCAGTAAAATAGGTCTAGACCAAAAAAGAGAACTGGTCGTGCCAGACCAGAATGATGGTTTAAAAGAATCATAACTCTTGATCTAATTGTTGGATTTTTAGATTTAAAAAAATCACCTCAGAGTCTTAAATTTTGATAATTTTATAATTTTTCTTGTTATTTTTTAATTGATTAATCGATTTAACTAACCATTTTAACCGGTTAATTAATCAGTTCTAAATTTAATTGATGTCTTCATTATGAATTATAATAGTAATTAAAATTTTGTAGTTTGCAACTATATATTTAATTAAATTTCACCATTTAGAAATACAATATCTAAAAATGTGTAATTTCATATGTTAATTTGCTTTTTTTTTTATTATTATTTTTTTTTTTTATGGTGATTGCCTAATTTATCCAACATTCTGTACCTTGATTTCGTAGGATGACATAATTGACAGCCTTTATTGTACGCTGATTATGCTAGAACAGATTCTTGTTTGGTTTTTACGCAGCTTGGCAATGCACAAATCTGAAACATAGCAAGTACATCCTCGATCCTTAGAGGATGGAAAGTGGCAGACACCGTGTTTATATTTTTTAAAAAATTAAAAATAAATTAATATTTTTTTAAAAAAATTAAAATCTTTTAATACATCAATATTAAAAATAATTTTTAAAATATTAAAAATATTATGATAATAGATTTTAAAATAAAAAAAACTTTAAAAACATCTACTATTATTCTCAACACATATAATTACTTATATATATTCTTTACCTTTTAAAGTGTAATTAAAATTATTTTTTTTATTTTTTAAAATTAATTTAACAGCACAAAAAAATATTAATTTAAAAAAAAATAAAAAAATTTAAATTTTTTTAAAAATAAAAAAGTACCTTAGCTATGCTTGCAGCTACAACGCACATCCTATTGAAAACTTGTCCTTGCAGACAAATCCGACTTTAGTTATTCTAAAATCACACGCGCAGCGTTGGGTCAAAACTTCCAACTTCCAAGCAGGCAGCAATACTGGCCTGCCATCTCTGACGAGTCCTACGGTGGTACAACAGCCTGGCCGTGATATTTCAAAGGGTGGAGGATTGCTTTTCTCACGCCGGATTCTTCCCACTACATGACAGTTTGCAGAACTTGAAAATACAAATTCAGAAGTTCTGAAATCAAGTTCATTAGAATATGGATGGAGTTTTTATTTCATTGGGTGGAAGGCCGACTGGTCTCCACCTCCATACTTTCCTCTACATTCAAGGAGGTCAGATAAAGCATTCCCTTTTAGAGCCTTCAATCACTGTGATAAATAAAACATGGAGAAGTAAGGAGGGAGAGAACAAGAACACATGGAGAACAAGAAGAGTGAGGAGCCATATCCCAACAAACCAAACATTGCAAATCCAATCCCAGTAAGATAGTACAGTTACTGTCAAAGCTCTAGGTGAGAGCTGATATAGCAAAACAAGACCGGAATAGATATGTTCACTGCCACCAATCCCATGACCCTACTACCACCGCATGCCCTAGTAGATTAGCTCTCCATCAAGCATTAATTACTTGTTTTCACAGCGCCACCAGTTTGGTGCAACATAGCGTCGATCTCATCCCCATCCTCCATGTCCAGCTGCAGAAAGAAGAAAAAATGAAAGGCAGTATATGCGTTAACTTAATGTCTATAATCTTATGAATGTGCAACCGTGTGAATGAGCATGTTGTGTGAGAAAGATACCTCATCAGGAGTTTGCTCTCCACGGAGACGACGGCCATCAAACAAGAAGGCAATTGAGTTGAACTCAACGGATTGACGATCACAATAGGCATTCATCAGCTTCTTCAATTGTGTGCTTCTTTTGATCCTGAAAAATACTTCATTTCCATCCTAAATTGAAAGTCAAAACATGTCTTTCTTTAATCAGCATGTTCTCAAAAATAGGACTCTTAAGAACATCATCAAGCACGGCAAGCTTTTAAATCTCAATTCATCAAAACAAGTGTTAGCATGGACTGGCCCCACAATAAAAATTCAATTAAACATGCAACTTCAAGCTTGTAATTCAAGGATTTACATATCTAACAATAGATTTTCAACATTTAGAAGAAAAATCACGATTCACGGGCATCGACCAGGATACACAAGGTGAGCAACTACTAAAAGCACAAGTTCCTCAAATTCTTCTACTTGTCTTTGAAAGTAGCATTGATTTTCCACTACAAAACTGTCCTAAAGAAGGCAAGATAACAGTGGCACCGCGCAATTTCATCTGGAGTTTCTCCTGAACATAACCCTTTTAAAATCCAGAAATCAAAATATAAAAGAAGAGCTTTCTAACTATTACCAAGCAGATCACCTAGTAAAGAACTGAAACAATTAAAATGCCATTCAAATTGTGAAGAACACTGTAATTCCCAAAGCATTACTCCTCAATTGGTGAACCTATATTATTAGCATAATAACAAAGCAAACCCACACCCCCATTATTTTAATTCACATAATAAACACACTCGGAAAACAATAATCCCATACTAACTTCACATGAGCAACAACCCCAAAACGCCTGATTGTTAAACAGTAAGGAAAAAAAAAACCCAAATTTAACACTAAATTGCAGAGCTAAAACCTAAATAGATCGGGGAAAAAGAACAAAACAAAAACAAAAAATATGTAAAGATAAAACAGAAACAAACCCATAACAAAGTAAAAAGACATCATCAACAAGAAAAACAAACCTGGCCTTTCACTTTGAGATTGATGTGAGCAGACTGATCGTTGGGCTTTTTATCTTCCTCTTGTGGCTGACCTGTCGCCCCAGACATTTTTCTCCTCTCTCTCACTCTCTTTTTCTCTTCGAACAAGGGAAAACAAGAAATCAGGATTTTTATTTCTTTGTTTTACCTTTTAAATTATTATTGTTATTATATATTCCGTCACCGACTTGGGTTTTTTCTGAAAGTCGGTCAAATTATTATTGTTATAATATATTTTTATATATATTTTTAAATCATTTTGATTTATTAATATTAAAAATAATTTTTAATAAATAAAAATATATTATTTTAATATATTTTAAATAAAAAATATTTTAAACTATAATTATTATTATAATTTTAAAAAGCTGAAAAAAGGTTTCGGTTCGAATACGATTACATGCGGATCCATTGGATAATAGACAGAGCTGTAAGAGCATCTCCAATGAGAAATGCCATTTTGAAGAGCCAAATGAAGAAAATAGCTTTTTGAATAGTGTAAATATAGCTTTTTATATTATGTACATTCCAATGGTAAAAAGCTATTTAGAAAAGCCATTTATATTTTAATATATTTCATGTTAAATTTATTTTTATATAATTATGTAACTAATTTAGATATTTTATATATAATATAATTATGATGTTATTAATTATATAATTAATATTAGTAATTTATAAAAATAATATAAAATTTAATGAAATAATATGAAAGTTAAAAGATATAATTTAAAATTAAACTTAAAATTTATTTATATGAATATTTTTAATTTTCAGTTTTATATGTTACTGTTAAAAATTTAATTTTTTAAAAGTAAATTCAAATTCATGCTTTGAAAAAATAACCGCCACCATTTAAAATTTCAAATTTTAGAAAAATGACCGCCACCATTTTTAATTTTAAAATTTCAAATTTTGAAAAAATAACCGCCACCATTTTAAATTTTAAATTTTCAAATTTCAAAAAAAATGACCGCCACAATTTTAAATTTTAAAATTTCAAATTTTGAAAAAATGACCGCCAACATTCTAAGATTTCAAAATTTAAAAAAATAATCCATCTATAAATATTCTCATATACCTTAACATTTTTTCTCATCATTCCATTGTTTTCTCTCCGATCAAAAATATATTTCATTAAAATTCATCATGAATCATTCTAATTTTAATTTTTATGATGCTTTTGATTTTGATGATGACACTCCTGTGATCGCTTTTCAAGTTGTTGCTGATGTGGTTGCTGAGGAAGAATCGAATAATCAAGGGCGGAGAACAGGGTATCGTGGCTCTATTCGTGGCCACAATATTGTCAATCGTAATAGAAAGGAAGGTGAGTTGAGGTTATATAATGATTATTTTGCTGAAAATCCTAAATTCACTGAAACTCAATTTCGAAGAAGATTTAGGATGAGTCGTCGTCTTTTTCTTCGGATTGCAAATGCAGTGGAAGCTCATAATCCATATTTCAAAACAAAGGATAGATGCTCTCGGTGTTCTTGGTTTATCTTGTCTTCAAAAGGTAATTGCCGCTCACAGAATACTTGCATACGGTATTCCTGCAGATCTTACTGATGAATATCTTCAAATTGGAGAAAGCACTGCGATTGAAAGTCTTAGAGCTTTCGTCAAAGCAATTGTAGAAGTTTTTGGTGATTGGTATCTAAGGGCACCAAACGAGGCCGATGTTTGTCGATTATTATCAATTGGAGAGCAGCGTGGATTTCCAGGGATGTTAGGGAGCATTGATTGTATGCATTGAAAATGGGAGAAATGCCCAACTGCATGGCATGGGATGTATACTGGTCATTGTCATGAACCAACTATAATTTTAGAGGCGGTGGCTTCACAAGATCTTTGGATATGTCATGCCTTTTTTGGAATGTCTGGATCATTAAATGATATTAATGTTCTTGATCGGTCACCTATCTTCGCTGCACTTGCTGAAGGTCGTACTGCTCCTGTCAATTATACAATTAATGGGCATGAATATACAATGGGATACTATTTAGCAGATGGGATTTATCCTAATTGGTCAACTTTTGTTAAGACAATCCCAAGGCCATTAGGAGCAAAGAGAAAATATTTTGCAAGTAAGCAAGAGTCTGCAAGAAAGGATGTAGAGCGGGCATTCGGAGTGCTCCAATCTCGTTTTGCAATTGTACGTGGACCTGTTCGATACTGGGATGAAGAAACACTTGTAAATATTATGAAAGCTTGCATAATAATGCATAATATGATTATTGAAGATGAAGGAGCAATGAACCTTGGATTTGACCATGAACGTGAAGTTAATTCATCTATATCAGTGTCACATGGTGAAATACCAGAACTACATGATTTTCTTCAAACTCATAATCGAATCAGGGATAGAGCAACTAGCTCTCAACTACAAGAAGATTTGGTTGAACATTTATGGGAACAATATGGTAACGAGTAGAATCATTAGCTTTGAACTTCTTATGTCATCAGAATTTTCAAGTTTTTTATGTTTTTTTTTTTCATTATGGTTGTTATCTTTTAAGTTAATTAATCCTACTTATTGTTGTTTTTCATTATGGTTGTTATCTTTTAACTTAATTAATCCTACTTATTTTTGTTTTTCTATTGTTGTTTTTCATTATGGTTGTTATCTTTTAAGTTAATTAATCCTACTTATTGTTAATAATTAACCGGAGAATAATCGATTATTGTTTTTTAAAATTTGAGAGAAGGGTGAGGCACAATATAAAAATTTAAAACTACAAGTTTTTTCTTCATGTATTTATAAATAAAATTTTCTATGTAAAAAAAAAAAAAACACTGTTGGCCAACGGCTATAAAAATAGCCGTTGGCCATTTGGCCATTTCTACAGTTAAATGTAGAAATGGCTCTTCAATTTGTAAAAAGCTATTTTGGCTGTCACGTTAGCATTCCCGTTGGAATGCTAACAGTAAGGAAAGAAGAGCCATATTACATATGGCTCTTCATTTGGCAGCTTCGTTGGAGCTGCCCTAAGGCTTTAGGTTCTTGATGGATATAGTTACTCAGGTATATTCAAGATATTTTTATAAATTATAAATTCAATTTTTTTTTATATATAAGTGTGTTAAATATAATGGTTTATGTTAATTTTTTTTTATAGATATTATAAATATTTAAAAATTAAATTTATATTATTAATTTTTATGAATATGCATTTAGAAGTAGATGTACGAAATAAATTATAAATATCATATCACACTTATAGATTTAATTTTTATACGTTGCATCACCTTTAAGTTCTAGTTAAGGTATTTTCTTGCCTTCATCATAAAAAAATAAATTTTTTATGTTAAAGAAAAATAATAAGAAATTTATTAATAAGAATTTTGAAGTTAAAATATTTTTAAATAAAATAAAAATAAATAATTAATTCACAAACCATCTACTATAAAAATAAAAAAAGTATACGGTATATCGGATGTATTGAATGGACTGAATTTTAAAAATTAAGATCTGCCAACCGAATTTTTTAATATTGTATTATTTATATTATTTAACTTTAACAAGAAGGGTTAAATAATATAAATATTACATGCGGAAAAATATTTTTAAACACCTCGAAGCAATTACTTTAACTGTTGATGACCGAATAAACATCTGGTATTTTACTTTATTCCTGTGTTTCTAGGGAACTAGTCACTTTGTCCCCATGTATATAAATTTTTTAATGATGATTTCAATTTTATTAAAACTTTAATATACAATTTAGAATATATATTTTTTTTTAATCAAAATGCAAGTATATATTAAGATCAAAGCAATCATGTTGAAAGACTAACAAGTTCATATATATATACAGAATATACCGGAAGCAACAAAAAAAAAAACAGGCTCCCGAAAAAATAGAAATAGAAACAACGAAGAAAAACATGCTCCCAAAAACGAGCCATGAAAGGCCTAACAACCTAGAGAAGAGAAGCGGTTAAGGGAGAAACCAAACAAGATTTTTGGTGTCAAAGTTGACCAACTAGTGTCTCAGGACATGAGAAGAGGCAGAAAATACAACAACAGATTAAAAAGAGGAATTTTTATTTTTAGTTTAGATTGTTGTGCTTATTTAGTTAAATGTTAGTCTTTTATATACGTTACGTTGAAAGCCGAATAAAAAAAAGCTAATTGTAGAAAAATGAATATGTAATTATTGACAACATGTTTTTAACCAAAAAAAAAATTTAACTACCTGTCGTCACCTAGTATTATGATTATTGAAAATCCTGATTAGTCTTTAGAGAATCTAGACAAGGAACTAGTTGTGTAAATGAAAGATATTAACACCCTCAATATATCTTACATAAGGTAAATTGCATCGTTTTTTTTTTTTTTTTGTGGTTGTTATGGTCTGATGGTATTTCTAAATTCTATTAGCCTACTATGGCCGGCTCGCTACGATTAACAAAACCCTAGTTTGCTAGATCAAGAACTTGGTTTAAAAGATCCCGACTTAAAAAGATATCAATAGAAAGAAAGTTTATTCACAACTCATATGTTGCGAAGGCGCTGAAGTTAGAAATCCAAAGAGATTTGATGATTATTGAAATTTCACTTTTCCCTTTGGTATCCTGAATGTCCATGACTCTTGTACCATGGGATATAAGTTGAAATATCTTCAATTATCGTTGAGGTTTTTTTCGGGATAAACTTGAAATTTTTAGCTACTGTGTCATTTTAAATGATATTTCAAATAAAACTCCTCGTAGTTTTTATTATTGTATTAGAAGTAAATGGATTACTCCCAATAATATTTTAGATCTCAACCCCGTTCAATTTTTTCTTTTATCTTTATATTAAAAGTGAATAATTATAAATTATTATTCTTAATAATATTTTGAATATTAACCTCTCTATAGGTGTTTTATCCTTATATTAAAAGTGAATAATATATTTCTCTGTCAAAAATAAATTATAAATATTTTTGAAATATAGACCAAAACCCTTTGAAATTTTACAAATTGGTTGTGAAATTCATGTAATATTTTTTTGTATTTTAAACATGAAAAAAATATTTTTAATTTTCTCTCTCTAAATTTTAAGAGATGCTTCAATATTGTTTTAGGATTTTTTGCTATACGCAAGGAAACCTTTTATTTATTTATTATTTTTTTAAGGCTTTGTTTGAAAAAAAAAACTCATTTTCTTTTGGATAAAACAACCAAAATAGACTTAAGGATATGTTTGCCAAACAAACCTTTAAGCCAAAAATCAATTTATAAAAAAGATTGAGAACCGAATAAGGACTTGCCCATCTGACCCGAAATTGACCCGATCGAGTTGACCTGAAATCTTTGGTTTAACTAAAAACCAAACAAAAAACCCAAGACCCAAACAAAATTGACATTTTGACACAAAAAAAGACACCCAAGAGTCTAGAATATACATTGGAAACCTAGAAAAAACACCAACAACCCTACTGCTATATTCAACAGATTCGTAACTTATTCCATTTCACCAAAAACAACCATTCAAATATTTTCTAAACATCAAGCAAACATTAATAACCACTAAAAGCACAATTAATCTAGAAAAACTACATTTTTATGCATTAATTAAAAATAAAATAATAAAGACATTATAACACCAAAACAAGCTAGAGATGTGCTTCATAGTCATCACCTATTAGGCTAAAAGAAGTTTATACCTTCAAAGCTCACTAATAACTATTATCTCTTTATGTTTTTCTATTGTAAAGTTTAGCTTTACCACACTCAAAGTTCAAGAAACCTTTGTGCTAAACTCTTGTACATTCACACTTAGTTTTCTTATTAAGATTTTCCTATCTCTTCTTTCTCTTTTTTTTTTTCCCCTTCTTGTTTGGTCCTATTTTTCAAGGAATATTTATAGGGTTTAAAGTTAGTATCTTAATCAAGTTTTGATTATGATTGATTAATGTTTGACCCTCTCATCAAAATAAGAGGGTTTTGGGCTGGTTTTAACAACTTGAATATTTGTACTTTACTGGTTTTGCAATGGTAGTTTTGCAACAAACTTAGTTTTAGAGATTTTGATTGTTTTGTTAAACTTAGAAGACCATTAAGTTGTTTTTGACCTTTAGATCTTGAGAGAAACATGGACAATCCCTGAAAAGAACCTACTAAAAAGGTTTGAGTTGCGAATAGATGAAACAAAATAAGTGGTTTTGCACAATAAGTATCACAATTATGACTGATTGAGTTGATCATTTTTTATGCCATAATGAAGCAACTCCAACTTCAATGTCTTCAAAGACTACCTGAAGTTGGTAGAGGGAGCACACACCTTTTATTTGGATCCAACCTATATAATTTAGATGTTTGTAGCTTCATATTCATTCATTTGAAGATGCCAATATGATCAACCCAGAACTGCCCAAACGGTGCGTCTAGAACATGAACTAAATAACTCGTTTAGGTTAACCACTGAGAAATTAAGGTTTTTAATTTGGGATCTGGCCAAAATTCAATTTAGTTCCTGATTTTTTGATTTCTTTTAATTGCACTCGTAATATCTATCCAACTTTCAATTTTGTGTAATTTCCCATTGCCAAACTCAATGGCTAGCCCCAAAGTTCAATGTCTTTTTCAATTTAGTCATTGGTTATCAATTTGTGCATTTTTACATAAAATTGATCAACAAACTTTCAATTTTTTTCAATATGACCCTAATTAAACCAATGTCAATCACTAAAGCCTCTAATTAACAACTAAATTTTAATATTGATGCAATTAAGCCCCTATTTTGACCAAATTAAGTTTTTTAAAATTTACAATTTAACCTCTAGACTTCAATTTCTTCCAATTAAAACCCAAATTGAATTCAAAAATCAATTGTTCTTGCAATTAAACCCTCAATAACCTCAATTAAACCCTAAAAAAAATTCAAATTGGGCCCTTAAACAACTAATTTTGAATTTTCCTTTTCAAATTCAATTTCCAATTCAAGAGGCCTTTACTTTCCATATCGAACTACTAATTTTTCCAACCTTGTATATTTTGATCCTCCCCAACTAGTCTTTAGCATTTTTCTGAGTGTTTTTCATATTCTATCTATTGATATTAGCAAAATAGTAGGGAAGAGATGAATTTGGACTAAATTAGAAAAAAAGACAATAATGAGTCCATGAATTATTTTATTATTTTTGTTCGTCCATCGATAGTCTCGCAAAGCTTTTCTGAACTCCTATTGACATGAAATTTTAACATGATATATTACAATATGTTAGGAGACTTAGCTCGATTCTACAGTCGGATTGAGGTATATGATTGATATCGTAAAATTGGACAATAAGTTATTTTACGTCAAAATCTTAGTTTGCATACTATTTTATTTACTTTAATAATCATGATTTTTAAACTAATTCATTGAGGACTCCCATCCATAATTATCATAAAATCTTCCTCGGAGTTTTCACCACTTTCAGTCAAAATTGTGCGATTGTATGACGAGCTTATACATGTGATCAACGTTTTTCGCGTGTAAAAATCATAAATTATTTTATTTAGAATTATATTATTATCGTTGTTGTTTTATAAATATTTTCACCTCAATTTATAAAAAAAATTTCCTTTACATAATTATTTTACCTGATTAAGGAATTTATGTGATTTGTCACTGGGTTGATATTTTGCATATCGATTTATTATTTTATCTCATCCAAAATTTAATTGAATTTACTAGAGATGTCATCCCGAATTACAATAATTTTTTCCTAAATTATCATTTTTTTAATTAAACATTAACTTATTTAACAATGATTTACTTATTTTTTGTTTAGGGATTTACACTTTTTTTTTTAAATTATGATAATTATATAGAAAATAAAAATAAATTATTAACTTTAAATCTCATAATGATAAAATTAAAAAACAAATAAAAAAAACAAAAGAAGAAAAAGGAAAACCAATTCACAATAATATAAACTGAGCCCTTTTATTTTTAAAAATTTTTAATTTAATTTAGTGGTTACCAATTAAATAATCTCAACTCAAAATGGTTCTGACACATAACATTAAACAACTAAATACCAGTGATGTTCTGTAAAGAGTACCTAGTGCATAATTATCAGTGTTGGCCTAATCATCTGTTTCCGATGATGTTTTTCCCAAAGCGATAGCATATTGGTACAATGATCCTTAGTTGAAGTCTGTCATTGATCATTTGAAAAGTAATCCTTCTTCAGAATCTAAGCACGCTTGGTTTAATGATCAATAACCCAGAAATGGAAAGCTTGTGGCAGGACATGATGCTGATCTTTAGAAGAATCTCATTTCATTATTTCATCGTGCTGATGTGGGAAAGAGAGTGGTTTTTGTCGTGGTTCACTGTTTAATAAAGTATGTTCATTTTGCTGCATTAACTCATCCCTAAACTGCTATTATAGATGCTTAAACTTTCATGGATTCTGTGGTTAAAGTTCATGGGTTGCCCAGTAATTTTGTGTCTGATAAGGATCCGATTTTGATGTGTAAATTTGGGCGAGAGTTATTTGCTTTGCAAGGATCCTGTGGACTTTTCCACTGCTAAATTGATAAACTGAGGCGGTAAACCAGTGCCGGCGAACTTATCTCAGGTGCATGACTTCATCAGCACCGATAATACCGTGTGCTGGTAGCCTGGTATAATACCGATAGTCATTTCACAACTAAAGATGTCTCCTTTTGTGGCATTATACGAGTAAGCTCCTCCTTGCTTCCGCCTTACTTTCTAGTAGATTCACAAGTTGAGGCAATAAACCACTTATTGCAAGAAATGGAAGTTTTTCTGAGCATACTTAAGGTATCAGAGCAAGCACAACCTCGTGATAAGGATTTGGTTGCTAAGCACCAAACTGCAGGGTTTTTCAAATTGGTGATGGGGTCTATTTAAATCTGCAAGCTTTTCTCCGAGGGTCAATAGCTCGTTCGAACATTTCTTCCGAACAAACCCCGACTTCAGTTATTCTACACAGCTCGGGGAGAAAAACTATAAACTCCCAAGCAGGCATCAATAATGGTCTGGCATCTATGAGTCTTCTCACGATAGGTATAACAAAGCATGGGAGTGATATTTCAAATGGTGGAAATTGCTTCTCTCCTGCCAGAGCCTTCCCGGTGTATAACAACTTCCAGAACTTGAAAATAAAAGTTTAAGAGTTCTGAAACCAAGTTCATTCGATTATGGATGGGGTATTTCATGGGGTGGAAGACTGCTTTTTATCTAGTAGCCGGCCAACAGAACTGCCCAAACCCCATCCACACACTTACAACTGCAAATGGTTTTTACCTACTTTACAATCAAGAATGTCAGATATATCATTCCCTGTTGATGCCCTAAACAACTGCAACAAAGAACACATGGAGAAATGAAGCGGGAGAGAGCAAGCAAAGAAAGAGGAGCCATGTCCCAACAAACCAAACATTGCAAATCCAAATCATACTAAGATAGCTTAGTTACTGTCAAAGCTCTTAATGAGAGATCATTTAGCAAAACAAGACCAGCATAAATATGTCCATTAACAACAATCCCAAGACCCTACTACCACCTACATCCACCAGTATATTAGCTTTCCATCAAGCATAATCACTTGCTTTCACAGCACCACCAGTTTGGTGCAACATAGCATCAATCTCATCTCCATCCTCCATGTCCAGCTGCAGAAACAAGAAAAAAAATGAAAGGCAATATATGCATTAACTAAATGTCTTTAACCCATGCATTTATATCTATAAATGTGCAACTGTGTGCAAGAAAGATACCTCATCAGGAGTTTGCTCTCCACGAAGACGGCGACCATCAAACAAGAAGGCAATTGAGTTTATCTCAACAGATTGGCGATCACAATAGGCATTCATCAGCTTCTTCAACTGCGTGCTTCTTTTGATCCTGAAAAAGACTTCATTTCCATCCTACAAAAAGGGTAGAAAATGGGTGTTTAATCAGCATATTCTCCAAAATAGGAGTCTTACAACAAGAGTATAAATTACAAACTTTTAACCCATCGCATCATCAAAATAAGAGTTAGCATGGACTACCCCATAACAAAAATTCAATTCAAATGCAACTTGAAACTTGTAATTTCAATGATTTAAATATTCGATAATAAAATTTCGACATCCATAACAATAATCACGATTCAAAGGCACAACAATCAAGAAACACAAGGTAAGCAACTACTAAAAGTTGTTCCACTCATCTTTGAAGCAGCGTAGATTCTCTCATGCACAACTGCTTCTAAACAAGACACCAAATCGATGTTCCCATAAAGACTAGTTGCACCACAAGTGAACAAATCCTCACCACGCCCTTTCATCAGGAGTTTTTCCTGAACACAACCCATTTAGAATCCAGAACTAAAAAATACGATAAAGAAGAACTATGACCTAGCAGGCCTAACTGAAAAAATAAAAGTCTCGTTCAAATTTTGAAAAGCACTATAATTCCCAAAACACTACTACTCAATTGGTGAAGCATTATCTGTAGCATACTAACAGAGAATACCCACACACCCATATGAATTTTGCATTAGCAAAACGTCCCAAAAAGCAATGATAAAAAAAAAAAAAAAAACCCCAAATGTAACAGTTTGTAAACCAAAAAAAAAGCATTAAAAGAGATAAACAAAAAAAAAAGCATTAAAAGAGAAAAACCAAACCCAAAAATATGCAAGGATGAAACAGAAACAAAAACCCACAACAAAGTAAGAAGACATAATCAAAAGAAAGAAAAACAGACCTGGCCCTTCACTTTGAGGTTGATGTGAGCAGACTGATCGTTGGGCTTCTTATCTTCCTCTTGTGGCTGACCTGTCGCCTCAGACATTTTTATCTCCTCTTGCTCTCTTCTTTCTTTCTCTTCGAGTAGAGGAGAAAACAACAAATGAGGGTTCTTCTCTTCACCTGTTTTTTGTGTTGTTATATTCCCTTTCTACTTTTTTTGCTGCTACCGAGTCACCGACGACTTTCTCTGAAACTCGGTAAATTTTCCTAGAGTACGTGTTGAAATCTGATTAGTTTTGTTGGTGGGCAGAACCGCCTAGTCCTGAACATATAATAAAATGAGCACTACTTTAATTCAATATAAGATTAAGAGTGCGTTTGGTATTGTGGTAGCTGTTGTGGTTGTGGTTTAAAAAAAATTGTTTTATAAAAAGTGCTTTTAGTTGAGTTTGGTTTGAAAAAATAGGTGTTTGGTTAAAACTATGGTTGAAATTGAAGTTGAAGAAAAAGTAATTTAATGTGTTTGGTTAAGAATATTTTTAAAATTGAGGTTATAAAATAATTTTAAAAATATATATTAGTACTTATGATTTTTAATTTAAATATTGTGGATTTAACTATTGCTATTATATCATGAAATAAATCATACTTTATATAAATATAATTTTTATTATTCCATGAAACCATTTATAATTCTATTACGTACGAGATTCATTCAAAAAAAATTACAGTTTTCATAATATTTTTAGCATGTAATAAATTTAGATAAAATATTATCAGGTATAAAATTAACTCTAAACTATTTTTTTAAAAAAATATATATTAAAAAACTAACACACTTAAAAAAAAAAAAAAAAAAAAAAAAAAAAAAAAAAAAAAAAAAAAAAAAAACCAACGCAGGCAGTGAACAGTGCAAGAGAATTGCACTGTTCACTATTCTTAAGTGAACAGTGCAATTCTCCAGCACTGTTCGTATCAACAGTATATACGAAATACTGTTCATGTAATTGTACTGTTCATTGAACAGTGCAATTACACATGAACAGTAGAGAAAAAGCGTGAATTTGCTGCTTCTCATTTCTCGCGTTAGAAACGCAGATTTAAAGTGGGGCCCATGAACAGTGAAATGCATTTTTTCCTTAACCAGACGGCTGCGCGCTGCGTTTTAAGCATACCCAAACGGACTCTAAATGTTTTTTTCTAAAATAATATTAGAAAAATTGTTAAATTGTTTATCTCTTTTGATTTAATATGTTCAGGGATATACTTTAAATGTTTGGAAAGTGATTTAAATGTTTATATATAGTATAATTAAGTCTCTTGACTTTAAGTAAGAGATTATAGTAAATGAATAGAAGAGCATTAAACTCTAAGAAAAAAAATAAAAAAAATATTTGTTCTTAGTTTTCTGTGTAACAAATGCTTTGAGAATGTATAATAAAAGAATAAAAATTATAAATTATTTACCTAAGTGGTTTGAAAGGTATTTTGAACCTTATTTTATTGCTCAAAAGGTTAAAAATCCTTTTCTCTTGAATATTTTAATAAAAAAAATCATTTACATCAACATCAATGATGATGGGAATAGCCATTTTGTAGCATTATTGTCAATTGTTAGACCTACACGTGTTTGGGCTTAGCATGTAGCTGAACCTAATGAACATATATTTAGGGGTTTGTCAGACACATGTGCGTTTAAGCTTAGCGTGTAGCTATGCCTGAGGGATTTGGGTTTAGTATTTTGTTAAATTTATATGGACTTGAGCTTGGCACATAACCAAACTCAATGGAGTTAGGTCTTACATCTTGCTAGACCCATATTTATTTGGATTCAACATATAGCCGAACCCAAGGGACATGAGTCTAGCATTTTTTCAAGCCCACGTGTATTTGAGTTTGGTGTGTAGCCGAGCCCGAAAGATTTAATTCTAGCATCTTACTAGATCCACATACGTTTGAGCTTCGTATATAACCAAGCCCAAGGGAATTATGGTCTAACACCTTGCTAAACTCATAATAGTTTAGACTCAAAATGTAGTCAAGCCTAAGGAGTTGTGTTAGGCATGAAAATAAAACTAAACTTGCATCATCTAGGCTTGATATTCTGTCAAGGTTATGCATGTTGGGTGATCACATTACATTTGACCTTTTTATTCATGGGACTCTTATGCAAATGAGTTGTGTATAAAATATGTTAATCCATCAGTAACCTCTCATGTCTTTGTGTATTAAATACGTAAGGATTTTGAAAGGTTATCTTTAATGAAAGACTTTTTACCTTCCCCATGAGATTTATCTATCCCACATAGAACTATTAGGATCCTTGTGGCCAAATCACTCGTCCTTATTGGAAGATGTCTCTTAGGAAATAAAATGGAAGCTTGCAATTAATGCAGTAATTAAATGGATTTATAGAGATCTAAGATGACGTGACATGTCATTTATCCAAATGTGAGAGTGAAAAGTTATTTTCTTTATACACAAGTTGTTTATCTTTTTTTTTTCTTTTGCTTTCTCTTTTAATGATCTCTATAAAAATAGTTTTGAAGATTTCTTAAGCAAGCTCTACCCTTTTCTGATAAGAAACTGTCATTCTCGGTACTTCCATTTAATAACTTCCTTTTTTTCTAAACAAAACCAAATAGACCTTCATAGACCTGACCTGACCCTAAAAGTAAATACATTACTTCCTCTAGTGACGGGTTTAGGTTTTAGCTGGGAATTGGAGGAAACCACGAGGGATATAGGTCCATATGTCCATTAGATTAGGCCCCAAGACTGAAGAAGGTGGAACTTCAACGTCCACCTCTAGTAAGGGAGAAGATAGTTCTTATCGCTAGAAATAGCCTCCCCTCAATGTTTTAAGGAAGCTCTAAGGAATAAAAAGGCAACCCCAAACCCTTGAGGATTAGTATTTTGGGCACTAAAGAGGTGGATTTTACCGATGGTCGATAACCTAGAGAGCATGTGGCTAAATTTTCCTTCAATGATGAAAGGATTAATCAAAAGACCTTGAACTTTATACGGGGACATTATGAGATTATAGTCCTCCTATGCATGTATAAATTAGGGTACTTCTTCCTTCTTCAAGGGTTTGTAAGAGACATCTTTAGATAATATATAGATTAGGCCCAAACCAATTGCACCCCGATGGATGGGTGATCTTGTCAAATTTTGACAAGTTTATTAGTTTTGTTGGTATTGAGCCTCCAATAAACCTTTTTAGGACCTGTTACCAACTAGTTGCAGACTTTGATAGTGGTAATGATTTTTGAGTTTGTGTAAGGAAAGTGAAGACTGGTAATGAGGAGGTTATCGTTTTATTAGTGGATTAAGGAGAAGTATGTAGAAGGAAGGTTGGAATATGTTAGGTGGAGAGGATGATGGAGGTTTATGAGAGGAAGGTTGAATTTTTGAGGTTTTATGGTGTTTAAGTTGAAAATTGGTTATGTTACAGAGCGACTGAGTTGGTTTAAGTGGAAGAAAAGGGACGATGATGGTAGACCTTGATAGTAGTTGTTGTTTATGGTAGTTATAAAGGTGTTATGGTAGGACACCGTGGCGTGATTTAGTTTGTTGGCCTAAAGGGAGATGATGAATGGTCTCGGGTTAAAAGGTATGTCAATAATGATGGTTTTGGTCTATTTCTATGGTGGTTTGGAAGTCTCGGGTAAAAAGGTTCTTTTAGTTTGAGATAAGGCTGGAGATGGAGGAGGCTAAATGGCTGTGTGGGTTGGTGGTGTTTTTCGGTGCTCTAGAAAAATGGTCTTTCCCTTTGTCTATTCCTCTAATGTTGTTTCTTTGTTTTTTTTTCCCTACTGCAAGTTCTTTCGAGTGGTTATTTTTTTGATTCTATGTTTTTAAAAAACTGATTGCTTTATTGATGAGAGAGCACGCTCGTTATGGTAAATGAGTTACTAAGTTATTACAGTGTGGGTTTTGGATTGGTGGTCATAAGGGTTGCTTTGGTGTTGTGTAGATGATGGTTTAAGTTTGGTTCGAAGAAGAAGATGAAGGCTATTAAATCAAGGGTTGGAGAAGGGGTAGATTATGAATTGTGCTTGATTTTATTTTGTTGGGGGATTGATGGTGGTTTAAGGTTGGGTAATGATGGTGTTAAATGAAAATTCAGGGGTGGTTATGTCTCTTTTCTAGTATATGAATAAAAACTAAAAACAATTATAGTGTTGGTGCCTAAATTACAATGTTGGTGCCTCCCTTCTAGTTTTGTTTGTTGCCTCTGTTGGTTCTTAAGAAGAGAAATGACTGGAAGTTTAGGATTTCAATGCTGAAAATCTGGGATTATATTTTTTGGAATATAAGAGCTGAAAATATAGGATTGAATAGTTGGGTTTAATTGCTAGGATATTTAGTTTAAATGCTCAAGAAGCTAGTTATAATTGAGATATTGCAATCTTTGGTTTAAATGTATGTAATTAATTTGAGACTAAATTAAATTAAATCATTTTAATTGGATTGAAATCAATGAATTAAAATTGAATTAAATAGATTGAGTTGGATTGGATTGAAGTAAAGAGGACTGAAATGAAGTTATAAAATAACTAATTGGTCATTGGAATGTTTCCGTCTTCTCATTACATTCCTTGTACGTTTTTTGGATTTTTCTAATTTTATTCAAATAGAGTGAAATATTGAATTCTTTCTCAATTTAATCTCTAAATGAAATCTTTTCAATTTAGTCTTGTTTCTCAAATTCTTACAATTTCAAATGAATTTATCCTAATTTTTTTTCCCAATTAAGATCTTCAAATTTAAACACTTGTTGCAAATTCATTTTCAAGTCTTAAAATTATGCAATTTTGACCAAAATTATGCTTTTCGTCTATGATGCTCAATTACTGGTCCAATTTCAACTCCAACTATATGTTTTTTTTTGTATTGTGTTTTTACATTTTTGTATGATTTTTAAGATTTTTTTACACACGAAAGTAAATAAAAATAATAAATGATTAAAAGTAGCTAAATTTATTGAAAAGATATATTTTTGGTTTTTTTTTTAATTTTTGAAATATGTATAAAAATAAAGGTAAAAAATTAGGCTATAACACCTTTGTTCTACTTGATATCATGACCATAATTATAGTTTTTCTTTATTAAAAAGAAAAATAAAGAATATTTATCATGATTCATTTACAAAATTATTTAAATGATCAACAAATGTATAAAATATTGTTTCATTAGTTAGAAAATCATGAAATCTGAAAAACAAGTTGATAAAAACATTGCCATTTCAATACAAGCAATTGAAAGAGGACTAATTACATGGTCACGGAGAATCTAATGCTTTATAAGGCTACTTGATAACTTTATAAAAAATTTGGCTTCAAGTCGTGCTACTACAACACCGTAGATTTAGAGTGTGTGCAGTAATGTGGTATATAATAATTTTAAAAGTTTTTTTTTTAATTTATGAAAATGATTTTTAGAATTTTTTAATATTTGATATTAACTCTTTAAAATTATTAAAAAATACTAAAAATTAATATAACTTTTATATTTTTTTAAGCCAATTGCACTTTAAAAATACATCCAAACATAGTTTTCAATACAAAAACAAACATTACCTTATTCATATAAAACCTTGTTTGTTTCATGAAAACTAGCGTTTTGAAAACCATTTTTTTTTGTGTTTATTTTTCATTAAAAAAAATTAGTTACTAAAAAATGTTTTTTAGTAAAAAAAAAAAAGTTTGATTTATTGAAAAATATTTTATTTTATTTTGAATAGAAAACACTTTTTAAAAGTTGTGAAAAATTAAAAAATATTTTTTTATTTGTTAATTATATCAAATTTAGTTTTCAGTATTTTTATTGTTATATATTTTGTGTTTAAATTTGTCATTTAGAATTTGATTAATTTGATTCTTATATCAATTTTAATCTTTATTTTTATAATTATTATTTGTTTTTTTTATTATTCTTTTCTGAATTGAATATTTTTTCTATAGATATAATTCTCATTATTTTGTTTACTATTTATTTTATTTAAAATAATTTATCAAATTTATTTATTTTTTAATTTTATATTTCTTTAATTTTTTTTATTTGTAAGATGTGGTCCCTTCTTTTAATAAATTTTAAAAAAATAAAAAAAATTCAACTTATTTTTGAAGACATGACTAAATACTTGAAAACATTTTTTAATTTATTTTTTATTATACTTTTAAAAATAATTTACTTTTCAGTCAATTATGTTTCTTGAAATCTATTTTCTAAAAAATCTATTTTTTTTAATAAATAAATAGTATCCATGTATTTAATCGTTATTTACTGCAGAAGCATGGTGTTTGTTACCGTTGAATATGTGCTGCTATTTACACATAATACACTGTGGAAAATAACCGTTATTTGGGGCAAAAGAAATAAAAAAACAGTGACACTGTCTACGGTTTGGATTTGATTTGATCTTTGATGGCCATCCCACTTATTGGTACATTTTCTTTTCACGTTCCAGTTAAGCACAGCTGTTACTTGTCCCAAACCCAACGTTAATCTTATTTTTACAGTTGAAAAGTGTTTTTGTATAATTTTTATTTTTATTTTTTTAGATATAAAAATTAAATTAAATAAATAAATAAATTATTTTTATATATTTTCAAATAAAAATTATTTTAAAATAAAACTATTAGCACGGTAGCAAATAATCGTAGATAATAACCTTAGGTCGTGTCTTATATATTATAGACACGATCTTTCTTTTTTGTTTTGCTGTTGATAAAGAAATAGAACGGTCGAGTTTCGGAGTGGGGGCCACGTGCTTAGTGGGGCCGGCAGTGGCTGCATCTCTCTCTCTCTCTCTCTCTCTCTTTCTCTCTCTCAATTCTTTGCCTTTTGGTCTTGTCATTTAGCTGAAAATAGGGACCCACCACACCATCTCGGTCTCCTAAACACACCATCCTCTTCTTCCCTTTTATACTCCCCTGCCAAACCCTCACTTTCCTCACTCCTACTGCACCACTCACCATTCCCTTTCAACATCCCTCTCTCGCTCTGCTTCCTGAAGAACCCGAGAGCATGGAGCCCTACCTCCTATCTTCCTTCCTCCTACTTGTTTGCATGTTCACATCTGCAGGTATGGAATAACTCACCGTGTAACTAGTTCAAACTACGTGTTTGCAGGTATTATTATTATTGTTGACAAATGTGGTGTTCATCTTGCAGATGCGGGATCTATCGGGGTGAACTATGGGAGAATAGCAAACAACCTGCCGTCGGCTGCGAAAGTGGTGCAGCTGGCTAAATCTCAAGGTTTAGAGCGGATAAAGGTTTATGACACGGACCCTGTTGTGCTCAAAGCCTTGTCTGGTTGCGGTATTAAAGTCACTGTTGATTTACCAAATGAGCTTCTCTACTCAGCTGCCAGAAACCCTTCCTTTGCCCGAACTTGGGTTCAGAAAAACGTCGTCGCTTACCACCCTTCCACTCAAATCGAAGCCATTGCCGTTGGCAATGAAGTTTTCGTTGACCCACACAACACCACCAAGTTTCTCATTCCAGCCATGAGAAATATCCATCAAGCCTTGGTCAAGTTTAACCTCCACTCTTCTATTAAGGTCGCTTCTCCTGTAGCTTTAAGCGCTCTCCAATCCTCTTACCCGTCTTCAGCTGGGTCATTCCGACCCGAATTAATCGAACCCGTATTCAAGCCCATGTTGGACTTCCTCCGCCAAACCGGGTCTTACCTCATGGTCAATGCCTACCCCTTCTTCGCTTACGAGTCCAACTCTGATGTCATTTCACTAGATTACGCTTTGCTAAGAGAAAACCCGGGTGTTGTGGATTCCGGTAACGGGTTAAGGTACTTTAGTCTCTTTGATGCCCAAATAGACGCCGTTTTTGCCGCGTTGTCCGCTTTGAAGTATGACGACATAAAAATAGTTGTTACCGAGACAGGGTGGCCCTCTAAAGGCGACGAGAATGAGATTGGTAGTGGCGTGGAAAACGCAGCTGCTTACAACGGCAATCTCGTCCGTAGGGTTCTCACTGGTGGCGGAACCCCCTTAAGACCAAAGGCTGATCTGACCGTTTACCTCTTCGCCCTCTTCAACGAAAACGAAAAGGATGGGCCCACATCAGAGAGAAATTATGGGCTTTTTTACCCCGACGAGCAAAAGGTTTACGATATCCCATTTACTGTGGAGGGGCTCAAGAGTTACAAGGATAGCAACCGGTCCTCGGTCTCCGGAAGTCATCAAGTTGCTGCTCCGGTCCATGGAGGCGTGTCCAAGAGTACTACAGGGAACACGTGGTGCGTCGCAAACCCTGACGCGGGAAAACAGAAGCTACAGGCGGCTCTAGACTATGCATGTGGCGAGGGAGGTGCTGATTGCCGTCCGATCCAGCCTGGTTCAACGTGTTATGATCCTAACACGCTCGTGGCCCACTCTTCGTTCGCGTTCAACAGTTATTACCAGAAACAAGGACGTGGAATGGGTGACTGTTATTTTGGAGGAGCAGCTTATGTTGTTACTCAGGAACCAAGTGCGTATTTTATTTTATATAGCCTTCTCTTTTTTAAATCTCGCTTATTTTTGTTCTTGCTTGCTAAATAGCGCATGATAAGCTTAATTTAGAAAGCTAGTGCACAAACTTGATAACATGCGCTGCTTGGGTGCGGGTGCGGGTGCGGGTGCGACCATTGTGCGAAAGCTAGTGCTGGTCCCCAAGGTCCGGACTGACGGAGCACGCCGGGTCAGAGAAAGGGTAAAAAAAAAAAAAAGAACCACGTGAATGGGGTCATCATCGTACGGAGAATCTTTCTCCTGGTGACTGGTCGTGCAGTAATTGGATGTCACATGGGCCTGGGAGAGGCAGCTTTGTTTTTACCAGTTCTTACAGCATTGTGTTTTACGTTACCAAGGGTAATTAATAGCTTTCGATGGTAAAATAGTCAAACGTGAAAGGTGACATTGTCACTTAGTGCATAAATATTAAGATCAACTGGTGACTTTGCTTTTGTTGGTTTCCTTGCTTTCTTTTTCTATACATATTCTAATGAAAAAGAGTGTTCGTTGTTGCAGAGTTTGGGCAGTGCGAGTTTCCCACACGATATTGAAGAGAATTCTGAAGCGCAAGGGTTTGGATCGACACAATTGAAGGCTAGTTTGACTGTAGTTGTTCTTTTTTTTCTTTTTTCTTTTTTTTTGGGGGGGGGGGGTGTTCATTGTATTTATTCTGCAGAAGTTGGAGCTGGTAGACAAATTATTTTGAGTAGGTTTTCTGTGTAATTATATAGTCCAAAATGTTCCTATCTTGCTTACTATTTATTGAAGGCTCATTGATGGCTTGTTTTTAACTCTCTTCCTGGCTCCTCAAATGGGGAATTTGCTGCTGTATTTACCTTTACTTCTGCCTGTGTGCAGAAGAAGCAAGCAACAACTGCAAGTTCTTGTAGTGCTAAAGTGGTAGGAGGTATTTTGATCATGGAGGGCAGGGTACTGTTGAACGCAGAAGTCTTCCCAATTCCCATTCCATAAATAGATCGATGGTGAGATGTAATTGGTAATTCGTGCTTGGATAAGATAAAAAATACAGGGCTCCATAAAACTTACATTGGGATCAGTATATAAACCCTCTTCGATCGTGCAGTTAATCATAACATATTTTCATGCAGTAATGGGATTGCTGATATGTACTCTTGATGCCTTGTTTATGGAGGTATTCTTTTGCTTCGGTTCGAATATAAACAAAGTATAATGAAGGATCCTTCCTGATATATCTATCTAATTTTGAAGAATTGTCAATTCTTGAATTCAATTTAGTTTTTGTTTTTGTCTAAATATTCGCTGTACACATTATTAGTATATCACACATAATTCTTATATGAGGTTGAGAGATTGAAATATGAGTTAAAATACAAGTTCATAAATCAGAAGCTGTTGACCTCATGACTTAGATATGAGATCATGAATCAGAAACGATTGAACTTTATTCCAAATATGAGTTCTCTAGACAATTCTCCTTTAATATTGTAATCAAATTCTTGAATTCAACATTAACGGTAAAATACAAATGAAAATATTGATGGAAAAAATATCATTTATAAATTATAGTGATATTTACCGGACATTGTTATTTCCATCAATATCACCGGATATAAATTTGTTATTGGTGAATCCCAAGGAAATCAAGGAGAAAATCAAGGAATGAAGAAAAAAATGGATAGGTATTCCCATATTAATTCTATATATATATAGAAAAAAATGATATGTAGTATTATAGATAAAATTGTTGATGAAATATAACAATAATTAATATCTATCAATGAATTCAACAATAATATTTCAGTTATAACTTGTTACATCCCCTCCCCCACCTCATCTATTTCTCCTTTCTTTTTTTTTACCTGCAGAAAACAGCCCCCCCCCCCCCCTCCCTCCCCCACATATCAAGCTACTATTATTACAAATCCAGCTAACCCAACTTTTAAATGGTAATATCCTTATTCTAGTTTAATTTTTTTTTGAAGATCTATCACATCAAATTAGTAAACCTATTTATTTTTATTGTAACCTGTTTTTTTTACATAGTATATATAGTTTTTTTTTTATTTACTTGTTTTATAGCATTTTCTTTTAGAAATTTGTTAGGGTTTGTTTGACATTTTAAAAAAATTGTATTTGTTTGTCATCTAATAAAATTAAGTTTGATTTTGTAATTTAGGTATTTTTTAATAAAATAAATAATGGGTTATTTAATGTGTACGTTTTATATTTTGTCAATTTTATTGTTTAAGTTCAAAATTTAGATAAATTTGGAGAAATTTAATTTTTTTTTGAGAAAATTGATAATCATTAAATGATACTATTAAAATAGATTGAATAATTTTAACTTCAATCAATGATAACTAATTAACTGGTACCAATAATTTATTTAGTTAAAATTATTAATTAAAACATATTATCATTAATATTCTATATAGGTTTCATATAAATAATGGATATATTAAGCTTCACCTGAAGTGATAAGATGGATAAATTAGTGTCATGAGGTTGATGGTTTTATTAAATACAAACTATCTAATCTGAAAAATATTAGTGGAGGTGGTATTTTTTCAATCTTGATGTTATTACAATACATTTTCTACAAAAAAATATTTATGTTTGTTGGCACATGGAGAACCATATATTTCTTATAAGATCATAGTAGAAAGGATTGTTAGGTTAATTTCTAGTTTTAGTAACGTGCATGAAGTTATAAATGATAATAATAATCATTATGATAGTAATTATGGATGTAATAAAAATAAATTAGAGTTATACAAATAAATATTTAATTATAGATAAAACCCAAATACAGACCCAATCATATTTTTACTGTACAAGTATTCACCATCTAAACAAGAAAACTAAAAGTATTAATATTAAATATATTAAAGTACAATTGAGTTGTTAGGATGATTCTAGCAAACGGTTTTAGCGCTCAGTCAACGAAAATTACGAGAATTAGCGAAGCCTACAGGTAACGAGAGTCTCAAGGCATTTGCTGTTGCCTCCACCATCAAAATTTTGGTAGAATTTATTCCTATCATCCTCGAAACAAGAATTTTCCTTCCGAGCTGAAGAATCCCAAGTATCATTCAAGAAATTCACAAAGAAGAGAGAATTTTATTCGTGGAAAACAGAAAGTGAAACAAATTAGGGTTTGTAGGGAAAATTAAGGATTGCTGTTTAACACCATGCCTAGCAAATTAAGGAAGGCTATCGGTGCTGTGAAAGACAAAACCAGCATTAGCCTTGCCAAGGTTTCTAGCACCAATACATCAAACCTCGAAGTCTTGATTCTTAAGGCCACCAGACACGACGAAGTGCCAGTTGATGAACGCTACGTTACCGAAGCGCTAAGCCTGATCTCCTCCAATAAAGTCTACGCAGCTGTCTGTGCCCAAGCTCTGGCCAAGAGGATCGGTAAGACACGAAATTGGATCGTTGCTCTCAAGTCTCTGATGCTTGTTCTCCGAATTTTCCAGGATGGTGATCCTTACTTCCCCAAAGAGGTCCTTGTTGCAATGAAGCGTGGAGCGAAGATTCTCAATATTTCAAGCTTTCGAGACGACTCCAAATCAAAACCGTGGGACTACACTGCCTTTGTTCGAACATTTGCTCTGTATCTTGACGAGCGGTTGGATTGCTTCCTCACCGGTAAACTTCAAAGAAGATTTACAAACCGAGAGCGGGAAAACAGCCATCCGAGAAGCAGACGCAGCAACGATTCAGTTTCTGAAATGAAGCCGGCGATGTTGCTGGAAAAGCTCTCCTACTGGCAAAAATTGCTTGATAGAGCAGTTGCAACTAGACCAACGGGTGCAGCTAAGGCAAACAGATTGGTGCAGATTTCTTTGTATGCAATCGTTCGAGAGAGTTTTGATCTCTATCGTGATGTTTCCGATGGACTTGCGTTTCTTCTAGATAGTTTCTTTCAGTTACAGCCACAGTATTGTGTCAATGCCTTCCAAACTTGTGTCATGGCCTCAAAACAATTTGAAGAGCTATGCTCCTTTTACGATTTGTGTAAAAGCCTTGGGGTTGGACGCACTTCTGAGTACCCAAGTGTGCAGACGATATCACAAGAGCTTATAGAAACATTACAAGAATTCTTAAGAGATCAGTCCTCCTTCCCTACAAATGGTAGATCGCCAGCACATTTGCTTCTTCCATCACCGCCGAACAACGATGCTTCTTCAAGCACTGATAGGTATGGCGGGTGGGAAGAATCTTCAGAGAAAGGATCTGAATTTGGCTCACAATGCACCTCACTGGAGGATCTCATGAGTGCAATGGATATGGGAACGAGCCCATCGATGTCCACTGATCACTATTTGGAGCAGTTTGAGAAACGATCTCAGACTGAAGATATCCTTAGCACTGCTGATTCTAGCTCGATTCATTCATCAGCCATTGATCAAGGAGCAATAAGTGCGACAAATAGTGTTTTTGATCTCGTATCTTTGGATGGCTGGCCACCGGAAGACCAGCACCAAGAGCAAGAGCAAGAACAAGAACCAGAACCAGAACCAGAACCAGAACCAGAACCAAGTAAGCGAACCTCAGTATTGGACTCCAACACTGGTCTAAGCGATTGTTGGGAGGCTGTCCTAGCAGAGACAGCAAACCAGTCAATGCAAGCATCACCAGATCCAACCATTGGATTCGAGCCCTACGCCGTGAGCAATTTCTTTGATCATGGTTCAGCTCATGTAGACAGTGGATTTGAGCCCCCGATCATGGACAATACCATTGATCAAGCTTCGCTGCCAGATCACCAATACAATCCATTTTTAGAAGATACAACTGAAATACCAGCAAGTGTTGCCACCACAGACAGCCAATCAAAATGTCCAGTCAGTGAGATGTTTTCGGTCGCCCCTACATTTCAGGCAACCCCAACCTTCAGCGAGCAAAATCCTGATACGGCGGCAGGATTGCACAATCAAGACGATCCGTTTGCACCATGCCTTGCTACAATGGCTGCTGGACATGTATCTAATGTTTCCATGGATCAACAAAGTCTGTTGCAACAGCAACAACTCTGGCTGCAGAACCAGGACAAGATCATAGCAAAGAATATGTCTTGATAATCGAAACGGAAGCATGGAATGCCGCAAACTTTAATTTTTTGTGATTTTGTATAGCTAACAAAGTCGATCAGCCTTTCCTCGTTTTTTTGTTTTTTTGGCAAAAACCAAGCACAACAACTAGAGTCATGGCATGGTGTAAATAATTTTAAACTGGGATTCGATAGGAAAATAATCATTTTTGTACTTTGTTTTTTTTTTTTTTACACAGTGTCTAGAAAAGATAAATTAAAGATTTTCGAGTTCTAAAGTTACAATTAGAAAAAATTCTATGATATTTTTATTAAATTTAAATAATAATTTGGATCTTCTAAAAATCAAATAGACATTTTAATCATTTATAGAAACTAATTTCCAATTAAAACTTTCACAACTAATAAAATCCATCTAGTTTTAGGATTTCTAAATAATAAAATATCAATTAAATTACAATTCTTAAACTAAGTAGGTAACAAATATTAAAATCCAAAATTAACTAAAAAATTAAATAAAATAAAAGAACAATAACTTCAGACTTCATATCATTTGTCTTTTGTATTTCTTTGAGGCCATTTTTTATGGCTTCACCTTGTTAATCTAGCCCATTAACTCCTGGGATAATTGTTTCTCTATTTACATTGTTTTTTTATTTTTTGGCATGATGATTTACAATTAAACCTTGAATTTTCTCTAAAATTACAGTTTAATTTTTAAGCATTTTTTAAATCCTTCCCGGTTGTTTTTTTTCACGTTGCTAGTCTTTATTTTATTTTTTGTTTTTATTTTTTAAAAAATAAATGTTAAAAATAACCCAAAAATAAATTATAACAGATAATATAAAGATTGGTTATAGGTATTCATTACAATTCCTAAAGAGCAATTACTCTTTAGACTAACATTATTTTTCTTTATTTACATGTTCACGGTTATGACAAACAATACTTTGAAGCTTTTTCAAATAATTGAGAAAAATAAAAATGTTTTTAAAGCTAAGTTCCAATGAGGAATTAAGGTAACAAGCATTAGAAAAGAGCAATTATATTAACCGAGAATGATTTTGTACATACAATGAGGCATTTCCCATGGTTTAAAACGATGAGCTAAATAACACAACAAGAAAAACCTTAGGTAGCATTTGGTTATTGTTTTAGACAGAAAAACTTTGATAATTGGGATAGAGGAAACATGACAAAACATGAGACGAAGAGATAATTATATTTGGTAGTGGTGTATAAGATATTGTGATTGTCTTTATATTGTGTTTGGTTTATGGTAGACAAAACATAATAAAATCTATTTAACTTTTAATATGTATTTCTATCAAACTTATATATTTTTAAAAATATATAGTTAGGTATTGTTTTACCTTAATTTTTATTAAGCTTTGAAATAAATAATAATATAATAACGTTAGTTATAAAACTCGGATATACCTATTAGGTCAATCTGAGACCCAATTGACTTGGGACCTAAAGAAAATAGAGGAAGAATTGAGTTAGTCTAACTCAGTCAAGACCTTGGGTCGACCAATGATCTGTTCACCAAGGGTAAAACTCAAGTAAAATAGCCATTGATTTTTTTTTTTACCAAGAAAACATTGTTTTGATCTTTTTAATTCTTTTTTGTTGGGTTAACCTAGGTTACAACCCAAGTTGACCCTCCCTCCTTATGACTCGATTTTTGCCCTCATATTAGGTTTTAAAACTATGATTATAATCCCAAACATTTTATAGTTTAGTAAAAATTATATTTGTTTTCCAAGTCTTGAAAAATTATAGTTTGGATCCTATTTTTACTATGCAGGTAACAATTTTCGGTAGCGTTTGTTTAGGAGGTTGTGTCTATATTTTGCTTAAAATGCAGATGCAACATGTTTGGTAATGAAAAAAATGTAGTTTACTGTTCATGGATTCCATGGTAATTTGTGTTTGAAACGCAGGGGAAGGAAACTAGCTCCTTGCTGCTTTTTGCGTGGATGAAGTTCATTGAACAATGGAGACATGCTTCACTGTTCTGGCCGGACTTGATCCGGTTCAAAGCTCAAAATGCATTGAACTAGGTTCAACCCAGTAAAATAAAAAAAAGTATTTTTTACAATAACACTATGTAGCCACAGTATTGTGTCAATGCCTTCCAAACTTGTGTCATGGCCTCAAAACAATTTGAAGAGCTATGCTCCTTCTACGATTTGTGTAAGAGCCTTGGGGTTGGACGAACTTCTGAGTACCCAAGCGTGCAGACGATATCACAAGAGCTTATAGAAACATTACAAGAATTCTTAAGAGATCAGTCTTCCTTCCCTACAAATGGTAGATCGCCAGCACATTTGCTTCTTCCATCACCACCGAACAACGATGCTTCTTCAAGCACTGATAGGTATGGCGGGTGGGAAGAATCTTCAGAGAAAGGATCTGAATTTGGCTCACAATGCACCTCCCTGGAGGATCTCATGAGTGCAACGGATATGGGAACGAGCCCATCGATGTCCACTGATCACTATTTGGAGCAGTTTGAGAAACGATCTCAGACTGAAGATATCCTTAGCACTGCTGATTCTAGCTCGATTCATTCATCAGCCATTGATCAAGGAGCAATAAGTGCGACAAATAGTGTTTTTGATCTCGTATCTTTGGATGGCTGGCCACCAGAAGACCAACACCAAAACCAAGAGCAAGAACCAGAATCAGAACCAGGTAAGCGAACCTCAGCATTGGACTCCAACACTGGTCTAAGCGATTGTTGGGAGGCTGTCCTAGCAGAGACAGCAAACCAGTCAATGCAAGCATCACCAGATCCAACCATTGGATTTGAGCCCTACGCCGTGAGCAATTTCTTTGATCATGGTTCAGCTCATGTAGACAGTGGATTTGAGCCCCCGATCATGGACAATATCGTTGATCAAGCTTCGCTGCCAGATCACCAATACAATCCATTTTTAGAAGATACAACTGAAATACCAGGAAGTGTTGCCACCACAGACAGCCAATCAATATGTCCAGTCAATGAGATGTTTTCGGTCGCCCCTACATTTCAGGCAACCCCAACCTTCAGCGAGCAAAATCCTGATACGGCGGCAGGATTGCACAATCAAGACGATCCGTTTGCACCATGCCTTACTACAATGGCTGCTGGACATGTATCTAATGTTTCCATGGATCAACAATGTCTGTTGCAACAGCAACAACTCTGGCTGCAGAACCAGGACAAGATCATAGCAAAGAATATGTCTTGATAATCGAAACGGAAGCATGGAATGCCGCAAACTTTAATTTTTTGTGATTTTGTATAGCTAACAAAGTCGATCAGCCTTTCCTCGTTTTTTTTTTGGCAAAAACCAAGCACAACAACTAGAGTCATGGCATGGTGTAAATAATTTTAAACTGGGATTCGATAGGAAAATAATCATTTTTGTACTTTTTTTTTTTACAGTGTCTAGAAAAGATAAATTAAAGATTTTCGAGTTCTAAAGTTACAATTAGAAAAAATTCTATGATATTTTTATTAAATTTAAATAATAATTTGGATCTTCTAAAAATCAAATAGATGTTTTAATCATTTATAGAAACTAATTTCCAATTAAAACTTTCACAACTAATAAAATCCATATAAATTAAATTAAAATTCTTAAACTAAGTAGATAACAAATATTAAAATCCAAAATTAACTAAAAAGTTAAATAAAATAGAAGAACAATAACTTCAGACTTCATATCATTTGTCTTTTGTATTTCTTTGAGGTCATTTTTTATGGCTTCACCTTGTTAATCTAGCCCATTAACTCCTGGGATAATTGTTCCTCTATTTGCATTATTTCTTTATTTTTTAGTATAATGAGTTATAATTAAGCCTTGATTTTTCTCTAAAATTATAGTTTAATTTTTATATATTTTTGAAATCCTCTCCAGCTACTTTTTCCACGTTACTAGCCTTTATTTTATTTTTTATTTTCATTTTTAAAAAATTAAATGTTAAAAATAACCTAAAAATAAATTATGACAGATAGTATAAAGATCGGTCATAGATATTCATTACCATTCCTAAAGAGCAATTACTCTTTGGACCTACATTATTTTTCTTTATTTACATGTTCACGGTTATGACAAACAATGCTTTGAAGCCTTTTCAAATAATTGAGAAAAATAAAAATGTTTTTAGAGCTAAGTTCTAATGAGGAATTCAGGTAACAAGCATTACAAAAGAGCAATTATATTAACCAAGAATGATTTTTTACATACAATGAGGCTTTTCCCCTGGTCTAAAACAATGAGCTCAATAACACAATAAGAAAAATCTTACGTAATGTTTGGTTACTGTTTTAGATAGAAAAACTTTGATAATTAGGATAAAGGAAACAAGACAGAACATGAGACGAAAAGATAATTATATTTGATAGTGGTGTATAAGATTGTTTTTATACCGTGTTTGGTTGATGGTAGACAAAACATAATAAAATATGATAAAATCTATTTTACTTTTAATATGTGTTCCTATCAAACTTATATATTTTTAAAAATATATAGTTAGGTATTGTTTTACTTACTTTGTATTAAGCTTTGAAATCAATAATAATATAATAACGTTAGTTATAAAACTTGAACCTACCTATTAGGTCAATCTGAGACCCAATTGACTTGGGACCTAAAGAAAATTGAGGAAGAATTGAGTTAGTCTAACTCAGTCAAGAACTTGGGTCGACCAGTGATTTGTTCACCAAGGGTAAAACTCAGGTAAAATACCCATTGATTTTTTTTTTAATATTTTTTACCAAGAAAACATTGTTTTGATGTTTTTAATTCTTTTTTGCTGGGTTAACCTAGGTCACAACCCAAGTTGACCCTCCCTCCTTATGACTCGATTTTTGCTCTCAAGTTGGGTTTTAAAACTATGATTATAACCTCAAACATTCTATAGTTTAGTAAAAATTACATTTGCTTTCTAAGTCTTGAAAAATTATAGTTTGAATCCTATATTTTATTATGTGGGCAACAATTTACGGTAGTGTTTGTTTAGGAGGTTGCATCTGCGTTTTGCTTAAAACACAGATGTAACATGTTTGGTAATGAAAAAAACGTAGTTTACTGTTCATGGGTCCTGTCGCACGTGTGCGGCGGCGCGGCGATCGTCCACCCTCAAGGAAAAATCGGAATAATTTATTCCTTAAAAAAAAAAGGGAGAGACAAGGAATTCTTGTCTCTACAAGTGAAAATATGGACTGGGAGTCGCCACCTAGTATTCTGGTTACTAGGAACCTTAACTGGTCTTTAGAGATCGGGTACGGAGACTGGTTGCGTAAAGGGAAGGTATTAGCACCCCAACTACGCCCTACCTAAGGTAGGCTGCATTATTTTAATGTCTGATAAAATATAAGATCGTGTTGTGGTTTATTATTGTTCGGAATACGCATTACATGTAATGTCATACCCCAGGTTCTATTGTCCGAAAAAAGAATTAAATATCCAGAATATGCATTACGTGTAATGTTATACCCTGGATACTAAGAGACAAACAAAATAAAATTTTTGTTGTTTTTGAAATTTTGGCCAATGTTCTCTTGACTTTAATAAACTGGTTATTAAAGCCAAAATGCATGCTAAAATATTGTTTTTTGACATATGAAAAATACGATATGATTTTTTAGATTTGAGACACTTGGCCGTATGCACAAAAACATTTTTTTATTTTTTTCAATTTTTTTATTTTTGGAAGTTTTTGCCGAAAACCGGGTATTTTAATACCGAATTTATATTTTTACGATGTAAAAATACTGCCCGATATTAATCAAAATGACATAAAAACTACACGGAAAAATTATAAAATGCTGAAACAAATATTTTTGATTTTTTTTTTATGCATGTGTGAACAGTACCGTATGAACAGTACCACGGGACGAAAACCGGGTATTTTAATACCGAATTTATATTTTTACGATGTAAAATACAGACCGATATTAAGCAAAATTGATAAAAAAAAACATGTGCTGGAAAAATTGTAAAAATTCAAAAAATAAAATAAAATGAAATGGGCCGGGTCCGGCCCATATCAGTGGGCTGGGCCAACCCGGCCCATTACCAAATGGGCTGGTTACTGTGCCTAATCACAGTAACCAGCCTTCTTCAGCTGCAGAACGTGAATTAATTCACGTTCTGCATGCAAACGGGGGAGGCAGCAAATGGAGAAGGTGACAAGGCGGCGAGAGATTACCTGCGGTGACGTCGTGGCGGTGCGGCTGGCGGCGTAGGCACAGTGGCGATGGTGGCGGAGGCCGGCAGTGGTTCTCTCTCTCTCTCTCTCCTATTTTTCTTCATTTTCTTCCCTGCTGCTTTTTCTTCTTCTTCTTCTTCTTCTCTGCCCTCTCTCTTCTCTTCTCTTTTATCTCGGTTCCTCTCCCTTCTCCTCCTCTTCTTTTTTTCTCCTCTTCCTCCCCTGTTTTTATAGTAAAAACAGGGGAGGGGGGACGTCATGGTGGTGGCCGGTGTGCTGCCGCCCATCCAACACGTGGAAAGTGGTCGGCAAGTGGTGTCCTTGTTTCGGCGTCTTTTTGAGCAAAAGAAGGAAAGAAATTAGGCGAAAAGGGGAAGAAAAAATCTTCTTCTTCCCCTGCCTCGCGTGTCCAGGGGAAGAAGAAGAGCTACAGTGCCGTCAAAACGGCACCGTTTTGGGCTTCTGTTTTTTTTTTTTTTTTTGCAACAGTGAATGAAACGGCGCCGTTTGGGTCAAAACGCGCCATTTCATTTAAAAGAAAAAAAGGCGCCAAAACGCGTCAGATTCAAATTTCGGCCCTCCATTTGCGCGCATTTTGCATTTTAGTCCCTGGTCTCGGATTTCTTCAATTTAGTCCCTAATTGGCCATTAAACTTCAATATTTATGCAATTAACCCCTGATTTGACCAAATTAAACTTCCAAAAATTATAATTTGACCCCAGAAAATTAATTTCTTCCAATTAAAGCCCAAAATAACTCCAAAATCAATTTTTCTTGCAATTAAAATCTTCATAAATGCAATTAAACCTTCAATAAAATTTAATTGAGTCCATAAACTTCTAATTTTGTATTTTTCTTCCTGAAATTGAATTTTCTTTATCATCGGGGCTCTCATCAGTCAATGATATACTGTCAAAAATTAATTTTTATATTTTTGAACATCCTCAATCAATTTTTGAATATTTTTAGGGCGCTCTGGCATTTTTTCACTGTTATATTTTTTTGATAATATATTTTTTTGATTTTTTTTGTATTTTATTATTTTTTATGTGGGGACCCAAAAAAGGGTTACAACAGGTCCCATGGTAATTTGCATTTGAAACGCAGGGGAAGGAAAACAGCTCCTTGTTGCTTCTTACACGGATAAAGTTCACTGAACAGTGGAGGCATGCTCCACTATTCTGGCTGGACCTGGTCCGGTCCAAAACTCAAAATACATTGAATCAGGTCTGACCCAGTAAAATAAAAAAAATTATTTTTTACAATGACACTACATAAATTAGATGGAGATCGCTTGATGATGTAGTATTTGCAGAATTTGATTGCAATCCCAATTTTATTCTTGATTATATTTTACATGATGTTATTGCGCACTTAAGAAACTAAAAAAACTGTAATCCTTGTCGGATATATTTCATACGTGATAGAATTGTAAATAGTTTAATGGAACAATAAAAAAATATTTTATATAAAGTATTATTTATTTCATGATGTAATAGTAATAGTTAAATATATAATATTTAAATTAAAAACCATTAATATTAATATATATATTTTAAAATCATTTTATAACCTCAATTTCAAAAGCATTCTTAACCAAACACATTAAATTACTTTATATTCATTCTCAATTTCAACCACAGTTTTAACCAAACATATATAAATACCAAATCAATTTCAGCCAAAAGTATTTTTTATAAAACAACTTTTTTCAAATCACAACTACAAAATCTACCACAATACATCCTTTACCTAGGGTGCCCAAAAAAAGTCAACAAAAATTGTATGATCATTTACAAAATTGCTATTATATTTCAATTAAGAATTAAAAAGCCTTTTAGTATAACATTACAAACTTACAAAATTGTCATTGTCATTAAAAAGGAAAAATCCTTAAACCTTTTTTTTCTCTGCCCTATCCATCTATTTTTACTATATTATAGCCACCTTTTTTCTAGAAACAGAACTACCTTTGCACAGTAATTTACAATTGCAAATCAAGAAGGGAAAACAAAGAATTTTAAATGTAATTTTATTGCCCATATAACACTTAATGGTTTGAGAACATGTCTTAAGTTAAATAGGAGAAATCAAAATCCTTTTTGCGTTGAAGTAACAGATGAAATTGGAGCTATTGATTGAGTTTTACTGGATCAAATGCTTGTCCCACCATTAACAAGGGTAACAAAACTAGATAAAACCATCTAATACGTGGTCTAGTGATAAAAGAAAGTTTGGAAAGTGAATATAATACCAAAACTAGACATGATATGAAAATTTATAGCTACTTCTCTTACACAATTGCAAAAATCAATCACCACCACATGGAACCACATATAAATGATCTTAATTAGAGACCTCTCTACTTCAAAATCAAAACTCAAGCCCCTCTTTTCTCTAGTTTCTTGCTCATTCACCTTTAAAACTATCAAAAACCTATAATTTCTATTATAATTTGTATACCCAAAACCCCATAAAAATTAATTTCAAATATTTTTTCTGATCAAAACCTACTAATCTAAACCCACCAAAGCTCTAAATTTTCATTATTTCTCAGACCCCACATAGTACCCATTTCACTATAGTTTGGTATTTTTAAGTTACCTTGAAAGTTTAAGGGTTTCTTTATTCACTCTCATAACAAAAACTTAAAACTTAATTTAGCTGAGGATGAATCCAACCCTGTAAAAAAATAGGTTTTTTTTTCTTTCTTTTCTTTTATGTTATTAACAATAAATTAACCCCAACTTCCAACAAGAATCCAAACACTAAAGAGCCCATATTCAACAAAAAAACTCAGCCTCATATTCTCTATGTATTCTTAAATCAAAATAAGAAAACCAAAATGGAAAACTCATTTTGCGAATTAACCTTAAGGCCAAATAGCTTACCTAGATCTGGAAAAAGAAAGCTCATATTTCTCTTATGGTTTGATTTCCCAGGAAATAAAAAAAATAAAATTATTAATTATTAAAAAAAATTAGATAGAGAGATAAAGAGTTGAAGTTGTGGAAATCAAAGTATGTAATACGAGATGATGATGATGATGATGATGATTATGAAAAAAAGAAGAAGAAGAAGAAAGCATGAAATATGGATCACTTGTTATTGTTAAAGAGAAAACGAGATAAGAAGTTGATTTCAATTAAGAAGAAGAAGAAAGCAAGAAATAGGAATCGTTTGTTATTGTGAGAAAGAGAGATAATAAATCAATTTCAATCAATAATTTTCAACCAACTCATGTTGGTTATAATATATAAGGGTACTTTGGTCATCTCCTTGGTTTTGAAAAAACAAATTGACCCAAGATGCAAATTGTAATTTTTTAAAACATATAGGCAACTGCAAACCAAACTATAAGATGTTATAGGTGATTTTCCCATCAAATTATTATAATTATCCTTGTTACAAAACATGGACCGATCCGATGAGTCAATTAAGATCCAGCTCACTTGAGACCTGGAAAATAGAAGAATTTAGTTGGCATAACCCAGTCAAAGACCTAGGTCGACCCATGATTTTTTCAACCTGGGGTAAAACTCGAGTAAACAACCCGTTGATTTTTTATTTATTTTGTTTTTATAAAAAAAACATCATTTCCATTCTTTTAAATCTTTTTTGTTAGGTTAACCAGGATTAATGGTTGACCCAGGTTGACCTCTTTACCTATGACCCAGACCTTGCTCCGTAATCCAAACTTTGTCCCGAGTTGGGTTATAAAACTATGATAATAACTGTTTTTATACTTACAAGTCTTAATTGAACAATTTTAAAATTAAGATTTATTTTTACATGGATGTTTTAGAGATAATTTTTTTTTAAATATTGCTTTTGGAGATATTTTCTTTTATACATCATGCTTTAAAAGTACAAAAATTCATTTTAAAAGTACATAAATTCATTTTAAAATTATTTGAGGACATTTTTTTATGTCTTTATTTTTATCTCTTCGACCAATCATGTTTTTGTCCCTGTTGTCTTTATTTTTTCTATCCTGAAACTATAACTTAACACTACCTTAACATTGCACCAAGGTTCATCCTCAATGGAGGCAATAGAAGGAAAATAAATCAACTGCATATTGATTTTTTTAAAAAATCTTTTTGAGAGAGAAAGAAAGGGAGGGAAGGGGTAGAAATGTTTTTGTTGTAATTACAAATTGAGACCTGATTTTTTAAAAAAATAAAAATAAAATCTCATATTAGTTTTATTTTGTTATAAATATATATATATAAGTTAAGAATGACAAAGGGTTGAAATTGTATGATCCAAGATTAGGTTTTAGATTTGGGTCAAACCAGATTAGGTTGATTTTTGTTAAATTGTGTTTGTAACAAGAAAAGAGAGAAATCATGGTAGAAGAAAGAGAAATTTTATTTAACTTATTTGTCATTTGTGGTGATATTACATGTAAAGATAGTTTTTTTTTTGTTTAAATTTAAAAATTACTTTACTTAGAATGTAAAGTATAATTTTTAAAAAAATAAAAGTAAAGTAAAAAAAATAATTAAATTATAAAAGAGTCATGGTAATTTTTCTCTATTGTTTTTTAATTGGGCTTTGGATACTTTTCATTGCACTTGAATTATTGCATAAAAAACTATCTTCAAAAACTTTATTTTTTTTTGTTCAAATTTGAGATAATACAAGGAGCAAATTTTATTTTCTTATAAAACATCAGCACTTTATGTTGGCATCCCAAAATAAATTATTATAATTATTAAACTTGATACGAAACTAACATGTTATAAAGCTCGTATCACAAATCAAACAAGTTAACTCATGTTGATTGAGTTAACTTAATTTTGATTGAGTTTTGACTGGATCAAGAGTTATCACAATGAGTTAATTAAGTTAAACCAGGTTAAATTCATGTTAAATTTTTTTTGACACCTAACCCTAGTTAGAAGTGGATCGAGTAATTCTCAAGTCAACCCATATAGCAATGCCATGTTTAATAACAGTGTAAGCTATTCGAATTAGCAACATAGATATCATCCTAGCCATTAAATTCTGGCATGAAAAAGAGGAGAAAAGTCAAAAAGCTCCGGTAGTGAAATAAGAGAGAAACTTTACAGGATTGTTTAGGCTTCATGGCAATAATATAGTAGCTTTAAAGGGGCTCACATGGAGAGCTTTTCTTTACTGGTATCTGATGCAAATAATCAACTTGTGTGGAAGAGAGTGTAGAGTGCCGAGCAAGAATGGAGAGGGAGGGAAGCAGCTACATGTTAAACTGCGGTATCTTACTTTTGGGGACCCACGACTTTTGCTTTGCCAGTCGCCTCTCCCTCTTTTTTTTTCCGGCGCCGGCCCACCCTGCTTCCCTACATCGGCGTCGTACCTTCCTATCCCTTTTTAACTTGTTAATTAATGGAATGGGTTCCTCTTCCCCAGGTCTTCTTTACTCGTATTCATATTCTCGATATCATTGAGGCGCCCCGCTCTATGATATTGCACGCTACTTAAAAAGAGACTAGTTTTTTTTTTTTTTTTACCCAAGTTACCTGGCAGTTAAAATAAAAATTAACCTAAAAAAATAAAATATTAAAAAGTACAAATTTAAAATATTTAATTAGTAATACATTGAAGTGTTTATTTTTTTAAAAAAATATTAAAATATTTACATATTAGATTAATACAGACTATCAAGATTAAATTGTAAAACCCAAGGAATATTATATATGATAAAATTTTGAACTTATACCAAAATAAATTAGAAATTCTGATTATAGTAGTTCAAATATTGAAGGCTAAAATCAATATATATATATATATATAATTAAAAAAAAAAAAAAAAAAGTGACTCCAGCAAACCTATATTCGCATGGATAAAAACAACAATAACAACGAGTGTAATGACACTTGTTTTTTTTTTTTGACAAAAGAAGAAAAATATAAAGGCAACTCTTGTATAATATTTCAAAATAACATGAAAGAAAAAAAAAGATAATTTAAATTAATTTAATTATAAGAAAAACAAAACAAATCACAGTTACTTTCTTAAATTTGAGTTAATATTTCAAAATTGATACCCATAAAATTTCATATTCGGACTTAATTGAGAAGGTCAATTATCAACCAAATTAATGTTAAATGATAAAATAAAATAAAATAAAATATCATAACTTGGAAAATCTCATACCCAGTTTTAATTAAGAATGTCAATTTTCAATCAATTTAATGAAAGATAAAAAAAAAATCAATCTAAAAAACTTGTCAACGCGTAAAATTAACAAATAAAAAAATGAGGATCAAACCTGATTAAAAAAATTAATGGAGGATAAAATCACAAAAAAAAAATCAATTTTATAAATTACTAAATTTTTTTAAAAAAATACCAATAAAAATATGGATAAAATCTAAGAGATGAATTTTTTTTTCAAAAAAAAATAGGAAATTGAAAATAATTTACAAATTGAAATAATTTTCTCAAATTACAAAATTATAATTAAGAGAAGAGAAACTAAAACTGAAGGGTAAATAAATTGAAGGGTCGATGTTATGAATCAAATGAGCCAAACTAGAGTAAATCACCATAAACTCACTACCTAGAAAGAAAAAAGACGCCATGATGGATTAAATGATAAAGAAAAGGCACAACAACAACAAAAGGAGTCAGCTACACACGCACGACCGAAGACAGTGAAGCGGATAACATGCTTTGCATATATGTCAACAATTTTTTTCTTATAATCCCCTTAAGACTAAATGATAATAAAAAAAACTAATGTGAAATTACTACAAAGCTCCTAAAGTCAACGCCAAAAATTTTTTATTGTTTGGGCAATAGAGTCATTATAATGTTTATGAGAAATAAAAATCATATAAAGCACCTAGACCAAGGTTCTAATCTTTAACTTTTAAAGCATAATACAATAATTTTACAGTTCTAAAAAAGAATAGTGTTGTCCCCAAACAAATAAAAAATAACAAATTAACCTTATGAAAAGACTTTTTCACCCCTCAAGTCAAGCTCATATAATTTTTTAATCAAGGAAAAAACCATAATTTTACTACTAAAATCCATAGTAATGTAAGACATATCTACAATATTTGTCCAATGAGGGTTAGATTTTGGTAATAATCAATTGATTAATAAAAGTTTGTTTGGTTATTGTGTGTTTAGTATTACAGTGCAGGTGTTTTTTAAAAGTATTTTTCATTTAAAAATTTTTTAAAATAATTTTTTAAAATTTATTTTTAATTTTTAATATTAAAACATGAAATACTTTGAAAAATACTATAAAAGACATCAATCTGATTTTTTTAAAGTGAAACATATTTTTAAAACACGTCTAAAAATAGAAATGGTCGCCCTTTCTTATACTTACTTAATGTAGGGATGGCGACATTTTCTTTAGTTTTGGGGGCTTTTTATACAAAATCATAATGCCAAAATAATGTTTGGCAACATTCTTAAAGTTGCTTTGAAAGGTGATTAATTTTTTTTTTTTTAAATCCAGAAACTACAAGTTGAAGTTTTTTGTAATGTTCTTTTGATATGTGTTAGAATTGAGAGTTAGGGCTCCGAAATAGCAACAATTACTATCCAATCACAACCCAAATTTAGCGTGCAAATCACTTAAACCTAGACCACATACAAGGACTTTAATTGGCTAAGGTTTGAGCTTTCCCTAATGATAATTTCATTTCAAGTGTTCAAAAGTCCATCAAGTGGATGCGGAGTATAGATACACTCTCTCTTTACCCTCAGACTATGGAGTATTTAAAAATATAATGATAATTAGTTTTTTAAATATATTTTATTCAGAAAAGTATTAAAATAATATTTTTTTTATTTAAAAAAATTTATTTTAACATTAGCATATTAAAATAATCTGAAAACATCAAAAAAATATTAATTTGAAATAAAAAAAATTAAAAAATTTTAAATTTTTTAAAAATATTTTTAAAACACAAAAATACACCGTTATTATTATTGAATTCTTTCATCATTACTATTCGTTATTCTCAATCTCCATAATGCCTCTGCTGGGTCAGGGTGCTGGATGCTTTGAGCTGTGCATGATCTATTATTGTGTACCACTTTTAAGATACCAGCTACGTTCATATGGATTAACAACATTTGCAATCATCATCATGCATGCTATGATTCGTCTCCTCCACAACTCAAAGCACAAAAAAAAAAAAAAACAAACAAAGAGATTGCTACATCCACCCATTGACACTCTCTTTACGGAATCCACGCTTATGGCTGTTACAGGTAAGAACACACAAAACTCTCCTGGGATACATCCACCCATTTATCAAAAGGATCGGTAAAAAAAGGAAAACCAATTGAAAAGGAAGAAAAAAAAACATGACAAATCATCACAGCCTCTCTTACAGATTACGAGAAAATCAATCGTTAAGATTAAAAAGACAAGAACCGAGGATACTCCATAAAAAACCGCATCCACGTATGCTTTTGACACAAGATACTACGATATATTTGTGTGAATAATTCGTGTATAAATAATTTCTTAGAGATTGGTGAGAAAGAATTGTGTGGAGTTTACCATGCATGCCGGTTTAGTGTTTGCGCACCAAAGTGATTTTCTACCTGGACAGTTACAAAGAATCCTGCAATAAAATCACAATGCTACTACGTCAGGTTAATGAAAAAATAATTGCATGTAGAAAGAATTTTTACACGGATCTAAGGATCTAATCTTCTGACTAAATTTTTTAAAAATATATGTTTGGTTAAAACTAGTATTTATTAATTGATTCTACAAAATCAAGATCTGAATCGAAATTATGTATGGCGCGAATACAAAAACAAAAATTTATTTAATTAACTAAACTTTTTTTTCTATAATTGGGTAAAAAAAAAATATCAAACGGAAGAACTAGATCTGTATAATAATTTCTTGTATGAGATTTCCTAATAATTATTAACATATTTGCTGGGTGAATGATACATTTTCTCTTCTACCCTTATATATGTTCTCCGGAGATTTTTACACTCCATCTAGTTTTGTTAAATCAAGTGACATATATAAAAATTTTATATTTTGATTGATAAAATCATTATAGAAGAAGTATATATATATATATAAGAATAAAAAATCAAATGAAAAGCTTAAATCAATGGAAATTTATCACAAAATAAAAAAAAATGTAAAAAATATTCTCCTTTAATAGTATTAGTTTTAAAAAACCCACTATTTAGAAATTAGAATTTAATAAAAGATTTGTATCAATATAATTATGGATGAGAAATTAAGCCTCTTATGGTTAATTGGATGTTTTTGATGATATTATTGCAAAATAAGAATAAATATTGGTTTGTTAGTTTTGTTATTTTTTCTTCAATTTTTTATTACTACATGTCATTTTTTTTTCATTTGTCATTACTTTTTTTCATGTATAATTTTTTATGAATATTTATAACTAAATTTTTATTTTTCTTTATTTCTTATTATTTTTATATGTTAATATAAAAAATATATAAAAAATATTATTTAAATAAATAAAGCAATTACCATAATCCACACCATATCGTTGTCATCAAAAGTTCTAGGCCCCACCATTCACTGGCCCTACCAATTTGATTATAATTTATATCCAAAATAAATCATCCTTAACAAGGTTACCAAATAATTAAAAGAAGGCGCTACGATTAGGAAAAGAGACACTTGGCAACCGATAAGTGGTCAATAAAACATAAATTTTCATCATTATGCTTCCAAAAAAAGAAGAAAAAAAAGCGTACCTTTTTTTGGCGGGGGAGGTTAGTGTCTTTTCTACTTATTCCCTCCAAGTCCTAGAAAACATGCTCTTGAGCCTATTCTCGGAAAGTCTCTGCAATGCTTTCTTAGCACCAGCAACCTCCATCTCCGCCAACTTCTGCAGATGCTGGCAAACTCCAGCGGCCAACAGCCTCTTCCTACACCCACCGCTCCTTCCACTCAATAACGCATCCACTACCATCACCGGAAACTTCTTGTCAATGAGCTCACATCTAGGATCCAACATCTGCACCAATTTCATCAAACCCTTTTCATCCCTCGCCAATTCTTTCTTGTTCCATCGGACTGTCAGCAATGACAGCAACGCAAGCGCTCCTACCTCTTGTATACCCACTGGCTTAGGTGACTCCATCAGCTTTACCAATGAACCCATGCAGCTAGCGATAGCTCGCTTATTGCCATCACTAATTGATAAATTAGCTAGTAAAGATGCTGAAATTTGCTGCGAAATTATGTTTCCATGTCTTATAAGCTCGCCGAGATGGACAATGAGAGCAGTTGATGATGAAAGAATCTGAGATATTGAATCTGATACCGAGAGAGAGCTAATTGCACGTAAAATGTGTTCTATTGTACATGAAGTACTTGACAAATCCTGAATCAAATACATTAATCTCTGCAATCCCTTTTCTTGTATTATCAAAGTGCGAAAATACTCCCCGGAAGAGGCTAGTATTGCTACACAATCAGCTGCCTTTTCTTGAGCAGCGCTAGTACCTGAAACAAGCAAATGAATTATAACTGGTACAACACCTTCCTCTGCTAAAGCCATCCTGATATCCTCTACTCCTGCAACATTTCGAATAGCACCGACTGCGTGTGTCTGTGTCACTTGTGATCCACATCGGCACGCTTCAATCAAGACTGGAACACCACGATATGCTGAAATAGCCCACCCATTATCAGGATCGTCTGTGATTGCTTCAATCGCAATGGCAGCCTTTTCTCTAACAGGCATTGACCCTGTTTCAAGAACCCTCAATAAATGTCCCAATCCTCCCTCTTCAAATATAATCTTTCTTGATTCACCGTCGGACGAAGCCAGAATTGAAACGGCCGAAACTGCTTGTTCTCGAATGGAAGGTTGATTGTTAAAATCAAGCAAACCAATCAAATACCCAATATTTCCTTCCTTGGCAACTAAACTGGCTAACTTTTGGTCTTCATTTAGGACCTGAAGAAGTGACTCCAATGCTGGTCTTTTGAACTCAGCACCACCGACTTGTAATCTGGTGAAGAGGTCGTGGATAAAAAAGACTAATTCCTCTTTGTTAGAACCGGGACCTGGATGAGACAGAATAATAGCATTGGATTGGTGAAGCACTCCAGATCTGAGAAGCAAACCGAGGTCGTGGAGGTGATTGGAGAGGGACGAGGAGGCGATATCAAGGTCGCTTTGAAAAAGGAGCTTACCGCCAAGGAAGGAACTGCTAGAAGAGCATTGGTGAGAGAGGGAAAGGAGGCGTTGGAGAGTGGAGAGGAGAGAAGGGAGAAGAGTCTGGAGAAGAGGGTTTTGGGGCCAGAGAGGGGAATCGGAGAGAGAGGAAAGAGAGGACTGGAGAGAGGTTAGTTTAGGGCGAAGGGCTTGCCACCGTCCAATGAAGGATTGGACGGTAATGGTGGACATGAGGAGGAGGGAGAGAACGTTTGTTATTAGGTTTAGGAGTGTTTCTGGTGGTTGTTCTTGTGGTGGATCGGAGGTGGCGGTTGTGGGATGCATTTGGTCCGGCATCGGGTTGAGTCGATGCCAAATAATAAGCACATAAGACACTAGAGAGTGGGTTTGCTTAGAGAGAAAGGAAAGGAGAAATAGAGGTTGTGATCTAGCATAAACTAAACTCGTTGTTTTTTTGGAAGAGATCGAACTTAGACAAGGTTAGTTTTAACTTTTAAGTTAATGTTTGAAAATATCTGATTAATTTTTAAAATATATTAAAATAATATTTTTTTAATTTATTTTTAATATTAATATATTAAAATAATTTAAAAATACTAAAAAATTAATTTAAATAAAAAAAAATAAATTTTAATTAAAAAAATAAACTTAAAACACTTGACTTAAAGGGTCTTTGGGATCGAAAATAGTTTTTCAAAGTGTTTTTTATTTTAAAATATATTAAAATAATATTTTTTTATTTTTTAAAAATTATTTTTGATATCGGCATATTAAAATAATTTAAAAATATCAAAAACATATTAATTTAAATTAAAAAAAATAAAAAATTTTAATTTTTTTTAAAAAACACTTTTCAAATCCCAAACAATACCTTAATAAAATTATATTAATTTTTTTTAGCCTTGTGAATAAAACTAGATTAAATCATAGATTTCTTTTTAATTTTTATTTAAGAAAACAAGTTTTTATTAAAAAAAAAAAATTATTTTGAGATTAAGATAAATTGTTATTATGTTTTTAAAAGTTTTTTATTTAAAAATATATTAAAATAATATTTTTTTTATTTTTTAAAATTTATTATTTACATTAATATATTAAAATAATCTAAAAATAAATAAAAATTAATTCTTAGCGCTTCCCCATTAACACGTAAGTGGGTCCTATAGCCACGCTTTTCATGACTCTTACACCATCATGTCGTCTTTTCCAGCTTAATTATTATAATGGCTTTTAAGTCTTGATTTTGAATTAAAAATGGAAGTGTTTGTTATTCTAATTGCTATCAATGGCTGCTTTTCTTTCTTTTCTGACGAATAACATGGGCTCCCAGACACTAGAAAATTTGTAAAAGGCAAGCTGACTGTGAAAGGATACTGGAGAAACTCATTTCTATGCTAAAAAGGTCAGAAAGTTTTCCATAATCTATGCCAAAAAATAAAAAAATAAAAAGTCAAGTCATTAAAGAAATTCATTATTTTTCTGCCCGTAAACTTTGTGACGAATTTGGAGGATTTTGTGTGTGTTCGTTGGGGAAAAAAATGGAGGTCTTACGAATGACTTCTTTAAAAAAAAAAAAATTGATATTACTAGCTTAAGTATATATAATAAGTTTATTTAAATAACATTAATTAGTTTTACAAAATTCTACTTAAAATAAAATAACCTAAAAAAATAGGGTGTATGATATCAAGATAAAGATTGATGGATGAGATATATTTGTAAAACACATAAAAATATAGAATAATTATATAAGTATTCATTTTACATAATACCTTTATTAAAATCAAGGAATAAAACAACGTTAAAGGTCGTATGAGTAGCATATTTAAACTATGCAATATTTCCGATTTATTTTTTTATATTTGTCTCATCTCAATGCACATTGCGAATGATGACTTCTTTGAAATCAAGGGGGGAAATATATCATGAAAAATTAAGAGTCTCCATTTAATAATTAAAGGAAACTATGGATCCTAAAAATGACACAGGTTTCAAAAATTTATATAATTAGTTAGTTATGCTTAATGAAATAACAATATCATTCTTAGCACATTATTTGTTATGAAAAATTACCTTTACAATGTGTTTTCTCATAAGTTTATTTTTTTTATTGCTCTTATTTTTTATTTTTTTTAGTTTAAATTTATTTTTAGCTATTTAAACAAATTTGATGTTGGTCCCCAAAAATAAAATTGATTTGGTCCTTAGCAAAATCTTGGCAATTTCCTTCCCTTAAAGAAGTAAATTTATCTTTCAAAAAAGAAAAAAAAAATCAATGTCGGTCCTAAACAAAAGAGACTTATGAAGAGAGTTAAAAATAAAGTTCAAATCTCGCTAATTTCAACAATGATTTGTGCATGAATTTAATATTCTACATTTCACTCACGAGGGTTGTTATTAACCTATCTATAGGCATATACACTCATAATTGACTCAACAGCTAAAGAAACATGAAGTAACTTGTAGGAAAGCAAACATTTTACTATTTTTTTTAAATATATTAAATTTATATTTTACAGTCTAAGTTTATAATCCAATATTAAATGAAATTCTTGAAGAAAAATATTTTTTTGTATTTTCTAAAATAAAGGAATTTTTAAAAGTTTTGAATTTTGTTTTTGAAATTTTGAAGAAAAATCAAGTATTTTTTAATTCATGGTCTGTATCTTATAATACAAGTTTACAACCCAATATTAGACAAAAAATATTAGAAAAACATGCGAGAGGCCCACAAATAATTCCAAAATGATCCCTGAAATTTTTAGAATTTTTTTGAGATTTTGTAAGGACTGTTTGGCTAGACACTAAAATAAGAACAAATTAAAACTAAAGGGTAAATCAATAGAGCGTATTTAGCAAACATGATCTTAACATAAAATTAGAGGCAATAAAAATATCTTAAAGCCGTGTTTGGCAAAGATGCTTTAAAGACCCAACTATAGCATTATTCTTTAAGCACAAATAGGTCATGCTAAACATGCATTTAGGTTTAAGTTGGGCTTGGCATAACCACACCGTCTATTGAGCCGACAGACAGCCCAATAAGCTTCTTTTTATATAAATGGGTTGGACCTAACCCGACCACATGAGCTGGGCTGAAACAAGGATCCTACTTGTTCTTTCTTCTTTGTTGGCAAATGACAGTAGCATAACATGAATTATTTCACGTTTTGCATTACATTGAATATAGGAAAGAAAGATTGAAGTGGTTATCTGGCCCGAGGTTGATAAATGGTAACTTATGGTAGCTTTTAAAGTGTGTTTGGAAAAGTGATAGCTTTTGTGTTTGCGGTTGGTAGAAAGTAGTTTTTGAAAAATCACTTTTTCTCGTGGTGTGTATAAGAAAACATGTTTTTGGTTAAAATTGTGGTTGAAAGTATTGTTGTCTAATAAGAAATTGATATGTGTTTGGTTAAGTTGTTTTTGAAAGTACTTTTGTTAATAAAATTAACAAGGACATGTGTTAATTTTTAAGTTGTTAGTAGCATTTGTGATCTTTTTTTTTTTCATACATAAAAGAAATAACAATGTTACATTATTGTTGTTCTTCAATCATCTTATTAAACTATCTGTTATTCCATCACGAACATAATTCATTTGAGAAGACCTTTGGTTGCCTTGGCTTTGTGAACATGGAAAAACATCAGCTAAAATATCATCAAGAATAAAATTATGATTGCGATCATATTCTATAAATACAAAATCTTCTTGTGACTTCCTCCTAATATAATTATGTAGTGCCATTTATGCCACTACAAACTGCACTTGCGATTTGTACGGATATGCCGGCATGTTCTATAAAATTCTCCACCTTTTTTCCCACACTTAAAATGCACGTTCAATGACATTACGAAGTGACGGGTGTTCACGATTGAATCGCTCTTCTCGGCTGGTTGGTTGCCCTCGACGCTAAAACTCTTGGAAGTGATATTTCTCATCTTTATATGAATCGAGATATCCATACTCATTTGGGTACCTAGCATCAACTAAATAATATTTTCTTAATAACATGGAAGAAAATTATAACAAATTTAATAACAAAAAATATAGAATACATATATTTTAAATTTAATTAACAATTAATTATTTTAATATATTTACCTTCATGAGATTTTGAAAATTTGATATTTAGATTGTCAATAACCTTCAGAAAAATACGAGTATCATGAGGGCTACCTTCTCATCTTGCCTAAAAAAACATGAATTGCATATCAAAACTACATGCAGCCATTACATTGTGTCGGCACACCTTTTCTACTGATAAATGGCACTTGATTTTCCTGAGAAACAGAAGCACGAACATATGTGTCGTCTATCACACCAATGCAATTCTATAAAATATGACAAAACACAACATTAACCAACATGTCATAAATAACGACTAGCAAAATCTTAAATAATTTTTTTTTTTTGTCATTGGTTACTATAAATAGGATCTGGCTCACCTTAAAATGAGGTATAAATCTCGGATTCATCGCAAGTTCCTGTAGAGTGTTTAAAAGTTCAGAGTCCTCTAGTTTAATTATATCTACCGTAAGTAAATAAATTGTCTTCAACACCCCACTAAAATTTCAACTCACAATTTCACCATAATGTTGAAATCTTTCTTGAACTTGTCTATTTGTTGCACCTAATGCAATCGTGTACAAAAACATTACCACCTTCTCAATAACACTCGTCCTTCTTGATGGTTTCATCCCATATCGTGTTTCCAAGTCATAACAAAGGGTTTGTAACGTCGTTGCATCCATCCTAAACATGTTAACACACTGTTTCTGGTGTTCTCCTATGACTTCATTCAACCATCTCATCATTGTGTTATATGAAACCATACAAGGTTCCTTATACACATAAGTAGCATAATATATGTGTAAAGCACCAGCGGTGCATAACAACATCTTTTTACGATCATTTTATTGTAGCCAAAATAATTCATCCTCATCATCAGAACAATTTTTGTCTTCGTTTTCATCACTATCACCATCACCATCCATTCTGTTTTGAATCATCCCCACCATCATTAACTCCACCATTACCACTACCATTATCATCGTTGGCAGCTCCACCACTACCACTGGTACCACTATTATGGTAATTAATATTATCAATTATATGATTCATAACGGTATCATAATTGTCGTCATAGTTAACACCAAACATAGCATCAACCTATTCATCTGCCATATCTACATACACAAATTCAATTACAAACATTTGCCTTCATACCAATTCGTATCATAAATAACTAACACGATAATTTGTATATATCGATTAACAACAATTCAAAAATGTTTATTATTGTAATATTATGGCATATGTCTATTATGAATTGAAAAAATAGTGAGCGTGTTTGATTATTTGTTATAACACATAAGTAGCAAAAGTTTTTTGAAATTCTACTTTGTTAAAATGTAATCATCAAGTACAAATATATGAAGAAATGAAGAGGGAAGCAGCCTAAGAAACTAATTGCACAATACCAGGAAGGAAGCAGCCTGGAAAAAATTAACTGCACAATACCAGGTTGAATTATTTGCCAAATTCTTGGCAAAAGCAACATAAATGTTTAAAAGGTGAAACTTTCCAAAAAAAAAAAACACATTTAAAGGGTCATTTGAATATTCAGTAAATATTATACAAGGGTTGTTGATTTAAAAAAATGCACCTTACTGTATGAGAGCTGTAAAAACAATTAATCTATTCAAAAAGTTGATTCAAATAAGAGTAACTTACAATTATATGTGATTTATTTATAGAAGCTCCCAAGACTAGATGTTTTTCTTGTTGTAGTGTTTAAAGTTATGTCTCGTATTGAAGTTACAATGTATATTATATAGGGAGCTGCAAGTATTGTGGCACAAAAAACTAACAACTATACACACAAGTTTATATACAAAACAAGAACAAGTTAACAGAATGCTTATACAATATGCCTGACATATATTCTCTTCTTGTTATGTCTTTCCTACTTTTCTTACACTATATACATTGTGTCAGTGTCTTTATTGTGATGTTTTTATGCAGCCTAACTTGTTTTTCAATTATATGTACCAAATATCCTTTCAACCTACATCCTTACATAATTACTATCAAGAAAACTAAAGCAACTGGAATATTGTATTATACTAAACACTTACAATTATAATTATATCTACTGTTGGGAGCCATAACAATTGACATTAATTATTATATTTGTTTCGACCAACAAAAACACAGTTCATATAACATTTTTGAATAATGCACACAGTAAGGAAAAACAAAAAGTCTGACATATGTGTACATGCTTTCTTCAATAAAACAAGATCAGAAAAATTTATGGCACCTGAAATTGGCTAGCATTTTCAAACTCAACTGACAAGTAGTATACAGAGAATGAATATGAATCTGTATGTCTAGTTCCTCTTAAGATGCTACAATCCGGTTGGTTTAGGAGGAAAATTAACATAATATTCAGTAAATATAGGTTTCAATATATTAACAGCAAACCAATTATCTCAGGATAACAATTTACCATCAACATTCATAATAATTCACTATCAATATCATAGCAAAAGAAGTTTACCAATATTTCATTACATGTAAAACATGTTACATTGGCAATCCATAAACACAATAAAGACCATTTATAATAATTATCCCTAAACATAACAGTAGACAACACAACAAGTGTTACCAATATTCCATTAAATTGAAAACAAGTTAGATTAGCAATTTGCAAACATAATTAAGAAAGGTGGTTCCCTACCGAAATCAACACTATTCTTCATGCTTCAATACATCAGCCTTAAAAGTATATCGTATTATTCCAAACCTGCACATCATTTGGCAAAACAACAAAACTCCCATAACATGCAGTTGTTTAAGCAATTGATAGTAAGTAATTTTAATTAACCACGACATCATTCTTCTGGAAAGAACAAAAACTGAAATCATCATTAAAGCAATACTAACCTTCATTTAGTGCTTTTGACTTCTCTGGTATACTTTTTTTTGCAGCCATCAGTATTTCCTATCAAGATCTCTTATTAATGCCCACATCTCTCTTTTATTCCTCCTAGACAAGTACTTCATATCAAAGCAATATAAGTCATCATCGAAAATAATGTCGGGTATGGAATGAATCTCTGCCATCACCTCACTAATGCTACATCCTATCGTATCCATACTATCATTCCTTATCGAAACATGATCAATTAGTTGATCGCAACGTGAAAGCATTTGAGCTCCAACTCCATGAGGTTTTTTGCTTTTCTTTGTACTTTGCCCACCACATTGCTATCTTCCACTATTATTTGTGGTACTGTTATTTCCCATATTAACTCCAGCAACTAAATTGCAAACATCATCTATGTAATTAGGAATGACATCCTTCTCGAAATCACCACTTCCTTCCTTTAGATTTTCTTCTTCATTAACATGAACATCTTGAGTGCTTTAATTCACAGCATTATCATCAAATAAAGATCCGGAAGATGGAGTCCAAGTATAATGTTCAGTCACCACAACATTGCTGAACATTCTACCAAACTTACTGCGAAGTGATGGTTCAATCCCAGCATGTCTAAACTTTTTGGACCCTCTAATTTCCTATATGGAAGAAATATCAAAGAGCACATGCATAAACCATATAAAATGTGCTAAATGGTTTAAGAAATAGGACAAGACAAAGACAAACCTGAGTTTTTTTCTTCCACCACTCATCACTAATACTAATAGTTCCAAGTTCCCTATTCCATCTTACTCCTGTTTCAAAAATCTGTTTTTTCCAAATCTCCCACTCCTTTTTTGCACCATCCCATTTGTTTTTTAGTTCAGTCTTAGTAAAAGTATGATTAGTTTTCTCTTTGAAGACAACCATAATAAATTTCCATTCGACCTTATCGAAATGAGTGCTTGGCCTCATTCCTTTCTCAATAGCGACAATACAAATATCACAAAATATATGCAGCATCTCTTTTTATGTCATTTTGATTAATATCGAGTGGTATTTTACATCGTAAAAATATAAATCCGGTATTAAAATACCCGGTTTTCGTCCCACGGCACTGTTCACACATGTATTTGGGCCTGACTCGGCCCATTCAAAAAGAAAAAAAATCAAAAATATTTGCTTCAGCATTTTATAATTTTTCCGTGCAGTTTTTATGTCATTTTGATTAATATCGGGTAGTATTTTACATCGTAAAAATATAAATCCAGTATTAAAATACCCGGTTTTTCATCAAAAAACTTCCAAAAATACAAAAAACAATTGAAAAATTAAAAAATATATATTTTTGTGCATAAGGCCAAGTGTCTCAAATCTAAAAAATCATATCGTATTTTAGCATGCATTTTGGCTTTAATAACCAGTTTATTAAAGTCAAGAGAACATTGACCAAAATCTCAAAAACAACAAAATATTTTATTTTGTTTGATTTTAGTATCAGGGATTATGAATTTATACGTAAATCGTATTCCTGATATTAAAAAGATATTTTCTTTTGACGACTTCGAATAGTTAGTTTTTTACTCGATAAAGATAAGGATCTCCTTACAGAGGAGGATTTTTCTTAAACCGTAAACGAACCAGCAATTCAAAAAACCACAACACGATTTTAGATTTTATCAGACATTAAAACAATGCAGCCTACCTTAGGTAGGGCGTAGTTGGGGTGCTAATACCTTTCCTTTACGGAACCAGTCTCCGTATCCGATCTCTAAAGACCAGTTAAGGTTCCTAGTAACCAGAATACTAGGTGGAGACTCCCAGTCCATATTTTCACATGTAGAGACAAGAATTCCTTGTCTCTCCACACATTTGCCAGGAATAAATTATTCCGATATTTTCCTTGAGAGTGGACGATCGCCGCGCCGCCGCACACGTGCGACATCCACGTTAATTGGTATCAAAGCTCAATAATTCATGGTGGTTAGTTATTGTGTATTTTTCAATAACTATAATTGGAAGAGGTTGTAAAACATGATGTTCTTGTAAAGGAAGGGATAAGAAGGTTCCCCTTAATGACCTTAGTGGGCCATACAAGGCAGGCAACTCCTTTTTTTATATAGGTGGAGAGTGTGGCTTACTTCGGTCACTGTTAATGACTTTTTTTAATGTCTTTGGATTCGTTTTATCAATATTTTTTTTAATGGTGTTGATGGTGTCATAATCAGAGCTTTATTGTGCCTTCGAGATCTTTTTTTTTTTCCCTCTCCTTTCTCTTTTTGAAATTTGTGCCAACCTATTTTAACAATCTCTTTAGAAGTCAATATTCCCAACCTTGACATCGTACTGTTATTTTCAACCGCAACATGTATCAAACAATGTTAATTTATCAAAACCTTTTCTACATGTTCATAAGCAAAAATACCCAAGATTTTATCCTTACTAAAGATAATATAGCTTTTTCCCTCGTTGTTGCCTATAGTTCCATGCTAACCAATTATCCATGGTATAATATTGATGATATATTAAGTTATTTTTTAAAGTAAAAAAAGATTATGTTGATATTATGAATAAATTTTCTTACATCATGAGAAAAAATAATTAAAAATTGAAAAATTTGATAAGTGAATTTAACAAAATACAATGAATTAATAAATTATAAATACAAATTGTTAACACTAACTAAAAACTAAAATGAAAAGTTGAAAGATAAATACGTATGATAATATTTGATCTGATGACGTGAGGTGCTCAACAAATCTTTAGATGGTGATGAAATTTTCTTCACAAATGTATTTAATTTTTTAAAAAATATATAATTGTTAGTATAAATTATCTTTTGTTTTTACTAATATATTTTTCTTGAAAAAATATTTTTTTAGCTACGTTGTTTATTGCATAGAAATTATAAATTATTAAAATCAATATAAAAAATTATAAGAATTCAAATAAAGTCTGCAAAAAGTATCTCTTTACTCAAAACTTGTTTTCCTTATTGATGTGTTTTTTTTAACCAAATATTTTTCATATTACAACTTTTTTCAAACAAAAACTTATCATAATTTTAAAAACAAGTTTTAATAAAGAAATAATAAATTTATAATTTTGACTTAGATGTATTAAAAAGATATAACAAAATTAATATTGAAAAAAGATTATATAACAAATTTACAACAAAAAAATTAAAAAATAGATATTTCATACATATTTAGAAAATTATGCATATGAAGTTCATATATACCTATTCAAAAAGTGATTGCTAATATTACCATGGAAGATGCTAATATTAATGGAATAATTAAATAATTATTTAAAAACCATTTAAATAATTTCAATTAAAAATATTTTAATTAAAAAATACAAAAATAAGGAAAGAATGAGGACAAAAAAAGGGTCAGACATGTATGGGCTAGATACGAGCACCTAACCTTATATGAAATCCTGGGTATGGAAACTTAGGCCCACTCTCCTGGTTTTTTTTAAGGGGTGAATAACACATTGTTAGCCCTGATTGTTTTTTTTTTTTTTTTTAATTTGGTGAATGGTGTCTTACTCGCCTAAGTAGATGACGCATCGTGCATCATCCTATTTTTCCAATCACTAGATCTAGTCACTGAGTGGCTCTAGTGATTAAAAAATTAGTGTCCAATTTTTTTAACTTAAAAACCTAGATTTTAACCATTTTCACCAAAAACATGAAAACAATATATATCTCATGAAACTCTATAATCTGATTTCTAATAACAGAACACATCTTGATTAGCATAAAAATACATAATCAAATCAAATAGAAGAAACAACTCGAGTTCTGATCTATTGTTTTCAATGTCATTAAAGCAAAAACAACATCTATTAAGTTCCACTCTAAAAAAAAGAATCTATACATATCAAAATCAAAGTCATTGATTATTAAAATTTAGTAACCCAAAAGCTTTCTCTCTTCTTAAAAATCTTTTGTGACTTTCTCTCACCTCCCCTAAATTCTAGAAACTAAAACATAAAATAAATGAAATTTGGGACCTAAACAAACATTTCAGAACTAGAAAAGACCATACTTTAAAATAAAAAAAAATTGAAAGGAAAAATTGTAGATCTACACTCCTTGTAATAGTAAAAAGGAAAAGGGCTATATATTTTTGACAAATATCAATTTTGGTCCTTGTTTTTCAATTTCACTTTTTATAATAATTTAATATTTTTCCATATAAAATTAACATGCCATCCAATACCAGAACATTCTAAAACATTCAGGGAATTGATAAAAGATAATCCTTATAGAATGAGAAAATCTTGGAAAGAAACAAATAAAAAAAAATCTAGGTTACCAAAACAAAAATAATTAAATTTGAGGAATCAAAATAAAATTCGCACATAGTATTGTACTTATAACTAGTCTTTATTCATCCTTGTTTGCTTAGCAATATAATTTGTTTTTTTTTTAAAAAAAAAAAATTATTTTTAGGGCCATATTTCTTTTAAGAATTCTAGAAGTCATATTTATTAATTTTGATTTAGTTTTGATAAGTTAATTTGAAAAATTCAAGGCTGAAAACCTGTTTTATATTAGGTTCTTAATTGAATCAAATAAGATATAAACCCTATTAAATTTGTTTTATCTAATTGAATTATTAGTGGCTCAGGTAGTCCACCCAACCTTCATATAATTAGATGGGATGAATGTCTTGTAAAAAAAAATAAAAATACTACCATTTTAATAAAAAAACAAAGTTGAGTTGAATTGACCTAATAACATGCAAGTTAATCTAATACTAGTTACCCTGGCCTATTTCATGTGATAAATTCTCTTATTAATATATAGTCAAATGTAATGCTATCAATAATAATAATAATAATAATAATAATAAAATATTAATAGAGACATTATAATTAAAATATATCCCAAAACAACATACAAAGTTAATAACTTAATACCATAGATAAATTTCATCCATTATAACAAAATTGATAAACTTGGGAAGAGTAATTAAGGTCAAGCATTTATATAAAAAAAATTAAACACTTTCCCATCTCTAAAGAGAAAGAAAGAATTTATATATATATATATATATATATATATATATATATATATATATAGAGAGAGAGAGAGAGAGAGAGAGAGAGAGAGAGAGAGAAGAAATCCATGTATCGGGCTAGGCCATCCTTCTCCTGGGCCCAAATTCTGCTATACTTAACAAACGTCGTGTAACATAAAACCCCCAACTTAACTAACTCACCGGAAGTGGAACCCACATCTTTCTCAGTCCGCTAAAACCCTCCCGGCGGCAGCAGAAGACAAGACGAAGGAGAAACAAAATGGTGAACAAATCATGGAAGATTATACCAAGGCCATTACTCGAAACAATCTTAAACAACCACGCCCAGCACCACCGCGTCCCTCAACCTCTCATTCTCCACGGCCCCCGTGGCGTCGGCAAAACCACCCTCTTCCTCGAACGTATGTATCATCTTTTCTCTCCAGAAACTTGAAAAAACGAAAGAGAGATCAAGCAAGCTCTAACTTGATTTTCTGCTCTTTTTTTTTTCAGGTCTCCTTAAAGATTGGAACAAAGGCCCTCACATAACTGGCTATGTAGACTTTGCGCAGTCAATCAAAGACCATCACCCTCAGCATAACAACTCCTACCCTTGGGCTTCTTGGTCTAGTTGTGATCCACCAACACTCTCCAATTGCAAAACCCAGCTCGAAACTTGCCTTGAATCGATGACCCAGAAGGGAATCCAACTCGGAGCCATTACTTCCAGCCAAATATTCTCTACTCTCAACAAATGGCATCGCCTTGACACTGTCCTTCGTCGTATACTGCTCCAAAACAATTCCAATATTGCTTTGAAATCGAGAAATGCTATTTCTAAGGTTTCAAGTTCGGTTCTTTGGGACCGGGCAGTTTTTGCGCTATCTGCTCGATCAAATGCCAAAGAGATTGACGAGATTCTTGGGTTGGAAGAGAAAGGGAAGAGCTTGTCTGTGGAGGAGGCTTCGTATTTTAGAGAGGCGTTTGTGGCTTTGAGGTTGGCTAAGGAGGTTATTACAATGCAGCAAGGGTGGAGAGCCAGTGCCATTGCTCATTTGAACAGGACTGGTGGGTTTTCGAGGTCGTTGGCCAATTCTTGTACTGACTGGCCTTGTTTGCTGCTCGAGTTGCTATCAAAAGCTGCTGAGATTGATTACTTTCAGGTCATTATTGAGAAGAGATGGCATTGCTGTTTTTACTTTTGTTAACTCTTGTGTATCATTACAAGTATTTGCATGATTCAATTTAACAAATGCTTTGTCTGTTTGGTTGAATGAAGCTCTTTTATTGTCTTGTGATTTGCAAATTGAGCAGCCGAAGCTGGTTATAAACAATATTGAAGTTCTCAAAAAGGCTATTTTAATGGATGATTCAATGGTTTCTGGGCCAATGTATCATGACAGTCTGATATGGAGAATTGTTGCATTGGGTGCAAATGAGAGATGCCTGCCCATTATGCTTGCGACATCTGATAGGTTAGTCCATTCCTCGTCATCTATTCCTTTTGTTTTCTTGTACTTTGCACCATACTAGTTAAATCATGCTATTTCCTGATTGGTAGTGTATGGTTTTTTCTGAGATTAATCTTGAAGCAATTGAAAATACACACTTATCGAACAAGGGGCGTGAGCACAACCCCATGCTTCCCTCTGGAAAGATTGTGGGTAATATAGTATGGTTCATTATACACCCTATTCATTTATGAACTCACTCTATTCAAGTTAAACGGGGTGATTCCATGAAGCTCCTTCCTTCATTGAATACAAAAAAACTCCTTTGTTAGAGTAAACATGTCGGGTTCGATTTTGGAATGGTTTATTATTGCTGGGAGTTCGGAAGGTTAGCAACAGCCTTGTGAAATCAGAACATAAAAATTGCCTCATAATTATTAGAAGAAAACTCTGCTAGAACGTAGTGATGCAAATTACCTATTTCCTACATTTTATCTTTCTGGAAGTTTTTAACCTTTCACTTAGTGTTACATCTTTGCAAGATCTTTCCCACTCCACTGCTTTTGGATTCTAATAAACACTGTTGTCACAGCTACTACTCATACCAGGCCTACTGGGATTTTGGATTTCCAGATATATTCATTTCCCGTGAGGTATTCAAACTTAAACTTCTACTGCCACTATTACAGGTGCTGCTGCATGTGCATGGGCGGGATGTGCCTTCTTGCCTGCATGTTATTGTCTTTGATTTCTTTGACAAGATGTAGTTGTTGCTTACTGCTATGTTGAAACAGTGGAGAATACTCACAGGTCCATTCCGTTGGGATAGAGGGCTTTGATAAATCAATATTTGTTATCTAAGATATTTCTTTTCCAGACTGTTTCTTGCTTTGTAATTGCAGCCTTTGAGAGCCAAATTGCAAGTCTGCTGCCTAAGATATTTTAATTAATGCTACCTAAATCTTGCACACATAAATTTAAGGACTGCAATAACTCATAGAGATGCTCACAAACATGCTATTGTGACTGCTAGGGTCCTTCTAGATGGGTCTCTGTTCCAATCATGTGGCTTTAATGTATTATTGTTAAAAAATACATTTATGTTTCACTTGATAGAATCTTTCCATTGAAGAAAACCTGTACTTGTGAAAGCAGAAAACATCTGGAGATTGATAATTATGGTGTATGTCACTCATTTCAATATTCTTTGTTTGCAGAACTTTGGATGGGCTCCACAAGAAGCTAAAATGCATATGGTTAATGATTACTTCAGTCAGTCAGAAGTGAGAAATTTTGTTATTTTCATTTCCCTGACAGAATATTTTAAAAACTATAAGAGTAATGAAATGCCCTTTAAGACTTGGAATAAGAAAAGAAATTACTGCAAGTACTGCTTTGCCCTAGTTATCTTAAAAATGAAAAGAAAGTCACAAGTTCCATCGTATTTGAAATTTGCTTCTCAATAGTCTTGGATGAATCATGCCTGGTTGCTTTATCTCGGACTCCTTGCATTTTTATGGGAATTAACATTGTCTTCACCTTTTTTTTTTAAATTGTAGTGGACGGTGATTATTGAGGTGCTTGGTCCAAACCCTCGACATCTGTTTGAGCTTTATGCTCTCAAACAAAGTAGCTATTATCAGAAGTAAGAATTTTTTTTCTCTATATATAGTGGTTGAAGCACCAGCCATTTATAGAAACTTATTTCCTTTCCACTATATAAATGGTGAGTTTTTGTTTTTTGTACCATATCGAATGATGGTATTGGAATGGATTAAAAAACATTTATTATTCTCTTTTATACAAGTGCAGGTCTGCAGACATGCATGCACAAATACATATACATGTGTTTGGGTCATCAAATTTACTTACTATGTCTTTAGTTATTTTACCTTTGTTTTCCCAAGTACATATTTACATTGTGCAAGATTCTCACTCTTACATCACTGGATGTAATGTAAACATGCATAGTGTTAATGCCAGCTATGAAATTGGTGAAATGAAAGTGTCATTGATTGGATGGAATCCTATATTTTTATAAATATGATGCTGCATGTGTTATTTTCGTTCTGCATTGTTAACTGCAGGGTCCTTGAAGACAAGGCTAGCACATTTGAGGATATCGTAGACGCATATTTAGCATATTTGCAGGTAAGATTCATAATGACATCTGAGCAAGTGCTCATCTCATTTTCTCCTGTTACCATGGTTAGTAAAGGACTAAAGCTAATAATTAGTTGACATGCCTAATCTATGAGCCTAGCTTGCATATTCATGACCTTTGCCTGAATTTCTTCAATGAAATTTCTGAATGCTGGACTGTTTTTCTCCTGTACCCCTATGCTCTACTTTTCTCTTTTTGACATTTTGGTTAATCCTATCAAGGGCTATGAGCTAGTTATTATTTAACATGGCTAACCTTTAACCCCCTGTTTACAATTGATGACCTTTACCGGATTTTCTTTCTTGAAGTAATCTGGTTGCTGCATAATATTGATAATAAATGTAAATGGTTTAGTGGTGGCTGAACTTAAGTTGTGCTATCTTGGTTGACTTCTCTACTGATAGTAATCAGTATTTCATTTTGGTCGTGGTAACCATTTGAAAATGAATAAAATATTTATGAGATGCATCCTTTTGTGGTTTTTCAATTATTTTAATCAAAAAGTAAAGCATAAGGAGATAAAAGCAAAGTTAACTTTACAGAATGCTACCAAGAAAAAGAGGCAATATGAATCTTGCTCTCAGGACTCTGTTTTTGAATAAAAAAGCACTCTTTATATAGCTTGCTGAGGCTTTGATTTAGATCTTTTTTTCCCCTAGAATTATTCCACTGCAGTCAGTTGGCTTAAGCACCAGTCCAAAGCTATTTCTTCCATTACGAGAAAGTTTGCTTTGAATCAACAGAAAGATATAATGTTCCAAGATAGCCTCTTTTTTAAAAAAAGAAAAAAGAAGAAGAAGAAAGAAAACAAAAGGATCAAATGTTCTGATTTTTTCCCATTACTCCTTGCACATGGGGCACGAGTGGAACTCAATGCAAACTTTGTCTCTAGTTACTGGACCCACATAAAGCCATGTCACTCGAAACTAATGTATGATTTATATGGGCTTTAGTAATTGGCCTTAATTGACTCAAATTTGATAACTCAAGGTTAGATTGGCTGAATCAGAAACACAGGCAAAATTGACGGCTGAAAACAAATGCATGAGCAAATATAGGGTTAAGCCATGTTTTTTTATCCACAAGTAATATCAATTACCTGTATTTTGTGTCATGCTCTGCCTCATCATCTCTTATGTCACTTTATTGTAGGTTACTGTGGTGAATCCTGCCATGGATAAAGCACTGGAATTCCTGCAAAAGTTTGCCAAGGATGCAAAAAGTGGAAAAATTCCAAAAGATAAATTACGTTTTGGTTCTCCTTGGAAGCATCCTTCAAAACTGGACGACCCTACTCAATGCCAGCAGTGGGCAAAGCTTCAGCTGCTGGATTTTGTTCAATCTCTAATAAATACTGAATTTGGGGTAACATGTTTCCTTCTTTTCATTTTATACTTGAATAGTGTTGTGTTTTTTTGCTGTTGCTTATAATTTTACAACACCTTTTTTATTTGTATGGGATTTAGTATTTTTTTAACAGTTTTATGATGCTCAAATGTCCTCCATGTCGGGCGGTTTAAACAATATATTAGTATAATATACCTGCTACAAGTTTGTTAAAATGTTTAATGCTGTTCCTGGACTGGACATCCATAATACTTGTTAATAGGTGTTAATTACTTGAAATGACTGTTAAATGTAACAAGCATGCTCAGCTTATATTTGAAGATGGGTTGGTATTTATAAGCTGTTGACGTGGCTATTATTGTTCTCTGAGGCTGTTATTCTTTTGTTTAATATTTAATTTCTCTCTCTTGGTGTAGGTAAATTACCTAGGTGATTGTAGCTTTGAGATATTTGATGATCCATGCACTGTTGCTTTATTAGAGGTATTATTTTCTTTTTTTGCACGTCTTGCTATTATGCATCCATGGATTTGGTTAACCTTCAGTTCAATTTCAGTCCTCATACTGGACTAATGTTCTTTGATAAGCTCACTTAACATAATTTCTAGGTTGGTTTGCTCTATGCTCAACGCGATCCATCATTCATTCGCCCCATATCTATAGGTATTCAGAGATGTCTTGTGAGATGGTAAGTGATCTTCTCCTTTTGTATCCTATTACCCAAAATGAGCATGAAAATGCTGTGCATTCGCATATGTTGATATTGGCTCACAGGCTTGTCCAGGAACGGATGAAAATGAGTCTACAGAACCTGCTCCAATTTCTGTGGCAGCGAATTATACGTGGCCGTAGTTATCGTCATTTGATGTTACAAGTGGGCTACAAATAACCAAAAAGGTCAAGAGTATGTGTTGTCTATTAATTCAGCATTTCTCCCATGTTTGCTCTAATTTTGTGCAACAACAGATTTTCAAAAACCTGACTGCTCAAGGGGATTGGCACAGTTTCAATACTGTATGGGATCTTGAACCAAATAACTGATTTTGATTTTTTGTTGCACAGGAGATCCTTGTTTGCAACAATTTCTGTGAATATGAGTTTTCTAGAGGCTGTTACCTTGATTACAATACCAAGGTGGTTGACATCCACAGGACCACAAAGCCATCTCAAGTTCAAATGTGAGTAAAACAATATATGATTTTGTTTGTGTTTATTGTTTATATATCTTGATTCTTACCTCGGTTATGGGGATGTTGGTTGCAATTATGGCCTTCTAGACTCCAAGAAAGAATTTTCTAAAAACCCTCATTTGCATCATAGCATAAACAAATAATGTATGTGTTTGTCATTGCAGAATTCTTTGCATGAACAGATATATCACGTGGTTAACCTTGCAGGGTTCTTTTGGCAAAGGCATTCTTTGAGGGTGAGTTTCCCTTTGATTTTCACTCATAGATGTAAGTTATTTTTTGAACCCGATGGCTTATAATTGCAAATGTGCATACAATGGTCGAAAGCCTTGATTGTTTAACCCCTATTAAATGTTTGATCTTTTATGGATTTCTTTGCACATTAATGCAAAATGAGTATATGCAAGAGATATCATCCATAAAAGCTGGTTATATTGTATAATTGCATTATATTCGGTTCATACAAGCCCTTTAAAGATTTTCTTCTTTCACGATCCTGCATGTTGTCACTTGCCAGTCTTTAACACCTTTTTTACTTTTCTCCAGTGTACAGATGTGTTAAAATTGACTACAGGTTCAAAGAAAATAGTTTAATACTGTAAGATTCTCCTTCAGTGGACAATTTATCAGCTATAGTCTTGTATATAACATGACTATGACTACTCATTTCATTCCTTTAATAATAAAAGGCTAAAAAAAATAGCTCCGCATTATTTGTCTTGAGCATGATTCTTGTGCTACAAGTTCACTCGTTAAACACAACCTAATCTTGAGCATCATTGAAAAGTCCTTGTTCTTGAATATTTTAACTGGCACTTTCGAGGATCGCATTGCATGGTTTATGTTTTGCTTGAATTACTTCTTTAGTCACCATAACATGAGATTTTATAGGGCTAGGATCTCTGACTTTTAAGTTGATACACCTGGCGTGGGCTCCAGGAGATCCAAAGTCCACGTACCCATGTCTTTGACATCATAGCTAGTAGTAGCCAATCATGTCTGCCCTCGACTACTAAGTTTTAACCAAAAGCAAAATTCCTTTTCTGTTGAGTTACTAATTGCGTTCAATAAGACATTGCTAATAGAGCTTTGTCTTCTCTTGTTTTCATTAAACGTAAACTTTCTTTATTTTCAAGTAGCAATATCTTCCTCCATAAACCAACCTCATATTTGTTGTTATTGATATTAAAATCTGAAGAATTCAGCATTGTTTAGATAAAATTATTCATCATCCAAAGGAAATAAATCTAAAAAAGAAAGAAGTATTACCAAAACTCTCAAGAGTCATGGTGAAATCACTGTATACCTAGAATCACTGCATACCTAGACAAAAAAATGTATTGCTATAGTGAATTTTTTTTTTAACCCTTCTAAAAAAAAAAAAAGGGTTGGGGGTAATTCGGTTTTTTTGCATGTAATTCTGAAATGACTGAAATATCTATGAAGTCAAAAAAGTTTTAAGTTGACTGAGGGGTGTCTTTGTTTTGTTAAACATAGTAAAAAGTTTACCCTGGAGTGCAGAGGTACTTTTGTCTTTTCACTCATTGAGTCTTCTTTTTGTTATTTCCATATTCTTGAGTTTTGGTTTTTCTTAAAAAGTTGTTGTCATGTGTTTTACACGTGGGTGGTGCATGCAATGTTTCCTGGTGTTTGTGCCTACTTTTTTGTTGTGTTGTTTGAAGTGTCGCCTTGTTTTTTTTCCCGTGATATGGCACATGATGGTGTAGGCTAGGCGGTTTTTTATCAATGGTTGTTTCATTTTTTCTTCTTATCTCTCTCTTCCTTTAAAAGTACATCTCAATCCTTTTTTTATTTTGATATTTGAATTTCACTTCTTATTCTTTTTATTTTTGTTGGTTTTTTTATAAAAGTTTGGTTTGTTTTTTATTTAGTTCTTCAATTACAATTTATAATATATTATTTTTTTAATTTGATCTCTATTCTTTTAATTTTTAGTTTTTTTTCTTTATTCTTGTATTAAAGTTTATTAGTTTTCAATTTCTCTCTTCAATCAAAGTATATAGTGTATTGTTTTTTTTTTTGTTAAACTTTATTTTCTTTTCAATTTGACCCTCTAATAAAAAAAAATTGATTGCCTTCTAATTTATTTATTTATTTATTTTGATTTTTCACTTTCATTCTTTTAATTATAATTTTTTGTTTTAGATTTTTTTGTGTACTTTGAATTATTTTTTTCTCGGTTTCATTCTTGATTTGATGATGATTAGACTTTATGGTACTTACATTTATGATGCTTCCAGTTTAATGAATCGGGTAACGAGTTTGAAAAATTCATGCGAGTTAACATCTTTTTTATGTGTACTTTTATTTATCTATTATTGTTGCCTATTTATTTATTATCAAATTAAAATAGAATCAACTTATTAAACCCGATCGATCCTATAACCAAAGTAATTTGTTTTTTTTTTAATTGTGCTTGTGATACCTAACTAGCACTGCTTTTTTCTTATTTGGTTTTTGTTTTAATTAATATTTTTTTAATATATATTTTTTACTTTATGTTTCAATTAATATCCCTCCTATATGATTTTTTATTTTCTTTATTTAGCTTTTTTTCTTAATAAAGTTTTTTTTTAAAATCATTTTGCTTGTATTAAATTTTCAAAGATATTATTCTTATTCATCAGTAGATTTTTTTTTCATTTTATATAGATGAATTTTATTTTTTAAAATTAAAAAATATGTATTTTTAAATATCATTTTTAATATGTACAATCTTGCATAATATATATATATATATATATATATTTTATTCAATCAGGTTTATTTATTTTTATTATTATTTGAATAAATAAATAAATAATTTTAATAAATAAATTCAATAAATACAATCTGGTAAATATCTAATATTATAGAATTAAATATTTTAATCTATATCTATCTTTCAATTTATTCATATTTATTTTTAGTTATGTTAATTATTTTTTATTCAATTATTTATACATATGATTACTAATTCTGTTAATTAGAAGCTTACATAAGTTCTTTTATTTATACTTATAATTTTTTATGTAAAGGCCAACAACAGAGCGTGGCTTCAATAGCGGGTTAAATACTAAACACTGTTTCCAAGGCTAAAATGAAAGGCAAAATGACACCAGAAAAAATAAAAAAAGAAAGCCAAATACAAAATACTTCCAATTGAAGTAAAACCCTAAAAAAATCTCATATAAGATTCCCAAATCACGATATTGAAGATTCAAGTCCAGGGTCTGCTATGATCTAAAGCAAAAATAATTTTTCAATCGTTGGAGGTTATCTAGAACATTTAAATCATGATTGCATCCAATCATCTTTATTTTAGGAATGCGGTTGAGCGTCTCAGCACCCTTGAACTCTGTTCTTGGATCCTCCTCCATCGTTTCACCGTGATGGAAGCGGTGGATTGAAGGAAGGATATGATTTGAATCGAGAAAAGAAAAGAACGCTCTTCTGCTTCATGAACAGGATCTAAATCTCAGGCAGGCGACCGCAGCTGTTGACATCTTTTTATCCTCTATCATTATTTGTTCTGGTCATTATTTATGATTTTGGAATACGTGGGCAATCCAACCAAAGAAGAAGAGGAGGAGGAAGAAGAAGAAGTTTTCTTGTTGTGTGCTCTCCTTCGTCAAATGTGAACCTGTAAAATCAGAAAGATAAGACCAAATTCAAATTTGACATTAAGGGAAGAGAGCTCGAAATTTGTAAATTTCAAGGGAAGAGAGAGGTGCGTGCCTAACTCGTGATTGCCGGAAGTCATGGCTTTTTACTCAATCAATATCGCCATCCGACACGCTTCCATCATCACCTGTGGGCCTTTTATTGAGTTAATACTCGTGTTCTTGACTTTTTGGCCGGGATTTTGACATAGCTGGTCATGCTACGCTTACGAACCGAATCAATTCTTTTTTATTGAAAAAACTTGTGTAGTTGTAGCCAACGGATTTTTTAGGCCATTTTTAAAAAATTGTAAATATAAAACTTGTTGCGTTTGTTTAATAAATGTTTTTTTAAGAAAAAATAATTTAAACTCCATTTCAAAAAAAATAGATTTTAAGTATAATTTTAACTTTTTTTATTAATATACTTTCCTACAAAATAATATATCTTCTGTCACATGTTCTTAATTTGATAAAGGCTTAAAACAATTAGAATAGCCAAGATAATTTCAAATAAGGATAAAAAACTTTAATTAAAGCATTTTTATTTTATTAATGCTTATTTTTTTTAAACCGTGATATTTATTTTTTCTTTTAGAGACCGTTTGGAAATACGGTTGCAACCGTGTTTCTCTAAAAAATAAATTTTGTTTTTGTTTAATTTTTTTATTTTTTTAAATCGTTTTGATATGTTAATATTAAAAATAATTTTTTTAAAAGAAAAATATTATTTTGATGTAATTTCTTGTAAAAAACACTTTAAAAAAACAATTAATACCACATTCATAAACATGAATAAAATAAAGTTTTACATAAAAAAGTAAAACTCTCTTATCAAAATTGAAAAATATAAAAACTTTATAGATCAAATTCTTTAACATGGTTTAAGTGTTAAATTTGGTCTCTTAAACATTAATTATGTTTAATAAAAAAATCAAAAATTGTTTTGCTTAATGGAGCGTTAATGCAACGTTGGAATGCTTTCTCAATATTACAAAAACCCCACATTAAGATAATTAAAATAAATTATAAGACTAATCTCTAATCAACTTAATAGAAAAAAAAAATCATATACTAAAAAACAATTCTAGGGGTTGAAAAAAAAAAGCACTCTCTTAATGTATAATGAAAGCAAGAGGCGAATTAGGTTTCTTTATAATATAGTGTTTTATTAGATACTTATCTCAATATAATCTTGAATTGCGTATCTGTATAATAATTTTTTTTATTAAATAACAACAATTAGTTATTTTTTTAAGAATTTACCACTGAAATCACGACATGTGTACTAGATAATTTTTTCGACTATATGAGAATTACGTTTTTGGCCCCTCGCCATATAAAAATGTTCTCTCCTTTTGTAGATGTCGCAGAATTGTAAAGTTCACAAAAATCTTGATTGGATTCCTCATCTTCAATGATCGATCCCCACAGAAAAATAAATAGAAAAGGCATCTTCAATGATCATTTCACTTTAGATGGAGGAGTGTCAGGATTTATAGGTTTCTTTTAAAAAAAAAAACAAACTGAAAATAGTCATAGTTGGACGTTGCAATCAATCTCCCGTCAACATTCATATATATGTTTGTCTGGTATTGTTATAAAATTAATTTTTAAAATATTTTATTTAAAAATACATTAAGATAATATTTTTTATATTTATATATAAAATCAAAACAATCTCAAAATACAAAATAAAAATAATTTTTTAAAAAATAATTTATTTTTTAAAAGTGCTAGTAGGCTGTCACTATATGCTTGCCATGCAGGGCATGGTGGTAAGAATTATAGGATATGATTTCGGCTTAAAAACGGGGAATATGAGCCTAATATTGGAATACAATGCACTAGAAAGTCGTCACACTTGGAATTATTTATGTTTATTGAATTTAGAAATACAGACACAAATATCTCTTCCATGGAAATGTCAAGCATGCAAACGGGCAAAGAGCTATAAGGAATTAGAGAAAGAAAAAATATAAAAAGAGATCGCAACGCAGGTCCCACGCGTCTCATTGTAAACAGAAAAAGGTGGCAAAGATTTGATATTGGCTAACATTCTCCGGTCTGGCGACAGCGATCCCTCTGTCTATTTCAGCCTTGCCAGCCCACTATCCTTTCAGTTCTTCTCCACTAGCTAGCAGCTCCTCAGTAACACTCTGTTTCAAGAACACTGCTGCTGTTAATGCTCTGTCTTGAGAGCATTTTGAATCTTTGCGACGCAGCTTAGACGACAACCTCCAAGATTGTAAGTGAAGCCTCACCTAACCATGATTCTGCTCTCTTTGTCTCTTCTTCTTTCTCCTTTTTCTTCTTTTTTTGATTATAAATGAATGGCAATGAGAGAATGAGCTTGCATTTGCAGGAACATGTCAGTGTTTAGCAGGGATTGAATTACACAGGGTGCGGATGCAACCAGAGTCTAAGACAGGATATAAATAATAAAAATGAACAGCTTGGACGGGATCACAATGACGGGGTGGAAGAATCTAAAGCAACGGCTGTCATTCAAGGGCCTTGGTGGTTGCTGCGGGAGCACAAGCTGGAGTTCCAGAAGCGAAACTCCAAGCATGCCCTTCATCGATATGGAGGAGGAGGAAGACGAAGAGAGTGCCATTATGCAGAACCAAGCACAAGGACGAGGGTTTGCTGCAGCCCCGGGTGCAGGGATGAATCTGGCAATGGCATTAGCTGCTGAGCGCAATTCACGGGCTTCAAATGTCAAGACATTGATGAGATTGATTGAAGAAACGGACGGTGTTGATTGGAGGACGAAGAACAAGACTAGTAAAAGTAGGAGGGACAAAGAACAGGAACAGGGACCAGAGAATGATTGGGTGTGCTGCGTGTGCATGGAGAGAAAGAAAGGCGCGGCTTTTATTCCATGTGGACACGCCTTTTGTAGGGTTTGTTCAAGAGAAATGTGGGTCAATCGAGGGTCTTGCCCCATCTGCAACCGTTCAATCCTCGACATCCTTGACATCTTTTAGTGTTAATGATCAGACAAGTCTCTTTCAGGGCTCGATTTCAGGTTTGAGTCTTATCATTAATCAATCCCATATTAATGTTTAATTAATCTTAATTAGTTAAATAAGAGCTCTAAACTTCGACTCGACTCAATGTAGATGTAGTAATAGCATCTTTCCTAAGATTTTGGATATTCTATGAAAGGCATATTGCTATCTTGATTCACCTTAAGATGTGTTGGTTGGATATTAATTTGGATATTAATTTTTGTATTAAATATGAATTATTTTTTATATTTAGTAGTGTCATAGAAATTAAATTTAAAAATACTTTTTATGTCATGAACTGGTAAATAATTATTAAAAAAAAAACTCAAAACAAAATATATAATAATTATTATCATTAGTATATTTAGATTGGAAGTTTAATTGATTAATGAAGCTATTACATGCGGGCAAAGCACTGAATCATTATCTAGTTGATTGCCAAGAGCATAATTAAAACACGAATGCAGCTCTTTCTGTCATAAATTTCCTTTCACAATGGAGATCGAGGAGAATTTTCTGTTTTTTTTTTAAATTTATTTTCTTAAACTTTTTTGTTTTCTTTTTCGTTCAGACAATTGACTTTTTAACATGGTTTGAAACTAACGAGGAAGCCGTCCATTCCTCAAACCTAACAAAAAAAAAAACAGAGATTCCTTGGAGCTCAATAAGCATTGCATATTTTAGATCTAGTTGGGTTTGCCTGTCAATAATTGATCACACAATCAATTTGTTGCTATATAAGGAATAGTTTAAGGATTGTTTCTGATCATTTGTGTTTTTTTTTAAACAAATTTAGTTTTTAAGATGAATTACGTTTCAAACAGAGTTTAACGACAATTTATTTATTTTAATTTAATTTTTTAATATTAAAAATAATTTTTAAAAATTAAAAAATATTATTTTAATATATTTTTAAAAAATATTATTTATCAAATTTAGATTAAACTTTCATCTGGTAAATTCCGGGCTAAACTAGTCTCGTTAAAAAGGACACAGAGTAAAGTACTGTTTGGGCCAGGCCTTCTACTTCCTAATGTGGGCTCATGCCGTCTACTCGCTACCCAACCAATTCATGTTGGTTACTCGTTAAAAAAGGAAACTTTATTGTTTCTCAATTTATTATCGATCATGTACCATAGCAGTTCTTGTTTCTCCAGGCAAACCTTTCTTTTTGCCTCCATCGAGGAGACCCAAAAGACCTTGAGCTACAAGATAGGATAATCCCTTATATGTATATTAATATTTTTTTCCCTTATAATTTGGGTTTTTTTTTTGTTATTGGTTTGATTTTTTTTTTATTAAGAGCGTTTAAGAGTGTGATAATTTTTGTTTTCTAGTGTGTTTTAATTAAAAAATATTAAATTAATATTTTTTAATAATTTTGATGTAATAATGATTTAACTATTTATTAGTGTTGAAATTTCTAGAGCAAAAAGACACTAATTTAAAAATTAATTAACAACAAATCAAATATTTTAATGATGATAAGTAACTTTTCAGAACATGATTAGATATTTAATTGACTTTTCCTTCTCTAATTAATGTAATGATTGTTTCTAAATGATAATTTATACTCTATATTTATTAAAAAAATATTAATTTTTATTTTAAATTATATTTTTATATTTTTTTAGTATATTAATTTTAAAAATAATTTTTTTTTAAGAAATAAAATATTATTTTAATATATTTTAAAAAATAATTATGACAACAAACACTACCTAACTTAAAATATCTCCCACAAAATCATTTATAAGAGAAGACAGACGATCATAATTGATGGAATGATTCACGCTGGTCTTCAACATTGTCTCTTTCTATTAAGGTCCAGTTGGTGGTAAAAAAGCAATAATTCATGTAGTGTTTTTAATAGTGTGTTTGACATTACAGTAATAATTATTTTTAAAGTATTTTTTATTTAAATATATATATATTTTTTATTTTTTAAAATTTATTCTCGGTAAACATGCAAAAACAAATTTAATTTTAAAAGAAATTCAAATTTTTTAACCAACAGTATTCAAAACACAAAGCTACAGCCGTGATCAGCGGTGTTTTTTATTCTACAAATAGACATGCACCAAACTCTAAAAAGATTAGAAGAATGTTTGCTAGAAATAGTAACATTTGTCAATATATATATATATATGAAACATGAATATTGTAGTAGTTATAAAACCCAATTAGATTTATTTTTTTTTGGTTTGATTCTCTTTTTATAAAAGTATTTAAAAGCATGGTTTTGAAACCCGGCCCGACGGATTGACTCGGGACTCAGCCGACTTGGGGTTAGAACCAGGTCGGGTTGAAAAAAAAACAAAGAAAGGAAAAACCTGGTGTGACCCAGTCAAAAACCCGGTTGCAACTCGTTGATTTTTTTTTTTACTAAAACGATGTCATTTTGATTTTTTAAAAAAGAATTGATCCGCACAACTCGATGACCTAGTTAAAACCTAGAACTCGGAACTTCATTAGAATTCGAGCCTTGGATTGGGCCAGGTCTAAAATCTATGTTTAAAAGTGTGATAACTTTTATTTTTTTTGTGTTTTAATTGAAAAATATTGAATTGATATTTTTTAAGTGTTTTTTTTATGATTTTAATGCAATGATGTTAAAAAAATTATTTTAAAATAAAATAATATTTTTAAAAAGTATTTGATACATTAGTTATAGTAATACTCCTAATTTGTGTAGAGAACTAGAGATTTCTAGAAGAAAAGGACATTAACTTATTTTTTTTACTTTAAATTAATATTTTTAGATAATTTAGATGTATTAATATAAAAAATAATTTTAAAAAATAAAAAAATTATTTTAATAAATTTTTGAGTGAAAGTTTTTTAAAAAACAACTAAAAATATAATTCTAAACACGCTCTTAATTTAATAATTGTTTTTTTTTTATGATACTTTAGTATTAAAAAAAATATATTTTTAATTATTTAAGTTTGTTGTGGTTAAAAATATATTTTAAAAAATAAAAAAAAAATTATTTTAAAAAACAATACCTATTGCTACTATAACAACAAACATTACAAGACTTAGAATTTCTCCTACAAAATCATTTATGGGAGAAGACAGACTATCCTAATCGATGGAATGATTCACGCTGGTCTTCAACGTTCTCTTTCTATTAAGGTCCAATTGCTGGTAGAAAAGCAATAATTCACGGAATTGTTTTTAAAAGCGTGTTTTGCTGTTAGCAATTATTTTTTAAAAAATATATTAAATATATATTTTTTTAATTTTATTTTTCACATCAATACATCAAAATAATTAATAAACAAATAAAATAAAATTAATTTTAAACAATTTTGTTTTAATTTTTTAACAAATAATATTCAAAACTGTCAAAGCCGTGATTAACGGTGTTTTTTACTAGACATCCTCCAAACTCTAAGAGACTAGCAGGCATTCCTTGCATGAAAATGGAGATTCACAACTACTTTCCAAAAGAATGCTTGATATATATATATATATAATTCTGAAACAGGAGCATGAACAGTGTAGTAGTTATAAAACCCACTTGCACACCTGAACCATTCCTTGCATGAAAATGGAGATTCACAACTTGCACGTGATACTTGCATGAAATGTCAGCATCCAGCCAACTTCTTGTGCTTCATGCATTGTTTCAAGCATAGCTACAAGAAACAGCCTGTCCCATGGCCTCAGTTGAGTTAACTAAAGGAAATTATATTATTTTTTTATAAAAACAAACAAAAAAAAATCAATGATTCGGTCCATTAAATCATCTAAATTTGACCGGTTTAATTTCTTAATTAAGATAAATAAATTTTGAATTAACTCATTAATTTAAGTTGAGTTTGATAGCTATTATTATAATTTTATGCGTGTTTTTAATTTATATGATATCCAACTGTATATAGGATTTTCAAAGGACAACAAGAATATTTTTCATCCCTACTTAGAATAAAGAAGGATGTAACTTCGGTTTCAAAATTGGACATTCAAAACATATTAATCACACAATAATGCAAGGGGAAAATCATGAAACGAGTGGTTATGAAGGATCATAATCAAAATATGGGTCCAATTGCCACTTCATTTCTTTATCAAGTAGGGAAGGATCCAGCACTCTACCATACTAGCGTAATCACATTAGTTTTTTTTTTTTTTTGAAAATGTAATAGTATTTTTTTAAAAAGTGTTTTTTTTAAGATATAATAAAATAATATATTTTTTATTTTTTAAAAATTATTTTTTATATCAGTACATTCAAATGATATAAAAATACCCAAAACATTAATTTAATAAAAATAAAAAAATTTAAAATTTTAAAACACAAAATTAAACAATATATTCATCTGCATTTTCCTCGGAGCTCTTAACTTGGTTCCTGACATTGAATCCTAATTTATCCCCAAATCTGAATGCCTTGACATGTGAAAAATATTTTAGCAGACCGTATAGTATTTGAGCACTCTATTATACATCCGTAACCTTACAAAATAGTACTATGGACCCACTTCAGACAAACCCCGATAAGGTAAATTCAACTTTGACACATTGTTGACTAATTAAGCAAAATTATCTGACCTTTTGGAGACGCAAATATGCCACCAACGATAGAAGTGACAAGAGAAGTTGCGAGGCAGGAACGCAAGATCCTCCTTGTGGTCAAAGATGGTGCTGCGTATGATCCAAACGAATGCAACCATATTTTTGCCATAAAAAATCTTTTCTTCATGCTAATCAGTGGTAGGTAGAATTAGATAAGAGTTGTATTTTAAAGTGTTTTTTATATGAAAATTTATTAAAATAATATATTTTTTATTATTTAAAAAATTATTTTTGATATTAATATGCCAAAATAATTTAAAACAAAAAATTAAATTTTTCTAAAATATTTTCAAAATGAAAAAACACATCGAACTCTTAGAATTTTTGTGACGATATATGTTAGAGAATAATATAAATCATATCATATGTTCTTACATAATAATTTAAGCTATTGAATTGAATTGGTTCTTTAACATGATATTAGAGTCTTGATAACCAAGCAATCATGAGTTCAAATCTTATTATCTTTATATATTTATTAAAAATTAATTATAAAGTAATGTAAATCTATATAAATTTTAAATTTAAAAAGCTTACCTAACATATAAAGCTTTTAAATTGAATTATTCTATGACAACATTTGTTTTTTCATGGAGAAAATTAATCAATCAACGAGTTAGGCAAAATCTGAAGACTCCACGTAAAACTAAGATCATGTGCAAGAATATGTAGTCTCCTTTGAATTTGCATGACAAAATAAGTTGCTGACAAGAGGAGATTGAATTGACTTTGAAATACGGTACACACAGCTGTTGCTATTCCAAAAGCATACATCATGTCAAAGCACGACGGATCAGTAAGGGTTGGACGAATATTTCTTAAATGAGAAGCAAAATCAAATTAGATTTTAGAGTCGTGCTTTTACTTTAAAATGTGTTCTAATACAACTTTGGCTTTTCAATTTAAGGAAAAGACGTAATTTATCATGAGATTGATGAAAGTTGATCAGTGTTTGAAAATATAGTATTGAAATTACTTTTTACTTAAAAATATAATAAAATAATATTTTTTTTTATATTAACAAATCAAAACAACATATAAATATAATTTTTTTAATTTGAGGTAAATAAAAAATAATTTTTTCTAAAAAATATTTTTAAAATATAGAAATAAATAGAATTTCAAGTAAACTTCATTTAGAAGAAGAAAGAGAACTTCTTCAACCTTCATTTCTTTTTTTTTTTAATTGTAATGTCTCCCTCAAATTAGAGCATCTCAGTAGAGTTGCTAAATGGAAAGTCAAAACTAAAAAATTAATATTTTAATTTTTTTTTACTTGTTTTTTATACTTCAAGAGGAAATCCAAATGAAATGCTAAAATACCTTTTCTTTCATACAAATGCTATTTTTACATATTTCTCAAAAGAGCTAAAACTAACAAAGTAGAACTAACAAAAAAATAAACCAATTAAATCAAGTCATGTAGAAAAAAAAATAACATTAAAATCTTTTTAAAAAATAAAACACTTATTTATTTCACTCTAATAAAATTGGTTTTTTAAATGATTTTTTTATTGAAATATACATGATAAAAAAAACTATATTTATATTATTTAAAATATTAATTTATTAATTTATCTCTTTAAAATAGCAATTTTTGATTGAAGATGCTCTTAGGAGTAATGGAGGGGAAATAAGAAAAACTGAGTAAAGCATGGAAAGTGGTGAAGCCGCGTGACCGCGTCCATTTTTGGGTGAAAAACTGAAAATAGGAGAGAAAGCGTGCAGCCACCAAAGTGGGTCCCATTAGGCCGGCCCAAACATATATATTACAAAATCTCAAAATGACTTACCAATTATTGAATTTTTGTAATTACGATTATGACTAAAATACCCTTTGGCCCCACCATCACTTGCAGTAATCTTCTTCAGACCCCTATAAATACCATACCATATCATCACTCCTCTGTATCCGAAACAAGCATCAAATTAAGCACCGCTTTAAGGACTTTAGAGAGAAGCAGAAAGATCAGAGAGAGATGGAGTTCCCAGTGATTAACATGGAGAAGCTTAACGGTGAGGAGAGAGCTGCCACCATGGAAAAGATCAGAGATGCCTGTGAGAACTGGGGCTTCTTTGAGGTTTGTCAACAACTCTTTTCCTAAAATGCCTTCCGACATTTATATTTAGTTTAGATTGATCACCCCCGTCTCTTACACTTGTTTTTTCTTTCTTTCTTTGAACGTTTTTCAGCTGTTGAACCATGGCATAGCCCATGAATTCTTGGACACTGTGGAGAGAATGGCAAAAGAACACTACAAGAAAGGCATGGAGCAAAGGTTCAAGGAATTGGTGGCAAGCAAAGCCCTTGTGGGTGTCCAAACAGAGATCAAAGATATGGACTGGGAGAGCACCTTCCACGTGCGACATCTCCCCATTTCTAACATTGCTGAGATTCCCGATCTCGATGACGAGTACAGGTACAGTAATTAATATTTAATACTTAATAAAATTTGGCATCAACTGTGCCCAAGAAGGTGATTAGTAATTAAGTAGCCTTAAGGGTATGATTAGTATATATATTTACCCAAATATATTTTGGTTGATACAGGAAGGTGATGAAAGAATTCGCATTGAAGCTGGAGAAACTGGCAGAGGAGCTTCTGGACTTGTTATGTGAGAACCTTGGACTTGAAAAGGGGTACCTCAAGAGATCTTTCTGTGGATCTAGCGGTAGTCCAAACTTTGGGACCAAGGTTAGCAATTATCCACCATGCCCCAAGCCAGACCTGGTCAAGGGTCTCAGGGCCCACACAGATGCTGGTGGCATCATCTTGCTCTTCCAGGACGACAAGGTCAGCGGTCTGCAGCTTCTGAAGGATGGCCAGTGGATTGATGTGCCTCCCATGCGCCACTCCATTGTCGTCAACCTTGGTGACCAGCTTGAGGTATGCCCAGTAAAATAGTCTGAACTGCTGCAACGTAGCTAGCTAATCAAAGCATTGGGTCAAATCTGGCTCCCACGTTCTAACCATACTAAATTCTTTGAAACTTGTATGAACACGCAGGTGATCACCAATGGCAAGTATAAGAGCGTGGAGCACAGAGTGATTGCTCAAACAGACGGCACTAGGATGTCGATAGCCTCTTTCTACAACCCTGGAAACGATGCAGTTATCTATCCAGCACCTGCTTTGGTGGAGAAAGAAGCAGAGGAGAAGAAACAACTGTACCCAAAGTTTGTATTTGATGACTATATGAAGCTGTATGCTGGGCTCAAATTCCAAGCCAAGGAGCCAAGGTTTAAAGCCATGAAAGCTGTAGAAACTAACGTCTAATTGGGTCCAGTTGCATCTGCTTAATCTTATTCGCGGTGAAGGAGGGCTGGAAGCTGTGTTTCTATTTCTATTTGTTTTTTAAGAATGGAATAATTAAAGATTTTGTTTTAGCAGTGAAAGGCTTTCAAGAAGCTGCTGTTTCTTCCACAAGGCTTTCAAGCGTCAATTTCCATAAAGCTGTTGGAAAATGACTTGATTGCTTTGTAGGTAGACAACTTTATTTGACAGGAACAAGTTAATTTTCTAATGTCCTTTCTCTTCAAGTTATCGTTCAATTCATGTGTGTGACGCCATGAACTCCTTCCAAGTTCTTTCCCGTGAGGAAACACAAGAACAATACGTTCTATTACCATAAATGAATCACCAAATATAATGAATGTAGATGATCCACAGAATGAACGGTGGAGGGAAAATTTTCTTCGATCAAAAGAATACTGGAGCTTGGTAGAGAATGGTGTTTCTAGTGCAGCTGAAGGCGTTGAAATCACTGAGGCACAACGACAGTCTATTAATGATCAAAAGCTGAAAGACTTGAAAGTAAAAAACTACTTGTTTCAAGCTATTGATCGGACCGTTATGGAAACAATTCTCAATAGAGACACAACCAAGCATATCTGGGACTCCATGAAGCAGAAATACCAAGGATCCACGAGAGTGAAACGAGCATAACTTCAAGCTCTTAGGAAAGAATTTGAAATTCTGCAGATGAAAGAAGGGGAGAGTGTTGATGCATATTTTGCCCGAACACTCATCATAGCAAACAAGATGAAGATTCATGGCGAAAATATTCAACAAGTCGTGATCATTGAAAAGATATTGAGATCAATGACCTCACGGTTTGACTATGTGGTGTGTTCTATTGAAGAATCCAACAATTTAGACACGTTAACTATTGATGAATTACAGAGCAGTTTGCTTGTCCATGAGCAGAGGATGAATGGGCACCAAAGAGATGAACAGGCACTGAAAGTTACGTATGATAACAGATTTGGTGGAAGAAGAGGCAATCAAGGACGTGGAGCATTTCGGGGAAGAGGCAGAGGAAGAATCAATCCAGTCAATCCAGCTTTTAATAAAGCCTTAGTAGAATGTTATAAGTGTCATCAATTGGGACATTTTCAGTATGAATGTCCGAAATGGGAGAAGGAAGCAAACTTTGCAGAACTTGAAGAAACAGAAGAGCTGCTGTTAATGTCATATGTGGAGCATAATCAGTCAGGACAAGGAGATGTTTGGTTTCTTGATTCAGGGTGTAGCAATCATATGTGTGCACACAAACAGTGGTTCTCTGATCTTGATGAAGATTTTCAACAATCTGTAAAGCTAGGGAATGATTCAAAAATGGCTGTGCTGGGAAAGGGCACCATACGGTTGCAGATTGCAGGAATTATTCAGGTAATAACAGATGTCTTCTATATACCTGAATTGAGAAATAATTTGTTGAGCATTGGATAAATGCAAGAACGGGGAGTAACTGTCTTCATCAAACATGGAGTTTGTAAACTCTATCATCCAGAGAGGGGACTTATTGTGCAAACAAGAATGACTGCAAACCGAATGTTCATGCTGCATGCAACAGTTGCACCGAAAACTACCAACTGTTTCCAAACAACGGCTGAAGACAATACTCATCTTTGGCACTGCAGATATGGACATTTAAATTACAAAGGGCTAAGAATTTTGCAGCATCAACAAATGGTCAGAGGATTACCACAGATGAAAGACTCATCCAAAATCTGCACTGATTGTATGGTGGGCAAGCAACACAGGGAGGCAATTCCTAAGAAAAGTTTATGGAGAGCATCTCAACGACTACAATTGATTCATGCTGATATCTGCGGGCCTATCACACCTGTTTCAAATAGCAAGAAGAGGTATTTCATAAGCTTTATTAATGACTATAGCCGTAAGGTGTGGATATATTTCCTTGTTGCAAAGTCTCAAGCATTCACTGTTTTTAAGAATTATAAGAACATGGTTGAAAAGGAAGCAGGAACCTTCATTTGTTGCTTGCGTACAGACAGAGGTGGGGAGTTTACATCTGTTGAGTTCAATGATTTTTGCAAAACGCATGGCATCAGCAGACAACTCACTGCAGCCTATACTCCCCAGCAAAATGGAGTGGCTGAACGCAAGAATAGGACCATCATGAACATGGTCAGAAGCATGTTGTCGGAGAAACAAGTTCCAAAGAAATTCTGGCCGGAAGCTGTAAACTGGACAACACATGTGCTTAATCGAAGTCCTACTTTGGCAGTAAAAGCAATGACTCCTGAAGAAGCTTGGAGTGGGGTTAAACCAAATATGAACTATTTTCGAGTCTTTGGATGTATTGGGCACGTTCATGTGCCAGATAATTTGAGGAAGAAGTTGGATGATAAAAGTTATAAATGTGTGCTGCTGGGAATGAGTGCAAAGTCTAAAGCATATAGACTTTTTAATCCAATATCTGGGAAGATAGTAACGAGTAGAGATGTGGTTTTTGATGAGAAAGCATGCTGGAATTGGCAAGGGAATGATGAAGTATCAATATCTGATACTCTTGAATGGGGAGACAGTAATGAAGATAGTGAACGTGATGAAGCAGAAGAAGAAACAAAAGCTGATCAAAATGAAGAAGATGAAGAAGAGACAGAAGTTGGCATACCGTTATGTAATACAGAAGCCAATGCAGAAGCCAGTCCATCTCAAGCTAGTCCATCTTCATGCAATCCTGTAAGAGCAAATTCAGTCAATGTAGAAGCCAGCTCATCTTCATGCAATCCGGTTAGAGCAAATTCACGTTCATTTACAGCTGGTACAGCAGAAGAAGCAGAAGCTGGAAGAAGCACAGATAGTTCTCCTACAGAAAATCCACCAGCAAGAAGAAGCAGCAGGGTACCATTCTGGATGGAAGATTACGTGAGTGGAGGAGAATTTACAGAAGATGAAGCTGAGCAAAACTTGCTCCTATTTACTTCACTTACTGATTCATTCACTTTTAAAGAAGCAGTGAAGTCTTCCAAATGGAGAATTGCAATGAAACTTGAAATAGATGCAATTGAAAAAAATGAAACGTGGGAGCTGACAGATTTGCCTAAAGGAATGAAGAAAATTGGCGTCAAATGGGTCTTCAAAACTAAACTCAATGAAAATGGCGAAGTTGACAAATGTAAAGCCAGATTGGTGGCGAAAGGGTATGCACAACAACATGGCATTGATTATACTGAAGTATTTGCACCGGTGGCTAGATGGGATACAATTCGAATGGTGATTGCTTCAGCAGCTCGACATGGATGGAATGTGTATCAGCTTGATGTTAAAAGTGCTTTTCTGTATGGCAAATTAAATGAAGCAGTGTTTTTTGAACAACCACGAGGTTATGAGAAGAAAGGTGAAGAGCACAAGGTGTACATATTAAAAAAGGCATTATATGGTCTTAAACAAGCCCCTCGCGCATGGTATAGCCGGATTGAAACATACTTCGTCAAAGAAGGACTTGAGCGATGCAGCTATGAACACACTTTGTTCATAAAAACAGGAAATGGAGGTACAATTTTGATCGTTAGCTTATATGTTGATGATTTAATCTTTACTGGTAATAGTGAAAGTTTATTTGTTAAATTCAAGAATTCTATGAAACTTGAATTTGATATGACTGATTTGGGCAAGATGAAATATTTTCTTGGTGTGGAGGTTCTTTAAAATTCTGATGGAATTTATATTAGTCAAAAGAAATATGCAAAAGATATTTTGGAGAGGTTTGGAATGGAAAACAGTAATAGTGTGAAGAATCCAATTGTTCCTGGTGTTAAATTAATGAAGGATGAAGAAGGAGTCAAAGTAAATGCTACAATGTATAAACAGTTGGTTGGAAGTCTTATGTATTTAACTGCAACAAGGCCAGATTTGATGTATGTTGTATGTCTCATTAGTAGATTTATGGCAAATCCAACTGAGATACACTTACAAGCTGCAAAAAGGGTGCTTAGATACTTAAAAGGTACAGTGGATTTAGGAATCTTTTATCAAAAGGATGGTAATAAGGAGTTGTTGGCATATACAGACAGTGATTATACAGGTGATGTGGATGACATGAAAAGTACTTCCGGTTATGTATTTTTGCTTAGTGAAGGAGCTGTTTCTTGGTCTTCGAAAAAACAACCGGTGGTTACTTTATCCACTACTGAAGCAGAATTTGTAGCAGCTACATCTTGTGCATGTCAAGGAGTATGGATGAGGAGAGTATTGGAAAAACTTGGCAATTCTCAAGGAAAATGTACTATTGTGTTATGTGACAACAGTTCTACAATTAAGTTATCAAAGAATCCAGTTATGCATGGGCGCAGCAAACATATTGATGTAAGATTTCACTTTTTGCGTGATTTGACTAAAGATGGAGTTGTGGAACTGAAGCATTGTGGCACACAAGAACAAATTGCAGATATTATGACAAAACCACTCAAGCTGGATGCTTTTCTGAAATTGCGCAAGTTATTGGGTGTGTGTGAAATACCAGGATTAAACTGAAAGTATTGCTACATTCAGTTTAGGAGAGGCATTGTTGAGATTTTTAATTGTTGAATTTGTCAATATTTCTGTTGAATAATTCCTATTGCATAGGACACGTAGACTAAGTCCTGTAGACTAAGTCTATAACTGATTTCCTATTTTATCACCACGTAAATCGTGGGTTGTTTTCTTTTTCTGTTAACTTCTTGTAAGGCTTATATAAGCCATCTTCAATGTTACTTAATGAATAAGTGAGTGCAGCATAAGTTATTGGCTATAAGTTGTATTATCTTCAACAGCAGTCGTGTTAAAGTTTTGATAAAGTGTAACGTCTATTTATCTCACATTATTTAGCATGGCCGAGATTAATCTACTCTTGATATAATGAAGAATATTGACGTAAAACAGAAAGATAAATGATCTATCCATGCAGAGACTTGAAATCATGAAATCCGTAACGGAAGGAGTTTGCAACCTAAACGGAGGACATTGCCATGACGTTTTCTGTCACATATATGAGAATCTCACCATAAAAAGATGTGTGGCATATTTCCTCTCCTCCGTGGATAAGTGTATAGCTTAAAATATAAATTTAAAATTTAAACAAACTGAAGCCGTTACAACAGTGCATGATAAGGAATCATGATACTTCTCTAATAATAGCTAGGACAGTGGTTGGATAGCCAGCATCAGTTACCAGAAGAGAAGAAACTTTGATATGTGCAACATTTGGAGTTTTATTGAATGATTATTCTACGTCTACCCCCATTGGTTGTAGATCTAAGGAAAGAGGTACAATATCAAGTACTTTAATAGATGTGGATCATAGTTTTCTAAATAATATTGAACGAAACAAAATATATACAGGTATCAGCAAGCACATTTCTGTACCAATTGGATATTGATTCTATCATCATCACGTCGAATCTCTTATCAACCATCGTCTTGCAATAATTCAAAGTTGGAAGCCAGTTTTTTAGAAAGTGCTGTCTATTAGATTTCATGATGCTCGGTAATAGGGGGAAAACAAAAACCCAACCGAACTTGGTGTCATAACCCAATTGTAGGTTATTCTCTAAAAACTAATTTTTTTAAAAAAAATTAAATAAAATTCAGGCTGACAATATGGAGAAAACATATCAAGGAAGGCTATAAAAATAGAAAAAATCAAGCTATAATTTTTGCAGAAAATTCAAGGCCTAATTATACCCTATTATGCTCAAATATGGAGACAAATCTAAATTCAAGGTCAAATTAAATCATTATTGGATGAATTTGCATAAAAATTAAGTCCAATGACATAATTAAATTTTCAATAGGCCAATTTGATTTAATCATGGGCCAAATTGAATTTTAATCATGTTTGAGAATTAATTTTGGCTCAATTAAAGGACATAATTAAGTGCAAGGACTTAATTATACTTTAAATGAGTCAAATTAATTTTATTTGAGGCTTAATTAGTGGAAAATTAAGTCCAAGGACATAATTAAATTTTTAATAGGCCAATTTGATTTAATCATGAGCCAAATTAAATTTTAAGAATTAATTTGGGTACAATTTAGGGATTTAATTAAGTGCAAGCACTTAATTATACTATAAATAGGTCAAATTAATTTATTTGGGGCTTAATTGATGAAAAATTAAGTTTGGGAGCTTAATTTGAATTTAATTGAGAACATTGAAATTTTAAGAGATCAAATTTAATTTTTACCAAGTTAATTGATTGAAATTAGGGGCCAAATTGCAAGAAAATTGAAGTTTTTGGGTCAATTAGGGGCTAAATTGAAGAAATTCAGAGCTAAGGACCAATCTGCAAAAGGCGCCAAAATTGAGGAGCTTAATTGACAAAAATCCGGGGGTGAAATTGAAGAAATTGAAAGTTTAATGGTCAATTAAGGGTTAAATTGACAAAATCCGAGACCAAGGACCATGTCGTAAAAGGCGCGTAACTTCGGGGGTTCTAATTGAAGTTCATCAGGGGCTTAATTGCATTAAATCAAAAGCTTGGGGTCAATTAGGGGTTCAATTGAAATATGGAGGACTAAATTGAAAAAAATTAAAACCCCTAATTCAATAAAAAACGGCGCCGTTTTGCGTAAAAAAAAAGAGAGGACTAGACGACGCGTCGTCTGGTCACTGTTCATTGTCTTTCCCATTTTACCTGAAAGAAACAGCGTGGAAGACTACTTTGCAGGTGCATTTAATGCTTGATTTGTCCATCAAATCGAACAAAACTTGCACGAAACAAATCCCCTGCAATTCCTCTACAACCCCTTGTGAACGTTTCAGGATGAATGACAGCACGACGACGTTTCCGACGGCCTGAAGAGGTCAACTCAGGCAGCCTTTACCTTCAGATTTGACAATGAGAAGAGATAATAAATAGGATTATTTAAGATAATTATTTATTCAAGCTACCCAACAAGATGGCGATGGAAGTCCACCACAAAGCTTCTTTATGCTATAGGAACTTGAAATCCACCTATGCAAACAACTTGCGGGAGTGGAAAAGCAAAGAAGCATGCCTAAAAATAAAGACTATGAAACCTCCTTTTGGCTTTAATCATAACTGGAATCCTCTCAGATCCACTCTCGAAGACAAAATAAATTCATTAACAAATCAGCAAAGCACTTTTTACCCGTCAAACACTACCAGAAATTCGCTTAATAGGAACAGAATCACTGACGGAATATATCTGTCGGTAATTTGAGGTTGAAATTACCAACGGAATTTTTCCGTCCGTAATTAAGAAAAAAAGGGCGGGTCGCTAACGTGGAGGTTTTGGCGGGTGATATTTCTGACAGAATCACTGACGGATTCAAAACGGGTGACCCGTATGGGTGACTAGACCGGTTCACCGTCAAAAATACCGACGGACTCATCGACGGATTTGAAATGGCAGACCCGTACGGGTGACGTGACCGGTTCACCGTCAACAATACTGATGAAAACACCGAGGGATTTGAAAAGCAGGTCCGTGCGGTGACGTTTCTATTTTCCTGTCAGAATAGCCGACAGATACACCGACGGATTAAACCCGTCGGTGAATCCGTCGGAAAAAGTTAATATATGGCTCCTCTGCCGACCTTCTCTTCCCCCATTTCTCCTTCTTCTTCCTAATCCTAACTCTCCCCATCTGCAAATAACCAGCCCCCTCTCGCACCCAAACAAAATTCTTCCTCATCTTAGCACAACAAGTTGTATTTCTTGAAGTTTTGTGGTCACAACATTCGTGTTTTGATTTATCGACGGATTTTATCAATTTTTGTAAGTAATTCTATCTGTTTAAATTTTAACATTTAAATGTCAATTTTATTGTTTTTTTAGTATATGTATTTTTGTTAGTAGATGTACGTGTTTTATTGTTATTTCTCAAACAAACTTGTAGTATATGAATGTATAATTTTATACCTGTTATGGTTTGTTTTAGATTTTGTAAGATTGTATTTGTTTGTAAATTGTTAAAACTTTGTGGAATTACCAAATTACATGTTTTGTTTTGAAATAATTAATAGCTTGCTTAATGGGTCCTTTTTAAGTTTTATCGATGGTATTGCAGAGTGGTAATTTCTATTAATTTATATATATTAATTTTTATGGACGTTGATAAATGATAATGAATATTTAATATTTATGAGAAGTTGTGATTGGTTTGTTGGATAATCTCGAGGTAAAGTAATATTTTTGCAAGTTTATTTACCTAACTTAGTTAATTAATACATGATGTCATAATAATTTTATAGAGGTTCGATAGAAGTCATGGATGATCGTTCATGGATGTATCTAGATTCACCCCAAGGATTATGGAGGATGGATTATTGTAACGGGGTTCAGGGTTTTATTAATTTCGCAACATCTATTCCAAGAAATTTTACTGGAGGCGGTATTAGGTGTCCATGCAGGAAGTGTCAAAATAAAAAGTATCTGCATCCAGATGTTATAATGATGCATCTTTTACACAAAGGGTTTATGGAGGATTACCAGTGTTGGTATGCACATGAAAAGGTATTTGTTAGTAATAGGAGAATGGGAGAAACGAGGGTTGGGTCAACTTCTAGTGCTAGCAACGTGTATGAAGCGGCAAATGACAACACTAATCCTTATAGAAATATGGTTATGGATGCAATGAGAATGAATCAAGGTAATGTCAGTCAATGTCCAATCGTAGAAGAAGAACCTAATACAGAGGCAGCTAGGTTTTTTGATTTGTTGAAAGATTTTGATGAACCATTATGGGATGACCGCACAAACCACAATAAATTGTTGGCCGTGGCACAGGTGTTCACCATCAAGTCAGATCACTGGTTGAGTGAGGCCGGGTATGATAAAATTATTGATTGGGTAAGAAGCATTTTACCTTAAGGGAACAGGCTAAAAGAGAACTTCTATGCTACGAAGTTCATGATGAAACCCCTCGGTTTAGGATACCAGAAAATTGACATGTGCCCTAACTTCTGCATGTTATACTACCTTGAAAATGCTGAGATGACCGAGTGTATGACATGCGGGCATTCCCGTTACAAACCTAGAACTAGCAGGGGAAAGACTCTAGTGGCGTATAAAAAACTTAGATATTTCCTAATCACACCTAGACTATAGAGGTTATTCATGTCACCAAGGACTGCTGAGCACATGACATGGCACCAAACACATGATGCGGTTGATGGTGTGATGGTGCATCCTTCTGACGGCGAAGCGTGGAAACGCTTTAACATTGTGCATCCTGACTTTTCAGCTGAATCAAGGAATGTCCGTCTTGGGTTGTGTACAGACGGATTCAACCTATTTGGGTCATTTGCTGCTCCCTATTCTTGTTGGCCGGTCATACTCACAGTTTATAACTTGCCACCGAGAATGTGTATGAGGCTGGAGTTCATGTTTTTATCTATTGTCATACCCGGTCCAAGCAGCCCAGGGCAAAATATAGATGTTTGTCTTCGATCGTTGATTGATGAGCTGGCGCAGTTGTGGTCCTTCGGCCCTCTGACTTATGATATATCAAGGAAACAAAATTTCCTTATAAGGGCGGCTTTGATGTGGACCATCAATGATTTTCCAGCTTATGGAATGCTTTCTGGTTGGAGCACACATAGGAAACTCGTATGTCCATACTGCATGGAAAACAACAAGGCATTCACGCTAGCAAACGGAGGTAAAGCTTCTTTTTTTGACTGTCACCGTCACTTGTTGCCACTTAATCACAGGTTTAGAAAGAACAAAAAAGATTTCTTTGTTGGCAGAGTTGAAAAAGATGCTGCATCCCCGCGTCTTTCTGGTGGAAGAATTGCATCATATTGTATCAGAGTACGGTGACATTGTGTTTGGCCTTCAATCAATTAAGAAAAAGTTTCCTGGTTTTGGTTTGACCCATAATTGGGTAAAGCGAAGTATCTTTTGGGAGCTTTCTTATTGAAAGACCAATCTTCTCTGCCATAACCTTGACGTCATGCACATCGAAAAGAACGTGTTTGAGAATATTTTCAACACCGTCATAGATGTAAAGGGGAAGACAAAGGACAACATCAAGGCTAGATTGGATATAGCTTTATACTGTAATAGTAAAAATATGGAGTTGGTTTTTGAGAAGTCACGGGTCGCAAACCAAGGGCAAGCTTCGTGTTAGAGAAAAACGCACAACTGCTAGTCTACAAATGGCTTAAGAGTCTGCGTTTTCTGGATAGACATGCATCGAACATATCAAGGCTTGTTAACATAGAGGACTGCAGATTATATGGAATGAAGAGTCATGACTGCCATGTGTTTATGCAAACACTCATCCTATTAGCTTTTCGTGATTTGTTGCCAAAGGGAATATGGGATGCACTGACGGAGATCAGTCATTTTTTCAGAGATATATGCTCCAACAAGTTGAATGTTGAGCACATTGAGAGGCTTCAAACGAATATCATCGAGACACTATGCAAACTTGAGATGATATTCCCTCCTTCATTTTTTTGACTCAATGGAGCATCTCCCTATACATCTACCGTTCGAGGCAAAAGCTGGAGGACCGGTCCAGTATAGATGGATGTACCCATTCGAACGGTTAGATATTACAGTTGCAATGGAATTCATATCTAAAAGTATTTTATATGTTTTTCTTAATTGGAAATACTGGAATTCTAATTCAATGCAGGTACTTGTTTAATCTTAAGAAAAAGGTTAAGAACAAGGCGCATGTAGAGGCTTTGATATCTTAGGCCTATATTGTTGAAGAGATCTCAACATTTATCTCGTACTATTTCGAACCTCATCTGAGAACAAGAATCAATCGCATTCCACGACATGATGATGGCAGTGAAGTGCCTTCCAATGAGAACTTGTCAATATTCTCCAATACTGGACGACCCACACCTTAATTTTATTTTTAGTTGTTTTTATTTATGTTATTTTGTTGTTTTGGTGTATTTGTTTTTGTAATGTAGATAAAGTTTTGAATTCAACACATTATTAAGGTATGCATATTTCTTTCCTAAAGTCTATAGTTTGTTTTTTTGAATTTTTTGAATATTTTTTATTGTTGTGTTGGCATAATTGTTATTAGTTAATTTGATGAATATTTGTTGTTAATGTTGAATTTACCTTAGAATTAGTAATTGCATATGTTGGAATAATTAGTAATTTTACTCTATTATTGCATGATTTGTGTTTAATTATTTCCATTGTTTTTAATTGTTAGTTTATATATATTTTTTTAATTTATTGAATATATTTTATTGTTGTATTGACATAATTATTTAATAATTTTTTGAATTAATATTGTAAATGTTGAATTTACCATAGAATTAGTAATTGAATATGTTGGAAGAATTATTAATTTTATTCTATTATTGCATGATTTGTGTTTAATTGTTTCTATTTATTTTGAATTTATTGTTTTGTTGTATTGGCATAATTATTGAATAATTTTTTGAATTGTAATTGTTAATGTTGAATTTACCTTAGGATTAGTAATTGAATATGTTGGAATAATTAGTATAGATTGGGTCAATTGGTTGTGGCTATTGTTAATATTTGTGGATTTGGGTAGTATCCAGTATAGAAACCTACACGACTTGCGCCGTCAACCGATGCTGCCTCTTCCAACGTTGTTTCACAGCGCAGAAGCGGTGTGCGTTCGTAGCGGAATCAATTTACCCGCAAGTACGAGGAACAATGGAAGGACGATCTTTCAATGTAAGTTTGTTAAGGTTTTAGTTTTTTTTTTTAAAAACAAATTTAAAACATAATTTATGAAGTCACTATTTAATTAATTTCATTTCTTTTCAGGTTCACAAACATTGAGGTTGACCGAGTAATATCATCGGCGTTTAAATCGTCGATGGAGATTCCATTGTTTCAATGGAGTCAGATATCCAGGATGCCTCAAATCAATGCATGGTTTTCCAGATTTCAGGTTCGTGTTAATATATAATTTTCAGCTTATTTCTAATAAATTCTTAATATAATTGTAAATAAATTATTAACATTTTAAAAAATTATTTTTTATACACAGAATCAATTTTGCTGGAATGAGGAACATAACACTGTTGTGAGGAGGGTGTGGAAAAATCACGCGGCAACTAGGTAACATCGAAAACAATACAACTTTTTTTTTACAAAAAAATTTATGTTTCGAAATGTAATTTTTGCTTGCGTGAAGTAGGTTACGTGATTTTTGGTACGAAGCCCAAAAAAGGCAAAAACAATTGTGAGGGATAGGGGGTTCCAAGGCAGGAACGATGTTGCGGTTTGGAGGGATTTCAAACCGATATACATCCCAGAAGATATATGGCCGCACTATCTTCAGCACGTGACGGCTGAGCAGTTCACACGACGCTCGCAGTCTGGTGCTGGCAACCGGAATTGGCCAATTCATGGCTCGGTTACAACGCACACCGGCGGCTCCGTTCCGTTTGCTGCACATGCGAAACGGATGGTAAGATTAATTTAAATGAAATATATCATTCAATTAATTTGTTGTTAATAAATGTTTTTCATTATAGGCTACGTCTCTTGGACGTGAGCCGAGCCCTATGGAGCTGTTTGTGGAGACGCATGTGTGGAGTCAAGATCGCCAAAAGGGGGTGTAACAGGTCGTTGACAGTCGTGCTCAACATTTTGTGGTATGTTTGTTCAACCATTTTATTTTGTAAGTTATTATTATGTTTATTGAATTGAATATGATGATTACTTTTTTATTTTATTTTTAGGAGACCTGTAATAATCGGTTGAGGGAGAGATATGGGGACGATCCTTTGACCCATCCGGTATTCGATCCGGATTTGTGGATGGAGGCTGGATCGTCAAGTGGACCCGATAAAAATGGGGTTTACGGGCTCTCCAACACTATGGCCGACAACTTGCGGTCAACCCGTAGTGCTTCAACCGTCGGGAGCTCCCAATCAGTATCGAGCTTCCAATCTAAGGAGTTCGTGGCCTTGAGCAACTCACGACTCTGCTCACCGAAAAGTACGACCACCTATCAGAGGCGTACACACAACTCAAAGAACAATAAAGAGCGGCGTCTGAACCACAAAGAGCGGAGTCTGAACGACAAAGAGCGGCCTATGAAGAGCTTCGTCAAATGGTCATAAACATGGCACAAGGTGGAACATGTGCGCCAAATCCTTTTTGGCCGCATAAGAGCCAGCCTCCTCCTCCTCCTCCTCCTCCTTTATATTAATTTTTAATAAACATTATTTACATTTAAAATTTTGTTTAATGTTTTTTTGAAACACATTCATTTTGTAATGAATATTATTTATCTTTCATTTTTTGTTTTTGATGCTTAATATAAATTTTATTTGCATAATTGGTTTTTATTACCATTAATTTATATCATTTTAATGTATTCTAAATAATTTTTAAAAAGCAAATTAAAAAAAAAACAATTACAAGGGTTTTACCGACGGACTACATCCGTCGGTATTAGAATCATCGACGCATATCCAGACGGATACATTCGGTTGGTATTCCATACACTCACCGACAGAGTTACCGACGGAAAACATCCGTCAGCATTTGACAAACATACCGATGAATTTATAGATGGATGTATTCGGTCGGTATTTCAAACCCTCACCGACAAATTTCCCGACGGATATGGGTCGTCGGTCATACACTATATCACCGACGGAGTATTTTCTATCGGTATATTTCAAGCGGGAAACTTTTTTTTTTGGCGCGCACTTTCCGTTTGTAAAACTGTCGGGAAATCTTTTTTTGTATTGTTGTAACCCATTTTTGGGTCCTCACCTAAAAAATACAAAAAAAAATTAAAAAATATATTATCAAAAAATATAACAGTGAAAAAAATGCTAGAGCGCCCTAAAAATACTCAAAAATTGATTGAGGTTGTTCAAACAAATAAAATTTCATTTTTGATAGTATATCATTGACTGATGAGAGCCCCGATGATAAAGAAAATTCAATTTGAGGAAGAAAAATGCAAAATTAGAAGTTTATGGACTCAATTAAATTTTATTGAAGGTTGAATTGAATTTATAGAGGTTTTAATTGCAAAAACAATTGATTTTGGAGTTATTTTGGGTTTTAATTGGAAGAAATTAATTTTCTGGGGTCAAATTATAATTTTTTGAAGTTAATTTGGTCAAATCAGGGGCTTAATTGCATAAATATTGAAGTTTAATGGCCAATTAGGGACTAAATTGAAGAAATCCGAGACCAAGGATGAAATTGTAAAACGCGCGCAGATTGAGGGCCGTCTTTGAAATCTAACGCGTTTTGGCGCCTTTTTCTTTTAAATGAAACGACGCGTTTTGACCAAAACGGCGCCGTTTCATTAACTGTTGCAAAAAAAAAAAAAAAAAACAGAAGCCCAAAACGGTGCTGTTTTGACAGCACTGTAGGTCTTCTTCTTCCCCTGGACGCGCGAGGCAGGGGAAGAAGAAGACTTTTCTTCTCCCTTTTCGCCTAACTTCTTTCCCCGTTTTTGCACAATAAGACGCCCACCATTCGACGCCCACTTGCCTCCTTTTTATCCGTTGAACGGATAGTGGAGGGGCGGCCAACAGTGGCCGCCCCACCACAATTTGTCCCCCGTGTTTTTGCCTATAAAAACAGGGGAGGACCGAAGACGAAAAAAAAAAGAGAGAGGAGAGGGAGAAGGAGAAGGAGAAGGATTGCACGACAGAAAGAGGGTAGAGAGAGAGGAGAGAAACAGAAAGAAAAAGAAGAAAGAAGAAGAAAGAGAATCGGCAGAGAAGAGAACAAAAACAGAGGAGAGAGAGAGAAGGAAAACCGCCGACCACCGTGCCTCCGCCGCCAGCAGCACCGCCTCAACGCCACCGCAGGTACGCCATCCCGTTGCCCCGCCTCTGCCTCCCTTTGTTATCCGCTGCGCCTTCATGCAGAATGTGAATTATTTCACGTTCTGCAAATAAGGAAGGGTTGGTTACTGTGTTGATGCACAGTAACCAGCCCTTCTGGGCTTGGGCCTTCGGCCCAGCCCTTGTAAATAGGCTTGGTCGGCCCGACCCATGCATTTGGGCCGGGTCCGACCCATTTTTATTTTTAATTTTTAATTTTGTTTTTGTTATAATTTATATATATATATATTTTAATATCGTCTGTATTTTACATCGTAAAAATATAAATCCGGTATTAAAATACCCCGTTTTCGTCATGTGGTACTGTTCACCCGGCCCATTAAAAAAAAAAATCATCAAAAATATTTGTTTCATTTATAATTTTTCCGCGTAGTTTTTATGTCATTTTGATTAATATCGGACAATATTTTTATGTCGTAAAATACAAATCCGGTACTGAAATACCCGATTTTCGACTTTCAAGAATACAAAAACAAATTAACAAAAAAGAAAAAAAAATATTTTTGTGCATACGGCCAAATGTCTCAAAAAAAAAATCATTTTGTAGTTTTCATACAAAAAAAAAAAACAATGTTTTAGCATGCATTTTGACTTTAATAACCAGTTTATTAAAGTCAAGAGAATATTGGCCAAAATTTCAAAAAAACAACAAAAATTTTATTTTGGATAATATCCGGGGTATGACATTATACGTAATACATATTCCGGATATTTAATTTAATTTTTTTTTAATAGAACTTGGGATATGACATTACATGTAATGCGTATTCCGAACAATAATATTAAAAACCACAAACACGACCTTAGATGTTATCAGACATTAAAACAATGCAGCCTACCTTGGGTAGGGCGTAGTTGGGGTGCTAATACCTTCCCTTTACGCAACCAGTCTCCGTACCCGATCTCTAAAGACCAGTTAAGGTTCCTAGTAACCAGAATACTAGGTGGCGACTCCCAGTCCATTTTTTTTTTCACATATAGAGACAAGAATTCCTTGTCTCTCCTTATTTGCCAGGAATAAATATCTTGATTTTTTTTCCTTGAGGGTGGAAGATCGCCGCGCCGCCGCACACGTGCGATAGTATTTCCGACCGATATAGCGACGGAATGGGGAATCATCGACGAAAGGTAAGCCGACAGGAATATTTCGTCGGTGATGTAGTCAGTAAATAATTTACCGACGAACTCTCAGTCACACACCGATGAAATATTTCCGTCGGTAAAACTATTAAATCTTGAAGTGAAGAGCTTCTTTTAGAGTAATTTGAGATTTGGAAAATTTGTTCTTTGCTTCTTGGGCAAGAAATTAAGAAGAAGAAACGTAACGGTAGCAGTCGTGCTAAAGTTTGGATTGAGTGTAACGTCTATTTATCTCACATTATTTAGCATGGCCGAGATTAATCTACTCTTGATATAATGAAGAATATTGACGTAAAACAGAAAGATAAAAGATCTATCCATGCAGAGACTTGAAATCATGAAATCCGTAACGGAAGGAGTTTGCAATCTAGCTAAACGGAGGACATTGCCATGACGTTTTCTGTCACATATATGAGAATCTCACCATAAAAACCGATGCTTCTTTAGGAATATCACCAAATAAAATGAAATGCTAGCACACAAAATCTCAACCACCACCTTTCTATGATCATGCCTAGTGGGACGGCTTCATTCATCAGGATATAGCTAGGACAGCGGTTAGATAGCCAGCGTCAGTTACCAGAAGAGAAGAAACTTTGATATGTGCAGCATTTGGATTTTTATTGAATGATTATTCTACGTCTACCCCCATTGGTTGTAGATCTAAGGAAAGAGGTACAGTATCAAGTACTTTAATAGATGTGGATCATAGTTTTCTAAATAATATTGAATGAAACAAAATATATACAGGTATCAGCAAGCACATTTCTTTAGCAATTGGATAGTGATTCTATCATCATCATGTCGAATCTCTTATCAAACATCATGATAAGTGCTGTCTATTAGATTTCATGATGCTCGGTAATAGGGGGAAAACAAAAACCCTATCTTATAATCCAATTCTAGATTATTTTCTAAAAATTAATTTTTAAAAAATAAATAAATAAAATTCAGGCTTGCAATATGGAGAAAACAGATCAAGAAGGGCTACAAAAATGGAAAAAATCAAGCTGAAATTTTTGAAAAAAATTCAAGGTCTAATTATATCCTATTATGCCCAAATATGAAGAAAAATACAAATTCAAGGTCAAATTAAATCATTATTGGACGAATTTGCATGAAAATTAAGTCCAATGATATAATTAAATTTTCAACAGGCCAATTTGATTTAATCATGGGCCAAATTGAATTTTAATCATGTTTGAGAATTAATTTTGGCTCAATTAAAGGACTTCATTAAGTGCAATGACTTAATTATAGTTTAAATGGGTCAAATTAATTGTATTTAGGGCTTAATTAGTGGAAAATTAAGTCCAAGGACATAATTAAATTTTTAATAGGCCAATTTGATTTAATCATGAGCCAAATTAAATTTTAAGAATTAATTTGGGTCCAATTGAGGGATTTAATTATATATATATATGAAACACGAACATGAATATTGTAGTAGTTATAAAACCCAATTAGATTATTTTTTTTTTTGGTTTGATTCTCTTTTTATAAAAGTATTTAAAAGCATGGTTTTGAAACCCGGCCCAGCAGGTTGACCTGGGACCCGACCAACCTGGGGCTGAAACTGGGTCGGGTTGAAGAAAAAACAGGGGAAGAAAAAACCTGGTGTGACCCGGTCAAAAATCCGGTTGCAAGCCGTTGACTTTGTTTGTTTTTTTTTTTACTAAAACGATGTCATTTTGATTTTTTTTTTAAATTGATTAGAACGACCCGGTGACCCGGTCAAAACCCAGAACTCGGTCTGAACCCAGAACCTAGAACCTGGTCAGAACTCGGGCCTTAGATCGGGGCCGGGTCTAAAACCTATGTTTAAAAGTGTGATAACTTTTGTTTTTTTGGTATTTTAATTGGAAAACATTGAATTGATATTTTTCAGTATTTTTTTAATGATTTTAATGCAGTAATGTTAAACAAATTATTTGAAAATAAAAAAATATTTACATAACAATACTAAATACATTAGTAATAGTAATACTATTAATTAGTGTAGCGATTACTAGAAGAAAAGGACACTAACTTAAAAATCAATTAACAACAAATCATGATAAGGAATTTTCAATGAAGTGTCGGAACATGAGTTGTGATGTTTCACGAATTACACTACAAGATTTCACAGTTTTACCGACGGAAATATTCCGTCGGTGTGTGATAGAACGTTCGTCGGTAAAGTATTTACCGACTATATTATCGACGGAATACTCCCGTCGGAATACCTTTTGTCGGTGATTCCACATTCCGTCGCTATATCGGTCGGTAATAAAAAAAACACGTTTACCGACGGTTTTACCGACGGCCCATGCGCGCAAAAAAAAAAAAGTTTCCCGCTGGGAATATACCGACGGAATATATTCCGTCGGTGTTATATAAATACCGACGGACTACCTCCGTCGGCAAAAGTGTCGGTGATATTTCATACCGACCGAATAAATCCGTCTGTAAATTCGTCGGTATTTTTATACCGACGGATTATTTCCATCGGTGAGTATGTCGGTGATGGGATGGCATACCTCAGACACTGTCTAATGCCGACGGATTTATTCCGTCGGTAAATCCCTGTGTAATTTTTTTTTTTAATTATTTAGAAAAAATAATATAAATTAATAGTAATACAAACCAATTATGTAAATAAAATTTATATTAAGCAACAAAAACTCAAAGTTAAATAATATTCATTACAAAATGAATGTGTTTAAAAAAAAAAACAATTAATATAAAGGTGTAGGAGGAGGAGGAGGAGGAGGGTGGGGGTTAGGCGGCCAAAAAGGATTAGGCGCACATGTTCCGCCTTGTGTCATGTTCATGACCATTTGACGAAGCTCTTCATAGGCCGCTCTTTGTTGTTCAGACTCTGCTCTGCGTTGTTCGTCCGCCAATCTGTGTTGTTCGTTCGCCAATCTTTGCTCTTCTTTGAGTTGTGTGTACGCCTCTGATAGGTGGTCGCACCTTTGCTGCAAGGCCACAAACTCCTTAGATTGGGAGCTCGATACAGATTGGGAGCTCCCACCGGTTGAAGCAGTACCGGTCGACCGCAACTTGGCAGCGGTAGTGTTGGAGAGCTCGTAAACCCGATTTTTATCGGGTCCACCTGACGATCCAGCCTCCATCCACAAATCCGGATCGAATTCCGGATGGGTCGAAGGATCATCCCCGTATCTCTCCCTCAACCGATTATTATAGGTCTCCTGAAAAAAAAAAAAATCATATTCAATTCAATAAACATAATAATAACTTACAAAATAAAATGGTTGAACAAACACACCACAAACTGTTGAGCACGGTTGTCAACGAACTGTTGCGTCCCCTTTTGGCGGTCATGACTCCGCACGTGCGTCTCCACAAACAGCTCCATAGGGCTCGGCTCACGTCCAAGAGACGTAGCCTATATATAATGAAAAAAATTTATTAACAACAAATTAATTGAACGATATATTTCATTTAAATTAATCTTACCATCCGTTTCGCATGTGCAGCAAACGGAACGGAGCCGCAGGTGTGCGTTGTAACCGAGCCATGAATTTGCCGATTCCGGTTGCCTGCACCGGACTGTGAGCGTCGCGTGAACCGCTCAGACGTCACGTGCTGAAGATAGTGCGGCCATATATCTTCCGGGATGTATATTGGTTTGAAATCCCTCCAAACCGCAACATCGTTCCAGCCTTGTAACCCCTTATCCCTCGCTGTTTTTTTTGCTTTTTTCTGGGCGTCATACCAAAAATCACGCAACCTAATTCACGCACGAAAAAATTACATTTCAAAACATAAATAATTATGTAAAAAAAAGTCGTATTGTTTTCGATGTTACCTAATTGCCGCGTGATTTTCCCACACCCTCCTCACAACACTGTCATGTTCATCGTCCCAGCAGAATCGATGCTGTATATAAAAAAATAATTTTTTAAAATGTTAATAATTTATTTACAATTATAACTTGAATTTATTAGAAATAAGCTGAAAATTATATATTAACACAAACCTCAAATCTATGAAACCATGCATTGATTTGAGGCATCCATTCAGGATGTCTGGATATTTGACTCCATTGAAACAATGGAATCTCCATCGACGCTTTAAACGCCGATGATATTACTCGGGCGGCCTCAATGTTTGTGAACCTGAAAAGAAATGAAATTAATTTGTGATTACTTCATAAATTACGTTTTAAATTTGTTTTTTTTTATATAAAAAAAAAAACTAAAACCTTAACAAACTTACATTGAAAGATCGTCCTTCCACTGTGCCTCGAACTGGCGGGTAAATTCATTCCGCTTCGAAGGCATGCCGCGTCTGCGATGTGAAACATCGCTGGAAGAGGCAGCATCGGTTGACAGCGCAGGTGGTGTAGGTGCCTCTTCTTGAGAGGCACCTAAGGAAACATCATCATCGCTGCTAGACGAACTTGATTCGACTGGACGACCAGCTCTGGTTTTCATTTTGCGCATCTAAACAATTTTTTATTAATAATTGTAAAATAAAATTCAAAAGTTAAAAAAAAATCGGCAGCACCTCCCCTATACTGGATACTACCCAAATCCACAAACCTGCAAATATTAACAATAGCCACAACCAATCGAACCAATCTATACTAATTATTCCAACATATTCAACTATTAATCCTAAGATAAATTCAACGTTAACAATTACAATTCACAAATTAATCAATGATTATATTCAAAACAATAAAAAATATAACAAAAAATAAATTCAATAAATTCAACAAATTATACTTCAACAAATTAACAATTACAATTCAACATTAACAATTATAATTCAACAAATTCAAAAAATTCAAAAAATATTCAAATATTCAACTTTAACTAATTCTAAGTTAAATTAACTAATAACAATTCTAACAACACAACAACAAAAAATATTCAATAAATTCAACAATTAAATTCAATTATTCAACAATTAAATTAACAAATATTCAAAAAATTCAAAAAATATTCAAAAAATTCAACTTTAACTAATTCTAAGTTAAATTAACTAATAACAATTCTAACAACACAACAACAAAAAATATTCAATAAATTCAACAATTAAATTCAATTATTCAACAATTAAATTAACAAATATTCAAAAAATTCAAAAAATATTCAAATATTCAACTTTAACTAATTCTAAGTTAAATTAACTAATAACAATTCTAACAACACAACAACAAAAAATATTCAATAGATTCAACAATTAAATTCAATTATTCAACAATTAAATTAACAAATATTCAACAAATTCAAAAAATTCAAAAAATATTCAAAAAATTCAACTTTAACTAATTCTAAGTTAAATTAACTAATAACAATTCTAACAACACAACAACAAAAAATATTCAATAAATTCAACAATTAAATTAACAAATATTCAACAAATTCAAAAAATTCAAAAAATTCAACTTTAACTAATTCTAAGTTAAATTAACTAATAACAATTCTAACAACACAACAACAAAAAATATTCAATAAATTCAACAATTAAATTCAATTATTCAACAATTAAATTAACAAATATTCAACAAATTCAAAAAATATTCAAAAAATTAAAAAAAAAAGGAACGAAATATACATACCTTAATAATGTGTCAAATTCAAAACTTTATCTACATTGCAACAAAAAACACCAACACAACAAAAATAAAAACAACTAAAAATAAAATAAAATAAAATAAATTAGAAAAAAAACACATACCTTTTGATATAATGAAGATTTACAACACCAAATCTTGCTAGAGATTAAAGGTGAAAGTGTTTAAGGATTGAGGGGGAAAAAAATGAAAAATCTAAGGTGAAAAACGGAGGAGAAGCGAAGAAGCGGCGGGGAGAAGAAGAAAAAATGAGGCGAAGCGGCGGGGCTGGAACTTATAGGTCAATTTTACCGACGGCATCACCGACGGAATTAACATCCGTCGGTAAAAGGTCAAAATTCCGTCGGTAACAGATCAAAATTCCGTCGGTATTTTTCGAATTTCGCCCCGAATTTTTAAAAGCCCTCCAAAATTTTCGCAGTCCGTCGGTAATCTGACAAGTTCAGAGGCGCATTAATTGACGCGCTTTGGAAAACGCGCGGTCCGTCGGTAATTCTGTCGGTAATATGTGTAACCGACAAATTACCGACGGACCTACGCCGTCGGTAATCCCGTCGATGGTGGTGGATGTTTTTCGAGCTTACTGTGAGATGCCGACGGAATATGTTCCGTCGGTAATCCCGTCGATGGTGGTGGATGTTTTTCGAGCTTACTGTGAGATGCCGACGGACTATAGTCTGTCGGTAATCTCGTCGATGGTGGTGGTATGTTTTTCGAGCTCACTGTGTGATGCCGACGGATTTCATTCCGTCGGTATAGTTGTCGGTGAAGCCGTCGGTAATTACGTCGGTGTTGGTGGCATTTCGCGTAAATATTTATGAACTCTCTGTGAGATACCGACGGATGGTGATCCGTCGGTATTGACGTCGGTGATTGTGGCATTATGCAGGAAAGGTTGTCTTTGTATTGCCTGTTTACCTTCCTGCAATAACTTAACTGATAAACTGTCTATCACATAAAACAATAACCACATTGCTTAAACAATAAATATTTTGTTTTACAAAATACATCATCAATAATCTAAATTACATGAGACAAATGTTTTTACATAGGGCTTCATTTTTATAATTAGTCGGAATTTTCTTCTTCTTCCTCATCAATTGAATTGTCATCATCTTCATCGCAATCTTCAATATGGATATCATCTTCTTCATCGACATTTGGTTGTCCGCTAGAGCTGAGAACAACATTCAACTCCTCTCCGTCAATATCAACAAGACTATCATCGAGAACTCGAAAATTTGAATTTTCTTCCAATTCAATCGAAGGAGCAACTCGATATGGTTCAACCAACTCACGAACTTGAAAGACTTCATCTCGCACACTTGTGTCTTCGTTCTCATCCTGAACAACCTCGACACGACCCCGTGGTTTCGTTTTTAAAACGGACAACCAATCAACTCTTGAACGATCCTTTCTAAATGAAGGGGTGTATGTGTAATAAACTTGTTGACATTGCTTTGCGAAAACAAAGACATCGTTTATGTTGCGGAGTCTAGCTTTTGAGTTGATTTCGACCAGACCATGGTGCGGATCAACTCTGATTCCTCTGTCCGTCGTGTCATACCAATAGCATTTGAATAAAAACACTTTATTTTGCTCGCTATGATATTGCAGTTCGACGACCTCTTCTAATCTACCATAGTAGTCAACTTCTAACTGGCTACTTGTGGATCCCTTAACACAAACACCGCAGTTGTATGTCTTTCTTCCTTGCCCGTATTCTTCAGTATGGAAAACATATCCATTGACAAAATACCCGTTGTAGCACTTAACTTTTCTTTCAGGGCCGAGGCTTAGTGAAGACAATGACTTGGGCGCACTCCTTCCCATTTGATAAACCTTGTAAATATATGTAATTAAATGTACATCAATACACGGTAAATGAACGAGAATCTCGTAATGACATGCATACGTTAGAATGAGTTTGTGATAGTGCTTACATGTGTTCTGAACCATGTGGCAAATTGTTCATCTTGTAATTGAAAGATCTGGGATTCGGTCAGCTGCGAGTTATTGGAGAGCAAATATTGTTGATGTTGCCTGCAAGTGATAATGAGTGTATGATATTACAATATATAATTAACAGTATATTACTGACAAAGTTTAATTACTATTACACATATATAGACTTACTGAATAAATGGTCTCAGCTCATCACAGTTAAATAGAACATAGTTGTGTGCTTGTTTGAATTCTATTTCCGACAAATATCTTCCTCTTACGGCATTTTTAGGTGTGGGTCGTCCAGTATTGGAGAATATTGACAAGTTCCCACTGGAAGGCACTTCACCGCCATCGTCATGCCGTGGAACGCGATTGAGTCTTGTTCTCAGATGAGGTTCGAAATAGTACGAGATAAATGTTGATATCTCTTCAACAATATAGGCCTCAGATATCGAAGCCTCAACATGCGCCTTGTTCTTAACCTTTTTTTTTAGATTAAACAAGTACCTGCATTGAAGTACAATTCAAGTATTTTCAAATAAGAAAAACATAGAAAATACTTTAAGATATGAATTCCAATGCAACTGTAATATCTCACCGTTCGAATGGGTACATCCATCTATACTGGACCGGTCCTCCAGCTTTTGCCTCGAACGGTAGATGTATAGGGAGATGCTCCATTGAGTCAAAAAATGAAGGAGGGAATATCATCTCAAGTTTGCATAGTGTCTCGATGATATTCGTTTGAAGCATCTCAATGTGCTCAACATTCATCTTGCTGGAGCATATATCTCTGAAGAAATGACTGATCTCCGTTAGTGCATCCCATATTCCCTTTGGCAACAAATCACGAAAAGCTAATGGGATGAGTGTTTGCATAAACACGTGGCAGTCATGGCTCTTCATTCCATACAATCTGCAGTCCTCTATGTTAACAAGCCTTGATATGTTCGATGCATGTCCATCCGGGAAACGCAGACTCTTAAGCCATTTGTAGACTAGCAGTTGTGCGTTTTTCTCTAACACGAAGCTTGCCCTTGGTTTTGCAACCCGTGACTCGTCATAAACCAACTCCATATTTTTACGGTTACAGTATAAAGCTATATCCAATCTAGCCTTCATGTTGTCCTTTGTCTTCCCCTTCACATCCATGACGGTGTTGAAAATATTCTCAAACACGTTCTTTTCGATGTGCATGACGTCAAGGTTATGGCGGAGAAGATTAGTCTTCCAATACGAAAGCTCCCAAAAGATACTTCGCTTTACCCAATTATGGGTCAAACCAAAACCAGGAAACTTTTGCTTACCTAATTGAAGGCCAAACACAATGTCACCGTACTCTGATACAACATGATGCAATTCTTCACCAGAAAGACGCGGGGATGCAACATCTTTTTCAACTCTACCAACAAAGAAATCTTTTCTGTTCTTTCTGAACCTGTGATTAAGTGGCAAGAAGCGACGGTGACAGTCAAAAAAAGAAGCTTTACCTCCGTTTGCTAGCGTGAATGCCTTGTTGTTTTCCATGCAGTATGGACATGCGAGTTCCCCATGCGTGCTCCAACCAGAAAGCATTCCATAAGCTGGAAAATCACTGATAGTCCACATCAAAGCCGCCCTCATAAGGAAATTTTGTTTCCTAGATATATCATAAGTCAGAGATCCGGAGGACCACAACTGCGCCAGCTCATCTATCAACGGTCGAAGACAAACATCTATATTCCGCCCCGGGCTGCTTGGACCGGGTATGACAGTAGATAGAAACATGAACTCCGGCCTCATACACATTCCCGGTGGCAAGTTATAAACTGTGAGAATGACCGGCCAACAAGAATAGGGAGCAGCAAATGACCCAAATGGGTTGAACCCGTCTGTACACAACCCAAGTCGAACATTCCTTGATTCAGCAGAAAAGTCAGGATGAACACTGTTAAAGCGTTTCCACGCTTCGCCGTCAGAAGGATGGGCCATCACACCATCAACGACATCGTGTGTTTGGTGCCATGTCATGTGCTCAGCAGTCCTTGGTGACATAAATAACCTCTGCAGTCTAGGTGTGATCGGGAAATATCTAAGTTTTTTATATGCCACTAGAGTCTTCCCCCTGCCAGTTCTGGGTTTGTAACGAGAATGCCCGCATGTCATGCACTCGGTCATCACAGCATTTTCAAGGTAGTATAACATGCAGAAGTTAGGGCACATGTCAATTTTCTGGTATCCTAAACCGAGGGGTTTCATCATGGACTTCGCAGCATAGAAGTTCTCTTTGAGCCTGTTCCCTTCTGGTAAAATGCTTCTTGCCCAATCAATAATTTTGTCATACCCGGCCTCACTCAACCCGTGATCTGACTTGATGGTGAACACCTGTGCCACAGCCGATAATTTACTGTGGTTTGTGCAGCCATCCCATAATGGTTCGTCAGAATCTTTCAACAAATCAAAAAACCTAGCTGCCTCTGCATTAGGTTCTTCTTCTACGATTGGACATTGATTGACATTATCTTGATTCATTCTCATTGCATCCATAACCATGTTTCTGTAAGGATTAGTGTTGTCATTTGCCGCTTCATGCACGTTGCTAGCACTAGAAGTTGACCCAACCACCGTTTCTCTCATTGTCCTATTACTAACAAATACCTCTCCATGTGCATACCAACACTCGTAATTCTCCACAAACCCTTTGTGTAGAAGATGCATCATTACAACATCTGGATGCAAATACTTTTTATTTTGACACTTCCTACATGGACACCTAATACCGCCTCCAGTAAAATTTCTGGGAATAGATGTTGCGAAATTAATAAAACCCTGAACCCCGTTACAATAATCCATCCTCCGCAATCCTTGGGGTGAATCTAGATACATCCATGAACGATCATCCATGACTTCTATCGAACCTCTATAAAAAGGACCCATTAATTAAGCAAGCTCTTAATTATTTCAAAACACAACATGTAATTCGGTAATTCTACAAATTAAGTTTTAACAATTTTCAAACAAATAAAATCTTACAAAATCTAAAACAAACCATAACAAGTATAAAATTATACATTCATATACTACAAGTTTGTTTGAGAAATAACAATAAAACATGTACATCTACTAAAAAAATTAATACATATACTAAAAAAACAACAAAATTAACATTTAAATGTTAAAATTTTAAAAGATAGAATTACTTACAAAAAATGATAAAATCCGTCGGTAAATCAGAACACGGATGCTGTGACCACAAAACAAATACAACTTGTTGTGCTGAGATGAGAAAGATTTTGTTTTGGGGCGAGGGGGGGCTGGTTATTTTGCAGATGGGGAGGGTTAGGATTAGGAAGAAGAAGGAGAAATGGGGGAGGAGAGTGTCGGCAGAGGGGCCATATATTCACTTTTACCGACAGACTTACCGACGGGTTTTATTCCGTCGGTGAAGCCGTCGGCGAAACCGTCGGTAATTCTGACGGGCAATCGACACGTCACCGCACGGACCTGCTATTCAAATCCCTCGGTGATTCCGTCGGTATTTTTAACGGTGCACCCGTCACGTCACCGGTACGGATCTGGCATTTCAAATCCGTCGGTGATTCCGTCGGTATTTTTTGTTGGTGAATAGGTCCCATCACGCGTACGGGCCCCAGTTTTGAATTCCGTCGGTGATTCCGTCGGAAAAATCACCCGCCAAAACCTCCGCGCCACTGCCCGCCCTTTTTTCATTGATTCTGAATTTTCGGTCGGTAATTACCGACCTAATTACCGACGAATAGATGCCGTCGGTGATTTCGGCCGAGAAATACCGACAGAAAAAATTCTGTCGGTATCTCCGTTGGTATTTAGCGATTTTCTGGTAGTGTTAGATGTGTAATTGACTTTTCCTTCTCTAATTAATGTAGTGATTTTTTTTATGATACTCTACTGTTTAAAAAATATAATTTTATTATTATTTTAATTTATCGTTATTAAAAATAAAAAAATATTATTTAAAAAAAAATATTATTGCTACTATCACAACAAACATTACCAAACTTAGAATTTTTCCTACAAAATCATTTATGAGAGAAGACAGACTGTTATAATCTATGGAATGATTCACGCTAGTCTTCACCGTTCTCTTTCTATTAACGTACAATTACCGGTAAAAAAAGCAAATTGTTTTTAAAAGCGTGTTTTGCTGTTAGTAATTACTTTTTTTAAAATATATTAAATATATATTTTTTTAATTTTATTTTTAATATCAACACATCAAAACAATTAATAAACACATAACATATTAAAAGTTTTAACAACTAATATTCAAAACACAATTTCAAAGCCGTGATTAACGGTGTATCTTAATAGACATCCTCCAAACTCTTAAGAGATTAGAAGAATGCTTGCTATAAATAGTAATATATATATATATAATTCTGAAACAGTAGCATGAACAGTGTAGTCGTTATAAAACCCACTTGCACACCTGAACCCTTCCTTGCATGAAAATGGAGATTCACAACTTGCACATGATACTTGCATGAAATGTCAGCATCCAGCCAACTTCTTGTGCTTCATGCATTGTTTCAAGCATAGCTACAAGAAACAGCATGTCCCATGGCCTCAGTTGAGTTAACCTAAAGGAAATTATATTATTTTTTATAAAAACAAAAAAAAAATTCAATGATTTGATCAATCAAGTCATCTAAATTTGACCGGTTTAATTTCTTAGCTAAGACAAATAAATTTTGAATTAACTCACTAAGTTAAGTTGAGTTTGATAACTATAATTACAATTTTATGCGTGTTTTTAATTTATATGATGTCCAACTCTCCATACGATATTCAAAGGACAATAATAATATTTTTAATCCCTACTTGGAATAATGAAGAATGTAACTTCATTTTCAAAATTGGACATTCAAAACATATTAATCACACAATAATGCAAGGAGAAAATCCTGAAACGAGTGGTTGTGAAGAATCATAATCAAAATATGGGTCCAATTGCCACTTTATTTCTTTATCAAGTAGGGAAGGATCCAGCACTCTACTATACTAGCGTAATCATATTAGTTTTTTTTTTTTTCAATGTTTTTTTTTAAATATATTAAAGTAATGTATTTTTTCTTATTTTTTAAAATTTATTTTCACCACAAGAATTCACAGTTTTACCGACGGCAATATTCCGTCGGTGTGTGATTAGAAGTTCGTCGGTAAAATATTTACCGACTACATTACCAACGGAATACGTTCGTCGGCTTAGCTTTCGTCGGTGATTCCACATTCTGTCTCTATATCGGTCGGAAAAACAAAAAAAACATTTACCGACGGATTAAATCCGTCTGTGGTATCACAAGTCACCGACGGTTACTTTCCGTCGGTAACTTGGTCGGTGAATTATTGAAATACCAGCCAAATATATCCATCCGTCAATTCGTCGGTAAGTTAAAACACCGATGGAATAAGTCCGTCGGTATATCTGTTGGTGAGTCATAAAAATACCGACTGAATTTATCCGTCTGTAAATTTGTCGGTGATGGTCTCGGTTACAGTCTAATGCCAACGGATTAATTCCGTCGGTAAATCCCTCTGTAATTTTTTTTAATTATTTTGAATACATAATATAAAAATGATATAAATTAATGGTAATAAAAACCAATTATGCAAATAAAATTTATATTAAGCATCAAAAACAAAAAATGAAAAATAAATAATATTCATTACAAAATGAATGTGTGTCAAAAAAACATTAAATGAAATTTTAAATGTAAATAATGTTTATTAAAAATTAATATAAAGGAGGAGGAGGAGGCTGGCTGTTATGCGGCCAAAAAGGATTTGGTGCACATGTTCCACCTTATGCCATGTTCATGACCATTTGACGAATCTCTTCATAGGCCGCTCTTTGTTGTTCAGACTCCGCTCTGTGTTGTTCAGACTCCGCTCTTTGTCGTTCGGACACCACTCTTTGTTGTTTTACGTGTTGTGTGTACGCCTCTGATAGGTGGTCATACTTTTCGGTGAGCAGAGCCGTGTGTTGCTGGAAGGCCACGAACTCCTTAGATTAGGAGCTCGATACAGATTGGGAGCTCCCGACGGTTGAAGCACTATGGGCCGACCGCAAGTTGTCGGCCGTAGTGTTGGAGAGCCCGTAAACCCAATTTTTATTGGGGCCTCCTGACGATCCAGCCTCCATCCACAAATCCAGATCGAATTCCGGATGGGTCAAAAGATCGTCCCCGTATCTCTCCCTCAACCGATTATTATAGGTATCCTGAAAATAAAAAAAGTAATCATCATATTCAATTCAATAAACATAATAATAACTTACAAAATAAAATGGTTGAACAAACATACCACAAAATGTTGAGCACGACTGTCAACGAACTGTTGCACCCCCTTTTGGCAGTCTTGACTCCGCACGTACGTCTCCACAAACAGCTCCATAGGGCTCGGCTCATGTCCAAGAGATGTAGCCTATAATGAAAAAAATTTATTAACAACAAATTAATTGAACGATATATTTCATTTAAATTAATCTTACCATCCATTTCGCATGTGCAGCAAACAGAATAGAGCCGCCAGTGTGCGTTGTGACCGAGCCATGAATTGCCCGATTCCGGTTGCCAGCACCAGACTGTGAGCATCGTGTGAACCGCTCAGACGTCACGTGCTGAAGATAGTGCGGCCATATATCCTCCGGGATGTATATCGGTTTGAAATCCCTCCAAACCGCAACATCGTTCCAGCCTTGGAACCCCCTATCCCTCGTAGTTTTTTTTTGCCTTTTTTTGGGCTTCGTACCAAAAATCACGCAACCTACTTCACGCAAGCAAAAATTACATTTTGAAACATAATTTTTTTTGTAAAAAAAAAGTTTTATTGTTTTCGATGTTACCTAGTTGCGGCGTGATTTTCCCACACCCTCCTCACAACAGTGTTATGTTCCTCATTCCAGCAGAATCGATTCTGTGTATGAAAAATAATTTAAGTTACATAAGCATCTTTCTCAATGAAGCACGTGACCACTATTTGAGTTACATAAGCATAAGAGCTAGCCTCCACCCACTTTGTGAAGTAATCAATGGCTACTAAGATAAATTGATGCCTATTGCTGGCCTTTGGGTTGATTGGACCAATCACATCTATTCCCCATATTGCAAATGGCCATTGTGATGTCATATTAAACAGAGGAGCTGAAGGTGCATTTATCTTATCACTATGCACTTGATATTTATAGCATCTTCTGACATAATCGATGCAATCTTTCTCCATGGTCATCTAGAAGTACCCATATCGTTGCATTTGTCTAGCCATCATGTGCCCACTTGCATGAGTTGCACAAATTCCTTCATGAATTTCTTGCAATGATACCCTAGCTTCGATTTCATCTAGACATCTTAGTAAAGTTCCATTGAATGATCTTTTATATAGAATTTCTCCATCAAAGTAAAATTCCATGGCCAACCTTCTCAAGGTCTTCATATCTGCTTTAGATGCCCCCAAGGGATATTCTTGATATTGGATAAACCGCTTGACATTCTCCCCGTTCTTATCTCTTATTCTATTTTCTCAGCGATAGTTACAGCATCATAGAAATGCTGAGCTGAACTACCCACCAGGTGTTCAAAGTATGGAGATTTAAAAGTGTTAGAAAACAGAGTGACCATTTCTTTTTCTAACAAAGAGGGTTGCACATGAGATGCTTTTTCACGCCATCTCAAAGCGTATTCTCTTACAATCTCTTTGTTGCCCTTCTCCATGACTAACAAGTTTGACCTGTCCGGAGCTACCTCCATGTTGAATTTATACTGCTCCACAAAGGCTTTTACCAAATCTTTCCACTTTCTGATCTTAGTATTATCCAACCTTGTATACCAGCTTAGTATCGATCCAGAAAGACTGTCTTGAAAGAAATGGATGAGAAGTTTCTCATCATTCACTACTTCCGCCATCTTATTGCAGTAAGATTTAAGATGAGTGACTGGGCATTCAGTTCCAGTATACTTGATGAATTCTGGTACCCTAAATTCTTTGGGTACAACTACATTTGGAACTAAACACATTTCTGCAGCATAAACAGGATCATATAAGTCTGCCCCTTCGACTGTCTTCAATCTTTCTTCCAGAGCGGTCAATTTATCATCATCGATATTTTTAGAGAATTTCATCCTTTGTGGGTCATCGGTTGCCATGTTTACAGTAACTGGCACTTGTGCTGGTGGAACATTGGTAGTGAACTGTTGTTCAAATGAAGAGGGATTTGCCCCTGAATTTTTAGATGTGAACACAAAAGGAGCTGTATAGATACAGATGGAGTTGCAACTGCCGGCTGAATACAGGTATCTTCCCCAGACTTGGATGCTAGGGCATGCTCGAGTAGACTTGTAAGTCGCGTAATATCATTTTTCATGTTCTCCAACTCTCTTTGATAATGAGCCTCTAGATGGGCCCTTTCTTCGTTCTCCATTATCTTCTTTTGTAGTCAAGTGTAATGAATTTTATGGTCTTTTGGGGGACCTATATTTCAACCTGAATGAATGCAAGTAAACTAAATGAAATGCACAAATGGATGCAAAATGCCATATGGTTTATGCATGCTTGTTATTTGTTTAAATTTTTCCTTTTACTTATGACGACGAACAAACTAGATCAAATTCTCTTAAGAAAGTTCTCACTGAGGACTCCAAACCTACAGGGACTTGAACCGATTTAGGGGAGAAATTTGATGCCATATTCTGACGGCAATCTCCTTCATCATGTTAGTTCAATTCTGATATAGTCAAAAATTCCTCAATAGCAATGGGTTTTTCCATCTCACACTTCCTATAAGGATCGGTGGAGATTTAATGAGAATATGAAATGTATATGAATATGTATGTTAATGCATTGACATTTGTTTGTGTCCTAAAAGGTATATCCTAATTCATAGGATCTAGCTCATAAGATTTGGCTCAGTTGATTCTAATCTTAAAGATTTTCTTTGGTTCTTAGATTGCCTGAATTACCCATGGAGTAATTGACCTTTTAACCTTATACAACATGAGTATGGGAAGAAAAATTCCACAATAACCGTTGCATAGGGTGAGTTACAATCCAAGCGAAAGTCCAAATGAGCATCAGTGGACATAAGTCACACTTGCCACTTGAATCTTTCTTTTCTAATCGTAAAAGGATGAGCTCAGGTCCAGAGCTTTTGTGGGTTCACCGTGAAGTGTGTGAATACACAAATAAATAACATGCATGCATGTGCAAATCTACAAAAATTGAAATGATTTACAATAAATATCGCATAAAATAAATAGCGCAAATAAAATAAATAGCGCAAATAAAATAAATGCTCAAAAAAATAAATAGCAATAAAAAAAAAATGAAAAGCACACACAAGCAGTTGGTTCAACCCTATTCCCCAAGCAGTTGGTTTAAAAGCACATACAAGACATCGGGCGACGGCTCCTCTTTTTGTTATATTTTTTAACAAAAAGATTATTTTCTGATTGGGGGAAATGAAGATTTTATTGGAGTCGCCATCTAGTAATATGAGGGAATTAGAAATCCCAAATTAGACACTGGTTCCAGAGATTCGGGTACTGGGTTAGTTATGATTAAGGGAAGGTAGACATCACCCTTAAAACATCCTTTCAAAAGAAAGGTTACCCTTACTTGTGTGTTTTTTATTTGTTTCAAATGATATTATATTTTGAGCTTATTTGCAATTTTATTTTTTTAAAATGGTTAACGTCGGTCCCTAAAAATAGGAGACACGTTAAAAATGACATCAGTCCCTAAAAATAAGAGACTTGTCTAAAATATTGACGTTTAACCCTAAAAAGGAGATTTACGTCTGAGTTACCAAAAGGAAATAATGGACATAATCCATATTTGGTATAAATGTCCTTAACATCGGTCATTTTCTGTAAAAAGAGACGTGTCGACAAACAACGTTCGTAAGAGACGCGTTAAAAAATAACATCAGTTCCTAAAAATAGGAAACTCGTCTAAAATATTGATGTTTAACCCTAAAAAGGAGAAGTACGTCTGAGTTACCAAAAAATCTATGGACATAATCCATATTTGGTATTTAAACTTTTGACATCAGTCCTTTTTCTGAAAAAGAGACGTGTCGACGAACGGTATTTGTTTATAAAATAAAAATTATTTTTATATCGTTGAGAAATGAGTATAACCATATTTGAGATTTGGGCTTTGGACCTACGATCGATAACATGATAGGATGGGTGTTGGACCCGCGTCGTTTTTCCTTTTATATTTATTTTTGTTTTATTTTTTTTTCTATTTTTATTTTTTAAAATATTATAACACACACACACACACACACACACACACACATATATATATATATATATATATAATTCACGTCCTGCATGAACAGTAGGATGTGAATTATATTTCACGCCCACTGTTCATGCAGTAGGAAAGGAAGAAGAAGAAGAAGAAGGAAGGGAGGCTCACCTGGTTGAAGGGGTCGTGGCTGTTGTGATGAGATGGTTCGGCTGGTGGTTGAAGCGGTGGAGTTGGAGGAAAAGACGTTGACGGTAGAGGAAGAAAGAAGAAGAAGAAAATCTGCAGCGGGGAGAAGGAGGAGAGGAAGGAGAGGAGAGAGAAGGTCACGGTGGCTGCTCTGCCAGTGGAGAGGATCTGAGTTGATGGAAATTATGGTGGTAAAGCCGGTGATGGTGGTGGTGGTGGCTGAAGAAGAGGCGGAGAGAGAGGAAAAAAGAAAGAAAGTTGCAGAAACCGGGAAGAAGCTGATTTTTTTGCTTATTTTGGACCCGATTTTCTCCTCCCCCAGGCCATGAAATCCACCTCTATTTATAGGCGGTGGAAGAGGGAAATCTTGTCTATATTGAGGAGAAATTTCAGCCCTTGATTCAGTTGGGAAGGATCCCAACCATTGACTCAAAGTAGGTATCATGAGTTGAAAATCTGCAGACAAAAGCTGATTGAGTAGGCCTCTTTAGGCTGTCACCAGTGCTAATATATTGTCATTTAGCCCAAACTGATCACATGGGGTTGTAGAAAAAATGCAGAGGATCATTGTTCTATAATATTTGTCAAATTTGGTGGATGTTAGGTATATTAAATGCAGCTGCAAAGTAGTCAACCAGACCAGCTTTTTCAGAAAAAAAAAATAAAGAAGATAAAATCTGCAGACAAAAGCTGATTGAGTAGGCCTCTTTAGGCTGTCACCAGTGCTAATATATTGTCATTTACCCCAACCTGATCACATGGGGTTGTACAAAAAGTGAAAAGGATCATTTTTGTATAAGATTTGTCAAATTTGGTAGACGTTAGGTATATTAAATGAAGCTGCAAAGTAGTCAACCAGACCAGCTTTTTCAGAAAAAAAAAATAAAGAAGATAATGAACCGTGATTTTTGGTCAAAGTTCATTTCAGTCCTCTCTCTTTCAATTGAGCCCTAATTGACCCTAAACCTTTTTTATTTAATACAATTAGCCCCTAATTAACTTGGTAAAGATTAAAATTGGTCTTTTAAAATTCGGATCTTCTCAATTAAGCCCAAAATAAAATTAAACTCCCAATCTTAATTTTTCACCAATTAAGCCCAAAATAAAATTAATTTGACCCATTTAAAGTATAATTAAGTCCTTGCACTTAATTAAATTCTTCAATTGGACCCAAATTAATTCTTAAACATAATTAAAATTTAATTTGGCCCATGATTAAATCAAATTGGCCCATTAAAAATTTAATTATGTCATTGAACTTAATTTTTATGCAAAATCATCCAATAATCATTTAATTTGACCTTGAATTTGCATTTTTTCTTCATTTTTGGGCACACTAAGGTACAATTAGGCCTTGAACTTCCTCCAAAATTGCAGCTTGATTCCCCGATTTCCTTTCTCCACATTGTCAGCCTTTATTTTATTTTTTTATTTTTATTTTAGAAAAAGAAATTGATTTGATTTGTTTTTTTTTGGAATAACCCAGAATTGGGTTTTGATAGTCGACATGGTTTGACCCGTATTGACCCGGTGAACTCGGTTTTGGTCGGAAATGACGGTTTTGACCCGAAACAGCCCGAAACTCATTTTTTACCTTGGTTGACATGGTTTGACCCGCATTGACCCGGTGAACTCGGTTTTGGTCGGAAATGACGGTTTTGACCCGAAACAGCCCGAAACTTATTTTTTACCCTAGTCGACATGGTTTGACCCGGTGGACTTGGTTTTGATGGAAAGATGCGGTTGACTCGAGAAAAATATATTTTTGAATTTTAAACTTTTTCTTAATTTTTTTTTATTTTTATAAATAATAATAGAAATAAAATACATTCAAGAAAATCTTGGTGAATCCAAAATTGGGTTACAACACCATGCATTGATTTGAGACATCCATTCAGGATGCCTGGATATCTGACTCCATTGAAACAATGGAATCTCCATCGACGATTTAAACGCCGATGATATTACTCGGGTGGCCTCAATGTTTGTGAACCTGAAAAGAAATGAAATTAATTAAATAGCGACTTCATAAATTATGTTTTAAATTTGTTTTTTTTATAAAAACAAACTAAAACCTTAACAAACTTACATTGAAAGATCGTCCTTCAATTGTGCCTCGTACTTGATGGTAAATTGATTCTGCTGCGAAGGCACGCCGCTTCTGCGATGTGAAACAGTGCTGGAAGAGGCAACATCAGTTGACGGCGCAAGTGGTGTAGATGCCTCTTCTTGAGAGGCACCTAAGGAAATATCTTCCTCGCTACTAGACGAACTTGATGCGACCGGACGTGAAGCTCTGGTTTTCATTCTGTGCATCTAACCAATTTAATATAAATAATTATATAATTAAATTCAAATGTTAAAAAAAATTCGGCAGCACCTCCCCTATACTGGGATACTACCCAAATCCACAAACCTGCAAATATTAACAATAGCCACAACCAATTGACCCAATCTATACTAATTATTCCAACATATTCAATTACTAATCCTAAGGTAAATTCAACATTAACAATTACAATTCAACAAATTATTCAATAATTATGCCAATACAACAAAACAATAAATTCAAAATAAATAGAAACAATTAAACACAAATCATGCAATAATAGAGTAAAATTAATTATTCTTCCAACATATTCAATTACTAATTCTATGGTAAATTCAACATTAACAATATTAATTCAACAAATTATTAAATAATTATGCCAATACAAAAATAAAATATATTCAATAAATTAAAAAATAATTATAAAATAACAATTAAAAACAATGAAAATAATTAAACACAAATCATGCAATAATAGAGTAAAATTACTAATTATTCCAACATATGCAATTACTAATTCTAAGGTAAATTCAACATTAACAACAAATATTCTATAAATTAACTAATAACAATTATGCCAATACAACAATAAAAAATATTCAATAAATTAAAAAAAAAACTATAGACTTTACGGAAGAAATATGCATACCTTAATAATGTGTTGAAACAAAAATTTATCTACATTACAAAAAAATTCAACAAAACAAAAAACATAAAAAGCATAAAAATAACTATAAATAAAATAAAATGAAATAGAAAAAAACACATACCCTTTAATGTGATGAAGATTCACAACCAAGCTTGCTAGAGATTCAACAAAGCTTGAAGATTTAAGAGGAAAAAAATCAAAACCTTGAAGAATATTGGGTGAGAAACGGAAGAGAAGAAAAAATGAACTGAAGGGGCGGACGCAAGAACTTATAATCCAGTTTTACCGACGGATTCAACGACAGAAATATAAAATTATTATTATTTAAATTAAATCCGTCGGTAACTTGCTAAAAATCCGTCGGTAATTTTTAAATTTCGCACCGAATTTTTAAATTACCCTCCATATGTTTCGCAGTCCGTCGGTGATTCCGTTGGTAAGCTGACACGGTCAGAGGTGCATTCAATTCACACCCTTTGGAATTAACACATTTCGTCGGTATTTTTGTCGGTAAAATTTGTCCACCGACAACTTACCGACAAGCGTATTTCATCGGTATTAACATCGATAACTCCGTCGGTATAGCCGTCGGTGAATGTGGCATTTTGTTGTAATTATTTTCGAACTCTCTGTGAGATGCCGACGGACGGCGGTCCGTCGGGATGAACATCGGTGATTGTGGCATTTTGTTGTAATTATTTTCGTACTCTCTGTGAGATGCCGACGGACGGCGGTCCGTTGGTATGGACGTCGGTGATTGTGGCATTTTGTTGTAATTATTTTTGAACTCTCTGTGAGATGACAACGGATGTCGCTCCGTCGGTATCAACGTCGGTGATTGTGACATTTTGTTGTAATTATTTTCAAACTCTCTGTGAGATGCCGTTTCCACGCTTCGTCGTCAAAAGGATGCACCATCATACCATCAACCGCATCATGTGTTTGGTGCCATGTCATGTGCTCAGCAGTCCTTGGTGACATGAATAACCTCTGCAGTCTAGGTGTGATCGGGAAATATCTAAGTTTTTATACGCTACTAGAGTCTTTCCCCTACTAGTTCTGGGTTTGTAACGGGAATGCCCGCATGTCATGCACTCGGTCATCTCAGCATTTTCAAGGTAGTATAACATGCAGAAGTTAGGGCACATGTCAATTTTCTGGTATCCTAAACCGAGGGGTTTCATCATGGACTTCGCAGCATAGATGTTCGCTTTCAGCCTGTTCCCTTCAGGTAAAATGCTTCTTGCCTGATCAATAATTTTGTCATACCCGGCCTTACTCAGCCCGTGATCTGACTTGATGGTGAACACCTGTGCCACGGCCGACAATTTCCTGTGGTTTGTGCAGCCATCCCATAATGGTTCGTCAGAATCTTTCAACAAATCAAAAAACCTAGCTTCCTCTGCATTAGGTTCTTCTTCTATGATTGGACATTTACTGACATTACCTTGATTCATTCTCATTGCATCCATAACCATATTTCTGTAAGGATTAGTGTTGTCATTTGCCGCTTCATGCACGTTGCTAGCACCAGCAGTTGACCCTGTCGCATGTGTGCGGCGGCGCGGCGATCGTCCACCCTCAAGGAAAAATCGGAATATTTATTCCTGGAAAAATGGGGAGAGAGACAAGGAAATTCTTGTCTCTACAAGTGAAAAATTGGAATGGGAGTCGCCACCTAGTATTCTGGTTACTAGGAACCTTAACTGGTCTTTAGAGATCGGGTACGGAGACTGGTTGCGTAAAGGGAAGGTATTAGCACCCCAACTACGCCCTACCTAAGGTAGGCTGCATTGTTTTAATGTCTGATAAAATATAAGATCGTGTTGTGGTTTATTATTGTTCGGAATACGCATTACATGTAATGTCATACCCCGGGTTCTATTGTCCGAAAAAGAATTAAATATCCAGAATATGCATTACGTGTAATGTCATACCCCGGATATAAGAGACAAACAAAATAAAATTTTTGTTGTTTTTTTGAAATTTTGGCCAATATTCTCTTGACTTTAATAAACTGGTTATTAAAGCCAAAATGCATGCTAAATATTATTTTTTTGACATATGAAAAATACGATATGATTTTTTAGATTTGAGACACTTGGCCGTATGCATAAAAATGTTTTTTTAAATTTTTTTTGTATTTTTGGAAGTTTGTGACAAAAAACCGGATATTGTAATACCCGATTTGTATTTTTACGACATAAAAATACTACGTGATATTAATAAAAATAACATAAATAAAAAATGGAAACATCATAAATATTTTTTAAAACAATAATATTTTTTCTTTTTTTTCTTTTTTTATGGGCCGGATCAGGCCCAATTGCATGGGTTGGGCCAAACCTGGCCCATTTACATGGGCTGGGCCGAACATGGCCCAAATGCATGGGCTGGTTACTGTGCACATAGTAACCGGGTTACTGTGTGCACAGTAACCAGAGAATTAATTAGCATGCATAGTAACCGGGGTTACTGTGTACACAGTAACCCGAGAATTAATCTGCGGGTTACTGTGCACATGCACAGTAACCGTGAATTAATTAGCGAGTTACTGTGCACAGCACAGTAACTCGCTAATTAATCTGCATGCAGAACGGAAAAAAAACGACGGGAAAACGCACCTGCGGTGGTGATGTGGTGATGTTCGACTTTCTTCTCTGCTTCTTCTTCTTCTGCTTTCTTCTCTCTGTCTCTCCCTTCTCTTCTCTTCTCCTCTCTTTTTTTTTTTTTTTTTTTTTTCAACAGCCCTCCCCTGTATTTATAGGAAAACAGGGGAGGGAGAACGTGTTGGGGCGGCTACTGTTGGCCGCCCCCCTCCACTACCTTCAACGGATAGCAACGCCAGACAAGTGGGTGAATTGTGGGCGTCTTATTGCGCCAAAGCCGGGAAAGAAAGTAGGCGAAAAGGGGAAGAAAAAATCTTCTTCTTCCCCTGCCTCGCGCGTCCAGGGGAAGAAGAAGAGCTACAGTGCCGTCAAAACGGCACCGTTTTGGGCTTCTTTTTTTTTTTTTTTTTTTTTTTTTTTTTTTTTATTTAGCAACAGTGAATGAAACGGCGCCGTTTTGGTCAAAACGCGCCGTTTCATTTAAAAGGAAAAAGGCGCCAAAAGAATCAGATTCAAATTTCGGCCCTCCATTTGCGCGCGTTTTACAATTTAGTCCTTGGTCTCGGATTTCTTCAATTCAGTCCCTAATTGGCCATTAAACCTCAATTTTTATGCAATTAAGCCCCTGATTTGACCAATTTAACTTCCAAAAATTATAATTTGACCCTAGAAAATTAATTTCTCCTAATTAAAGCCCAAATTAACTCCAAAATCAATTTTTCTTGCAATTAAAACCTCTATAAATTCAATTAAACCTTCAATAAAATTTAATTGAGTCCATAAACTTCTAATTTTGCATTTTTCTTCCACAAATTGAATTTTCTTTATCATCGGGGCTATCATCAGTCGATGATATACTGTCAAAAAATAATTTTTATATTTTTGAAAATCCTCAAACAATTTTTTTAGCATGTTTATGGCGCTCTGGCATTTTTCACTGTTATATTTTTTTTGTAATATATTTTTTTGAATTTTTTTGTATTTTATTATTTTATATGTGGGGACCCAAAAATGGGTTACAACAGTTGCCCCCCTCTTTACAATGCTTACGGAGCAAAGATTTGTGCATAGTAAGTGTTGTAAAGATAAAATAAAATTGGTCTTCCGAAACTGGTCGTCTCAAAATTTGATTGACCTAAAACTTCAACCGTACCCAAAGTCCTGTGTGTGGTTGGGTTAAACTGAGATTCATTTCGCCAATCCCCTTTAACCTGAAACTTAAATATTATGTGTGTGTGGTTAGGATAGACTGAGATTCCTTTCGGCAATCCCCTCTAACCAGAACCAAAATCCTGTGCGTGGTTGGGATAGACTGAGATTCCGTTCGGCAATCCCCTCTAACCAGAACCAAAATCCTGTGCGTGGTTGGGATAGACTGAGATTCCTTTCGGCAATCCCCTCTAACCAGAACCAAAATTCTGTGTGTGTAGATCGGTCAACCTGAAATCTCATATGGAGATTCCCTTTAACCAAAGCTACATGAGATCCCATCTGGCAACCTCATTTAACCAAAACAAAAGAAATGTGGGAAAAAAACGGTCTCATTGTAATGGGTGACCTACCCAGGTGGAAAGAATGGAAAAAACGGTCTTATTATGATGGGTGACCCACCCAAAGAAAAAGGAAAAAAATGTGAAGTGCGGTCTCATTGTAATGGGTGACCTACCCAGATAAAAAACATGGAGAATTGGTCGCGTTGTAATGGGTGACCTACCCAAAAAAATGTTGGCAAGGGCTCAAAGGCGCACTCAAAATGGAGGTGAGGGCTCAAAGGCGCACTCAAAAGGAGGTAGGGTTAGAAAACGCACTACCGAAGGGATGAGGGCTCAAAGGCGCACTCAAAATGGAGGTGAGGGCTCAAAGGCGCACTCAAAAGGAGGTAGGGTTAGAAAACGCACTACCGAAGGGATGGGGGCTCAAAAGCGCACTCAAAATGGAGGTGAGGGCTCAAAGGCGCACTCAAAAGGAGGTAGGGTTAGAAAACGCACTACCGAAGGGATGAGGGCTCAAAGGCGCACTCAAAATGGAGGTGAGGGCTCAAAGGCGCACTCAAAAGGAGGTAGGGTTAGAAAACGCACTACCGAAGGGATGAGGGCTCAAAGGCGCACTCAAAATGGAGGTGAGGGCTCAAAGGCGCACTCAAAATGGAGGTGAGGGCTCAAAGGCGCACTCAAAAGGAGGTAGGGTTAGAAAACGCACTACCGAAGGGATGAGGGCTCAAAGGCGCACTCAAAATGGAGGTGAGGGCTCAAAGGCGCACTCAAAATGGAGGTAGGGTTAGAAAACGCACTACCGAAGGGATGAGGGCTCAAAGGCGCACTCAAAATGGAGGTGAGGGCTCGAAGGCGCACTCAAAATGGAGGTGAGGGCTCAAAGGCGCACTCAAAAGGAGGTAGGGTTAGAAAACGCACTACCAAAGGGATGTTGAAACAATGATTGTCAATGTTGAAAAGCAAATGCATTATGAGTGATATGCATGTATACTTACCTGAGAAATATAGGCCCCCATTTCTTCATGGGGTCTTTGTTTTCTCTCAAAAGTTGTAGTGTTGGTAGTAAACTTCGATGGCTTTTCCACTTTTGCTTACTCGGGTTACATATTGTGATCTTGACCTCTGGGAAGTGTTTGATGTCATCATACATCTTTGTCCTTCACCCTTTATCTCAAGAGTTGCCAATTTTGCCCGACATTTTCCTTAGAAAAGGAATCATGGAGCCAGCCCTACCATGTGTGTTTGATTGCCCCCCAGCTTGATGCCCCCCCCAAGTGTTCAACTTGGGTTTAGTTTGGGGTGAGGATATGTGAAAGTAAGTTTGGGTTTTTTGTACAATGAAATGTTTTCATGCAAAATTTTTGGAACTTCAAAGTTATTCCAATCACAAAAATGATTTTGATATTGGTTCAAAATAAACTTGTTTTAAAAAATTCAAGCGATTCCTATAGACAGGTTTCTTGAAGTGATGAAAGCTTTTTGCTTTTGGTTTAAAGATGAAGTGACATCTGGTTGATCACAAAAGGTTTAAATTTTAATTTGGGGGTTATTGAGAACCGAATTGATTCAAAGCATTTATTTTATTTGCATGAATAATGATTTGACTTGCACATGAAAGCACTACCTACCCATCCAGATTGCTTGCCTTTGATCAGAAAGGGCTTTATCAGGTACGTAATGTAGGCTTTAACTATTGGTTATGAAGAAAATGGATATGTTGCAAGCTCAAAAAGTGTTTAAGGGATTTCAAGACTAAGGATCACAAGTGATTCCTTCCTGACCTTTGTCTTTTGGATTTTTTTTTTTAAAAAAAATGATTTGTCCTGCCCCCCAGTGTTGGGTTTGGGCTTTTCTCTTTGTTTTCTTCGTTTTTGTTTCGTTGAGAACAATCATATTAGTTGTTTTTATGAGAAGCTCAAATCTTTTAACCAATCGCAGTATTTATCTTCACTGTTTCATTTGGATGATAATGAAAGAAGAAACATTATATGATCAATTCCAAACACCCATCTTCACTGCTTTGTCTGGATGGTAAAACAACAAACTCTCTTATTTTGCCCCCCAGTGTGGGGTGTGATCCTAGTCAAGGTTATTTCCAAAAAACGCTACTAGGCTCAACATGGGACTGCAAAGGATATATTTCAGTCTTGTGAAAGGATTATCAAAGATGGCCTTTCCTCTCAAATGCACTGCAGTGAGGATCGATAGGTCTTGCTTTCATGCGCGTATGCCAAATGATTTATTCAGTCAAATAAAACTCAGCTTTTGAGTCACCTTATAGTGTTGTTTATCTTTGTTGTCTTTTTTTTCTTTCAAGTTTTTTTTTTTTTTTTTAGGTATATGTGTACCTATTTAAGGAATCACTTGAATTTTCAAAATGCATTTGTTTTGGACAAATATCAACACGATTTTTGTTTTTTTGTACTCACTTTGGAGGTCCCAAAAAAAATATCCTTGAAAACATATGAGATTAATGTATGGGTTTGGAAGAAAGGAAAACCAAAGGATTCTTCATGTTGTAGTGTTGTGAGCAAAGTTGCGCTCAAAATGTTATTTACATGTAATAACAACAAAGAAGAGTGTGATGTGAACACAAGAAAACACATGATCTTATTTCACAAGAGAAGCACATTAACAGAGAAAGTCTTATTCAAAAGCATTAACAAAAGGCAATAACAAGGTAGGCTTCATTCCTCTATTTTGGCGAATCTGTTCATAGGCTAACCTCCTCTCAAAAGCTCTGCGTAGAGGACTCAAAGACAATGCGGAACAACACCACGGTCAAAATTTGAGTTCTACAAAATTCAAGCTATCATGTTGGACCATTGATGCTTTCCAATTCCCCAAACATTCCATCCTAATATGCTTCAAGCATGATTAGGCAACGGGTTCGTATTCACATTGGGGGCATCTTCTAATTCTATCCACCCAGCCTTGATTAATTGCAGAAGCTTTCTCTTGAAGGCGTTGCAGGTATAGATGCTATGCCCAGTAATACCGGCATGGTATTCACAATTGAGTTCTGGCTTGTACCAATTAGGATAAGGTGGTTGCAGAGGTGTTAGAGGTTCTGGAGCTATTTGCCCGATGCTTAATAGCTTTTGATACATCTCATTCAGGGGTAACGGTAGTGGAGGTAGTTGTTCCTGAACCCTTTGGAAATTTCCAATTTGGCTTTTGGCTTGAAAGTTTTGGGGTTCAAGTTTTCTGATGTTGGCAATTTGGGATGGAGTATGGTAATTTTGGGATGTATTTGTTTTACCCTTGTAGCCATCTTCAACATGGTGAACCTTTTTTTTTTCGACGCCTCTTTTCTCGGTTGGTGCAGCAATTCTACCACTCTTGACACCTTGCTCTATACGTTCACACACTATCACGGCATCAGTGAATTGTTGGGCTGAACTACCCATCATATGTTCGTAATATGGTGCTTTGAGTGTGTTGGCAAATAAAGAGACCATCTCTTTGTCCAGAAGTGGGGGATGTACTTGAGCAGCTAATTCTCGCCATCTTTGAGCATATTCCCTTATGCTTTCTTTATCCTTTTTCTCTATATTGGACAAACTGGTTCTGTCGGGCGCAATGTCCATGTTGTATTTGTATTGCTTGACGAAAGCATCCACAAGATTTTTCCAGTTGCGAATTTTTGTGTTATCCAATCTCATGTACCAACTCAAAGTTGCCCCACTTAAACTGTCTTGGAAAAAGTGCATTAGTAGTTTTTCATCATGTACTACCTCAGCCATTTTATTGCAGTAAGACCTGAGATGAGTCATGGGGCATTGTGTTCCACTGTATTTGATGAATTCAGGAACACGAAATTTCTTTGGGACAACCACATTTGGGACCAAACACATCTCTGCTGCCCGTACCGGGTCATATAAGTCTATCCCTTCAATGGCTTTGAGTCTAGCTTCCAGTGCCTCTATCTTAGCTTGATCAATGCTATCAGATGACTTAGCCTTGTGGGACTCATTAGCAGATGCCTTCACGATTGTTGGGGATGGTGCAGGTGTCGTTGACTGCACAAATGTTGGATTTTGCTGAGGTTCTTGACCATGTTCGCTCATTCTTTCCTCAGGCTGAATTGTAGTAGGAGCCAGATCAAAGGTGATCGGTCGATTAGAAGGACCTTCATCAGAGGTATTTCTTAATGTTTGCTTGAGTAAGCTAGTGAGGTGAGCCACACTTATTTTCAGAGACTCCAACTCTTCGTTCAAATAGGCCTCACGCTGAGCACGCTCTTCATCTTCCATGTTTCTTGCTCGAAGTCGGGTGTTGTAGACTTTTTGGGGACCTATATTTCAATCTGTCATGTATGCATGTTAAATGTATGAACATGTAATATATATGATGAACTCGCCCTTCGAGGGGTGACAATATGGTCGTAACTCTTGTATGATGGAACAAGAATCATGATTTTTGCCCAAACTCTACAATGTAAATTTTCGGAGTGACGGCCATTGTGTCACCCACAAGTCTTGAGTTCAAGATGCTTCAAGAAGGGTTTGCCTGTATGCAAATAACGATAGCACATACAACCTAAGGACATGTTTTATTATGTGAACATGGGTAGGTTGGCTATTCAGTCTCTAAAAAAGGGTCTCTTGCTGTCCCAGTGATCGCCCTCGTGGAGGCAATATGGGGGCTTGTAGGCAATGAGATGGCACGTGTACCAACTGTTACCAGTCTAAGCACTCAGCAAAGAGTTGGGGTTTACACAAACTTAAACCTTGACTAAAAGTCGTAAGGTAAGCTGCTAGTCCCCCACTTAACTTAAAGTTTTTCAATACAAACTCCCATATGAATGATGCATGACACAATCTATAATGCATGAACAAATAGGTACAAATTTAAAGCATATGAGCAAATAACTAAGGGAAATTCATCTTAAAAATAAAACACAATAAATCCAAAGAAAAAAACTAGACAAAACAATGCTTAGTCCACAAGGTCCCCAGTGGAGTCGCCATTCTGTCGCATGTGTGCGGCGGCGCGGCGATCGTCCACCCTCAAGGAAAAATCGGAATATTTATTCCTGGAAAAATGGGGAGAGAGACAAGGAAATTCTTGTCTCTACAAGTGAAAAATTGGAATGGGAGTCGCCACCTAGTATTCTGGTTACTAGGAACCTTAACTGGTCTTTAGAGATCGGGTACGGAGACTGGTTGCGTAAAGGGAAGGTATTAGCACCCCAACTACGCCCTACCTAAGGTAGGCTGCATTGTTTTAATGTCTGATAAAATATAAGATCGTGTTGTGGTTTATTATTGTTCGGAATACGCATTACATGTAATGTCATACCCCGGGTTCTATTGTCCGAAAAAGAATTAAATATCCAGAATATGCATTACGTGTAATGTCATACCCCGGATATAAGAGACAAACAAAATAAAATTTTTGTTGTTTTTTTGAAATTTTGGCCAATATTCTCTTGACTTTAATAAACTGGTTATTAAAGCCAAAATGCATGCTAAATATTATTTTTTTGACATATGAAAAATACGATATGATTTTTTAGATTTGAGACACTTGGCCGTATGCATAAAAATGTTTTTTTAAATTTTTTTTGTATTTTTGGAAGTTTGTGACAAAAAACCGGATATTGTAATACCCGATTTGTATTTTTACGACATAAAAATACTACGTGATATTAATAAAAATAACATAAATAAAAAATGGAAACATCATAAATATTTTTTAAAACAATAATATTTTTTCTTTTTTTATGGGCCGGATCAGGCCCAATTGCATGGGTTGGGCCAAACCTGGCCCATTTACATGGGCTGGGCCGAACATGGCCCAAATGCATGGGCTGGTTACCGTGCACATAGTAACCGGGTTACTGTGTGCACAGTAACCAAAGAATTAATTAGCATGCATAGTAACCGGGGTTACTGTGTACACAGTAACCCGAGAATTAATCTGCGGGTTACTGTGCACATGCACAGTAACCGTGAATTAATTAGCGAGTTACTGTGCTGTTAATCTGCATGCAGAACGGAAAAAAAACGACGGGAAAACGCACCTGCGGTGGTGATGTGGTGATGTTCGACTTTCTTCTCTGCTTCTTCTTCTTCTGCTTTCTTCTCTCTGTCTCTCCCTTCTCTTCTCTTCTCCTCTCTTTTTTTTTTTTTTTTTTTTTCAACAGCCCTCCCCTGTATTTATAGGAAAACAGGGGAGGGAGAACGTGTTGGGGCGGCTACTGTTGGCCGCCCCCCTCCACTACCTTCAACGGATAGCAACGCCAGACAAGTGGGTGAATTGTGGGCGTCTTATTGCGCCAAAGCCGGGAAAGAAAGTAGGCGAAAAGGGGAAGAAAAAATCTTCTTCTTCCCCTGCCTCGCGCGTCCAGGGGAAGAAGAAGAGCTACAGTGCCGTCAAAACGGCACCGTTTTGGGCTTTTTTTTTTTTTTTTTTTTTTTTTTTTTTTTTTTTTTTTTTTTAGCAACAGTGAATGAAACGGCGCCGTTTTGGTCAAAACGCGCCGTTTCATTTAAAAGGAAAAAGGCGCCAAAAGAATCAGATTCAAATTTCGGCCCTCTATTTGCGCGCGTTTTACAATTTAGTCCTTGGTCTCGGATTTCTTCAATTCAGTCCCTAATTGGCCATTAAACCTCAATTTTTATGCAATTAAGCCCCTGATTTGACCAATTTAACTTCCAAAAATTATAATTTGACCCTAGAAAATTAATTTCTCCTAATTAAAGCCCAAATTAACTCCAAAATCAATTTTTCTTGCAATTAAAACCTCTATAAATTCAATTAAACCTTCAATAAAATTTAATTGAGTCCATAAACTTCTAATTTTGCATTTTTCTTCCACAAATTGAATTTTCTTTATCATCGGGGCTATCATCAGTCGATGATATACTGTCAAAAAATAATTTTTATATTTTTGAAAATCCTCAAACAATTTTTTTAGCATGTTTATGGCGCTCTGGCATTTTTCACTGTTATATTTTTTTTGTAATATATTTTTTTGAATTTTTTTGTATTTTATTATTTTATATGTGGGGACCCAAAAATGGGTTACAACAGACCCAACCACCGTTTCTCCCATTCTCCGATTACTAACAAATACCTCTCCATGTGCATACCAACACTGGTAATCCTCCATAAACCCTTTGTGTAGAAGATGCATCATTATAACATCTGGATGCGAATACTTTTTATTTTGATACTTCCTGCATGGACACCTAATACCGCCTCCAGTAAAATTTCTGGGAATAGATGTTGCGAAATTAATAAAACCCTGAACCCCATCACAATAATCCATCCTCCGCAATCCTTGGGGTGAATCTAGATACATCCATGAACGATCATCCATGACTTCTATCGAATCTCTATAAAATTATGATGACATCATGTATTAATTAACTAAGTTAGGTAAATAAACTTGCAAAAATATTACATTACCTCAAGATTATACAACAAACCAATCACAACTTCTCATAAATATTAAATATTCATTATCATTTATCAACGTCCATACAAATTAATATATATAAATTAACAGAAATTACCACTCTGCAATACCATCGATAAAACTTAAAAAGGACCCATTAAGCAAGCTATTAATTATTTCAAAACAGAACATGTAATTCGGTAATTCCACAAAGTTTTAACAATTTACAAACAAATACAATCTTAAAAAATCTAAAACAAACCATAACAGATATAAAATTATACATTCATATACTACAAGTTTGTTTGAGAAATAACAATAAAACACGTACATCTACTAACAAAAATACATATACTAAAAAAACAATAAAATTGACATTTAAATGTTAAAATTTAAACAGATAGAATTACTTACAAAAATTGATAAAATCCGTCGGTAAATCAGAATACGGATGCTGTGACCACAAAACTTCAAGAAATACAACTTGTTGTGCTGAGATGAGGAAGAATTTTGTTTAGGTGCGAGGGGGGGTTGGTTATTTGCAGATGGGGAGAGTTAGGATTAGGAAGAAGAAGGAGAAATGGAGGAGGAGAGGGTCGGCAGAGGGGTCATACATTAACTTTTTCCGACGGATTCACCAACGGATCCGTCGGGTATTCTGACGAGAAAATAGACACGTCACCGTACGGACCAGCTTTTCAAATCCCTTGGTGATTCTGTCGGTATTGTGGCCGGTGAACCGGTCACGTCAGCCGTACGGGTCTGCCATTTCAAATCCGTCGGTGAGTCCGTCAGTATTTTTGATGGTGAACCGGTCCAATCACCCGTACGGGTCGCCCGTTTTGAATCCGTCGGTGATTCTGTCGGAAATATCACCCGCCAAAACCTCCACGTTAGCGACCCGCCCTTTTTTTCTTTATTCCGAACTTTCCGTCCATAATTTGGTCGGTAATTACCGACGGTGTTTAGCCGTCGGTAATTACCGATGGAAAGTTTCCGTCGGTAATTTCAACCTTAAATTACCGACAGAAATATTTCGTCGGTGATTTCGTTGCTATTAAGCGAATTTTTGGTAGTGTTTTTACACCAGTTCATTAAAACGGCATGAGAATACTAAAACATTTAATTTAAAAAAATAAAAAAAAATTAAATTTTAAAACACAAGATCTTAATCTGCATTTTCCTCGGAGCTCTTAGCTTGGTCCCTGGTATTGAATCCTAATTTGTCCCCAAATCTGAATGCCTCGCCATGTGAAAAATATTTTTAGCAGACCGTATAGTATTTGAGCACTCGTATTATACATCCTTAACCTTACAAAAGAGTACTATGGGCCCACTTCAGACAAATCCCGATCAAGTAAATTCAACTTTGACACATTGTTGACTAATTAAGCAAAATTATCTGACCTTTTGGAGACGCATTGCCACCAACGATAGAAGTGACAGGAGAAGTTGCGAGGCAGGAACGCAAGATCCTCCTGTGGTCAAAGATGGTGCTGCGTATGATCCAAACGAATGCAACCATATTTTTGCCATAAAGAATCTTTTCTTCATGCTAATTAGTGGTAGGTAGAATTAGATAAGATTTATATTTTACTTCCAAATCTATTAAAATAATATATTTTTTATTATTTAAAATTTTTTTTTAATATCAACATGTCAAAATAATTTTAAAAAAATAAATATTTTTAAAAATATTTTTAAAATAAAAAAATACTTCAAGCTCTTAGAATTTTTATAGCGAGATATGGTAGAGAATAATATAAATCATATCATGTGATCTCACATAATAGTTTAAACTATTAGGTTGAATTGATTCTTTAACATAATATTAAAATCTTGATAATTTAGCGATTATGAATTCAAATCTTATTATTTTTATATATTTAATAAAAATTAAATATAAAATAATATAATCTTATATAAATTTCAAGTTAAAAAACCTCACCTACTTTCAAATTGAATTATTCTCTGACAACATCTGTTTTTTCATGGAGAAAATTAATCAATCAACGAGTTAGGCAAAATCTGAAGACTTCACGTAAAATTAAGATCATGTGCAAGAAAATGTAGTCTCCTTTGAATTTGCATGACAAAATAAGTTGCTGGCAAGAGGAGATTGAATTGACTTTGAAATACGGCACACACAGCTGTTGCTATTCCAAAAGCATACATCATGTCAAAGCACGACGGATCAGTAAGAGGTTGGACGAATATTTCTTAAATGAGAAGCAAAATCCAATTAGATTTTATTAGAGTCGTGCTTTTACTTTAAAATGTGTTCTAATACAACTTTGGCTTTTCAATTTAAGGAAAAGACCTCATGTATCATGAGATTGATGAAAGTTGATCTTTAAAAATATAATAAAAGTTGTTTTTTAAAATATTTTTTATTTAAAAATATATTAAAATAATATTTTTTTGATATTAACGGATCAAAAGAACATGTAAATATAAATTTTTTTTAATTTAAAATAAATAAAAATAAATTTTTAAAAAATATTTTTAAAACATATAAATAAATAAAATTTCAAGGTTAGTAATCTTCATTTAGGAGAAGACAGAACTTCTTCAACCTTCATTACTTTCTTTTTAATTGTAATGTCTCCCTCAAATTAGGAGTAATGGAGGGGAAAAAAGAAAAAATGAGTAGAAAATAGGAAAGAAAGCGTGCAGCCACCAAAGTGGGTCCCATTAGGCCGGCCCAAACATATATATTACTATAGTTATTAAACCCGGTCCGGGGGTTGACCCGGACAAGGGACCGGGTCTCGGGTTTCATGGGTCAACCCGGATTAACCCGAAAAAATTAAAAAAAATTAAAATTTTAATATTTCATATGAAAAAATCCATGTAAATATAGATTATACATATTATAAATAATGAAGTTTAAAATAATATTTTAAAAAGTTTTTTATTCCACATTAAAAAGATATTATGTTAAGCTTTTAAGTTGAAGAATTTAAACTAAAATGTTTTTTTATTGAAAAAACATAACTTTTTTCTTTGGAAACATAGAGTATATATACTAATGAGTTTCAAATCCCACATTGAAAAAACATAAATGTTTTCATGGGAACATAGAGTATATATATGAAATGGCTTCAAATCCCACATTGAAAAGATACTATGTTATCCTTTTAAGTTGAAGTATTTAAACCAAAAGGTTTGTTATCGCACATTGAAAAAACATGATTTTTTCCTTGGGAACATAGAGTATATAGACTAATGGGTTTCAAATCCCACATTGAAAAAACATAACTTTTTTCATGAGAACATAGAGTATATATATGAAAGGGCTTCAAATCCCACATTGAAAAGACACTATGTTATGCTTTTAAGTTGAAGTATTTAAACCAAAAGGTTTTTTATCGCACATTGAAAAAACATGATTTTTTCCTTGGGAACATATAGTATATATATTAATGGGTTTCAAATCCCACATTGAAAAAACATAACTTTTTTCATGGGAACATAGAGTATATATATGAAAGGACTTCAAATCCCACATTGAAAAGATACTATGTTATGCCTTTAAGTTGAAGTATTTAAACCAAAAGGTTTTTTATCGCACATTGAAAAAACATGATTTTTTCCTTGGAAACATAGAGTATATATACTAAGGGGTTTCAAATCCCACTTTGAAAAAATATAATTTTAAGGGCTTCAAATCCCACATTGAAAAAATACTATGTTATCATTTTAAGTGGAAATATTTAAACCAAAATTTTTTTTATCCCACATTTAAAAAAAAAAAAAAAACCCTGGTCTCATCCGGGTTTGCCCGGGTCATCCGGGTTTGCCCGGGTCATCCGGGTTTGCCAGGGTCACCCGGGTCCCGGGTCGACCAACCGGGTCGACCCGCGGGCCGGGCCAAGTTTAATAACACTAATATTACAAAGTCTCAAAATGATTTACCAATTATTCAATTTTTTTTTAATTAAGATTATGACTAAAATACACTTTGGCCCCACCATCACTTACAGTAATCTTCTTCAGACCCCTATAAATACCATACCATATAATCACTCCTCTGTATCCGAAACAAGCATCAAATTATAAGCATCGCTTTAAGGACTTTAGAGAGAAGCAGAAAGATCAGAGAGAGATGGAGTTCCCAGTGATTAACATGGAGAAGCTTAACGGTGAGGAGAGAGCTGCCACCATGGAAAAGATCAGAGATGCCTGTGAGAACTGGGGCTTCTTTGAGGTTTGTCAACAACTCTTTTCCTAAAATGCCTTCCGACATTTATATTTAGTTTAGATTGATCACCCCCGTCTCTTACACTTGTTTTTTCTTTCTTTCTTTGAACGTTTTTCAGCTGTTGAACCATGGCATAGCCCATGAATTCTTGGACACTGTGGAGAGAATGGCAAAACAACACTACAAGAAAGGCATGGAGCAAAGGTTCAAGGAATTGGTGGCAAGCAAAGCCCTTGTGGGTGTCCAAACAGAGATCAAAGATATGGACTGGGAGAGCACCTTCCACGTGCGACATCTCCCCATTTCTAACATTGCTGAGATCCCCGATCTCGATGACGAGTACAGGTGCGTTAATTAATATTTAGTACTTAATAAAACTTGGCATCAACTGTGCCCGAGAAGGTGATTAGTAATTAAGTAGCCTTAAGGGTATGATTAGTATATATCACCTCTCGATATTTACCCGAATATGTTTTGGTTGATACAGGAAGGTGATGAAAGAATTCGCATTGAAGCTGGAGAAACTGGCGGAGGAGCTTCTGGACTTGTTATGTGAGAACCTTGGACTTGAAAAGGCGTACCTCAAGAGGGCTTTCTGTGGATCTAGCGGTAGTCCAAACTTTGGGACCAAGGTTAGCAATTATCCACCATGCCCCAAGCCAGACCTGGTCAAGGGTCTCAGGGCCCACACAGACGCTGGTGGCATCATCTTGCTCTTCCAGGACGACAAGGTCAGCGGTCTGCAGCTTCTGAAGGATGGCCAGTGGATTGATGTGCCTCCCATGCGCCACTCCATTGTCGTCAACCTTGGTGACCAGCTTGAGGTATGCCCAGTAAAGTAGTCTGAACTGCTGCAACGTAGCTAGCTAAATTGCTGGTGTCTTAACTGACCAATGCATTGGGTCAAATCTGGCTCACACGTTCTAACCATACTAAATTCTTTGGAACTTGTATGAACACGCAGGTGATCACCAATGGCAAGTATAAGAGCGTGGAGCACAGAGTGATTGCTCAAACAGACGGCACTAGGATGTCGATAGCCTCTTTCTACAACCCTGGAAACGATGCAGTTATCTATCCAGCACCAGCTTTGGTGGAGAAAGAAGCAGAGGAGAAGAAACAACTGTACCCAAAGTTTGTATTTGATGACTATATGAAGCTGTATGCTGGGCTCAAATTCCAAGCCAAGGAGCCAAGGTTTAAAGCCATGAAAGCTGTAGAAACTAACGTCTAATTGGGTTCAGTTGCATCTGCCTAATCTTATTCGCGGTGGAGGAGGGCTGGAAGCTGTGTTTCCATTTCCATTTTTTATTTATTTAAGAGTGGAATAAAAAGATTTTATTTTAGTAGTGAAAGGCTTTCAAGAAGCTGCTGTTTCTTCCACAAGGCTTTCAAGCGTCATTGTCCATAAAGCTGTTGGAAAATGACGTTGATTGCTTTGGAGGTAGACAACTTTATTTTACAGGAACAAGTTATTTTTCTAATGTCCTTTCTCTTCAAGTTATCGTTCAATTCATGTGTGTGACGCCATGAACTCCTTCCAAGTTCTTTCCCGTGAGGAAACACAAGAACAATACGTTCTATTACCATAAATGAATCACCAAATATAATGAATGTAGATGATCCACAGAATGAACGGTGGAGGGAAAGCAAGCGCAAACACAAGTTAAAAAATGTTAGCAAAATTCAACAAAGAATAGACAAAGTACTGGAAATGTCACCGAGTGACAGTCGCTTTCGCATAAACTTTATGTCACGTCTCTTGGAAAAATTATTTTTATTATATATTTTTTTTTGAGTAGTTTTTTGAAGAATAAAGTGATTATTCTAGTTATATTTTGTTTGTGTTTTAAAATTATTTTTTTTGTATTTTAATTATTTTTTTTGTATTTTCAGATTATTTTGATATTACAATTAAGGAAAATCATGGTCTAATGAAGTCTTACAGCTCCATCTATATTAAAATGTAGGGAATCCTTACGAGGTGGTAAGAAATTGTTTTCCAAATGATGTTGGGCTCTGCATCTTGCAGAGAAGCAGCACATGCACCACTAGATTGTTTGTAACCAGATCATGGGACAGTCCACTGTCTCTTGCCCCAGAAAGTAACTGTCACTACAAACAATTGTGTAGTTAAGCCAAAAAAGAAACAAAAAATCCCACATCCACAATGGTTTTGTGTCCAATGATTGAAGTTCATCCTGGCTATTATTCTTAAACAAGACAATGAGAAGAGATAATAAATAGGATTATTTAAGATAATTATTTATTCAAGCTACCCAACAAGATGGCGATGGAAGTCCACCACAAAGCTTCTTTATGCTATAGGAACTTGAAATCCACCTATGCAAACAACTTGTGGGAGTGGAAAAGCGAAGAAACATGCCTAAGAATAAAGACTACGAAACCTCCTTTTCTTTAATCGTAACTGGAATTAGGGGTGATATTTCCGGTTCGGTTCGGTTTTTCCTAAAAAAAAACAACCAAACTGAAAAAAAAAATGAAAAAAAAAAACACCCGAAACCGAACCGGACCCGGCCCAAACCGGCCGGTTCCGGTTCGGTTCCGGTCCGGTTTTTTAGCCAAAAAACCGGACAAACCTATATGCATTGTTTGAGCTTTTTTTGAACCTTTAATAGGCTTTTTAATGGGCTTCTAACAGATTTCTGGTGGGCTTACAATTAATTTTGTTATTATCTCATTTTCTTTGAAGATTCCAAATATATTTAATTTTTTTACCCTTAAATATTCAATTGTATTAAATTATTATTATCAATCTTATGTTTATTAATTTTTTTGACCATTAAATATTCATTTATATGAAATTATTAGTGTCAATCTTGTGTTCAATATATTTTTAACTTATTAATATTTTTCTACTTTCGAAAAATTTAAATAAATAACACTAACTCACAATCACACACCAATAAATTAAAATCCAAATTACAAAATACAGCACCCAAGAAATTTCCAAGTTGAAACCAAAATACAGCCTCGTCCAAGTTGAAGGAATGGCTACTAGTGCTGTATTTTGGAGAAATAGTGCTGTCTTTTTCTCCATTTCTCCAAAATACAGCATCCAAGTTTCAAGTTTCCAACAAGAAAGCAGCCTCGTCCAATGCATTCTGCAGACCAAATCAATATGAGCATCAAAACCAGCCCACATGTATTCGATGAGAGTTTCTAATCAAAATTTGGTTCTTGCTTACCGGCTAAAGTGGTACCTGTGCTGCTGCCTTTCCCTTCTTCAAATCCTCTTGCCTACCCTCTTCACTCCCCTTTTCCTTAATGTATTCAATTTGTTCATCCTCCCATTGTGCACTGCCTGCCGCTTTCTGATCAGGATTAACCGAAATCAAGAAAAGGGGAAAATAAGAAGGAAAAGTTAGATCTAAAAGACAACGAGTTCAGATTAAAGAAGGGTCAATACCTGTTATGCACAACCTAAAGTCCACCATGGTGATTTTAAAGCAACCCTTGCAGCATCTTCCGATGTACGTCCAGCCCTAAAAAGAAAGTAATCAAAAGGATTGATTGAGAAATAACGATGCAAGGCTGGAAATATGTGGAAGCATTCTGGAAAGACTTGTACAAACCTCTGCAAAATCTCTGCCGTAAAAAAACACCTTGCTAAAATCAACATGAGAGTTTAGCCACTCCTCGGGCCCGTCTCCATTAACATGAGATGCAACCCATTTGAGGGCTGTCCATGAATCATCGTATGCTGCAGGAAGAGGATGCTCAGGTGCTCTTCGGTAGTCTACGGAGACTCATATGACCTTAGCCTCGGCTACTAGGGTATTAAGGTAGTTATGGCAACCGGAGACGAGAGGACAGGCGAAAGGGGACAGGGGACTGTGAGTAGTGAGTGAGAGGCTGGGAGGCGAGAGCTCAGAGGATTGAAAATTGAAAGTTTATTGTTTAGGTTAGGTTTAGCGACTTAGCGAGTTAGGGGAGAGAAGAGAGGGGCGCGGTGTGCAACATATTTTTCTATTTATATGAGGGGTTACGGAGCAGACATTTTTTCTTAACCGGTTCGGTCCGGTTAACCCGGTTTTTGCACTGCAGAACCGAAAACCGAACCGAACCGGGGTTTTTTCTATATAATCTATTCGGTTCATTCGGTTTTATTATTCGGTTCGGTTTTTTCAGTTAATGTTTTGTCGGTTTTATCGGTTTACTCGGTTTTTCGGTTTTTTTGATCACCCCTAACTGGAATCCTCTCATATCCACTCTCGAAGACAATAAATTCATTAACAAATCAGCAAAGCACTTTTTACCCGTCAAAAGCTTCTTTTAGAGTAATTTGAGATTTGGAAAATTTGTTCTTTGCTTCTTGGGCAAGAAATTAAGAAGAAGAAACGTAACGGTAGCAGTCGTGCTAAAGTTTGGATGGAGTGTAACGTCTATTTATCTCACATTATTTAGCATGGCCGAGATTAATCTACTCTTGATATAATGAAGAATATTGACGTAAAACAGAAAGATAAATGATCTATCCATGCAGAGACTTGAAATCATGAAATCCGTAACGGAAGGAGTTTGCAATCTAGCTAAACGGAGGACATTGCCATGACGTTTTCTGTCACATATATGAGAATCTCACCATAAAAACCGATGCTTCTTTAGGAATCACCAAATAAAATGAAATGCTAGCACACAAAATCTCAACCACCACCTTTCATGTATTTTAAGCTATAAACTTATCCACAGAGGAGAGGAAATATGCCACACATCTTCTCATTAGATTAGCTAAAATAAATACAAAGGATTGTAATAAACTAGAAGCTTATCTCTGTGGATAAGTATATAGCTTAAAATAGAAATTTAAAATTAAACAAACTGAAGCCGTTACAACAGTGCATGTTACAACAGTGCATGATAAGGAATAATGAGACTTCTCTAATAATAGCTAGGACAGTGGTTGGATAGCCAGAATCAGTTACCAGAAGAGAAGAAACTTTGATATGTGCAACATTTGGAGTTTTATTGAATGATTATTCTACGTCTACCCCCATTGGTTGTAGATCTAAGGAAAGAGGTACAGTATCAAGTACTTTAATAGATGTGGATCATAGTTTTTTAAATAATATTGAATGAAACAAAATACAGGTATCAGCAAACACATTTCTTTAGTAATTGGATATTGATTCTATCATCATCATGTCGAATCTCTTATCAACCATCGTCTTGCAATAGTTCAAAGTTGGAAGCCATTCCTTTAGAAAGTGCTGTCTATTAGATTTCATGATGCTCGGTAATAGGGGGAAAACAAAAACCCAACCGAACTTGGTGTTATGCTCCAATTCTGGATTATTTTCTAATAATTAATTTTTTTAAAAAAATAAATAAAATTCAGGCTGGCAATATGAAGAAAACAGATCAAGGAAGGATAAAAAAATAGGAAAAATCAAGCTGTAATTTTTGGAGAAAATTCAAGGTCTAATTATACCCTATTATGCCCAAATATGGAGAAAAATACAAATTCAAGGTCAAATCAAATCATTATTGGACGAATTTGCATGAAAATTAAGTCCAATGATATAATTAAATTTTCAACAGGCCAATTTGATTTAATCATGGGCCAAATTGAATTTTAATCATGTTTGAGAAGTAATTTTGGCTCAATTAAAGGACTTAATTAAGTGCAAGGACTTAATTATACTTTAAATGAGTCAAATTAATTTTATTTAGGGCTTAATTAGTGAAAAATTAAGTCCAAGGACATAATTAAATTTTTAATAGGCCAATTTGATTTAATCATGAGCCAAATTAAATTTTAAGAATTAATTTGGATCCAATTGAGGGATTTAATTATATATATATATGAAACACGAACATGAATATTGTAGTAGTTATAAAACCCAATTAGATTTTTTTTTGGGATTGATTCTCTTTTTATAAAAGTATTTAAAAGCATGATTTTGAAACCCGGCCTAGCGGGTTGACCTAGGACCCGGCCAACCTGGGGCTGAAACTGGGTCAGGTTGAAGAAAAAACAGGGGAAGAAAAAACCTGGTGTGACCCGGTCAAAAACCCGGTTGTAACTCGTTGACTTTGTTTTTTTTTTTTTTTACTAAAACGATGTTATTTTGATTTTTTTAAAAACAAATTGATCAGGACGACCCGGTAACCCGGTCAAAACCCAGAACCCGGGCCTTAGATCAGAGCCGGGTCTAAAACCTATATTTAAAAGTGTGATAACTTTTGTTTTTTTGGTGTTTTAATTGGAAAACATTGAATTGATATTTTTTTCAGTATTTTTTTAATGATTTTAATGCAGTAATGTTAAAAAATTTATTTTAAAATAAAAAAATATTTACATAACAATACTAAATACATTAGTAATAGTAATACTACTAATTAGTGTAGCGATTACAAGAAGAAAAGGACACTAACTTAAAAATCAATTAACAACAAATCATGATAAGGAATTTTCAATGAAGTGTCGGAACATGAGTTGTGATGTTTCACGAATTAGATGTGTAATTGACTTTTCCTTCTCTAATTAATGTAGTGATTTTTTTTTTATGATACTCTACTGTTTAAAAAATATAATTTTATTATTATTTTAATTTATCGTTATTAAAAATAAAAAAATATTATTTTAAAAAAATATTATTGCTACTATCACAACAAACATTACCAAACTTAGAATTTTTCCTACAAAATCATTTATGAGAGAAGACAGACTATTATAATCTATGGAATGATTCACGCTAGTCTTCACCGTTCTCTTTCTATTAAGGTACAAGTACCGGTAAAAAAAGCAAATTGTTTTTAAAAGAGTGTTTTGCTGTTAGTAATTACTTTTTTTAAAATATATTAAATATATATTTTTTTAATTTTATTTTTAATATCAACACATCAAAACAATTAATAAACACATAACATAAAATTAATTTTAAATAAAAAAATTAAAAGTTTTAACAACTAATATTCAAAACACAATGTCAAAGCCGTGATTAACGGTGTATCTTAATAGACATCCTCCAAACTCTTAAGAGATTAGAAGAATGCTTGCTATAAATAGTAATATATATATATATATATAATTCTGAAACAGAAGCATGAACAGTGTAGTCGTTATAAAACCCACTTGCACACCTGAACCCTTCCTTGCATGAAAATGGAGATTCACAACTTGCACATGATACTTGCATGAAATGTCAGCATCCAGCCAACTTCTTGTGCTTCATGCATTGTTCCAAGCATAGCTACAAGAAACAGCCTGTCCCATGGCCTCAGTTGAGTTAACCTAAAGGAAATTATATTATTTTTTATAAAAACAAAAAAAAAATCAATGATTTGATCAATCAGGTCATCTAAATTTGACCGGTTTAATTTCTTAGCTAAGACAAATAAATTTTGAATTAACTCACTAAGTTAAGTTGAGTTTGATAACTATAATTACAATTTTATGCGTGTTTTTAATTTATATGATGTCCAACTGTCCATACGATATTCAAAGGACAATAAGAATATTTTTAATCCCTACTTGGAATAAAGAAGAATGTAACTTCATTTTCAAAATTGGACATTCAAAACATATTAATCACACAATAATGCAAGGAGAAAATCCTGAAACGAGTGGTTGTGAAGAATCATAATCAAAATATGGGTCCAATTGCCACTTTATTTCTTTATCAAGTAGGGAAGGATCCAACACTCTACTATACTAGCGTAATCATATTAGTTTTTTTTTTTTCAATGTTTTTTTTAAATATATTAAAGTAATGTATTTTTTCTTATTTTTTAAAATTTATTTTCACCACAAGAATTCACAGTTTTACCGACGGCAATATTCCATCGGTGTGTGATTAGAAATTCGTCGGTAAATTATTTACCGACTACATTACCGACAGAATACGTTCGTCGGCTTAGCTTTCGTCGGTGATTCCACATTCTGTCTCTATATCGGTCGGAAAAACAAAAAAAACATTTACCGACAGTTTTCCAGACGGAATTTGCGCGCCAAAAAAAAAGTTTCCCGCTTGAAAAATACCGACGGATTAAATTCGTTTGTGGTATCACAAGTCACCGACGGTTACTTTCCGTCGGTAACTTGGTCGGTGAATTATTGAAATACCAACCAAATATATCCATCCGTCAATTCGTCGGTAAGTTAAAACACTGATGGAATAAGTCCGTCGGTATATCTGTTGGTGAGTCATAAAAATACCGACTGAATTTATCCGTCTGTAAATTTGTCGGTGATGGTCTTGGTTACAGTCTAATGCCAACGGATTAATTCCGTCGGTAAATCCCTCTGTAATTTTTTTTTAATTATTTTGAATACATAATATAAAAATGATATAAATTAATGGTAATAAAAACCAATTATGCAAATAAAATTTATATTAAGCATCAAAAACAAAAAATGAAAGATAAATAATATTCATTACAAAATGAATGTGTGTCAAAAAAACATTAAATGAAATTTTAAATGTAAATAATGTTTATTAAAAATTAATATAAAGGAGGAGGAGGAGGCTGGCTGTTATGCGGCCAAAAAGGATTTGGTGCACATGTTCCACCTTATGCCATGTTCATGACCATTTGACGAAGCTCTTCATAGGCCGCTCTTTGTTGTTCAGACTCCGCTCTGTGTCGTTCGGACACCACTCTTTGTTGTTTTACGTGTTGTGTGTACGCCTCTGATAGGTGGTCATACTTTTCGGTGAGCAGAGCCGTGTGTTGCTGGAAGGCCACGAACTCCTTAGATTAGGAGCTCGATACAGATTGGGAGCTCCCGACGGTTGAAGCACTACGGGCCGACCGCAAGTTGTCGGCTGTAGTGTTGGAGAGCCCGTAAACCCAATTTTTATTGGGGCCTCCTGACGATCCAGCCTCCATCCACAAATCCGGATCGAATTCCGGATGGGTCAAAGGATCGTCCCCGTATCTCTCCCTCAACTGATTATTATAGGTATCCTGAAAATAAAAAAAGTAATCATCATATTCAATTCAATAAACATAATAATAACTTACAAAATAAAATGGTTGAACAAACATACCACAAAATGTTGAGCACGACTGTCAACGAACTGTTGCACCCCCTTTTGGCAGTCTTGACTCCGCACGTACGTCTCCACAACAGCTCCATAGGGCTCGGCTCACGTCCAAGAGATGTAGCCTATAATGAAAAAAAATTATTAACAACAAATTAATTGAACGATATATTTCATTTAAATTAATCTTACCATCCATTTCGCATGTGCAGCAAACAGAACGGAGCCGCCAGTGTGCGTTGTGACCGAGCCATGAATTGCCCGATTCCGGTTGCCAGCACCAGACTGTGAGCATCGTGTGAACCGCTCAGACGTCACGTGCTGAAGATAGTGCGGCCATATATCCTCCGGGATGTATATCGGTTTGAAATCCCTTCAAACCGCAACATCGTTCCAGCCTTGGAACCCCCTATCCCTCGTAGTTTGTTTTTGCCTTTTTTTGGGCTTCGTACCAAAAATCACGCAACCTACTTCACGCAAGCAAAAATTACATTTTGAAACATAATTTTTTTTGTAAAAACAAAGTTGTATTGTTTTCGATGTTACCTAGTTGCGGCGTGATTTTCCCACACCCTCCTCACAATAGTGTTATGTTCCTCATTCTAGCAGAATCGATTCTGTGTATGAAAAATAATTTAAGTTACATAAGCATCTTTCTCAATGAAGCACGTGACCACTATTTGAGTTACATAAGCATAAGAGCTAGCCTCCACCCAATTTGTGAAGTAATCAATGGCTACTAAGATAAATTGATGCCTATTGCTGGCCTTTGGGTTGATTGGACCAATCACATCTATTCCCCATATTGCAAATGGCCATTGTGATGTCATATTAAACAGAGGAGCTGGAGGTGCATTTATCTTATGACTATGCACTTGACATTTATAGCATCTTCTGACATAATCGATGCAATCTTTCTCCATGGTCATCTAGAAGTACCCATATCGTTGCATTTGTCTAGCCATCATGTGCCCACTTGCATGAGTTGCACAAATTCCTTCATGAATTTCTTGCAATGATACCCTAGCTTCGATTTCATCTAGACATCTTAGTAAAGTTCCATTGAATGATCTTTTATATAGAATTTCTCCATCAAAGTAAAATTCCATGGCCAACCTTCTCAAGGTCTTCATATCTGCTTTAGATGCCCCCAAGGGATATTCTTGATATTGGATAAACCGCTTGACATTCTCCCTGTTCTTATCTCTTATTCTATTTTCTCAGCGATAGTTACAGCATCATAGAAATGCTGAGCTGAACTACCCACCAGGTGTTCAAAGTATGGAGATTTAAAAGTGTTAGAAAACAGAGTGACCATTTCTTTTTCTAACAAAGAGGGTTGCACATGAGATGCTTTTTCACGCCATCTCAAAGCGTATTCTCTTACAATCTCTTTGTTGCCCTTCTCCATGACTAACAAGTTTGACCTGTCCGGAGCTACCTCCATGTTGAATTTATACTGCTCCACAAAGGCTTTTACCAAATCTTTCCACTTTCTGATCTTAGTATTATCCAACCTTGTATACCAGCTTAGTATCGATCCAGAAAGACTGTCTTGAAAGAAATGGATGAGAAGTTTCTCATCATTCACTACTTCCGCCATCTTATTGCAGTAAGATTTAAGATGAGTGACTGGGCATTCAGTTCCAGTATACTTGATGAATTCTGGTACCCTAAATTCTTTGGGTACAACTACATTTGGAACTAAACACATTTCTGCAGCATAAATAGGATCATATAAGTCTGCCCCTTCGACTGTCTTCAATCTTTCTTCCAGAGCGGTCAATTTATCATAATCGATATTTTTAGAGAATTTCATCCTTTGTGGGTCATCGGTTGCCATGTTTACAGTAACTGGCACTTGTGCTGGTGGAACATTGGTAGTGAACTGTTGTTCAAATGAAGAGGGATTTGCCCCTGAATTTTGAGATGTGAACACAAAAGGAGCTGCTGGCATAGATACAGATGGAGTTGCAACTGCCGGCTGAGTAGAGGTATCTTCCCCAGACTTGGATGCTAGGGCATGCTCGAGTAGACTTGTAAGTCGCGTAATATCATTTTTCATGTTCTCCAACTCTCTTTGATAATGAGCCTCTAGATGGGCCCTTTCTTCGTTCTCTATTATCTTCTTTCGTAGTCAAGTGTAATGAATTTTATGGTCTTTTGGGGGACCTATATTTCAACCTGAATGAATGCAAGTAAACTAAATGAAATGCACAAATGGATGCAAAATGCCATATGGTTTATGCATGCTTGTTATTTGTTTAAATTTTTCCTTTTACTTATGACGACGAACAAACCAGATCAAATTCTCTTAAGAAAGTTCTCACTGAGGACTCCAAACCTACAGGGACTTGAACCGATTTAGGGGAGAAATTTGATGCCATATTCTGATGGCAATCTCCTTCATCATGTTAGTTCAATTCTGATCTAGTCAAAAATTCCTCAATAGCAATGGGTTTTTCCATCTCACACTTCCTATAAGGATCGGTGGAGATTTAATGAGAATATGAAATGTATATGAATATGTATGTTAATGCATTGACATTTGTTTGTGTCCTAAAAGGTATATCCTAATTCATAGGATCTAGCTCATAAGATTTGGCTCAGTTGATTCTAATCTTAAAGATTTTCTTTGGTTCTTAGATTGCCTGAATTACCCATGGAGTAATTGACCTTTTAACCTTATATAACATGAGTATGGGAAGAAAAATTCCACAATAACCGTTGCATAGGGTGAGTTACAATCCAAGTGAAAGTCCAAATGAGCATCAGTGGACATAAGTCACACTTGCCACTTGAATCTTTCTTTTCTAATTGTAAAAGGATGAGCTCAGGTCCAGAGCTTTTGTGGGTTCACCGTGAAGTGTGTGAATACACAAATAAATAACATGCATGCATGTGCAAATCTAAAAAAATTGAAATGATTTACAATAAATATCGCATAAAATAAATAGCGCAAATAAAATAAATGCTCAAAAAAATAAATAGCAATAAAAAAAAATGAAAAGCACACACAAGCAGTTGGTTCAACCCTATTCCCCAGTGGAGTTGCCATTCTGTCGATACAAGACATCGGGCGACGGCTCCTCTTTTTGTTATATTTTTTAACAAAAAGATTATTTTTTGATTGGGGGAAATGAAGATTTTATTGGAGTCGCCATCTAGTAATATGAGGGAATTAGAAATCCCAAATTAGACACTGGTTCCAGAGATTCGGGTACTGGGTTAGTTATGATTAAGGGAAGGTAGACATCACCCTTAAAACATCCTTTCAAAAGAAAGGTTACCCTTACTTGTGTGTTTTTTATTTGTTTCAAATGATATTATATTTTGAGCTTATTTGCAATTTTATTTTTTTTAAATGGTTAACGTCGGTCCCTAAAGATAGGAGACACGTTAAAAATGACATTAGTCCCTAAAAATAAGAGACTTGTCTAAAATATTGACGTTTAACCCTAAAAAGGAGATTTACGTCTGAGTTACCAAAAGGAAATAATGGACATAATCCATATTTGGTATAAATGTCCTTAACATCGGTCATTTTCTGTAAAAAGAGACGTGTCGACAAACAATGTTCGTAAGAGACGCGTTAAAAAATGACATCAGTTCCTAAAAATAGGAAACTCGTCTAAAATATTGATGTTTAACCCTAAAAAGGAGAAGTACGTCTGAGTTACCAAAAAATCTATGGACATAATCCATATTTGGTATTTAAACTTTTGACATCAGTCCTTTTCTGAAAAAGAGACGTGTCGACGAACAGTATTTGTTTATAAAATAAAAATTATTTTTATATCGTTGAGAAATGAGTATAACCATATTTGAGATTTGGGCTTTGGACCTACGATCGATAACATGATAGGATGGGTGTTGGACCCGCGTCGTTTTTCCTTTTATATTTATTTTTGTTTTATTTTTTTTCTATTTTTATTTTTTAAAATATTATAACACACACACACACACACACACACATATATATATATAATCCACGTCCTGCATGAACAGTAGGATGTGAATTATATTTCACGCCCACTGTTCATGCAGGAGGAAAGGAAGAAGAAGAAGAAGAAGGAAGGGAGGCTCACCTGGCTGAAGGGGTCGTGGCTGTTGTGATGAGGTGGTTCGGCTGGTGGGTGCAGCGGTGGAGTTGGAGGAAAAGACGTTGACGACAGAGGAAGAAAGAAGAAGAAGAAAATCTGCAGCGGGGAGAAGGAGGAGAGGAAGGAGAGGAGAGAGAAGGTCACGGTGGCTGCTCTGCCAGTGGAGAGGATCTGAGTTGATGGAAATTATGGTGGTAAAGCCGGTGATGGTGGTGGTGGTGGCTGAAGAAGAGGCGGAGAGAGAGGAAAAAAAAAAGAAAGTTGCAGAAACTGGGAAGAAGCTGATTTTTTTGCTTATTTTGGACCCGATTTTCTCCTCCCCCAGGCCATGAAATCCACCTCTATTTATAGGCAGTGGAAGAGGGAAATCTTGTCTATATTGAGGAGAAATTTCAGCCCTTGATTCAGTTGGGAAGGATCCCAACCATTGACTCAAAGTAGGTATCATAAGTTGAAAATCTGCAGACAAAAGCTGATTGAGTAGGCCTCTTTAGGCGGTTACTAGTGCTAATATATTGTCATTTAGCCCAAACTGATCACATGGGGTTGTAGAAAAAATGCAGAGGATCATTGTTGTATAATATTTGTCAAATTTGGTGGATGTTAGGTATATTAAATGCAGCTGCAAAGTAGTCAACCAGACCAGCTTTTTCAGAAAAAAAAAATAAAGAAGATAATGAACCGTGATTTTTGGTCAAAGTTCATTTCAGTCCTCTCTCTTTCAATTGAGCCCTAATTGACCCTAAACCTTTTTTATTTAATACAATTAGCCCCTAATTAACTTGGTAAAAATTAAAATTGGTCTTTTAAAATTCGGATCTTCTCAATTAAGCCCAAATTAAACTCCCAATCTTAATTTTTCACCAATTAAGCCCAAAATAAAATTAATTTGACCCATTTAAAGTATAATTAAGTCCTTGCACTTAATTAAATCCTTCAATTGGACCCAAATTAATTCTTAAACATAATTAAAATTTAATTTGGACCATGATTAAATCAAATTGGCCCATTAAAAATTTAATTATGTCATTGAACTTAATTTTTATGCAAAATCATCCAATAATCATTTAATTTGACCTTGAATTTGCATTTTTTTCTTCATTTTTGGGCACACTAAGGTACAATTAGGCCTTGAACTTCCTCCAAAATTGCAGCTTGATTCCCCGATTTCCTTTCTCCACATTGTCAGCCTTTATTTTATTTTTTGATTTTTATTTTTGAAAAAGAAATTGATTTGATTTGTTTTTTTTTGGAATAACCCAGAATTGGGTTTTGACAGTCGACATGGTTTGACCCGTATTGACCCCATGAACTTGGTTTTGGTCGGAAATGATGGTTGTGACCCGAAACAGCCCGAAACTCATTTTTACCCTGGTCGACATGGTTTGACACGTATTGACCCGGTGAACTCGGTTTTGGTCGGAAATGACGGTTTTGACCCGAAACAGCCCGAAACTCATTTTTTACCTTGGTTGACATGGTTTGACCTGTATTGACCCGGTGAACTCGGTTTTGGTCGGAAATGACGGTTTTGACCTGAAACAGCCCGAAACTCATTTTTTACCTTAGTTGACATGGTTTGACCCGGTGGACTTGGTTTTGATGGAAAGATGCGTTGACTCGAGAAAAATATATTTTTGAATTTTAAACTTTTTCTTAATTTTTTTTTATTTTTATAAATAATAATAGAAATAAAATACATTCAAGAAAATCTTGGTGAATCCAAAATTGGGTTACAACACCATGCATTGATTTGAGACATCAATTCAGGATGCCTGGATATCTGACTCCATTGAAACAATGGAATCTCCATCGACGATTTAAACGCCGATGATATTACTCGGGCGGCCTCAATGTTTGTGAACCTGAAAAGAAATGAAATTAATTAAATAGCGACTTCATAAATTATGTTTTAAATTTGTTTTTTTATAAAAAAAAACTAAAACCTTAACAAACTTACATTGAAAGATCGTCCTTCCATTATGCCTCGTACTTGCGGGTAAATTGATTCTGCTGCGAAGGCACGCCGCTTCTGCGATGTGAAATAGTGCTGGAAGAGGCAACATCAGTTGACGGCGCAAGTGGTGTAGATGCCTCTTCTTGAGAGGCACCTAAGGAAATATCTTCCTCGCTGCTAGACGAACTTGATGCGACCGGACGTGAAGCTCTGGTTTTCATTATGTGCATCTAACCAATTTAATATAAATAATTATATAATTAAATTCAAATGTTAAAAAAAATTCGGCAGCACCTCCCCTATACTGGGATACTACCCAAATCTACAAACCTGCAAATATTAACAATAGCCACAACCAATTGACCCAATCTATACTAATTATTCCAACATATTTAATTACCAATCCTAAGGTAAATTCAACATTAACAATTACAATTCAACAAATTATTCAATAATTATGCCAATACAACAAAACAATAAATTCAAAATAAATAGAAACAATTAAACACAAATCATGCAATAATAGAGTAAAATTAATAATTCTTCCAACATATTCAATTACTAATTCTATGGTAAATTCAACATTAACAATATTAATTCAACAAATTATTAAATAATTATGCCAATACAACAATAAAATATATTCAATAAATTAAAAAAAAACTATAGACTTTAGGGAAGAAATATGCATACCTTAATAATGTGTTGAAACAAAAATTTATCTACATTACAAAAAAATTCAACAAAACAAAAAACATAAAAAGCATAAAAATAACTATAAATAAAATAAAATGAAATAGAAAAAAAACACATACCCTTTAATGTGATGAAGATTCACAACCAAGCTTGCTAGAGATTCAACAAAGCTTGAAGATTTAAGAGGAAAAAAATCAAAACCTTGAAGAATATTGGGTGAGAAACGGAAGAGAAGAAAAAATGAACTGAAGGGGCGGACGCAAGAACTTATAATCCAGTTTTACTGACGGATTCAGCGACAGAAATATAAAATTATTATTATTTAAATTAAATCCGTCGGTAACTTGATAAAAATCCGTCGATAATTTTTAAATTTCGTACCGAATTTTTAAATTACCCTCCTTATGTTTCGCAGTCCGTCGGTGATTCCATTGGTAAGCTGACACGGTCAGAGGTGCATTCAATTCACACCCTTTGGAATTAGCACATTTCTGTCGGTAAAATTTGTCCACCGACACCTTACCGACGAGCGTATTTCATCGGTATTAACGTCGATAACTCCGTCGGTATACCGTCGGTGAATGTGGCATTTTGTTGTAATTATTTTCGAACTCTCTGTGAGATGCCGACGGACGGCGGTCCGTCAGGATGAACATCGGTGATTGTGGCATTTTGTTGTAATTATTTTCGAACTCTCTGTGAGATGCCGACGGACGGCGGTCCGTCGGTATGGACGTCGGTGATTGTGGCATTTTGTTCTAATTATTTTTGAACTCTCTGTGAGATGACGACGGATGTCGGTTCGTCGGTATCAACGTCGGTGATTGTGACATTTTATTGTAATTATTTTCGAACTCTCTGTGAGATGCTGTTTCCACGCTTCGCCGTCAGAAGGATGCACCATCATACCATCAACCGCATCATATGTTTGGTGCCATGTCATGTGCTCAGCAGTCCTTGGTGACATGAATAACCTCTGCAGTCTAGGTGTGATCGAGAAATATCTAAGTTTTTATACGCTACTAGAGTCTTTCCCCTACCAGTTCTGGGTTTGTAACGGAATGCCCGCATGTCATGCACTCGGTCATCTCAGCATTTTCAAGGTAGTATAACATGCAGAAGTTAGGGCACATGTCAATTTTCTGGTATCCTAAACCGAGGGGTTTCATCATGGACTTCGCAGCATAGAAGTTCTCTTTCAGCCTGTTCCCTTCAGGTAAAATGCTTCTTGCCTGATCAATAATTTTGTCATACCCGGCCTTACTCAGCCAGTGATCTGACTTGATGGTGAACATCGTGCCACGGCCGACAATTTCCTGTGGTTTGTCCAGCCATCCCATAATGGTTCGTCAGAATCTTTCAACAAATCAAAAAACCTAGCTTCCTCTGCATTAGGTTCTTCTTCTACGATTGGACATTGACTGACATTACCTTGATTCATTCTCATTGCATCCATAACCATATTTCTATAAGGATTAGTGTTGTCATTTGCCGCTTCATGCACGTTGCTAGCACTAGCAGTTGACCCAACCACCGTTTCTCCCATTCTCCTATTACTAACAAATACCTCTCCATGTGCATACCAACACTGGTAATCCTCCATAAACCGTTTGTGTAGAAGATGCATCATTATAACATCTGGATGCAGATACTTTTTATTTTGACACTTCCTGCATGGACACCTAATACCGCCTCCAGTAAAATTTCTGGGAATAGATGTTGCGAAATTAATAAAACCCTGAACCCCATCACAATAATCCATCCTCCGCAATCCTTGGGGTGAATCTAGATACATCCATGAACGATCATCCATGACTTCTATCGAATCTCTATAAAATTATGATGACATCATGTATTAATTAACTAAGTTAGGTAAATAAACTTGCAAAAATATTACATTACCTCGAGATTATCCAACAAACCAATCACAACTTCTCATAAATATTAAATATTCATTATCATTTATCAACGTCCATACAAATTAATATATATAAATTAATAGAAATTACCACTCTGCAATACCATCGATAAAACTTAAAAAGGACCCATTAAGCAAGCTATTAAATATTTCAAAACAGAACATGTAATTCGGTAATTCCACAAAGTTTTAACAATTTACAAACAAATACAATCTTAAAAAATCTAAAACAAACCATAACAGATATAAAATTATACATTCATAAACTACAAGTTTGTTTGAGAAATAACAATAAAACACGTACATCTACTAACAAAAATACATATACTAAAAAAACAATAAAATTGACATTTAAATGTTAAAATTTAAACAGATAGAATTACTTGCAAAAATTGATAAAATTCGTCGGTAAATCAGAATACGGATGCTATGACCACAAAACTTCAAGAAATACAACTTGTTGTGCTGAGATGAGGAAGAATTTTGTTTAGGTGCGAGGGGGGGTTGGTTATTTGCAGATGGGGAGAGTTAGGATTAGGAAGAAGAAGGAGAAATGGAGGAGGAGAGGGTCGGCAGAGGGGTCATACATTAACTTTTTCCGATGGATTCACCCACGGATGTAATCCGTCGGTGTATCCGTCGGCTATTCTGACGAGAAAATAGACACGTCACCGTACGGACCAGCTTTTCAAATCCATTGGTGATTCTGTCGGTATTGTGGACGGTGAACCGGTCACGTCAGCCGTACGGGTCTGCCATTTCAAATCCGTCGGTGAGTCCGTCAGTATTTTTGACGGTGAACCGGTCCAATCACCCGTACGGGTCGCCCGTTTTGAATCCGTCGGTGATTCTGTCGGAAATATCACCCGCCAAAACCTCCACGTTAGCGACCCGCCTTTTTTTTCTTTATTCCGAACTTTCCGTCCATAATTTGGTCGGTAATTACCGACGGTGTTTAGCCGTCAGTAATTACCGATAGAAAGTTTCCGTCGGTAATTTCAACCTTAAATTACCGACAGAAATATTTCGTCGGTGATTTCGTTGCTATTAAGCGAATTTTTGGTAGTGTTTTTACACCAGTTCATTAAAACGGCATGAGAATACTAAAACATTTAATTTAAAAAAATAAAAAAAATTTAAATTTTAAAACACAAGATCTTAATCTGCATTTTCCTCGGAGCTCTTAGCTTGGTCCCTGATATTGAATCCTAATTTGTCCCCAAATCTGAATGCCTCGCCATGTGAAAAATATTTTTAGCAGACCGTATAGTTTTTGAGCACTCGTATTATACATCCTTAACCTTACAAAAGAGTACTATGGGCCCACTTCAGACAAATCCCGATCAAGTAAATTCAACTTTGACACATTGTTGACTAATTAAGCAAAATTATCTGACCTTTTGGAGACGCATTGCCACCAACGATAGAAGTGACAGGAGAAGTTGCGAGGCAGGAACGCAAGATCCTCCTGTGGTCAAAGATGGTGCTGCGTATGATCCAAACGAATGCAACCATATTTTTGCCATAAAGAATCTTTTCTTCATGCTAATTAGTGGTAGGTAGAATTAGATAAGATTTATATTTTACTTCAAAATCTATTAAAATAATATATTTTTTATTATTTAAATTTTTTTTTTTGATATCAACACGTCAAAATATTTTTAAAAAAATAAATATTTTTAAAAATATTTTTAAAATAAAAAAATACTTCAAGCTCTTAGAATTTTTATAGCAAGATATGGTAGAGAATAATATAAATCATATCATGTGATCTCACATAATAATTTAAACTATTAGGTTGAATTGGTTCTTTAACATAATATCAAAATCTTGATAATTTAGCGATCATGAATTCAAATCTTATCATCTTTATATATTTAATAAAAATTAAATATAAAATAATATAATCTTATATAAATTTCAAGTTAAAAAACCTCACCTACTTTTAAATTGAATTATTCTCTGACAACATCTGTTTTTTCATGGAGAAAATTAATCAATCAACGAGTTAGGCAAAATCTGAAGACTTCACGTAAAATTAAGATCATGTGCAAGAAAATGTAGTCTCCTTTGAATTTGCATGACAAAATAAGTTGCTGGCAAGAGGAGATTGAATTGACTTTGAATTACGGCACACACAGCTGTTGCTATTCCAAAAGCATACATCATGTCAAAGCACGACGGATCAGTAAGAGGTTGGACGAATATTTCTTAAATGAGAAGCAAAATCCAATTAGATTTTATTAGAGTCGTGCTTTTACTTTAAAATGTGTTCTAATACAACTTTGGCTTTTCAATTTAAGGAAAAGATCTCATGTATCATGAGATTGATGAAAGTTGATCTTTAAAAATATAATAATAGTTGTTTTTTAAAATATTTTTTATTTAAAAATATATTAAAATAATATTTTTTTGATATTAACGGATCAAAAGAACATGTAAATATAAAAAAAATTTAATTTAAAATAAATAAAAATAAATTTTTAAAAAATATTTTTAAAACATATAAATAAATAAAATTTCAAGGTTAGTAATTTTCATTTAGGAGAAGACAGAACTTCTTCAACCTTCATTACTTTCTTTTTAATTGTAATGTCTCCCTCAAATTAGGAGTAATGGAGGGGAAAAAAGAAAAAATGAGTAGAAAATAGGAAAGAAAGCGTGCAGCCACCAAAGTGGGTCCCATTAGGCCGGCCCAAACACATATATTACCATAGTTATTAAACCCGGTCCGGGGGTTGACCCGGACAAGGGACCGGGTCTCGGGTTTCATGGGTCAACCCGGATTAACCTGGAAAAATTAAAAAAAATTAAAATTTTAATATTTCATATGAAAAAATCCATGTAAATATAGATTATACATATTATAAATAATGAAGTTTAAAATAATATTTTAAAAAGTTTTTTATTCCACATTAAAAAGATATTATGTTAAGCTTTTAAGTTGAAGAATTTAAACTAAAATGTTTTTTTATCCCACATTGAAAAAACATAACTTTTTTCTTTGGAAACATAGAGTATATATACTAATGAGTTTCAAATCCCACATTGAAAAAACATAAATGTTTTCATGGGAACATAGAGTATATATATTAAATGGCTTCAAATCCCACATTGAAAAGATACTATGTTATCCTTTTAAGTTGAAGTATTTAAACCAAAAGGTTTTTTATCGCACATTGAAAAAACATGATTTTTTCCTTGGGAACATAGAGTATATAGACTAATGGGTTTCAAATCCCACATTGAAAAAACATAACTTTTTTCATGAGAACATAGAGTATATATATGAAAGGGCTTCAAATCCCACATTGAAAAAACACTATGTTATGCCTTTAAGTTGAAGTATTTTAACCAAAAGGTTTTTTATCCCACATTGAAAAAACAAGATTTTTTCCTTGGGAACATATAGTATATATACTAATGGGTTTCAAATCCCACATTGAAAAAACATAACTTTTTTCATGGGAACATAGAGTATATATATGAAAGGACTTCAAATCCCACATTGAAAAGATACTATGTTATGCCTTTAAGTTGAAGTATTTAAACCAAAAGGTTCGCACATTGAAAAAACATGATTTTTTCCTTGGGAACATAGAGTATATAAACTAAGGGGTTTCAAATCCCACATTGAAAAAATATAATTTTAAGGGTTTCAAATCCCACATTGAAAAGATACTATGTTATCATTTTAAGTGGAAATATTTAAACCAAATTTTTTTTTATCTCACATTTAAAAAAAAAAAACCCTGGTCTCATCCGGGTTTGCCCGGGTCACCCGGGTCCCGGGTTGACCAACCGGGTCGACCCGCGGGCTGGGCCAGGTTTAATAACACTGATATTACAAAGTCTCAAAATGATTTACCAATTATTCAAAAAAATTTTAATTAAGATTATGACTAAAATACCCTTTGGCCCCACCATCACTTACAGTAATCTTCTTCAGACCCCTATAAATACCATACCATATCATCACTCCTCTGTATCCGAAACAAGCATCAAATTAAGCACCGCTTTAAGGACTTTAGAGAGAAGCAGAAAGATCAGAGAGAGATGGAGTTCCCAGTGATTAACATGGAGAAGCTTAACGGTGAGGAGAGAGCTGCCACCATGGAAAAGATCAGAGATGCCTGTGAGAACTGGGGCTTCTTTGAGGTTTGTCAACAACTCTTTTCCTAAAATGCCTTCCGACATTTATATTTAGTTTAGATTGATCACCCCCGTCTCTTACACTTGTTTTTTCTTTCTTTCTTTGAACGTTTTTCAGCTGTTGAACCATGGCATAGCCCATGAATTCTTGGACACTGTGGAGAGAATGGCAAAAGAACACTACAAGAAAGGCATGGAGCAAAGGTTCAAGGAATTGGTGGCAAGCAAAGCCCTTGTGGGTGTCCAAACAGAGATCAAAGATATGGACTGGGAGAGCACCTTCCACGTGCGACATCTCCCCATTTCTAACATTGCTGAGATCCCCGATCTCGATGACGAGTACAGGTGCGTTAATTAATATTTAGTACTTAATAAAACTTGGCATCAACTGTGCCCGAGAAGGTGATTAGTAATTAAGTAGCCTTAAGGGTATGATTAGTATATATCACCTCTCGATATTTACCCGAATATGTTTTGGTTGATACAGGAAGGTGATGAAAGAATTCGCATTGAAGCTGGAGAAACTGGCGGAGGAGCTTCTGGACTTGTTATGTGAGAACCTTGGACTTGAAAAGGGGTACCTCAAGAGATCTTTCTGTGGATCTAGCGGTAGTCCAAACTTTGGGACCAAGGTTAGCAATTATCCACCATGCCCCAAGCCAGACCTGGTCAAGGGTCTCAGGGCCCACACAGATGCTGGTGGCATCATCTTGCTCTTCCAGGACGACAAGGTCAGCGGTCTGCAGCTTCTGAAGGATGGCCAGTGGATTGATGTGCCTCCCATGCGCCACTCCATTGTCGTCAACCTTGGTGACCAGCTTGAGGTATGCCCAGTAAAATAGTCTGAACTGCTGCAACGTAGCTAGCTAATCAAAGCATTGGGTCAAATCTGGCTCCCACGTTCTAACCATACTAAATTCTTTGAAACTTGTATGAACACGCAGGTGATCACCAATGGCAAGTATAAGAGCGTGGAGCACAGAGTGATTGCTCAAACAGACGGCACTAGGATGTCGATAGCCTCTTTCTACAACCCTGGAAACGATGCAGTTATCTATCCAGCACCAGCTTTGGTGGAGAAAGAAGCAGAGGAGAAGAAACAACTGTACCCAAAGTTTGTATTTGATGACTATATGAAGCTGTATGCTGGGCTCAAATTCCAAGCCAAGGAGCCAAGGTTTAAAGCCATGAAAGCTGTAGAAACTAACGTCTAATTGGGTCCAGTTGCATCTGCCTAATCTTATTCGCGGTGGAGGAGGGCTGGAAGCTGTGTTTCCATTTCCATTTTTTTTTTATTTAAGAGTGGAATAAAAAGATTTTATTTTAGTAGTGAAAGGCTTTCAAGAAGCTGCTGTTTCTTCCACAAGGCTTTCAAGCGTCAATTTCCATAAAGCTGTTGGAAAATGACCTTGATTGCTTTGGAGGTAGACAACTTTATTTTACAGGAATTAATTATTTTTCTAATGTCCTTTCCCTTCAAGTTATCGTTCAATTCATGTGTGTGACGCCATGAACTCCTTCCAAGTTCTTTCCCCTGAGGAAACACAAGAACAATACGTTCTATTACCATAAATGAATCACCAAGTACAATGAATGTAGATGATGCACAGAATGAACGGTGGAGGGAAAGCAAGCGCAAACACAAGTTAAAAAATGTTAGCAAAATTCAACAAAGAATAGACAAAGTACTGGAAATGTCACCGAGTGACAGTCGCTTTCGCATAAACTTTATGTCACGTCTCTTGGAAAAATTATTTTTATTATATTATTTCTTTTTGAATAGTTTTTTTTAAGAATAAAGTGAATATTCTAGTTATATTATGTTTGTTTGTGTTTTAAAATTATTTTTTTATTTTTTTATTGTTTTTAGATTATCTTATATGTTTATATTAAAAATAATTTTTTTTATTTTAATATATTTTTAAATAATTTTTTTTTAAAAAAATAACTATAATTATATTTTTAAAAAAACTCAAAACAAACCTGATTTATTTGATCCAATAATTATATTAAATTAGACTGAAATTTTGACAGGAAAATATAAAAACCTTGTTGTCTACAAAGTTAAAATTTTATATTCATTAGAATTCGACAAGGCCTTCAAATCATGTTTACATCTTATTCAGTTCAAGCCATCATCATCTGACAAGAAATGAATGTTTAATGTTCCAGTTAGCAACTAATTCCACAAAGAAGATATTCAATCGTCTCTTTATTACGATGGCAGCCCAGATTGCCCTAGAGGAAAATCATGGTCTAATGAAGTCTTACAGCTCCATCTATATTAAAATGTAGGGAATCTTTACGAGGTGGTAAGAAATTGTTTTCCAAATGATGTTGGGCTCTGCATCTTGCAGAGAAGCAGCACATGCACCACTAAATTGTTTGTAACCAGATCATGGGACAGTCCACTGTCTCTTGCCCCAGAAAGTAACTGTCACTGCAAACAATTGTCTAGTTAAGCCAAAAAAGAAACAAAAAATCCCACATCCACAATGGTTTTGTGTCCAATGATTGAAGTTCATCCTGGCTATTATTCTTAAACAAGACAATGAGAAGAGATAATAAATAGGATTATTTAAGATAATTATTTATTCAAGCTACCCAACAAGATGGCGATGGAAGTCCACCACAAAGCTTCTTTATGCTATAGGAACTTGAAATCCACCTATGCAAACTACTTGCCGGAGTGGAAAAGCAAAGAAGCATGCCTAAGAATAAAGACTACGAAACCTCCTTTTGGCTTTAATCATAACTGGAATCCTCTCAGATCCACTCTCGAAGACAAAATAAATTCATTAACAAATCAGCAAAGCTCTTTTTACCCGTCAAACACTACCAGAAATTCACTTAATAGCAACAGAATCACCGATGGAATATTTCTGTCGGTAATTTGAGGTCGAAATTACCGACCGAATTAAGGACGGAAAGTTTGGAATTAAGAAAAAAAGGGTGGGTCGCTGACGTGGAGGTTTTGGCGGGTGATATTTCCGACAGAATCACCAATGGATTCAAAACGGGTGACCCGTATGGGTGACGAGACCGGTTCACCGTAAAAAATACCGACGGACTCATTGACGGATTTGAAATGGCAGACCCGTACGGGTGACGTGACCGGTTCACCGTCAATAATACCGATGGAAACACTGAGGGATTTGAAAAGCAGGTCCGTGCGGTGAGGTTTCTATTTTCCCGTTAGAATAGCCGACAGATACACCGACGGATTAAACTCGCCGGTGAATCTGTCGGAAAAAGTTAATATATGGCCCCTCTGACGACCCTCTCCTCCCCCATTTCTCCTTCTTCTTTCTAATCCTAACTCTCCCCATCTGCAAATAACCAGCCCCCCCTCGCACCCAAAGAAAATTCATCCTCATCTTAGCACAACAAGTTGTATTTCTTGTCAAATTTTATCAATTTTTGTAAGTAATTCTATCTGTTTAAATTTTAACATTTAAATGTCAATTTTATTATTTTTGTAGTATATGTATTTTTGTTAGTAGATGTACGTGTTTTATTGTTATTTCTCAAACAAACTTCTAGTATATGAATGTATAATTTTATACCTGGTATGGTTTGTTTTAGATTTGATAAGATTGTATTTGTTTGTAAATTGTTAAAACTTTGTGGAATTACCGAATTACATGTTCTGTTTTGAAATAATTAATAGCTTGCTTAATGGGTCCTTTTTAAGTTTTATCGATGGTATTGCAGAGTTGTAATTTCTGTTAATTTATATATATTAATTTGTATGGACGTTTATAAATGATAATGAATATTTAATATTTATAAGAAGATGTGATTGGTTTGTTGGATAATCTCGAGGTAAAGTATTATTTTTACAAGTTTATTTACCTAACTTAGTTAATTAATACATGATGTCATAATAATTTTATAGAGGTTCAATAGAAGTTATGGATGATCGTTCATAGATATATCTAGATTCACCCCAAGGATTGTGGATGATGGATTATTGTAACGGGGTTCAGGGTTTTATTAATTTCGCAACATCTATTCCCAGAAATTTTACTGGAGGCGGTATTAGGTGTCTATGCAGGAAGTGTCAAAATAAAAAGTATCTGCATCCAAATGTTGTAATGATGCATCTTCTACACAAAGGGTTTATAGAGGATTACCAGTGTTGGTATGCACATGGAGAGGTATTTGTTAGTAATAGGAGAATGGGGGAAACGGTGGTTGGGTCAACTTCTAGTGCTAGCAACGTGCATGAAGTGGAAAATGACAACACTAATCCTTACAGAAATATGGTTATGGATGCAATGAGAATGAATCAAGGTAATGTCAGTCAATGTTCAATCGTAGAAGAAGAACCTAATGCAGAGGCAACTAGGTTTTTTGATTTGTTGAAAGATTCTGACGAACTATTATGGGATGGCCGCACAAACCATAGTAAATTATCGGCCGTGACACAGGTGTTCACCATCAAGTCAGATCACGGGTTGAGTGAGGCCGGGTATGACAAAATTATTGATTTGGTAAGAAGCATTTTACCTGAAAGGAACAGGCTGAAAGAGAACTTCTATGTTGCGAAGTTCATGATGGCCTCGGTTTAGGATACCAGAAAATTGACATGTGCCCTAACTTCTGCATGTTATACTACCTTGAAAATGCTTAGATGACCGAGTGCATGACATGCGGGCATTCCCGTTACAAACCTAGAACTGGCAGGGGAAAGACTGCAGAGGTTATTCATGTCACTAAGGACTGCTGAGCACATGACATGGCACCAAACACATGATGCGGTTGATGATGTGATGATGCATTCTTCTGACGGCGAAGCGTGGAAACGCTTTAACATTGTGCTTCCTGACTTTTTAGCTGAATCAAGGAATGTCTGTCTTCGGTCGTGTACAGACGAATTCAACCTTTTGGGTCATTTGCTGCTCCCTATTCTTGTTGGCCGGTTGTTGTAACTCATTTTTGGGTCTTCACCTAAAACTACAAAAAAATTCAAAAAAAAAATACATTTATAAAAAAAAATATAACAGAAAGAAAAAATGCCAGAGCGCCTTAAAAATGTTTAAAAATTGATTGAGGATGTGCAAAAAAATAAAAATAAAAATTTGACAGTATATCATTGACTGATGCGAGCCCTAATGATAAAGAAAATTCAATTTGAGGAAGAAAAATGCAAAATTAGAAGTTTATGGACTCAATTAAATTTTATTGAAGGTTTAATTGAATTTATAGAGGTTTTACTTGCAAAAACAATTGATTTTGGAGTTATTTTGGGCTTTAATTGGAAGAAATTAATTTTCTGGGGTCAAATTATAATTTTTGGAAGTTAATTTGGTCAAATCAGGGGCTTAATTGCATAAAAAATGAAGTTTAATGGCCAATTAGGGACTAAATTGAAGAAATCCGAGACCAAGGACGAAATTGTAAAACGCGCGCAATTTGAGGGCCTTCTTTGAAATCTGACGCATTTTGGCGCCTTTTTCTTTTAAATGAAACGGCGCGTTTTGACCAAAACGGCGTCGTTTCATTCACTGTTGCAAAAAAAAAAAAAAAAAAAAAAAAAAACAGAAGCCCAAAACGGCGCCGTTTTGACGGCACTGTAGGTCTTCTTCTTCCCCTGGACGCGCGAGGCAGGGGAAGAAGAAGATTTTTCTTCTCCCTTTTCGCCTAACTTCTTTCCCCATTTCTACGCAATAAGACGCCCATCATTCGACGCCCACTTGCCTCCTTTTTATCCGTTGAACGGCTAGTGGAGGGGCGGCCAACAGTGGCCGCCCCACCACCATTGTCCCCCCTGTTTTTGCCTATAAAAACAGGGGAGGACCGAACAAAAAAAAAAAAAAAAAAAAAGAGAAGGGAGAGGGAAGAGAGAAGAGAAGAGAAGAGAAAGAAGAGAGGAAAAGAAAAGAAAAGAAAAAAAACAGAAACAGAAGAAGAAAGAAAGAAGCAGGGGAGAAGAGAGAAGAAATTGTCGCCTCTGCCACCCTTCGATCACCAGCAGCACCGCCGGCCACCGCTCCAGTTGGAAGCTCCACCGCGTCAGGTAACCTCCTGCTCCCTCGCCATCACTTTTTTTTTTTTCTTCTCGCCCTCGCTGTCCCTGCCTGCACTTGCATGCAGAACGTGAATAATTCACGTTCTGCTGCAAAATGCAGCGTGGGCTGGTTACTGTGCTGATGCACAGTAACCAGCCCATTTGGGCCTGGGCTGGGCCGTTCAGCCCAGCCCCTGTAAACGGGCTTGGTTGGCCCAGCCCATGCATTTGGGCTGGGTCCGGCCCATGTTTTTATTTATTTATTTATTTTTTATTATTATTATTATTATTTTGTTTGTTATTATTTATATTTTTATTTTTATTTTTTTTAAAAAAGACACATTTTCTTCTATCATTTTACCACCGTTTTCGTCCCGTGGTACTGTTCACCGGTACTGTTCATACGGTACTGTTCATCCGGCCCATAAAAAAGGAAAAAATCAAAAATACTTGTTTTATTTATAATTTTTCCCCGTATTTTTTATGTCATTTTTATGTAATATGGGACAATATTCCTATGTCGTAAAATACAAATCCGGTACTGAAATACCCGGTTTTCGACTTTCAAGAATACAAAAACAAATAAAAAAAAATGTTTTTTTTGTGCATACGGCCAAATGTCTCAAAAAAAAAAATCATTTTGTATTTTTCATACAAAAAAAAAAATCAATGTTTTAGCATGCATTTTGGCTTTAATAACCAGTTTATTAAAGTCAAGAGAATATTGGCCAAAATTTCAAAAAAACAACAAAAATTTTATTTTGTTTATCTTTTAATATCCGGGGTATGACATTATACGTAATACATATTCCGGATATTTATTTAATTTTTATATATATTTTTTTTATATAGAACTTGGGATATGACATTACATGTAATGCGTATTCCGAACAATAAAACACGACCTTAGATGTTATCAGACATTAAAACAATGCAGCCTACCTTAGGTAGGGCGTAGTTGGGGTGCTAATACCTTCCCTTTACGCAACTAGTCTCCGTACCCGATCTCTAAAGACCAGTTAAGGTTCCTAGTAACCAGAATACTAGGTGGCGACTTCCAGTCCATATTTTCACTTATAGAGACAAGAATTCCTTGTCTCTCCTTTTTTTGTTGGGAATAAATATTTCCGATTTTTTTTTTTTCCTTGAGGGTGGACGATCGCCGCGCCGCCGCACACGTGCGACAGAATGGCGACTCCACTGGGGAACTTGTGGACTAAGCTTTGTTTTTGTCTGATTATTTTTGTTTTTATTTGTGGTTTGCATGTTTATTTTTAATATGGATTTTTTTTATTTTATTTGCTTACGCGCTTTAAATTTGTACATATTTGTTCATGCATTATAGATTGTGTCATGCATCATTTATATGAGAGTTTGTACTATAAAAAAAAACTTTAAGTTAAGTGGGGGACTAGCAGCTTACCTTACGACTTTTAGTCAAGGTTTAAGTTTGTGTAAACCCCAACTCTTCGCTAGAGTGCTTAGACTGGTAACAGTTGGTACACGTGCCATCTCATTTGCCTACAAGCCCCCATATTGCCTCCACGAGGGCGATCACTGGGACAGCAAGAGACCCTTTTTTAGAGACTGAATAGCCAACCTACCCTTGTCAAGCATAAACATATTTTGCATAAACCTAACCATAAAGCATTTGGTTTTCAGGTCTTTTAAAAACGATAAGATGGCCATCATTACCAAATTTACTACTGTGGAATATGGGCAGAATTCTGAATTGTCACAATTATCGGAGGGAGATTGCTCTAGAGGTGATGCAAGGAAGCTTCCAATAGTCAAAGACCTAAATGGCGTAGTATATGAGATGAAGAGGATATTGGTCCATAGTCAGAACATTGATGAGACAGCATTTTCCGAGAAGTATGGGCGATTGTTAGAAATTGCAAGGATAGAAGTATTGAACCCAGCAATCAAAGCCCTGATTAACTTTTGGGATCCTGATTATAGATGTTTTTCCTTTGGAAATGTGGATTTGTGTCCCACTGTAGAGGAGTATGGAATGTTGACAGAATTTCCCAAACATCTGCATAGGGTTTATTTTCCTTTGAGAAATGACAAGGTAATTCCCGAGTTGTCAAAGTTGCTGAAGATTCCATATTTGAGCAGATTTTTAGAGAAGAATGGCAGTGGTTTAAAGTGGAAATTTCTAGAGGTTGAACTAGAAAGGAAAAAAGAGCAATATGGGTCCATGCTAGAAAGAGACAGGTTAATCGCTTTGGGAATATATGGTCTCGTGTTATTTCCAAGCTTAATAGGTGTTATAAGTCTAGAAGCTGCTGCTGCATTTGTGGAATATGAAAATACTCATGTCAACCCTACAACCGCCATATTGGCTGAGACCGTTCTGACACTCAACCATTTTAGGAAGACGGGGAAAGGCGCAGTGAGATGTTGTACTCAGCTATTATACATCTGGATGGTAAGCCATGTTGAAACCAAAAAGCCGATCTTTAATAATTTTTGGTGGTTTAACCAAAAACCCTTGAAGATAGTGGAGGAGGAAGAATGGGGAAACCTAGGTGACCAAGGTTGGATGAAAAAACTGCAAGAGTTACCTAGTAGCAACTTTAGTTGGAAGGCCCCTTGGGTGAAGTCGGTTGATGTCATAGTAAGTTGTGGACAAAAATGTTGGGTACCTTTAATTGGGATCACAGGTTATGTCAGCTATGCTCCGGCTATGGTGATAAGACAATTAGGCGGGATACAACACATCCCAAGAACTGTGGGACTTGCTGAATTTTCCGGGTGTTTTAAGGATCAATCCGCGCGAGAAGTGCTTGAAACCATCAAACAAGATTGGAGCCATTTGACTGTAATTCAAAAGGAGTCTGAAAGGATGAGAGATCCTAGCTCAAGTGAAGGATATGAAAAGTGGAGGAATGTGACCCAAACTGCCGCTCCTAAAAAGCCATGTTCTGAAGACAGGCCTTCGCGAATTATAGAAGGGTCGTTGAAAAGAAAAAAGGTCGGCAATGAGGAAGACCTTATGAAGCAATTAGAAAGGCTCCAAATAGAATTGGGAAAAAGTAAGGGAGATAAAGCAGCATTAGAAAGGATGATGATGGAAGGAGACAAAAGTAGAGTGTGTCTAAATGAACAACTTGAATCTAGAGATGCGAAGATAGTGATGTTGGAGCTGCAGTTGAGCAAAGCAAAGGATGTAATAGAAGAGTCTGAGAAAGAAAGTGGAAGACTAATTTTGGATTCGATGCAAAGCAGCTCTGAATTGGAAGCATTGAAAGCCGACTTCAACGACTATCAAGATAATGTTGGGTTCCATCAGGACAAATTCTTGCATGTTCAAGCAGAGTTGTTAGACCGAATTGAGAGGTATGATGAGTTAAACAAGAAATATGTGATGATGGAAAGTAGGCTAGTTGAACTGCAAGAGTTTGAAAGAAAGGGGAAAGAGGAGGAGCTTGTTAAGGCAGATTTGGTAGCTAAGAAAAATGAAATTAGGATGTTGAAGGTGAAGTTTGACAAAGAACGAGAAAAGGTAAAGCAGTTGACCGAAAGGTTGAAAGCTTCAGAAAAACATAAAGAACAGATCGACACCAACAACAATACATTGAATCGGAACAACATGTTGCTTATGGAGAAGATGGCCAAAGTAGACGAGCAAATGGATGAAGCTGCTATTCATGCACGGATTATTAGAGCCAATGCTCGAAGGGTGGGGAGAGACATCTTTCGTTATCGACAAAGCTTGGCTGAGACAGATGCATTCTTAGAAAAAATTGAGAATCGAGGCCTTGCTTTCCTACCGGTGGCTAGAGATATGGATGAAGATGAAGATTGATGTATTTTGTTCTTTTTTGTTTATCCTCTTTTCAAGAGGTTGTATTAGCCGATATTATGAATGAAAAGGGGCCTTGACCCATCTTTTGTTGAAGAAAATCTCCTATAGAGTAAGGATAAGCCTACCAAAGCAGCAACATAGAGCAAAACTACTCCTAATAAAGAATGTGAAAAAAAAAAGAGTCCATACCCATTACACAAAAAGAAATGTAAAGAAATGTCGGCCATCAATCGATTTTTTTTGTTTTGAAAAAAAAAAAGAAGCAAACTCACATTACATATGCATCATGCATTGTTCTTTACCATACATTCATTTACATTTTTCCATACCGCAGTTGAAACATAGGTCCCCCACATAAGGTCCATTACACCAGATTCAGAACAAGAATGGAACACGAAGAGAGGGCTCACCTAGAATCCCGCTACCAGAGCGAGCTAGAATCAGTGAAAAGTGAAGTGTCACGGATGTCTAATCTGCTTGAACAACTGTTAAAAGCAAAAAGTGGGGAGGGAACATCCGCCCAGCCATCTACGAGTTCACCCGTATCGCACATTCCCATAGCATCACCAATTCTGGGGGCAGATTCAGTAACAGAACAACATTTTGCGCCAGCCATCCCTATCCGGCCAGCTCACACGCTACCCACCGTGGATTTAACGACGGACGGACCTGTTGATAGTAGGTCAAGCAATTTCATAAGCCAAGATAAAATATCTGCATTAGAGGAACGGTTGAGAGCTGTAGAAGGAAATGATTGGTTTGACCCAACACGAGCAGCTGATGTATGTTTGGTACCAAACATCGTGGTACCAAAAGATTTCAGGATCCCAGAATTTACCAAATATACAGGCTTAGAGTGCCCAAACACGCACCTACGATCTTACTGCAACAAGATGGCTGAAGTGATCCATAATGATAAAATGCTGATATATTTTTTTCAGGATAGTCTATCAGGCTCTGCTTTAAATTGGTATATGAGGTTGGAAACTGTTAAAATTAAGACATGGAAAGATTTGGTGGAGGCTTTCCTCAAACAGTATAAATTTAACCTGGAAATAGCCCCAGACCGAACAAGCTTGATGTCCATGGAAAAGAGAAGCCAAGAGACAGTCAGGGTGTATGCACAAAGATGGCGAGATGAGGCGACACATGTCCAACCTCCTTTAATCGAAACAGAGATGGTGACTTTATTCGCTAATACTTTTAAAGCACCTTACTATGAGCATTTAATGGGCAGCTCATCTCAGCATTTTTATGATGTTGTACGAGTAGCAGAGAGAATAGAGCAAGGCATTAAAGCCGGGCGCATACCGGAGCCTCTAGAGAAAAAGGGATTTGCTGGAAGAAGAAGAGAAGGAGATGTTAACAACTTAGAGGGAGGGTATAAAGGCAAAAGGGTAAATTACCCAAACCCAGGAACATCTACCCCCCAATTCACCAACATGAACTTTACCAAACCCTTGTCCCCAAATCCAACCAACCGAATAAATCCCCCACCTAATATCCAAAACAACTATCAAAAGCCATATACCAGATATACTTCTGAGCAATTACCTCCATTACCAATGCCTTTAAAAGATTTATACGCTAAATTGCTAAGCATTGGGCAAATAACCCCAATCCATCTACCGCAAATCCAACCGCCTTTTCCTATGTGGTACAAACCAGAACTCTCTTGCGAATACCATGCCGGTAATTCTGGGCATGCAATTGAAACTTGCTACGCTTTTAAAAGGAAGTTGTTAGAACTCATCAAAATGGGGTGGGTATCATTCGAAGATCCACCTAATGTCATTTCAAATCCATTGCCTAAACATACTGCTAGTAGTTCTGGAGTGGGCATGATAGAGATTGGCAATCAAGGCCGAATATTGAAGGTATCCATGAAGAGGATATACGATATGTTGTTACAATCAAGATTCCTAAACATAAGCACTACATGTCAGTTGGGAAGTGATAACTATTGTGAGTTCCACAGGATGGAGGGACATCATATCGAAGATTGTGTCAAGTTTCGCCAGAAGGTTGCAAAGATGCTACTCATGGGAGAATTGAGACTCGAAACCCTGGGGGGCAACCAGGAGGTGAGTATGATGGAAGGCCAAGACAAATTGTCAGAGGTCTGTAGAGTTCAACCTATGGCTAATGGGTTCTCAAAGCTGATCTTGACTAAACCTTCCTTTACAAAAAGAGATCACAGTGCAATGCCATATAACTATGTTTGTACCTCGAACATGCAAGCCCCTCTCCCTTTATTTCATTCTGAGGTTAGTGGGCTAACAAGGAGTGGCCGATGTTTTACACCTGAGGAGTTGAAGAAGGCCAAAGGCAAAGAAATGGTGGATCTTGATAAAGAAGTAGAGGTGAATGAGCCAGTAACAGAGAAGGAGTCAAATGAATTTCTCAGGTTGATCAAGCATAGTGAGTATTCCATAGTGGATCAACTCAAAAAAACTCCAGCAAGGATATCTCTCATGTCCTTGATACTAAGTTCGGAGCCTCATCGAAATGCCTTACAAAAGGTACTGAACGAGGCATATGTCCCCCAGGACATTGAACAAAACACCATGGAGCATTTGGTAGGGAGGATCCACGCTTCAAATTACCTATATTTCACGGCTGACGAACTCAGTGCTGAAGGAACTGGGCATAACAAGCCATTGTATATCACCGTGAAATGCAAAGATTTCCTTATTGGAAAGGTGCTTGTTGATAACGGCTCGGCTCTTAATGTATTGCCCAAATATATACTGAAAGAAATGCCAGTTGATGAGTCTCATATGAAGCCTAGCACTATAACGGCAAGAGCATATGATGGCTCACCTAGACCAGTCCTTGGGAATTTAGAGGTCGAGCTGTATGTGGGTCCACAAATGTTCCTAACCACATTCCAAGTTATGGATATCCACCCTTCTTATAGTATGTTACTCGGAAGGCCTTGGATTCATACAGCTGGAGCAGTACCTTCCTCATTACACCAGTGTTTGAAATATATCATGAACGGGATGTTGGTAACCGTCAAAGCAGAGGAAACAATCTCCATGGTAAAGAATGTGACCATACCCTTTCTGGAGGCAGAGGATTGCACGGATGATAATCTTCATGCCTTTGAGATTGTAAACACTGAGTGGGTACCTGAAAGCACAGTGCTAAGAAAGCCGAAGATATCAGCAGCAGCAAAGATGGCCGTTCGATGTTTCTTGGAACATGGAATTCCATTCCAATATGACCCTATCACGGGAATACCAAAAAGGATTAAGCCAATCACAATGAGAGCTGTTGACCAAAGATTTGGGCTGGGATATAAGCCTAAGAAGGAGGATCATCGTTGGGCTGCCAATAAACGAAGAGAACGAAGAATGGCTAGAATCGAGGGAAGGGAGCCTGAAGAAGAAGAAATGGAAATCCCTCCACTGATGGTTTCTTTCCCAAAGGCAGCATATGTGATGCAACCAGATAACCGAGCAGAAGATGATATTCAAAGGATGGCAACTATGAGCATCAACACTTTGGAAGATGATAAGGAGGAAGGAAGTGGCACAAAAACAGTAGTTGAAATGGAAGATGAAGTGCTACCACAATTGACTGTGGAAATGGAAGATGACATGCTACCACAACTGACTGTGCATACTCTAGAAGAACTCCCCACCAAGACTTTTGTGCGAAGGTTGGCTGAAGGTGAAAAGTTTCAAAACTGGGTGACCCAAGAAGCTCCGCTAGTATTTAAAATGTAAACCTCTTTGTGCTTGCTTTCATATGCTTTTGTTTGTTTATTTGCTTTTGTCATTCTAGTTGATAATCAAGGCTCATGATGTCAACTAGATTTTGTCTTTATCAGTGATCCCACTTTTATCGTAATCAATGAGATCATACTTTTTCTACATTCATCTGTCATTTTTTTCTCTCTCTTCTCGCTTTTACATCAAACATTTTCCGCTTTCAGGAATCCTGAAAGCGAATCTTCCACAACATCACATACATTTAATATCAAGAATCAATGGCCAAACTTTAACGAACATGTGACCATGATGGAAGAAGAAGAAGGGGACGAAAACAATATCAAAGAATTCACAAAACTAGTAGAGCAACATGAAAAAACATGGGAACCTGCTGCTGAAGAACTTAAAATCATAAATGTAGGCTGTGATCAGTCTAAAAAAGAATTGAAAATAGGGACACTGATTACGCCTAAGCAAACGGCTGAGTTAAGTGCTTTACTACATGAGTACTCAGATGTTTTTGCTTGGTCTTACAAGGATATGCCTGGTTTGAACACAAATATCGTGGTACATAAGATCCCAGTAGAGGAAGGGTGTAAACCAGTAAAGCAGAAGTTGAGAAGAGCACACCCGGAGACATGGATCAAAGTGAAAGCGGAACTTGAGAAACAATGGAATGCTGGATTCCTAGAAGTTGTTACATACCCGCAGTGGGTATCCAACATTGTTGTCGTACCAAAAAAGGAAGGGAAAATTAGAGTTTGTGTGGACTTCCGGGATTTGAACAAAGCTAGCCCTAAAGATGATTTTCCACTACCTCACATAGATATTTTAGTGGACAATGCTGCCCGTAGTTCCACTTATTCCTTTATGGATGGTTTCTCAGGATACAACCAGATAAAGATGGCTACAGAAGACAGGGCAAAAACGACTTTTGTCACCCCTTGGGGAACCTACTGCTATAAGGTTATGCCGTTCGGTTTAAAGAATGCAGGTGCCACCTACCAAAGAGCTATGGTGACTTTATTCCATGATATGATGCATAAAGAAATCGAGGTGTATGTGGATGATATGATTGCCAAGTCAAAAGAGGGAGAAGATCATGTCAAGGTGTTGAGGAAGTTATTTGAGAGATTGAGAAAGTATGAATTAAGACTCAATCCTGCAAAATGTTCATTTGGGGTTAAGTCCGGCAAGCTGCTGGGATTTGTAGTCAGTGAGAAAGGTATAGAGGTGGATCCTGATAAAGCAAAAGCCATCCAATCCATGCCAACCCCAAAGTCAGAGAAAGAGGTGAGGGGATTTTTGGGCAGGCTGAACTATATTGCCCGATTCATAGCCCAGCTAACTACCACATGTGAACCTATCTTTCGATTGCTGAGGAAAAAGAATCCTGGGACTTGGAATGAGGAGTGTGAAGAGGCATTCAATAAAATCAAGTGTTATTTGCAAAATCCGCCTTTGCTTGTACCTCCTACGTTAGGAAGGCCTTTACTATTGTATCTTACAGTAACAGAAACAGCTATGGGATGTGTACTTGGACAGCATGATGAAACCGGGAGGAAAGAAAGGGCTATCTATTATCTAAGTAAAAAGTTCACTGAATGTGAGTCTAGATACACGGTAATAGAAAAACTATGTTGTGCATTGGGATGGGCAGCAAAACGATTACGACATTATATGTTATATCACACCACTTGGTTGATTTCACAAGTGGATCCATTGAGGTACATATGTAACAAGCCCTATCTCTCCAGCCGCATTGCAAGGTGGCAGGTTTTGCTATCAGAATATGATATCATATATATGACACGAAAAGCTGTGAAGGGGAGCGTGATTGCTGACCACTTAGCTGATAATGCTATTGAAGAGTACGAGCCACTGGATTTTGATTTTCCAGATGAAAATTTATTATCAATAGAGAGAGAAGAAGAGATGACAGATTGGTGGACTATGTTTTTTGACGGAGCAGTGAATGTATATGGTAATGGGGCCGGTGCAGTGATAGTCTCTCCTGATCGCAAGTTGTATCCAGTTTCAGTGAAATTGCATTTTGAATGCACCAACAATACAGCTGAGTATGAAGCTTGCATTCTTGGTTTAGAAGATGCATTAGAGATGAAGATTAAAAAGCTGGATGTATATGGTGACTCAATGTTGATTATCTGTCAGGTGAAGGGAGAATGGCAAACCAAGGAAGAAAAGTTAAAGCCTTACCAGGAATACTTGTCCTCACTATTAGGCAGCTTCGAAAAGATAAAGTTCACTCACTTGGGAAGAGAAGGGAACCATTTTGCAGATGCTTTGGCTACCTTAGCTGCTATGGCCACCATTGATCTCGGGCATAGGGTACAACCAGTACACATTGACATTAGAAATAATCCAGCTTATTGTTACTCCATTGAAGAAGAAATAGATGGGAAGCCTTGGTATTACGATATCAAGAACTTCGTGCAAAAGCAAGAATATCCAGAGGAAGCTTCGAAGACGGATAGGAAAACCATAAGGAGATTGGCTATGAGTTTTTATCTAGATGGAGAGATTCTGTATAAAAGATCATTTGATGGAACCTTGCTAAGGTGTTTAAGTGCAACAGATGCTAAAAAGGCTTTGCAAGAGGTTCATGAAGGGATTTGCTCAACTCATGCTAGCGGACATATGATGGCAAGGAAAATACAAAGGGCTGGTTATTTCTGGATGACATTAGAGAAAGACTGCAATGACTACGTTAAAACATGTCACAAGTGCCAGGTGTATAGTGATAGAGTCAATGCACCTCCAACCCCTTTGTTTAATATGGTATCTCCCTGGCCGTTTGCAATGTGGGGACTTGATGTGATCGGGCCTGTTAACCCAAAAGCCAGCAATGGGCATAGATTCATCCTTGTAGCCATTGATTATTTCACGAAGTGGGTAGAAGCCTGTTCCTACGCTCATGTGACTCAGAAGGTGGTAAAGAGGTTCATAGAGAAAGACCTGATTTGTCGTTATGGGGTGCCAGAAAAGATAGTGACTGATAATGCTCAGAATTTCAACGGCAAAATGATAGCAGAGCTTTGTACTAAATGGAAGATCAAACATTCAAATTCCTCACCATATAGGCCAAAGATGAATGGGGCTGTAGAAGCAGCCAATAAGAACATCAAGAAAATCGTTCAAAAGATGGTAGTCACCTATAAAGATTGGCATGAGATGTTATCATTTGCTCTCCACGCATATCGTACTACAATAAGAACCTCGACTGGAGCAACCCCATATTCGTTGGTATATGGAATGGAGGCAGTAATGCCATTGGAAGTTGACATCCCATCGTTAAGGGTGTTGATAGATTCTGAATTACAAGAGGCTGATTGGGCCAAGGTGAGATATGAGCAGTTAAACTTGATCAGTGAAAGGAGGATAGCCGCAATCTGTCATCACCAGCTTTACCAGAAAAGGATGGCCAAGGCATATGACAAGAAAGTTAGACCTCGTGTGTTCCAAGAAGGAGATCTAGTGTTGAAGAAATTAATGTCTCTGCCGGGAGAAGATCGCAGCAAATGGGCTCCAAATTATGAAGGTCCCTATGTAGTAAGGAAGGCTTTCTCAGGAGGAGCTCTGAAATTGTCTAGAATGGATGGAGAAGATCTAGCTAGACCTGTGAATTCTGACTCTGTAAAGAGATATTATGTCTAAATATGTTCAGTTTTCCCTTGAAATCAATAAAGTAAAGTTTGGCCATGATTTCTTTATATAAAGAACCCTGTCATTGCATTAATCTCACCATACTCAGATTGTGCATCTTAAACGAACTGATTTTGTGCATGATTATAAGAAATGCATCATATAGTGCTCAAAGATGAAATTTAAGCAGTTCCTATTAAAGAAGTGACCAAACCGAAATAAACCTCAAAGCTAACCCTGAGATAAAACTTTGTCTTTACTAGCATTATTTGTTTTTACATGGATGAATGGTTAGTTAACCATCTCTGTAATCATACATATTATTCCTGGGATAAGAACAAGGTTTATCAAACTTAACAATGTGCGTTTTGAGATGAGGAAAGGCCATCTTTGTCATCCATTCACGTTTCTAAATAATTTCATCCTTTGTAATCCCTATTTGAGCTGGATCGTTTTTTTTTATTATCACAACCCTGACTAGGATCACACCCCACACTGGGGGCAAATAAGAGATATTGAGAAGATACTAACAGAAACAATAGGAAAGGGAAAGTTTCAAGACAAAGATTAACGATGATAAAAAAAAAGAGACCGACTAGAGGGTAGAAAATATTGATACTAATATCGAACCCAAGACTATCCAAACAAAGCAGTGAAAAGGGATGCTAGAATTGCCCATTTAATATTTGGTCTCTTATTATCATCCAGACAAAGCAGTGAAGATAGATGAGGAGATTTGGTTATGTCTCAATTAGCAGACACAACAAAGGCACTAAAGGCAACATTCTAAAAAAAAAGAGAGAAGAATTACAAACTGGGGGTTTTGGTATCAAGAACGGAATCGTCAAATGACTTTCAAAGATGATTGATGAATAGTTGATCCTAGATCATTAAAACCCTTAAACACTTTTTGAGACCATGAAATTTGTTTTTTTTAGCCCATACCTATAGCCTACATTACAAGCCGTTAAAAGTCCTTTTTAATCAAGCGCGTGTACTTTGTTTGATAAACTTTGATCTCATGACCCACATGGTTTGATATAGTATGGAAATTTGCTGTGCTCTGTGCAAAACAAACAATGCTAATATGAGACAATTGCTTTTATAAATACAACTTTTTCAAGTCTATGCTTGAACCCTTTTTAAAAGATTAAGCAGAAGGTCACTTTTGAAAAAAAAAAAAAAAAACAAAGAGCTTAACCTAAAGACAACAACATCCTAACACCCGAGAAAACTAGTATTGGGAATTGCTTAAACAAGTCTTTAGTGTGTATGTTGACAGTACTTGTAGTCATGAACAAGTTCAAGTTTGTTTCGTGTTGTTAAAGATTCCTTTTCTTTAGGCAACCCTATCCTTTTCTATTATTTCAGACAAAGAAAAAAACAAAAAAAAACAACAAAACCAAAAAAACAAAAAAAAAACAAACACAAAAAAAAAAAAACAACAGCCCTTTATTTTGAGAAAGAAAAATAAAACATTGGCAAAAAGAAGGTGATAGGGCGCCTAGTGAAGAAGTGGAGATTGCTTCTTTGAAATGTAATGGGTAAGAAAAAGACAGTGCAAGAAACACATACCAACAAATTGCGAACAAACACAAGACAAGCTCAATTAAGGAAAGGGTTTGTTTCAAGACGAAACCTCAGGGACCTATGTTTCAATTCAGGTAAGAGGTGCATGCATTAGCATTACATTTTAGACCATTGCATGCACAATTTGTTTTGTTTACTTGCTTAAGGAAAATATCTGAGTGAAGGTCCAACGAGTTTGTGGACACTTGACCACACTTCATTTTCTTTCCACCTGGTTAGGTCACTCATTATAATGAGACAGTTTTGATTAAAGGAATCAACACATCAGGTTGACTGACCTACACACAGTTTTTGGTTCTGGTTAGAGGGGATTGTCGAAAGGAATCTCAGTCTATCCCAACCACACACAGGATTTTGGTTCTGGTTAGAGGGGATTGCCGAAAGAAATCTCAGTCTATCCCAACCACACATAGGATTATGGTTCTGGTTAGAGGGGATTGCCGAAAGAAATCTCAGTCTATCCCAACCACACACAGGATTATGGTTCTGGTTAGAGGTGATTGCCGAAAGGAATCTCAGTCTATCCCAACCACACACAGGATTTTGGTTCTGGTTAGAGGGGATTGCCGAAAGGAATCTCAGTCTATCCCAACCACAAACAGGATTATGGTTCTGGTTAGAGGTGATTGCCGAAAGGAATCTCAGTCTATCCCAACCACACACAGGATTTTGGTTTTGGTTAGAGGGGATTGCCGAAAGAAATCTCAGTCTATCCCAACCACACACAGGATTTTGGTTCTGGTTAGAGGGGATTGCCGAAAGGAATCTCAGTCTATCCCAACCACAAACAGGATTATGGTTCTGGTTAGAGGTGATTGCCGAAAGGAATCTCAGTCTATCCCAACCACACACAGGATTTTGGTTCTGGTTAGAGGTGATTGCCGAAAGGAATCTCAGTCTATCCCAACCACACACAGGATTATGGTTCTGGTTAGAGGTGATTGCCGAAAGGAATCTCAGTCTATCCCAACCACACACAGGATTTTGGTTCTGGTTAGAGGGGATTGCCGAAAGAAATCTCAGTCTATCCCAACCACACATAGGATTATGGTTCTGGTTAGAGGTGATTGCCGAAAGGAATCTCAGTCTATCCCAACCACACACAGGATTTTGGTTCTGGTTAGAGGGGATTGCCGAAAGGAATCTCAGTCTATCCCGACCATACACAGAGTTTTGTTTTTTTAGTCAGAGAGGGGGTTGGTGAAACGAATCTCAAGAAGCCCAACCGCACATAATGTTTTGCTTTGATACAAAGAATAGCCGAATGGGTTTTCAAGCCAGTCAAGTTGGAGGAGAGTGGTGTCGAAAATTTGGTTTTGACTATCTTTATAACACTTACTATGCAAATCGTTGCTCCGTAAGTATTATAAAGAGGGGGCATCTGTTGTAACTCATTTTTGGGTCTTCACCTAAAACTACAAAAAAATTCAAAAAAAAATACATTTATAAAAAAAAATATAACAGAAAGAAAAAATGCCAGAGCGCCTTAAAAATGTTTAAAAATTGATTGAGGATGTGCAAAAAAATAAAAATAAAAATTTGACAGTATATCATTGACTGATGCGAGCCCTAATGATAAAGAAAATTCAATTTGAGGAAGAAAAATGCAAAATTAGAAGTTTATGGACTCAATTAAATTTTATTGAAGGTTTAATTGAATTTATAGAGGTTTTACTTGCAAAAACAATTGATTTTGGAGTTATTTTGGGCTTTAATTGGAAGAAATTAATTTTCTGGGGTCAAATTATAATTTTTGGAAGTTAATTTGGTCAAATCAGGGGCTTAATTGCATAAAAAATGAAGTTTAATGGCCAATTAGGGACTAAATTGAAGAAATCCGAGACCAAGGACGAAATTGTAAAACGCGCGCAATTTGAGGGCCTTCTTTGAAATCTGACGCATTTTGGCGCCTTTTTCTTTTAAATGAAACGGCGCGTTTTGACCAAAACGGCGTCGTTTCATTCACTGTTGCAAAAAAAAAAAAAAAAAAAAAAAAAAACAGAAGCCCAAAACGGCGCCGTTTTGACGGCACTGTAGGTCTTCTTCTTCCCCTGGACGCGCGAGGCAGGGGAAGAAGAAGATTTTTCTTCTCCCTTTTCGCCTAACTTCTTTCCCCATTTCTACGCAATAAGACGCCCATCATTCGACGCCCACTTGCCTCCTTTTTATCCGTTGAACGGCTAGTGGAGGGGCGGCCAACAGTGGCCGCCCCACCACCATTGTCCCCCCTGTTTTTGCCTATAAAAACAGGGGAGGACCGAACAAAAAAAAAAAAAAAAAAAAAGAGAAGGGAGAGGGAAGAGAGAAGAGAAGAGAAGAGAAAGAAGAGAGGAAAAGAAAAGAAAAGAAAAAAAACAGAAACAGAAGAAGAAAGAAAGAAGCAGGGGAGAAGAGAGAAGAAATTGTCGCCTCTGCCACCCTTCGATCACCAGCAGCACCGCCGGCCACCGCTCCAGTTGGAAGCTCCACCGCGTCAGGTAACCTCCTGCTCCCTCGCCATCACTTTTTTTTTTTTCTTCTCGCCCTCGCTGTCCCTGCCTGCACTTGCATGCAGAACGTGAATAATTCACGTTCTGCTGCAAAATGCAGCGTGGGCTGGGCCGTTCAGCCCAGCCCCTGTAAACGGGCTTGGTTGGCCCAGCCCATGCATTTGGGCTGGGTCCGGCCCATGTTTTTATTTATTTATTTATTTTTTATTATTATTATTATTATTTTGTTTGTTATTATTTATATTTTTATTTTTATTTTTTTTAAAAAAGACACATTTTCTTCTATCATTTTACCACCGTTTTCGTCCCGTGGTACTGTTCACCGGTACTGTTCATACGGTACTGTTCATCCGGCCCATAAAAAAGGAAAAAATCAAAAATACTTGTTTTATTTATAATTTTTCCCCGTATTTTTTATGTCATTTTTATGTAATATGGGACAATATTCCTATGTCGTAAAATACAAATCCGGTACTGAAATACCCGGTTTTCGACTTTCAAGAATACAAAAACAAATAAAAAAAAATGTTTTTTTTGTGCATACGGCCAAATGTCTCAAAAAAAAAAATCATTTTGTATTTTTCATACAAAAAAAAAAATCAATGTTTTAGCATGCATTTTGGCTTTAATAACCAGTTTATTAAAGTCAAGAGAATATTGGCCAAAATTTCAAAAAAACAACAAAAATTTTATTTTGTTTATCTTTTAATATCCGGGGTATGACATTATACGTAATACATATTCCGGATATTTATTTAATTTTTATATATATTTTTTTTATATAGAACTTGGGATATGACATTACATGTAATGCGTATTCCGAACAATAAAACACGACCTTAGATGTTATCAGACATTAAAACAATGCAGCCTACCTTAGGTAGGGCGTAGTTGGGGTGCTAATACCTTCCCTTTACGCAACTAGTCTCCGTACCCGATCTCTAAAGACCAGTTAAGGTTCCTAGTAACCAGAATACTAGGTGGCGACTTCCAGTCCATATTTTCACTTATAGAGACAAGAATTCCTTGTCTCTCCTTTTTTTGTTGGGAATAAATATTTCCGATTTTTTTTTTTCCTTGAGGGTGGACGATCGCCGCGCCGCCGCACACGTGCGACACCGGTCATACTCACAGTTTATAACTTACCACCGGGAATGTGTATGAGGTCGGAGTTCATGCTTTTATCTACTGTCATACCCGGTCCAAGCAGCCCGAGGCGGAATATAGATGTTTGTCTTCGACCGTTGATTGATGAGCTGGTGCAGTTGTGGTCCTCCGGAGCTCTGGCTTATGATATATCAAGGAAATAAAATTTCCTTATGAGGGCGGCTTTGATGGACTATCAATGATTTTCCAACTTATGGAATGCTTTCTTGTTGGAGCACACATGAGAAACTCGCATGTCCATACTGCATGGAAAACAACAAGGCATTCACGCTAGCAAATGGAGGTAAAGCTTCTTTTTTTTACTGTCACCGTCGATTCTTGCCACTTAATCACAGGTTTAGAAAGAACAAAAAAGATTTCTTTGTTGGCAGAGTTGAAAAAGATGCTGCATCCCCGCGTCTTTCTGGTGAAGAATTGCATCATGTTGTATCAGAGTACGGTGACATTATGTTTGGCCTTCAATCAGGGAAGCAAAAGTTTCCTTGTTTTGGTTTGACCCATAATTGGGTAAAGCGAAGTATCTTTTGGGAGCTTCCTCATTGGAAGACCAATCTTCTCCGCCATAACCTTGACGTCATGCACATCGAAAATAACGTGTTTGAGAATATTTTCAACACCGTCATGGATGTGAAGGGGAAGACAAAGGACAACATCAAGGCTAGATTGGATATAGCTTTATACTGTAACCGTAAAAATATGTTGTTGGTTTATGAGGAGTCACGGGTCGCAAAACCAAGGGCAAGCTTCGTGTTAGAGAAAAAAACATAACTGCTAGTCTATAAATGGCTTAAGAGTCTGCATTTTCTGGATGGACATGCATCGAACATATCAAGGCTTGTTAACATAGAGGACTGCAGATTGTATGGAATGAAGAGTCATGACTGCCACGTGTTTATGCAAACACTCATCCGATTAGCTTTTCATGATTTGTTGCCAAAGGGAATATGGGATGCACTGACGGAGATCAGTCATTTCTTCAGAGATATATGCTCTAACAAGTTGAATGTTGAGCACATTGAGAAACTTCAAACGAATATCATCGAGACACTATGCAAACTTGAGATGATATTCCCTTTTTTATTTTTTGACTCAATGGAGCATCTCCCTATATATCTACCATTCAAGGCAAAAGCTGGAGGACCGGTCTAGTATAGATGGATGTACCCATTCAAACGGTTAGATATTACAGTTGCAATGAAATTCATATGTAAAAGTATTTTATATGTTTTTCTTAACTGGAAATACTTGAATTGTAATTCAATGCAAGTACTTGTTTAATCTCAAGAAAAAGGTTAAGAACAAGGCGCATGTAGAGGCTTTGATATCTGAGGTCTATATTGTTGAAGAGATCTCAACATTTATCTCATACTATTTCGAACCTCATCTGAGAACAAGAATCAATCATGTTCCACGGCATGATGATGGCGGTGAAGTGCCTTCCAGTGGGAACTTGTCAATATTCTCCAATACTGGACGACCCATACTTTAATTTTATTTTTAGTTGTTTTTATTTTTGTTATTTTGGTGTATTTTTTTGTAATGTAGATAAAGTTTTGAATTCAACACATTATTAAGGTATGTATATTTCTTTCCTAAAGTCTATAGTTTTTTTTTTTAATTTTTTGAATATTTTTTATTGTTATGTTGGCATAATTGTTATTAGTTAATTTGATGAATATTTGTTGTTAATGTTGAATTTACCTTAGAATTAGTAATTGCATATGTTGGAATAATTAGTAATTTTACTCTATTATTGCATGATTTGTGTTTAATTATTTCCATTGTTTTTAATTGTTAGTTTACAATTTTTTTTTTAATTTATTGAATATATTTTATTGTTGTATTGGCATAATTATTTAATAATTTGTTGAATTAATCTTGTTAATGTTGAATTTACCATATAATTAGTAATTGAATATGTTGGAAGAATTATTAATTTTACTCTATTATTGCATGATTTGTGTTTAATTGTTTCTATTTTTTTTTGAATTTATTGTTTTGTTGTATTGGCATAATTATTGAATAATTTGTTGAATTGTAATTGTTAATGTTGAATTTACCTTAGGATTAGTAATTGAATATGTTGGAATAATTAATATAGATTGGGTCAATTGGTTGTGGCTATTGTTAATATTTGCAGGTTTGTGGATTTGGGTAGTATCCAGTATAGGGGAGGTGTTGCCGAATTTTTTTAACATTTGAATTTAATTATATAATTATTTATATAAAATTGGTTAGATGTGCAAAATGAAAACTAGAGCTTCACGTCCGATCGCAACAAGTTCGTCTAGCAGCGAGGATGATATTTTCTTAGGTGCCTCTCAAGAAGAGGCACCTACACCAGTTGCATCGTCAACCGATGCTGCCTCTTCCAGCGCTGTTTCACAGTGCAGAAGCGGCGTGCCTTTGCAGGGAATCAATTTACCCGCAAGTACGAGGCACAGTGGAAGGATGATCTTTCAATGTAAGTTTGTTAAGGTTTTAGTTTTTTTTTTTTTTAAAAAAACAAATTTAAAACATAATTTATGAAGTCACTATTTAATTAATTTCATTTCTTTTCAGGTTCACAAACATTGAGGTCGCCTGAGTAATATCATCGGCTTTTAAATCGTCAATGGAGATTCCATTGTTTCAATAGAATTAGATATCCAGGATGCCTCAAATCAATGCATGGTTTTCCAGATTTCAGGTTCGTGTTAATATATAATTTTTAGCTTATTTCTAATAAATTCTTAATATAATTATAAATAAATTATTAACATTTTAAAAAATTATTTTTTTATTCGCAGAATCGATTCTGCTGGAACAAGGAACATAACACTGCTGTGAGGAGGGTGTGGGAAAATCACACGGCAACTAGGTAACATCGAAAACAATACAACTTTTTTTTTAAAAAAAATTTATGTTTCGAAATGTAATTTTTGCTTGCGTAAAGTAGGTTGCGTGATTTTTAGTATGAAGCCAAAAAAAAGGCAAAAAAAACTACGAGAGATAGGGGGTTCCAAGGCTAGAAAGATGTTGCGGTTTGGAGGGATTTCAAACCGATATACATCTCAGAAGATATATGGCCGCACTATCTTCAGCACGTGACGTCTAAGCGGTTCACACGACGCTCACAGTTCGGTGCTAGCAACCGGAATCGGCCAATTCATGGCTCGGTGACAACGCACACCGGCGCCTCCGTTCCGTTTGCTGCACATGCGAAACAGATAGTAAGATTAATTTAAATGAAATATATCGTTCAATTAATTTGTTGTTAATAAATTTTTTTTATTATAGGCTACGTCTCTTGGACGTGAGCCGAGCCCTATCCACAGTAATTAAGTAGCCTTAAGGGTATGATTAGTATATATCACCTCTCGATATTTACCCGAATATGTTTTGGTTGATACAGGAAGGTGATGAAAGAATTCGCATTGAAGCTGGAGAAACTGGCGGAGGAGCTTCTGGACTTGTTATGTGAGAACCTTGGACTTGAAAAGGGGTACCTCAAGAGGGCTTTCTGTGGATCTAGCGGTAGTCCAAACTTTGGGACCAAGGTTAGCAATTATCCACCATGCCCCAAGCCAGACCTGGTCAAGGGTCTCAGGGCCCACACAGATGCTGGTGGCATCATCTTGCTCTTCCAGGACGACAAGGTCAGCGGTCTGCAGCTTCTGAAGGATGGCCAGTGGATTGATGTGCCTCCCATGCGCCACTCCATTGTCGTCAACCTTGGTGACCAGCTTGAGGTATGCCCAGTAAAGTAGTCTGAACTGCTGCAACGTAGCTAGCTAAATTGCTGGTGTCTTAACTGATCAAAGCATTGGGTCAAATCTGGCTCACACGTTCTAACCATACTAAATTCTTTGGAACTTGTATGAACACGCAGGTGATCACCAATGGCAAGTATAAGAGCGTGGAGCACAGAGTGATTGCTCAAACAGACGGCACTAGGATGTCGATAGCCTCTTTCTACAACCCTGGAAACGATGCAGTTATCTATCCAGCACCTGCTTTGGTGGAGAAAGAAGCGGAGGAGAAGAAACAACTGTACCCGAAGTTTGTATTTGATGACTATATGAAGCTGTATGCTGGGCTCAAATTCCAAGCCAAGGAGCCAAGGTTTAAAGCCATGAAAGCTGTAGAAACTAACGTCTAATTGGGTCCAGTTGCATCTGCTTAATCTTATTCGCGGTGAAGGAGGGCTGGAAGCTGTGTTTCTATTTCTATTTGTTTTTTAAGAATGGAATAATTAAAGATTTTATTTTAGTAGTGAAAGGCTTTCAAGAAGCTGCTGTTTCTTCCACAAGGCTTTCAAGCGTCAATTTCCATAAAGCTGTTGGAAAATGACCTTGATTGCTTTGGAGGTAGACAACTTTATTTTACAGGAATTAGTTATTTTTCTAATGTCCTTTCCCTTCAAGTTATCGTTCAATTCATGTGTGTGACGCCATGAACTCCTTCCAAGTTCTTTCCCATGAGGAAACACAAGAACAATACGTTCTATTACCATAAATGAATCACCAAATATAATGAATGTAGATGATGCACAGAATGAACGGTGGAGGGAAAGCAAGGGCAAACACAAGTTAAAAAATGTTAGCAAAATTCAACAAAGAATAGACAAAGTACTGGAAATGTCACCGAGTGACAGTCGCTTTCGCATAAACTTTGTGTCACGTCTCTTGGAATAATTATTTTTATTATATTATTTCCTTAATCATTAAGATTTTTGACAGAAAAATATAAATTAATCATTAATAATTTTGAAAGATTTTATAGATATTTCCTTAATCATTAATATAAATTAGACTGAAATTTTGACAGAAAAATATAAAAACCTTGTTTTCTACCGAGTTAAAATTTTATATTCATTAGAACTCGACAAGGCCTTCAAATCATGTTTACATCTTATTCAGTTCAAGCCATCATCATCTGACAGGAAATGAATGTTTGATGTTCCAGTTAGCAACTAATTCCACAAAGAAGATATTCAATCGTCTCTTTATTAAGAGGAAAATCATGGTCTAATGAAGTCTTACAGCTCCATCTATATTAAAATGTAGGGAATCTTTACGAGGTGGTAAGAAATTGTTTTCCAAATGATGTTGGGCTCTGGATCTTGCAGAGAAGCAGCACATGCACCACTAAATTGTTTGTAACCAGATAATGGGACAGTCCACTGTTTCTTGCCCCAGAAAGTAACTGTCACTACAAACAATTGTGTAGTTAAGCCAAGAAAGAAACAAAAAATCCCACATCCACAATGGTTTTGTGTCCCGTGATTGAAGTTCATCCTGGCTATTATTCTTAACCCTGTAATAGAACAAGACAATGAGAAGAGATAATAAATAGGATTATTTAAGATAATTATTTATTCAAGCTACCCAACAAGATGGCGATGGAAGTCCACCACAAAGCTTCTTTATGCTATAGGAACTTGAAATCCACCTATGCAAACAACTTGCGGGAGTGGAAAAGCAAAGAAGCATGCCTAAGAATAAAGACTACGAAACCTCCTTTTGGCTTTAATCATAACTGGAATCCTCTCAGATCCACTCTCGAAGACAAAATAAATTCATTAACAAATCAGCAAAGCTCTTTTTACCCGTCAAAAGCTTCTTTTAGAGTGATTTGAGATTTGAAAATTTTGTTCTTTGCTTCTTGGGCAAGAAATTAAGAAGATATGCTTAATTGGTAAGTTAGCCTGGGTAATTGAAAACCATTTTAAATTGATAGAGAATGTCCAAAAAAATTTTATTTATGCTCTGCAGATGATATGCTTTTGTTTGCAGAAGCAAGTGAGGGGCAATTGGATAAAATTCTTGAATGTCTTAATCTATTTTGTTCTGGTCAACGAGTGAGTGTTGAAAAGACCAAGATGTTTTTCTCTAAAGGTGTTTCTCATTCTGTTGTTAGATCACTTAGTTACAGGAGTGGGTTTGCTGTTACTCAAGACTTGGGCAAATATCTGGGGGTCCCTCTTCTTCATCAACGCATTACCAAGCAAACATATGGTTACATTATAGAGAGCTTGCATCAGAAATTAGCGACATGGAAATCTAAACAGTTGTCTCTTGTTGGTAGAATCATTTTATGTAAGTCAATTCTGGCTACTGTTCCTTTATATCCTATGCAATCCAGTTTATTACCCAAGTCAATTTGCTTTGAAATTGAAAAAATCTGCCGAGGATTTATTTGGGGGGACAACATTGAGGCTAAACGAACTCATCTTGTTAACTGGAAAACTCTTTGCCAACCAAGAGATGAGGGAGGTCTGGGGCTGAGAGGAATGCATTCTATGAACCGAGCTTTCATAATGAAGTTGGGATGGGGTATCATTAACGACAATACTAGTCTATGGGCTTCAGTTTTCAGAAGTAAGTATGTCAGATCTAGTGATAACATTCCTAAAGTACAAGCTAAGCAGAAAGATTCTCCTCTTTGGAAAGCGATATGCAAGGAATGGTCTCATGTGATTAAAGGCATTTCTTGGGCTATTGGCAATGGAGAAAACGTCAAGTTCTGGGAGGATGAGTGGTTGGATGGCTTTGGTTCTCTTGCTAGATATGCGACTCAGGATCTATCTGAGGAATTGCTCAACAAGTCAGTGGCAGAAATGGTTTCCAGCAACAATAAGTGGAGATGGGATGTTTTTGCGCACCTCTTGCCAATGAATATTGTGATGACTCTAGCTAGCTATCCCCCTCCAAATAGGGAGCCGAATGAGGACCAGCTCTTTTGGAACCTTTCCATGAATGGTGAGTTCACTATTAAATCAGCTTATTTCTCTCTTATCAACTCTTGTGATAATCGGACCCATTTGAAGCCTTTATGGCGTCTTGTTTGGAGAGGTCTTGAAAGAATTAGATCTTTCCTTTGGCTTGTTGTCCATAACATAGCTATGACCAATGAGATTAGGTATAAAAGACATATGAGTGGTTCCCCTAATTGTCATTGTGGTAGCGGTGATATTGAGATAATTTTACATGTGTTAAGGGACTGCAGATGGGCCCGGGAAGTGTGGCTGAAAATCTTGAATCCCTGTGATACTGATGGTTTTTTTGCTATAGATTTACATGTATGGTTGTTGTCTAACTTGTCAAGCTTAATTAATACAAAGGAAGGTTGGTGCTGGTCAATCTTGTTTGGTGTTACTGTGTGGTTCATTTGGAAGTACATGAATTGTCGCATTTTTAGGGAGACTCCAGAAGTGGCAGGGCATCCTTTAATGGCTATTTGGGATTTGACCAAAGAGATAATGGGAGCTGGACACCATGAGGAGTTTAATACTTTGATTTCTAAGAAGATGAATGTTGTGGGATGGAAATACCCCACTTCGAATTGGATGAAATTAAATGTAGATGGATGTAGTAAAGGCAACCCAGGTTTAGCAGCGGCGGGAGGATTAATTAGGGATTGCATGGGCTATTGGATTATAGGTTTTTCTATTAATACGGGGATTTGTACTTCAGTTCGTGCTGAGTTATGGGCGGTGATTACAGGGCTAGAGTTGGCTTGGTCTTTAGGCTTTCGCAAGATTATTTTGGAATTTGATTCTTTGGTTGTGGTGGATCTGCTCTTGAAACAATCCGTGAGAGCTGATGCTAACTTTGCCTTGGTTAACATAGCTCGTGAAGCTCTAAGTAGAGATTGGGTAGTCCAAGTGCAACATTCTTACAAGGAGGCGAATGCTGCTGCAGATTGGCTTGCTAACTTTGGGCTTTCCAGGCATCCACTTTTTAAGGAGGATTCGACTATTAATGACCCTCCAGAGGGCTTGTATTGGTTTTTATACTATGACTTGATTGGAACGGTGTTCCCTCATTTAATTTAATTTTGGGCTTTAGCCCCGATTTATAACCAAAAAAAAAAAAATTAAGAAGAAGAAACGTAACGTAGTAGTCGTGCTAAAGTTTGGATGGAGTGTAACCTCTATTTATCTCACATTATTCAGCATGGCCGAGATTAATCTACTCTTGATATAATGACGAATATTGACGTAAAACAGAAAGATAAATGATCTATCCATGCAGAGACTTGAAATCATAAAATCCGTAACGGAAGGAGTTTGCAATCTAAACGGAGGACATTGCCATGACGTTTTCTGTCACATATATGAGAATCTCACCATAAAAACCGATGCTTCTTTAGGAATATCACCAAATAAAATGAAATGCTAGCACACAAAATCTCAACCACCACCTTTCTATGATCATGCCTAGTGGGACGGCTTCATTCATCAGGATATAGCTATTAGAGAAGTCTCGTGATTCCTTATCATGCACTATTATAACGGCTTTAGTTTGTTTAAATTTTGAATTTATATTTTATGCTATACACTTATCCATAGGATAAGCTTCTAGTTTGTTACAATCCTTTGTATTTATATCAGCTAATCTAATGAGAAGATGTGGCATATTTCCTCTTCTCTGTGGATAAGTGTATAGCTTAAAATACAAATTTAAAATTTAAACAAATTGAAGCCGTTACAACACTGCATGATAAGGAATCATGAGACTTCTAGTAGGACAGTGGTTGGATAGCCAGCATCAGTTACGAAGAGAAGAACTTTGATATGTGCAACATTTGGAGTTTAATTGAATGATTATTCTACGTCTACCCCCATTGGTTGTAGATCTAAGGAAATAGGTACAGTATCAAGTACTTTAATAGATGTGGATCATAGTTTTCTAAATAATATTAAATGAAACAAAATACAGGTATCAGCAAGCACATTTCTTTAGCAATTAGATACTGATTCTATCATCATCATGTCGGATCTCTTATCAACCATCGTCTTGCAATAATTCAAAGTTGGAAGCCATTCCTTCAAGAAGTGCTGTCTATTAGATTTCATGATGCTCGGTAATAGGGGGAAAACAAAAACCCAACCAAACTTGGTGTCATAACTTAATTTTAGGTTATTTACTAAAAATTAATTTGTTTTTTAAAAAATAAAATAAAATTCAGGCTGACAATATGAAGAAAACAGATCAAGGAGGGCTATAAAAATAGGAAAAATCAAGTTGTAATTTTTGGAGAAAATTCAAGGCCTAATTATACCCTATTATGTCCAAATATGCAGAAAAATGCAAATTCAAGGTCAAATTAAATCATTATTAGGCGAATTTGCATAAAAATTAAGTCCAATGACATAATTAAATTTTCAACAGGCCAATTTGATTTAATCATGGGCCAAATTGAATTTTAATCATGTTTGAGAAATTATTTTGGCTCAATTAAAGAACTTAATTAAGTGCAAGGACTTAATTACACTTTTAAAGGGTCAAATTAATTTTATTTAGGGCTTAATTAGTGGAAAATTAAGTCCAAGGACATAATTAAATTTTTAATAGGCCAATTTGATTTAATCATGAGCCAAATTAAATTTTAAGAATTAATTTGGGTCCAATTGAAGGATTTAATTAAGTGCAAGCACTTAATTATACTTTAAATACGTCAAATTAATTTATTTGGGGCTTAATTGGTGAAAAATTAAGTTTGGGAGCTTAATTTGAATTTAATTGAGAATATTGGAATTTTAAGAGACCAAATTTAATTTTTACCAAGTTAATTGATTGAAATTAGGGGCCAAATTGCAAGAAAATTGAAGTTTTGGGGTCAATTAGGGGCTAAATTGAAGAAATTCGGAGCCAAGGACCAATATGCAAAAGATGCCAAAATTGAGGAGCTTATTTGACAAAAATCCGGGGGTGAAATTGAAGAAATTGATAGTTTAATGGTTAATTAAATGTTAAATTGACAAAATCCGAGACCAAGGACCATGTCGTAAAAGGCGCGTAACTTCGGGGTTTTAATTGAAGTTCATCAGGGGTTTAATTGCATTAAATCAAAAGCTTGGGGTCAATTAGGGGTTCAATTGAAATCAATTGAAAGATGGAGGACTAAATTGAAAATCAGTTAAAATCCCTAATTCAATCCAAAACGGCGTCGTTTTACGTAAAAAAACAGAGAGGACCAGACGATGCGTCGTCTGGTCACTGTTCATTGTCTTCCCCATTTTACCCGAAAGAAATAGCATGGGAGCCTATTTTGCAGGTGCATTTAATGCTTGATTTTTCCATCAAATCGAACAAAACTTGCACGAAACGAATCCCCTACAGTTCCTCTACAACCCCATGTGAACGTTTCAGGATGAATGACAGCACGGCGACGCCACCGACGGCGTGAAGAGGTCAACTCAGGCAGCCTTTACCTGTAGATTTGACAACTCAGGGAGGCTACTTTGAACCAACGGTTGGGATCTTTCCCAACCAAATCAAAGGCTTAAATTTACCCCCGATGCAGACGAGATTACCCTCTTCCACCGCCTATAAATAGAAGCTCTGTTGATGACCTGAAGGGGAAGAAAATTAAACGCAAAGTTGGCAAAAAACCAGCCTTCCCTGCCTAGTTTTCCTATAACAAGCCCCTTCTCTTCTTTCTCTCTCCGTCGTGGCCTTCAGCCACCACCACCATCATCACTCGTCTTTTCACCATCATCTCCACCTCAAGCAGCCATTAAAACATCACACGCGGTGGTTGCACCACTTCTGTCTCTCTCTCCTCTGCCACCGCGACCCCAGGAGCAGCAGCAGCAACAAACACCTCGCCCAGAAGCTTTTGACCTTCCCAAAGACCGCCAAGACAACATCTCTCTCCTCAGCCGCTCCAACAGTTCCAACCGTGAGCTTCCCTTCTCCTTTGCAGGCGTCTTCTTCTCCTTCTTCCAGCTGCGACCACAGCCGGCCGCCGGCCTCATCACCTCCAGTCGCACCTTACGCCACCAGTCAAGCCGTCAGCTCCTTTAGCGCTAGGTGAGTCTCCCTCCTCTCTTCTTCTTCTCTTCATCGCCATCGTTGCATGTGAACAGTGCAACGTGAATTATAATTATCCATTAGGATTTGACCAACATGTTAAAAATCTTTTTCCAATCTTTTTTTAGGATCCAAATATAGACTTCAATATTTGTGGGGTGTAAAATTACACAGTAAAGTACACCATCGGGTATTAAAGATACAAAGTGTAAAACTGTAGACTTTAGAACGGTTAGGATTTAGCCGAATAGGATAGAGACTCTCTCATGAAGAGAGATCTGCCTTGAACCTTAGAAAAGACCAATTTGACTTAGAAAAAACAATCAAACAACAATGCAGCTTACCTTAGGTAGGGTACGGGTGATGTGTCTTCCCCTTGCACAACCAGTCTCTTACCCAAACTCCCGCAGACCATAGGTTCCTAGTAACCATAATACTAGGTGGTGACTTCTTAAAATTAATCATAATTTTATGATTAAATCCAAAAACATTTCCCAACACACAAAACCTCACACAGGAGGCATAACAAAGCACCTCCGCCGTAGCCAGACGACGTCACGTCGGCGCGCCCCCGCGATAGGATAGCGACTCCACTGGGGACCACCTTGTTTGGTTAGACTAAGCTTTGTTTGTTTGATTGATTATCTGTTTTGGTATATTTAACTTTATTTCATGTTCATGCATAAATACATCAAGATTAATGCATTCGTGCATTTTTAATTTTGCAACAAAAGACCCAATTCTAGGATAGGTAGGGATTAACGGTCTGCCTCATGACTTTCAGTCGGGGTTCAAATTCGTGAAACATCCAACTATGAGCTGAGAGTTTATTCGGTGATGGCGGTCACATAGTGCCCAACCATCCCTTGTAAACCCCCATATTGTCTTCACGAAAGGTAGTCACTGGGTAGTTCATAGACCTTTTAAGACCAGTTAGAAAACATATTGCTCATATAATAACCTAGAGTTTGTCTGAACACCACAGGATTTTTGAGCTAAGACCATGGCTTCCCTTACCTTTTTGGAATACGGGGAAAGATATGAGATGATGCAATTAGTTAAAGGGGATTGCTCAAGAACCAAGGTTAAAGAATTACCACACATAACCAAAGTGTAGTGCTCCGTAGATAGCATAAAGAAGTTGGCCCCAATTTTGGGATATATAGATGAGAATCTATTTGAGAAGAAGTATGGAAGAATTGCTCATCTAATAAGAATTCCTGTTTAGATTTCAGCAGTCAAAACCTTGATGCATTTCTAGGATCCAAGCTACAGATGTTTCACTTTTGGGGATATTGATATGACCCCTACCCTTTAAGAGTATGCTTAGATCTTGAGTTTTCCAAGTTACCTTTGCAAAGTATACTTTAGGCAGAGAATTGAGAGTACAGCTATAGCAGTTACAAAACTTCTACATGTAGACCAAGTTGGTCGGTACAGGACATCTAATAAAGGGTTCAAGTGGAAAGTGATCGAGAATAAATTAAAGACAGATAAGGAAAAGGAGAAGTTGGGTGAAGAAAGATATCAGATAATTGCCTTTGCCATCTTTGGGTTGGTTTTGTTTCCTTCAGAAGCTGCTAGAATTAATAGCATTGAAGCTGCTAACGCATTCCTTGAATTCAAAAAAACAAAGAATAATCCTACTTCAGCTATCCTAGCCAAAACCTTCATGTCTCTAAATCATTGCAGATTGCATGGGAAAGGGGCAATGCGATGTTATGTTCCTCTCTTATTCATGTGGATAGTTAGCCATTTGGAACATAAAAAAAAGTCTTCAATAATTTCTGGTGGTTTAACATAAGGCCACTTGAGTTGGTGCTGACTAAAGAGTGGAATGATTTGGATGAAAAGGCATGGGTAAAGAAATACCAAGAACTTCTCCAAAGTAATTTCAAATGGAAATCTCCTTGGGTAAATGGTTCATCTTACCTCATGAGTTGTGGCGACAAAGCATGGGTTCCATTAATTGGCTTGAATGGTTATATCAACTACTCACCTTCATTGGTGGCCAGACAATTTGGAGGAGTACAATACATGCCAAGAACTTGGGGGTTAGTCGAATATACCGGTGATTAGTACTTAAAAGTGCATATTTATCAAGGTTTTATATCATCATTTTGCACTTAAAGTATCAATAACTCCTTAACTAAAGCATGTTTTATAATAACAAATCTAACACTATAAAATGCCCTAATATATGGTAAATGTTCATCTTAAATGCAGGCCTATCACATAAATCAAATATTTAATTGATGAATTCAACTACTGAAATTTGTGAAGATAAAGAGAGGGTGAAACTTAAAAAAGAGATGTTGGTGCAGTCCAAACTGGAATACTATTCAGTAATTGGGTCATATCTCGAGTTCTAGATGTCTAAATGACCTCAAATTTTTACACAGATTCAGTAAGACATAGGCCTACAACTTTCATGTTTTCATCAAGATCTAAGAAGGCCGTTTTCAAGTCTACATTATAGCAACAACAGAGAAGTCCGAATCTGTCCTGCAGCCCGAACACTGTTCAGTGTTTGGCCCATATCTAGAGTTCTAGAAGTCCAAATGACCTCAACTTTTTTCACAGATTTGTTAAGACAATGTCCTACAACTTTCATGTTTTCAAGTGGACCCAGTTCTGATGCTAGCATTTTCTTTTTATTCAAACAAGATAAAGATTTTCACAAAGTCAAGAGTTGGCCACCCACTCAACAATTAGTCATCAAATCAATAATTCTGAATTTTGGCCTATAAAAGGAGGCATTTGCCATGTATTTGGGGGCTTGGTTGTTCAGATCAAGTTCATGCTCTTTATTTCTCTCTTTATATTTTTTTTATAATTCTTAAGTTTTTCTTTCATTAATATATTGTTTATGCTTTTCATTTCCTTTCCTTTCCTTAGTTAACTTGTATCTTATTTATGTTCTTGTTTTGTTTATTTATGTTTCTCTTCTTTATTATGTTTAGCTAAGTTTATTATGTCAAGGTGAAAAGGTTACACTAATGGTGTAAGAATAAGTATGGTGTAAACTCAACATGGACCTTAATGTTTAATATTAACATGTCTTATCTTTTTATCTTATTAATTCTTAATACCATGCTTGTTAAATGGTTAATCTAGATTTGTGTTGTATAATACTTGGTACAAAAAATGCTTGGCATTCTCATAACCCAATCGTATGGTATTACCTACACTTGGGCTATGAAAAGAACTTGATTTGTTGTTAACATCAGTTAACATCATGAATTCCTGACAATATTTAAAAGTTTTGTGTTATGTAAATAAGATAATTAATATGATCATGTTAATAATTTATAATGAGCTATTAATGACAAATCATCCGATTAGAACCTCCTCCGTGCGTGGTTTCCAAATTGAGTAATAAGAGTTTATACCATACTTGTTTGAAATACCATTAGTGGATCCTCTAACCTTGACATTTGTTTTTATCATTGTTTAATCCTTACATTAATCTTTCATCTCAAAGTTCTCATTAATTTCTTCATCTTCTTCTTTTATTATTTTTATTAGTACTACTACTACTACTACTACTACTATTATTATTACTATTATTACTATTACGATTACTATTATTATTATTATTCTGTTTATATTATATAATATATCTCTTTGACATTTGTTTTTATCATTGTTTAATCCTTACATTAATCTTTCATCTCAAAATTCTCATTAATTTCTTCATCTTCTTCTTTTACTACTACTACTACTACTACTACTACTACTATTAATATTATTACTATTACTATTACTATTACTATTACTATTACTATTACTATTATTATTATTATTATTATTATTCTATTTATATTATATAATATATCTCTTTAATCTTTTCATAAAATCAGTATATAGGTTGGAAACCTGTGACCCAATCTTTTAGATCATTCTCAGGTATAACAATGCCACATACTGAGTATTATTGTTGTTGTTGTTGTTGTTATTGTATTGTTATTTATAATTTATACAATTAACCTCTCTGTGGTTCGATCTCGGTCTTGCCGGGTTATTTATTACTTCGACACTTCTGCACTTGGGAGAAGACATCAATCTTTTGGTCGTGTCAACCGACCCGTTTAAAGAAGCCAGTTCTTTGGATAAGTTAGACGCCATTAAAAATGACTAGAAGCAGCCTGTTTTGGTCTATAAAGAGGAGCATCAAAAGGATTTCTCGGTTAGCCCTAATTATTCAATATGGAGGAGCGGCAATTCATTGGTAAAAGAGCAAGGGGAAATCTAAGATAAGTCATCAGAGCTTAAAAGAAAAAGGGTCAACAATGAGGAAGATCTCCAAGAAGAACTGGATAAGCTAAGGATTGAGCTTGGTAAAAGCAAAAATCACCAGAAATTCCTGGAAAACCAACTCTTGAAAGAAGATGAGATGAAGGCCTCTCTAGATCAGCAATTGAAAGAAAAAGGATGAGCAAATTGTTGAGTTAAGAAAGAACCAGCACGAAGCAAATAAGCAATTGGAAGAAGGGAAAGTCAAGTATGATGAGTTGGCGAACAAGCATGTAATGATGGAGCAAGAATTTGCGACTCTAAAAAGGGCCTAAGAAAATAGAAAGTCTACTGACAAAGAAACAATAGCTTCTCTGAAGAAAGAAAGGGACCAATATAAATTAAAATGGGAAGCTGAAAAAGAGAAGAACATATTAGCTGATCTCACCATTGAAGAAGAAAGAAGTTTAAGAACTCGGTATTAGGTCCAGGTTGATGATGAGAGAGAAGTAAGAAGGCTAGCTGAATCAGATATGAAGGAGTACCTAGACAAAATAAATGCTATGAGAAACCGAGTTTCTATGATACAAGCCGAGCTTGAGTCTCGAGAGGAAGAAGCAAAGAAGATGCAAGAACAATTTGAGGAATGGCAAGATTATATCAGCAGCCTCGATGTACAACTAAACACTAAGGTAGCTGAGCTTGATATAGAGAAGGAGGAATTGCAAAGGGCCAGAAAGCAGATTCAGTAGTTGGAAAAGATGGTTCAAATTTTGGAGACAAACAATGAATCATTAGCCGCTAGTAATTGAACACTGCTTCAAGATAACACCTAGTTCCATTACAAGTTCGAATAGATTGACAAGCTAATTGACATAGTGGCTCGAAAGGCAAATGAGCTACGAGTGAAGGCTTCTAGGATTGACAATAGTCGTTGTTGTAACCCATTTTTGGGTCCCCACATATAAAATAATAAAATACAAAAAAATTCAAAAAAATATATTACAAAAAAAATATAACAGTGAAAAATGCCAGAGCGCCATAAACATGCTAAAAAAATTGTTTGAGGATTTTCAAAAATATAAAAATTATTTTTTGACAGTATATCATCGACTGATGATAGCCCCGATGATAAAGAAAATTCAATTTGTGGAAGAAAAATGCAAAATTAGAAGTTTATGGACTCAATTAAATTTTATTGAAGGTTTAATTGAATTTATAGAGGTTTTAATTGCAAGAAAAATTGATTTTGGAGTTAATTTGGGCTTTAATTAGGAGAAATTAATTTTCTAGGGTCAAATTATAATTTTTGGAAGTTAAATTGGTCAAATCAGGGGCTTAATTGCATAAAAATTGAGGTTTAATGGCCAATTAGGGACTGAATTGAAGAAATCCGAGACCAAGGACTAAATTGTAAAACGCGCGCAAATGGAGGGCCGAAATTTGAATCTGATTCTTTTGGCGCCTTTTTCCTTTTAAATGAAACGGCGCGTTTTGACCAAAACGGCGCCGTTTCATTCACTGTTGCTAAAAAAAAAAAAAAAAAAAAAAAAAAAAAAAAAAAAAAAAACCCAAAACGGTGCCGTTTTGACGGCACTGTAGCTCTTCTTCTTCCCCTGGACGCGCGAGGCAGGGGAAGAAGAAGATTTTTTCTTCCCCTTTTCGCCTACTTTCTTTCCCGGCTTTGGCGCAATAAGACGCCCACAATTCACCCACTTGTTTGGCGTTGTTATCCGTTGAAGGTAGTGGAGGGGGGCGGCCAACAGTAGCCGCCCCAACACGTTCTCCCTCCCCTGTTTTCCTATAAATACAGGGGAGGGCTGTTGAAAAAAAAAAAAAAAAAAAAGAGAGGAGAAGAGAAGAGAAGGGAGAGACAGAGAGAAGAAAGCAGAAGAAGAAGAAGCAGAGAAGAAAGTCGAACATCACCACATCACCACCGCAGGTGCGTTTTCCCGTCGTTTTTTTTTCGTTCTGCATGCAGATTAATACAGCACAGTAACTCGCTAATTAATTCACGGTTACTGTGCATGTGCACAGTAACCCGCAGATTAATTCTCGGGTTACTGTGTACACAGTAACCCCGGTTACTATGCATGCTAATTAATTCTCTGGTTACTGTGCACACAGTAACCCGGTTACTATGTGCACAGTAACCAGCCCATGCATTTGGGCCATGTTCGGCCCAGCCCATGTAAATGGGCCAGGTTTGGCCCAACCCATGCAATTGGGCCTGATCCGGCCCATAAAAAAAGAAAAAAAAGAAAAAATATTATTGTTTTAAAAAATATTTATGATGTTTCCATTTTTTATTTATGTTATTTTTATTAATATCACGTAGTATTTTTATGTCGTAAAAATACAAATCGGGTATTACAATATCCGGTTTTTTGTCACAAACTTCCAAAAATACAAAAAAAATTTAAAAAAACATTTTTATGCATACGGCCAAGTGTCTCAAATCTAAAAAATCATATCGTATTTTTCATATGTCAAAAAAACAATATTTTAGCATGCATTTTGGCTTTAATAACCAGTTTATTAAAGTCAAGAGAACATTGGCCAAAATTTCAAAAACAATAAAAATTTTATTTATTTATTTTTTTAATATCCGGGATATGACATTATACGTAATACATATTCCAGATATTTAAATTCCGGATGTTTCATTTTTTTACAATAAGACCTGGGGTATGACATTACATGTAATGCGTATTCCGAACAACAAAAAACCACAACACAACCTTAGATTTTATCAGACATTAAAACAATGCAGCCTACCTTAGGTAGGGCGTAGTTGGGGTGCTAATACCTTCCCTTTACGCAACCAGTCTCCGTACCCGATCTCTAAAGACCAGTTAAGGTTCCTAGTAACCAGAATACTAGGTGGCGACTCACATTCCAATTTTTCACTTGTAGAGACAAGAATTTCCTTGTCTCTCTCCCCATTTTTCCAGGAATAAAATATTCCATTTTTTCCTTGAGGGTGGACGATCGCCGCGCCGCCGCACACGTGCGACAGAATGGCGACTCCGCTGGGGACCTTGTGGACTAAGCATTGTTTTGTCTTTTTTTTTTTTTTTTTTTTTTGGGATTTATTGTGTTTATTTTTAAGATGAATTTCCCTTAGTTATTTGCTCATATGCTTTAAATTTGTACATATTTTTTTCATGCATTATAGATTGTGTCATGCATCATTCATATGAGAGTTTGTATTGAAAATTTAAGTTAAGTGGGGGACTAGCAGCTTACCTTACGACTTTTAGTCAAGGTTTAAGTTTGTGTAAACCCCAACTCTTCGCTGAGTGCTTAGACTGGTAACAGTTGGTACACGTGCCATCTCATTGCCTACAAGCCCCCATATTGCCTCCACGAGGGCGATCACTGGGACATCAAGAGACCCTTTTTTAGAGACTGAATAGCCAACCTACCCATGTTCACATAATAAAACCTGTCCTTAGTTTGTATGTGCTATCGTTATTTGCATCCGAGCAAGCCCTTCTTGAAGCATCTTGAACTCCAGACTTTTGGGTGACACAATGACCGTCGCTCAGAAAATTTTCATTGTAGAGTTTGTGCAAGAATCAAGATTCTTGTTTCATCATACAAGAGTTGCGACCATATGTCACCCCTCGAAGGGCGAGTTCGTCATATAGATTACATGTTCATACATTTAACATGCATACATGTCAGATTGAAATATAGGTCCCCAAAAAGTCTACAACACCCGACTTCGAGCAAGAAACATGGAAGATGAAGAGCGTGCTCAACGTGAGGCCTATTTGCACGACGAGTTGGAGTCTCTGAAAATAAGTGTGGCTCACCTCACTAGCTTACTCAAGCAAACACTAAGAAATACCTCTGATGAAGGTCCTTCTAATCGACCGATCACCTTTAATCCGGCTCCTACTACAGTTCAGCCTGAGGAAAGAATGAGCGAACATGGTCAAGAACCTCAGCAAAATCCAACATTTGTGCAGTCAACAACACCTGCACCATCCCCAACAGTCGTGAAGGCATCTGCTAATGAGTCCCACAAGGCTAAGTCATCTGATAGCATTGATCAAGCTAAGATAGAGGCTTTGGAAGCCAGACTCAAAGCCATTGAAGGGATAGACTTATATGACCCAGTCCGGGCAGCAGAGATGTGTTTGGTCCCAAATGTGGTTGTCCCAAAGAAATTTCGTGTTCCTGAATTCATCAAATACAGTGGAACACAATGTCCCATGACTCATCTCAGGTCCTACTGCAATAAAATGGCTGAGGTAGTACATGATGAAAAACTACTAATGCACTTTTTCCAAGACAGTTTAAGTGGGGCAACTTTGAGTTGGTACATGAGATTGGATAACACAAAAATTCGCAACTGGAAAAATCTTGTGGATGCTTTCGTCAAGCAATACAAATACAACATGGACATTGCGCCCGACAGAACCAGTTTGTCCAATATAGAGAAAAAGGATAAAGAAAGCATAAGGGAATATGCTCAAAGATGGCGAGAATTAGCTGCTCAAGTACATCCCCCACTTCTGGACAAAGAGATGGTCTCTTTATTTGCCAACACACTCAAAGCACCATATTACGAACATATGATGGGTAGTTCAGCCCAACAATTCACTGATGCTGTGATAGTGTGTGAACGCATAGAGCAAGGTGTCAAGAGTGGTAGAATTGCTGCACCAACCGAGAAAAGAGGCGTCGAAAGAAAGGAGGTTCACCATGTTGAAGATGGCTACATGGGCAAAACAAATACATCCCAAAATTACCATACTCCATCCCAAATTGCCAACATCAAAAAACCTGAACCCCAAAACTTTCAAGCCAAAAGCCAAATTGGAAATTTCCAAAGGGTTCAAGAACAACTACCTCCACTACCGTTACCCCTGAATGAGATGTATCAAAAGCTATTGAGCATCGGGCAAATAGCTCCAGAACCTCTAACACCTCTGCAGCCACCTTATCCTAATTGGTACAAGCCAGAACTCAGTTGTGAATACCATGCTGGTATTACTGGGCATAGCATCTATACCTGCAACGCCTTCAAGAGAAAGCTTCTGCAATTAATCAAGGCTGGGTGGATAGAATTGGCAGATGCCCCCAATGTGAATACAAACCCGCTGCCTAATCATGCTTGAAGCATATTAGGATGGAATGTTTGGGGAATTGGAAAGCATCAATGGTCCAGCATGATAGCTTGAATTTTGTAGAACTCAACCTTGGACCGTGGTGTTATTCCGCATTGTCTTTGAGTCCTCTACGCAGAGCTTTTGAGAGGAGGTTAGCCTATGAACAGATTCGCCAAAATAGAGGAATGAAGCCTACCTTGTTATTGCCTTTTGTTAATGCTTTTGAATAAGACTTTCTCTGTTAATGTGCTTCTCTTGTGAAATAAGATCATGTGTTTTCTTGTGTTCACATCACACTCTTCTTTGTTGTTATTACATGTAAATAACATTTTGAGCGCAACTTTGCTCACAACACTACAACATGAAGAATCCTTTGGTGTTCCTTTCTTCCAAACCCATACATTAATCTCATATGTTTTCAATGATGTTTTTTTTTGGGACCTCCAAAGTGAGTACAAAAACAAAAATCGTGTTGATATTTGTCCAAAACAAATGCATTTTGAAAATTCAAGTGATTCCTTAAATAGGTACACATATACCTAGAAAACTTGAAAGAAACAAAGACAACAAAGATAAACAACACTATGAGGTGACTCAAAAGCTGAGTTTTATTTGACTGAATAAATCACTTTGCATACGCGCATGAAAGCAAGACCAATCGATCCTTACTGCAGTGCATTTGAGATGAGGAAAGGCCATATTTGATAATCCTTTCACAAGACTGAAATATATCCGTTGCAATCCCATTTTGAGCCTAGTAATGTTTTTGGAAATAACCTTGACTAGGATCACACCCCACACTGGGGGGCAAAATAAGAGAGTTTGTTGTTTTACCATCCAGACAAAGCAGTGAAGATGGGTGTTTGGAATTGATCATATAATGTTTCTTCTTTCATTATCATCCAAATGAAACAGTGAAGATAAATACTGCGATTGGTTAAAAGATTTGAGCTTCTCATAAAAACAACTAATATGATTGTTCTCAACGAAACAAAAACGAAGAAAACAAAGAGAAAAGCCCAAACCCAACACTGGGGGGCAGGACAAATCATTTTTTTAAAAAAAAAAAATCCAAAAGACAAAGGTCAGGAAGGAATCACTTGTGATCCTTAGTCTTGAAATCCCTTAAACACTTTTTGAGCTTGCAACATATCCATTTTCTTCATAACCAATAGTTAAAGCCTACATTACGTACCTGATAAAGCCCTTTCTGATCAAAGGCAAGCAATCTGGATGGGTAGGTAGTGCTTTCATGTGCAAGTCAAATCATTATTCATGCAAATAAAATAAATGCTTTGAATCAATTCGGTTCTCAATAACCCCCAAATTAAAATTTAAACCTTTTGTGATCAACCAGATGTCACTTCATCTTTAAACCAAAAGCAAAAAGCTTTCATCACTTCAAGAAACCTGTCTATAGGAATCGCTTGAATTTTTTAAAACAAGTTTATTTTGAACCAATATCAAAATCATTTTTGTGATTGGAATAACTTTGAAGTTCCAAAAATTTTGCATGAAAACATTTCATTGTACAAAAAACCCAAACTTACTTTCACATATCCTCACCCCAAACTAAACCCAAGTTGAACACTTGGGGGGGGCATCAAGCTGGGGGGCAATCAAACACACATGGTAGGGCTGGCTCCATGATTCCTTTTCTAAGGAAAATGTCGGGCAAAATTGGCAACTCTTGAGATAAAGGGTGAAGGACAAAGATGTATGATGACATCAAACACTTCCCAGAGGTCAAGATCACAATATGTAACCCGAGTAAGCAAAAGTGGAAAAGCCATCGAAGTTTACTACCAACACTACAACTTTTGAGAGAAAACAAAGACCCCATGAAGAAATGGGGGCCTATATTTCTCAGGTAAGTATACATGCATATCACTCATAATGCATTTGCTTTTCAACATTGACAATCATTGTTTCAACATCCCTTTGGTAGTGCGTTTTCTAACCCTACCTCCTTTTGAGTGCGCCTTTGAGCCCTCACCTCCATTTTGAGTGCGCCTTCGAGCCCTCACCTCCATTTTGAGTGCGCCTTTGAGCCCTCATCCCTTCGGTAGTGCGTTTTCTAACCCTACCTCCATTTTGAGTGCGCCTTTGAGCCCTCACCTTCATTTTGAGTGCGCCTTTGAGCCCTCATCCCTTCGGTAGTGCGTTTTCTAACCCTACCTCCTTTTGAGTGCGCCTTTGAGCCCTCACCTCCATTTTGAGTGCGCCTTTGAGCCCTCACCTCCATTTTGAGTGCGCCTTTGAGCCCTCATCCCTTCGGTAGTGCGTTTTCTAACCCTACCTCCTTTTGAGTGCGCCTTTGAGCCCTCACCTCCATTTTGAGTGCGCCTTTGAGCCCTCATCCCTTCGGTAGTGCGTTTTCTAACCCTACCTCCTTTTGAGTGCGCCTTTGAGCCCTCACCTCCATTTTGAGTGCGCCTTTGAGCCCTCATCCCTTCGGTAGTGCGTTTTCTAACCCTACCTCCTTTTGAGTGCGCCTTTGAGCCCTCACCTCCATTTTGAGTGCGCCTTTGAGCCCTCATCCCTTCGGTAGTGCGTTTTCTAACCCTACCTCCTTTTGAGTGCGCCTTTGAGCCCTCACCTCCATTTTGAGTGCGCTTTTGAGCCCTCATCCCTTCGGTAGTGCGTTTTCTAACCCTACCTCCTTTTGAGTGCGCCTTTGAGCCCTCACCTCCATTTTGAGTGCGCCTTTGAGCCCTCATCCCTTCGGTAGTGCGTTTTCTAACCCTACCTCCTTTTGAGTGCGCCTTTGAGCCCTCACCTCCATTTTGAGTGCGCCTTTGAGCCCTTGCCAACATTTTTTTGGGTAGGTCACCCATTACAACGCGACCAATTCTCCATGTTTTTTATCTGGGTAGGTCACCCATTACAATGAGACCGCACTTCACATTTTTTTCCTTTTTCTTTGGGTGGGTCACCCATCATAATAAGACCGTTTTTTCCATTCTTTCCACCTGGGTAGGTCACCCATTACAATGAGACCGTTTTTTTCCCACATTTCTTTTGTTTTGGTTAAATGAGGTTGCCAGATGGGATCTCATGTAGCTTTGGTTAAAGGGAATCTCCATATGAGATTTCAGGTTGACCGATCTACACACACAGAATTTTGGTTCTGGTTAGAGGGGATTGCCGAAAGGAATCTCAGTCTATCCCAACCACGCACAGGATTTTGGTTCTGGTTAGAGGGGATTGCCGAACGGAATCTCAGTCTATCCCAACCACGCACAGGATTTTGGTTCTGGTTAGAGGGGATTGCCGAAAGGAATCTCAGTCTATCCTAACCACACACACATAATATTTAAGTTTCAGGTTAAAGGGGATTGGCGAAATGAATCTCAGTTTAACCCAACCACACACAGGACTTTGGGTACGGTTGAAGTTTTAGGTCAATCAAATTTTGAGACGACCAGTTTCGGAAGACCAATTTTATTTTATCTTTACAACACTTACTATGCACAAATCTTTGCTCCGTAAGCATTGTAAAGAGGGGGGCAACTGTTGTAACCCATTTTTGGGTCCCCACATATAAAATAATAAAATACAAAAAAATTCAAAAAAATATATTACAAAAAAATATAACAGTGAAAAATGCCAGAGCGCCATAAACATGCTAAAAAAATTGTTTGAGGATTTTCAAAAATATAAAAATTATTTTTTGACAGTATATCATCGACTGATGATAGCCCCGATGATAAAGAAAATTCAATTTGTGGAAGAAAAATGCAAAATTAGAAGTTTATGGACTCAATTAAATTTTATTGAAGGTTTAATTGAATTTATAGAGGTTTTAATTGCAAGAAAAATTGATTTTGGAGTTAATTTGGGCTTTAATTAGGAGAAATTAATTTTCTAGGGTCAAATTATAATTTTTGGAAGTTAAATTGGTCAAATCAGGGGCTTAATTGCATAAAAATTGAGGTTTAATGGCCAATTAGGGACTGAATTGAAGAAATCCGAGACCAAGGACTAAATTGTAAAACGCGCGCAAATGGAGGGCCGAAATTTGAATCTGATTCTTTTGGCGCCTTTTTCCTTTTAAATGAAACGGCGCGTTTTGACCAAAACGGCGCCGTTTCATTCACTGTTGCTAAAAAAAAAAAAAAAAAAAAAAAAAAAAAAAAAAAAAAGCCCAAAACGGTGCCGTTTTGACGGCACTGTAGCTCTTCTTCTTCCCCTGGACGCGCGAGGCAGGGGAAGAAGAAGATTTTTTCTTCCCCTTTTCGCCTACTTTCTTTCCCGGCTTTGGCGCAATAAGACGCCCACAATTCACCCACTTGTTTGGCGTTGTTATCCGTTGAAGGTAGTGGAGGGGGGCGGCCAACAGTAGCCGCCCCAACACGTTCTCCCTCCCCTGTTTTCCTATAAATACAGGGGAGGGCTGTTGAAAAAAAAAAAAAAAAAAAAGAGAGGAGAAGAGAAGAGAAGGGAGAGACAGAGAGAAGAAAGCAGAAGAAGAAGAAGCAGAGAAGAAAGTCGAACATCACCACATCACCACCGCAGGTGCGTTTTCCCGTCGTTTTTTTTTCGTTCTGCATGCAGATTAATTAGCGAGTTACTGTGCTGTGCACAGTAACTCGCTAATTAATTCACGGTTACTGTGCATGTGCACAGTAACCCGCAGATTAATTCTCGGGTTACTGTGTACACAGTAACCCCGGTTACTATGCATGCTAATTAATTCTCTGGTTACTGTGCACACAGTAACCCGGTTACTATGTGCACAGTAACCAGCCCATGCATTTGGGCCATGTTCGGCCCAGCCCATGTAAATGGGCCAGGTTTGGCCCAACCCATGCAATTGGGCCTGATCCGGCCCATAAAAAAAGAAAAAAAAGAAAAAATATTATTGTTTTAAAAAATATTTATGATGTTTCCATTTTTTATTTATGTTATTTTTATTAATATCACGTAGTATTTTTATGTCGTAAAAATACAAATCGGGTATTACAATATCCGGTTTTTTGTCACAAACTTCCAAAAATACAAAAAAAATTTAAAAAAACATTTTTATGCATACGGCCAAGTGTCTCAAATCTAAAAAATCATATCGTATTTTTCATATGTCAAAAAAACAATATTTTAGCATGCATTTTGGCTTTAATAACCAGTTTATTAAAGTCAAGAGAACATTGGCCAAAATTTCAAAAACAATAAAAATTTTATTTATTTATTTTTTTAATATCCGGGATATGACATTATACGTAATACATATTCCAGATATTTAAATTCCGGATGTTTCATTTTTTTACAATAAGACCTGGGGTATGACATTACATGTAATGCGTATTCCGAACAACAAAAAACCACAACACAACCTTAGATTTTATCAGACATTAAAACAATGCAGCCTACCTTAGGTAGGGCGTAGTTGGGGTGCTAATACCTTCCCTTTACGCAACCAGTCTCCGTACCCGATCTCTAAAGACCAGTTAAGGTTCCTAGTAACCAGAATACTAGGTGGCGACTCACATTCCAATTTTTCACTTGTAGAGACAAGAATTTCCTTGTCTCTCTCCCCATTTTTCCAGGAATAAAATATTCCATTTTTTCCTTGAGGGTGGACGATCGCCGCGCCGCCGCACACGTGCGACAGTCGTCATAGATATGAGGAATATTTGAATGAAGTTTCCTCTTTCATAAGAAATATAGCCAATAGAGGAATAACATTTGAATAAAGGCACTTTATATGAACCATCTGTATAGGCTTAAGCCTACTTTGAACTTTTGTAATGTGTAAGGAATTCAATCAATCAATCAAAGGACTTGGGTAAAAACCTCTTTGAGTATATCAGACTTCAAATTCTAACTGTATTTGATAAAGAAAGTCATGGATTAGCTCTTTAATCCTTATACATGCATCTTTTTCATTTGCATCCATATTCATTATAAAACACATGCATACGCCAGGTTAAAATATAGGTCCCCAAAGAGTTTATAACACCCGACTCTGAGCAAGGAATATGGAAGACGAAGAGCATGCTTACCGTGAAGCTCATTTCCAAGAAGAGTTGAATTCTCTAAAGGTTAGCATGGCTCGTCTCACCAACTTACACGAGCAAGCATTATGGAATACCTCTGGTGAAGGCCCTTCCACTAGACCTGCCACTTTCCCACCAAATCAACCTGAAGAAATAATAGGAGAACAAGCACAGGAGCCCCAGCACAATCCAACATTTTTGCAATCAACAACACCAGCACCAACACCTACAGTCATAGATGCATTCGCTAATGAGTCTCACAAAACCAAGCCATTTGATGACATTGACCAAGACAAGATGGCAGCACTAGAGGCCAGGATTAGGGTCATTGAGGGAGTAGATTTATATGACCTAGTGTGAGCCGTAGAAATGTGTATAGTCCCTAATGTGGTGGTACCAAAAAAATTTCGAGTTCCTGAATTTATCAAATATACCAGAACTCAATGCCCTGTTACCCATCTCAAATCCTATTGCAATAAAATGGCAGAAGTAGTGCACGATGAGAAGCTACTGATGCACTTTTTCCAAGACAGCTTAAATGGAGCAGCATTAAGCTGGTATATGAGGTTAGATAAACTAGGATTCATACATGGACGGATCTCATAGATGCTTTCATCAAGTAATACAAATACAACATGGATATTGCTCTAGATAGAACCAATATATCTAACCTGGAAAAAGGGAATAAGGAAAGTATAAGGGAGTATGCCCAGAGATGGAGATATTTGGCAGCATAAGTACATCCCCCTCTCCTAGAAAAGGAAATGGTTGCTTTGTTTGCTAACACTTTAAAAGCTCCATACTATGAACACGTGATGGGTAGTTCGACTCAACAATTCACTGATGCGTCGCATTAGCAGAGCAAATAGAGCAAGGAGTAAAAAGTGGGAGAATCTCTGCACCCATGGAAAAAAAGGGTTTTGGAGTAAAAAAGAGGGAGATTGATCATGTCGAAAGTAACTATAACAGCAAGAAAAGCCAATTTTAAAGATATAACACTCCATCCCTTTCATCCCAAATTGCCAACACCAATTTCAACTTCCCGATCCCAACTAGAAAACCTGAACCCCAAAACTACCAAGTAAAAAACCAAGCTAAAAGTTTCCCTAAAAAGAACTACCAAAAAACCCAAGAATAATTGCCTCCATTGTTGTTACCCCTGAATGAGATGTACAAAAAACTACTAAGTATCGGACAAGTAGCCCCTGTACCTTTGGCACCCCTACAACCGCCTTACCCTAGCTGGTATAAGCCAGATCTTACCTGCGAATACCATGCCGGTGTAGATGCGCATAACATCTATACCTACAACGCCTTTAAGAGAAAGCTTCTACAATTGATCAAAGCAGGTTAGATAACATTTGAAGATGCCCCTAATGTGAATATGAACCCTCTACCCAATCATGCTTCAGGTAGTGGGTCTATAAACATGTTAGAAATAGAACACTCAAAAATATTAAAGGTGCCATTGGATAAGATCTACCAAATGATGGTCGATGCAGCATACAAAGAGGGTAGCGAGAAGTGCTGTGAACACCATAACATAGAAGGCCATATGATTAGCCAGTGTGAAGGCTTTCATAAAAAAGGGATGCAAATGATAAGTCGTGGATTGATACGAACCTGTCATTGAAGAGGAAACCAATGAATTCTTGAAGCTGATGAAACACGGTGAATATAGTGTTGTTGAACAGCTTAAGAAAACTCCAGCAAGAATATCATTGTTGTCTTTGATTCTAAGCTCCGAGCCACATAGAAAGGCTTTACAAAAGGTATTGAATGAGGCATACGTTCCCCAAGACATCAATCAAGAAGCCATGAAACATTTGGTTGGGATAATCCAAGCCTCAAATTACGTATACTTCATAAAAGATGAATTGGGTTCCGACGGTATAGGGCATAACAAGCCATTATACATTACAGTGCGGTGTAAGGACATTCTAATTGGAAAGGTACTTGTTGATAACGGTTCTGCACTGAATGTCCTACCAAGGTATATGTTGAAAGAAATGCCTATCGATGAGTCATATATGAAACCTAGCGCATTGATGGCGAGAGCATATGATGGTTCGCCAAGATAGACAATTGGGACCCTAAAAGTGGAGCTATATGTAGGGCCGTAAATGTTTCTAATAACATTACAAGTAATGGACATTCACCCATCTTACTAGGGAGGCCCTGGATTCATGCAGCTGGAGCAGTGACTTCTTCACTACACTAGTGTTTAAAGTATATCATGAATGGAATGCTGATAACTGTCAAAGCTGAAGAAATAGTTTCCATGATAAGAAATGTATCCATACCCTTCATTGAAGCAGAAGACTGTAGAGATGGGAATATTCATGCATTTAAAATTGTGAATACGGAATGGGTTCCTGAGGGTGCAGTGTTAAGAAAGCCTAGAATTCCTGAAGCATAAAAAATGGTTGCTAGATGCTTTTTAAAGCATGGGGCTCCTTTCCAATATAACTCTAAGATTGGACCGATCAAGCTAAAGAGTGTAGATCAAATATTTGGGCTTGGATATAAGCCGAAGAAAGATTACTACAAACGGGTTGCCCAGATTAGAAAGGAGGCAAGAATGGCAAGGATTGAAGGAAGAGAGCCAGAAGAAGAGGAATTTACCATCCCACCACTCCAAGTATCTTTCCCAAAGGCTGCAAAAGTGATTAGATCTGGCATAATAGATCTCCACATCAGTACCCTAGAGAGCCAAGAACAAATAGATGAAGCGGATTTGGAAGTGAAGGATGAAGTTCTACCACAACTTTCCATTCACACCATTGATGAATCCCCTGCAAGATTTTTTGTGCGAAGATTGGCTGAAGGAGAAGTGTACCAGAATTGGAAGATGGAGATTGCTCTTATTGTGTTCAAAAATTAATTGCTTTTATTTCATCATGTTCGAATTTGTTTTGCTCTATTTTGACTTATGCTGATCTTGTCGGTGATTTAGCTCATGATACCGCGAGATTTTCTATGTTAACTGAGCCCTTTTGTTTTAATGATATCATGCATTTTCTTATATCCATTGTGTGCCTCCATCCTTTTACCTTTTCACGAATCACACTTACATGTGCACACCTGATGTAGAACAAGTAGTGGAAGCATACATGCTCAAGAGGGATCACCCGAAATTCAAAGGCAACTGAATTTCGACAGTCAGGGCGTTGAAGTCGGAATGCCGCGAAACTCATCGAGTCAATGTGTTTCACCGTTTACGGAGGAAGTCAGGGCATAGTCCCTGATGTCCACTAGTTTTTGGCCAAATTCCATCGTTTTGGCCCCGAAATCGTCATTTTTGCCATTTTTAGGAAAGTTTCGTTTTAGCCATAACTCTTGATTTCCAAGTCCGAATTGACTTTCGTCAATTCCTGCTTGCTCAAGATTTATAGGCCTTTCATATTCTGCATTTATCTCAAATTTGCCATTTATGGTGAATTTAATGTTTTGTGTCGTTTCCTTATCCGTTATGGGTTAGGTTAGGGTTTTGCTTTAAATACCATTGTAAAGCCTCTGGCCGGGGGTACCTATTGATTATTGAATAAAAAACCTTGAGTTTTCTGAGAGTTTCTCTCGTTGTAAATCATTTATGGAATATTGACGTTGGTTGTATTCCTTTACTGTTTTCTGCTGCGTCAATTGGTTCTCTAATTTCTCGGACCTTCTCTTCATCCACATGGATCCCCTCTAAACTTACCACATAACCTAGAAACAACAAGCTATCCATCATAAAGCTGCACTTTTTCAGATTAAGGAATAGCTGGTTCTCTTGTAGCACTGCTAACACATCTCGTAACTGCTCCACATGCTCATCCACGGTCTTACAATAGATAAGGATATCGTCAAAATAAATGACAACAAATTTCCCCATAAAAGGCCTCAACACCTGATTCATCACGCGCATAAAAGTGTTGGGCGCGTTTGATAACCCAAACGGCATAACCAGCCACTCATATAACCCGTCTTTGCTTTTGAATGATGTCTTCCACTCGTCCCCTGGACTGACCCGAATCTGGTGATATCCACTCTAGAGGTCAATTTTTTAGAATACTTCGAACCCTCAAGCTGATCCAACATGTCATCTAGGTAGGGAATTGGGAAGCGGTACTTGACGGTTATCTTGTTGATAGCTCGGCTATCCACACACATATGCTAACTCCCATCTTTCTTTGGCGTTAACAACGCAGGAACCGCGCACGGACTCATGCTTTCACGGATAAAACCCTTTTGCAACAACTCTTCAATTTTCACCCTTAAGACCTCGTTCTCTTTCGAACTCATCCGATAATGAGGCATATTTGGCAAGCTGGCCCCTGGTATGAGGTCTATATGGTGTTGGACATCCCTCAAGGGCGGTAGATTATTCGGCAACTCTTCCGAAGTGATATCCCTGAATTGATCTATCAATGGTTTCAGCCTGTCAGGGACTGTCACCGAAGCCTCAACTTCCCCTTCCACCACGAGGGTCTTCACTACTAGCGCATAGAACTCTGGCGCACCCTTGATGTTTGCCACAAACTCTGTATCCGAACTGAACACTGTCAAAAACGACTGCTTCTCCACTTCAGAAGCCTTACCGGACAGTGCCTTCCTTTTGTAAGGAGCCATAACAATTTTATGTGACCCCAATGTGAACAAATAAGTATTATCCCGACCCTTGTAGGTAATATCAACATCATACTGCCACGGCCGACCCAATAACACATGACTAGCATCCATATTAATCACATCGCAAACTACTTCATCTTTATATATTTTTCCAATGGAAATAGGAACGCGACAGATTTCAGTTACCTTCACCGTGGGTCCTTTCTTGATCCAGCCGATAGTGTATGGAGTTGGGTGCTTCTTGGTTGGTAGCTTTAGGTGTTCAACTAGGCCCCTTGCAACAAAATTCTCGCAACTCCCGCTATCCACAATTAAGTCGCACACCTTCTGGCTCACGGTGCAGTATGAGCGGAAGATATTATTCCGTTGTCCTGCGTCCTCTTGCCTTGGAGTGTATAATATTCGCTGCACTACACAGTTGACTCATTTTCCATCCTCCTCAGCAAACTTTACCCCCTTATAACAGTCATCCTCCCCTGCATCATCTACAGCAGCCTCTAGATCCCCTTCTTCCCCTTCGATCCAGTTGAGAAGTTTGCGATGATCTGGGCAAGTGTTAGAGAGATGCCCAGGTTTCTGACAGCGATAACAAACTCCAGGTGCAGGTCTGGCGATAAGGGTTGGGATTCAAGTTCGTGTTCGTGTTCTAATTTGGATTTCTGGGTATATTCTTGTTGCCTTGAGCTGCTTGGTTGTTGTTGCTGCCTCCTTCTTTGTTCTGATTCAACACACCTGCTTGGCTGCTGTTGCCACCCTTGTCTCTTGTATTAAATGAAGACTCTGGATTGTTTCGACGAAACCCTGAGATTCCTCCTATTCGCTCCATCAGTTTAGCCTTCATCTTCTTAATTTGAATCATCCTCGCTGCCAGGTTGGTTGCGAGGTGCTGAATTGCGTCTTCTATCAACAGGTTGGCCTCTGGCAATTCCTTCGACGCGAGCCCTGTTAACTGGTGGCTTGTTATTGGCGTTGAGGTTAATCACAGCAGTAAGCATCTCGCGAATCTACGCTACTTGTTGCCGCGTCTCCTCCACTGCCGCCCACAAGGCCTCTACTCCATGGTCTCCGCCAATAGATTTTTCGTCTCCTGCTTTGTTATTCGCCATCGAGTTTGGCAAATCCGTGCTCTGATACCAATTGACGCAGCAGAAAACAGTAAAGGAATACGACCAACGTCAATATTTCGTAAATGATTTACAACGAGAGAAACTCTCAGAAAACTCAAGGTTTTTTATTCAATAATCAATAGGTACCCCCGGCCAGAGGCTTTACAATGGTATTTAAAGCAAAACCCTAACCTAACCCATGACGGATAAGGAAACAACACAAAACATTAAATTTACCATAAATGGCAAATTTGAGATAAATGCAAAATATGAAAGGCCTATAAATCCTGAGCAAGCAGGAATTGATGAAAGTCAATTCGGACTCAGAAGTCAAGAGCTATGGCTAAAACAAAACTTTCCTAAAAATGGCAAAAATGATGATTTCGGGGCCAAAATGATGGAATTTGGCCAAAAACCGGTGGACATCAGGGCCTATGCCCTGATTTCCTCCACAAATGGCGAATCGCATTGACTCGGTGAGTTTCACGGCATTCCGACTTCGACGCCCCGGCTGCCGAAATTCAGTTGCCTTTGAATTTCGGGTGATCCCTCTTGAGCATGTATGCTTCCACTACTTGTTCTACATCAACACCTTGCACTTTCAGGAATCTTGAAAGTTCCATCGATTCACAAAACCATAACACTAAGAATAATTGGCAAACTTTGATAATATGGTTGCAATGGGCGATGAAGAATGGGAGGAAGAGGATATAAAAGAGTTTATTAGGTTAGTAGAATACTCCAAGAAGTCCTGGAAACCTGCTAGTGAGAAACTAGAAGTCATCAACTTGGGAAACGAGAAAGAAAATAAGGAATTAAAGATTGGCACCCTTGTTACAACTGAAGAAAGAAATAGACTGGTCTCTCTTTTACATGAATATGCAGATGTTTTTGCCTGGACTTATGCAAATATGCCCTATCTAGATATTGACATAGTCGTACATAAAATTCCCTTAACGAAAGGAAGCAAACCAGTTAAGCAAAAAAACTAGACGAATGTGCCTGGACATGTTGCTCAATTAAAGGTTGAGATTCAAAAACAGTGGGATGTAGGATTTTTAGATGTGGTCCAATATCCTCAGTGGGTAGCTAATGTGGTTGTAGTCCCATAAAAGGATGGCAAGATCCGAGAGTGTGTGGACTATAAAGATTTGAACAAGGCGAGCCTAAAAGATTATTTTTCTTTACTCCACAGACATTCTAGTTGATAATGCTGCGAGAAATGCTACATATTCTTTCATGGATGGATTCTCTGGTTATAACCAGATCAGAATGGCGGAAGAAGACAAAGAGAAGACCACCTTTGTCACACATTAAGGGACATTCTGCTATAAAGTAATGCCATTCAGATTGAAGAATGCTGGATCCACATATCAAAGGGCAATGGTCACCCTATTCCATGATATGATGCACCGAGAAGTGAAGGTTTATGTGGATGACATACTTGGAAAATCAAAGAAGGAAGAAGATCATGTACAAGTATTAAGGAGACTATTTGAAAGGCTGCAAAAATACCAATTAAAGTTGAACCCTACAAAATGCTCATTCGGGGTAAAAACAGGAAAATTATTGGGTTTCATAGTAAGTGATCGAGGAATAGAAGTGGATCCTGACAAAGCCAAAGTTATTCAGGAGATGCCTGCACCTAAGACAGAAAAAGAAGTAAGAAGTTTCCTTAGGCGCTTAAATTACATAGCTCGGTTTATATCTCAACTAACAGTGATATGTGAGCCAATTTTTCGCTTGCTCAGGAAGAAAAATCCTGGAGTATGGGACAATAACTGTCAAGAAGCCTTTGATAAAATAAAGAGGTATTTGCAAAATTCACCACTACTAGTAACTCCAACACCAGGAAGGTCATTGATCTTGTATTTGACAGTAACAGAAACAACTATGGGCTATGTGTTGGGACAACATGATGAGCCAGGAAGGAAAAAGCAAGCCATTTAGTACTTGAGTAAAAAATTCAATGACTATGAGTCAAAATACACAACAATTGAAAGGTTGTGTTGTGCCCTGGTTTGGAGTGTGAAAAGACTCGGGCAATATATGTTGTACTACACAACCTGGTTGATTTCAAAATTAGATCCACTCAAGTATATTTGTGAAAAACCTTACCTGTCAAGTAGAATAGCAAGGTGGCAAGTGTTGTTGGCAGAATATGACATTGTCTTTATAACAAGAAAAGTTGTAAAAGGAAGCGTAATTGCCGATCATCTTGCAGACCATGCCATGAAGAACTATGAGCCTCTAAACTTTGACTTCCTAAATGAAGATGTGATAGTAATCAAGGATGGAGATGGGGAAAGCGATACGTGGACCCTTTACTTTGATGGTGCAATATATAAATCAGGAAATGGGGCAGGAGCAGTAGTAATTTCCCTAGAAAATAAACAGTATCCTATTTCGGCAAGGTTATTGTTTGATTGTACCAATAATACAGCCGAGTATGAAGCCTACATTATTGGCCTGGAAGTTGCTTTAGAACTTAAAGCCAAGAAGCTTGAGGTCTTTAGGGATTTCTTACTAATCATTTGCCAAGTCAAAAGTGAGTGGCAAACCAAGGATGAGAAATTAAAGTTGTACCAAAATTATCTTTTGAGGCTAGCCAATGAATTTAAAGAGATCAAATTCACCCATACAAGCAGAGATAAGAATCAGTTTGTTGATGCCTTGGCAACATTAGCTTCAATGACACAAGTCGATATTAGAAGCAAGATCCAGCCAATAGATATCGAAGTATAAAGCTCCCAAGCCCATTGTTGCTTAATTGAAGAATCTCCAGATGGAAAACCATGGTATAGTGACATCAAGAAGTTTCTCCAACATTGAGAATACCCTTAAGGGATTTCCAAGACAAATGAAAAGACTTTGAGGAGAATGGCCATAAATTTTTACTTAGATGGAGAAATTTTATATAAAAGGTCATTTGATGGTACTCTACTTAGGTGTCTGAATGAAAATGAGATTGAACAAACATTAAAAGAAGTCCATGAAGGGATTTGTGCTACACATGCTAATGGGCATACAATGGCAAAGCAAATACAAAGGTCGGGATATTTTTGGTTGACTATGGAAAGAGATTGTATAGACTATGTCAGAAGATACCATAAGTGTCAAATATATGGTGATAGAATAAATGTGCCTCCAACACCTCTGTTCAATATGATCTCACCTTGGCCTTTTGATATGTGGGGTTTGGATGTTATAAGGCCAATCAACCCTAAAGCGAGAAATGGGCATAGATTCATTCTGGTGGCCATCAATTACTTTACTAAATGGGTAGAAGCCAATTCTTATGCCCATGTAACACAAAAAGTAGTCAAGAGATTCATTGAAAAGGATTTGGTATGTCGTTATGGTTTGCCAGCAAAATTGGTAACTGATAACACTCAGAATTTCAATGGGAAGCTAATTGATAAACTATGCACCAAGTGGAAGATTAAACACCTCAATTCTTCCCCTTATAGACCGAAGATGAATGAGGCAGTTGAAGCAGCTAATAAGAATCTCAAGAAGATCATCCAAAAAATGGTGGTCACTTACAAAGATTGGCATGAGATGCTCCCATACACACTTCATGTGTATCGTATCACAGTTAAAACTTCTACAAATGTAACCCCGTATTCTTTAGTATATGGAATGGAGGCGGTTATGCCTCTAGAAGTATAAATCCCATCACTGCGGATCCTGAAGGATGCAGAATTGGATGAATCAGAATGGGCAAGGTTAAGATTTGAGTAGCTAAATTTGATCGATGAAAGAAGACTAGTAGCTATTTGCCATCACTAGTTATCCCAGAGCAGGATAGCAAAGGCTTATAACAATAAGGTCAAACCAAGGGTGTTTAAGGAGGGGGATTTGGTGTTAAAGAAGATCTCACTAGCATTAGGAGAAGATCAAAGTAAGTGGGCACCAAACTACGAAGGACCATAAATGGTGAAAAAAGCTTTTTTCCGGAGGGGCCTTAATTTTGACTAATATGGATGGAAAGGATTTGCCCAAACTTGTAAACTCAGATGTTGTAAAGAAGTACTATGCTTGATGTATTTACCTTTATCAATCAATAAAATTGAAGTTTGGCCAAGAGTTCTTTAGTGTGTTTCCCCTATAAAAAAACTATGCATGATCTCATGTTTTCACAAGGATTTTTGGGAAATCAAAGTTTTAATAAAAAGAAAATCAAATTGGTGTTTGCTTGAACAAATAAATTCTGAAAATTCAAGTGATATCCTAACACCCATAAAAATTGAAAGACAACCTGAACACCATGAGATAACCTCAAAGTTGAGTTTTGGCTGCATGAATAATGAGAAACCATTTTTGCATATTTACATGAGAGAAAGCAAAGCTTGACGATTCTGAATGCATGTGTTTGACATGAAAAAAGGCCATCTTTGATCATTCTTTCACAAAGTCTAAAAATCCCCTACAGACCCTTTTTGAGCCTAATACATATTTCTTGAAAAATAACATTGGCTAAGATCACACCCTGCATTGGGGGCAAGTGCAAAAAATAATGACTAAAAGTGCCCAAACAACCCTGGGGGACATAAAAAGTCCTCAAATGATAAAAGTGCCCAAACAACCCTGAAAGGCATAAAAATTCCTCAAATGATAAAAGTGCCCAAATAACACTGGGAGGCATGAAACAAAATCCTAATTAATCAAAAGTGCCCAAACAAAGTTGGGGGGCATATAAGAATTCCAAAAAGATTTGAGCGTGCCACAAAAATCGCTAATATAATGATGCTCAAAACCAGAAGAAGAAAAAGCTCAACATTGGGGGGGCACCATGGACCATTTTGCAAATCAATTCCAAAGTCCAGAAATTAAAAAAAGAGAGTTTGGGATATAAGCACTAGTGATCCTTAGTCTTGAAATCCCTTAAACACTTTTTGAGCCTATAAATATCCTTTTCTTCGTAATCAAGAGCCTAAGCCTACGTTACATGCCCAACTAAGCCCTTTCTAATCAAAGGGAGGCAATCTGGATCGATGGGCAATGCTTTCCCATGCGAAGCAAGTCATTATTCATGCAATCAAAATGAATGCTTTGAAAAATGATTCTTTGAAACCCTCGGATTGAATCTCAAAACCTTTTTAACCAACAAAACATCACTTCATATTTTCACCAAAAACAACACTTATGCAAACCTATCCATGAGAATCGCTTGAATTTTTCAGAACAAGTTTGTTTTGAACAAACATAAAAATGATTTTTTGGAATAGCTTTGAAATTCCAAAAAAATTTCATGAAGACAACTCCTTGTAAATAACCAAACCTTCTTTCACATAACCTTATCCCTAAAGAAAACCCCAAACAAATACTTGTGAGCATGATCAAACTAAGAGGCAATTTAGCAAAACACATAAGGTTGGTTCCATGATTCCCGGAGATATGATGATCCTTCAGATAAAAGTTTGTGAAAAAAAAATATGTGCATACCCTTTCTAGAGGTTAAGATCACAAGATGTAGCTCGAGTAAGCTAGAAAAAAAGGGCCATTAAAGCTTACTGCAGAGACTCGAATTTTCAAGATGGAAAATCAGCGAAGAAAGGGGACCTATATTTTACAGGTAAGTATACATGCATCTTGATCATCAATGCATTATTATCACCATTAGCATATTAGTGTCCCATTATCATAACGCATTACCTCTTTTCAAGTGGATCCCTAATCCCTCAGCTTTTGGTATTGCGCTTTATAGCCTTATATCCCTTTCATATGTGCCTTTTAACCATAATCTCTCAGGTGGTGTGTTTCCTGACCTTACCTCCTTCCATTTGAGTGCGTCTTCAAACCCTCAACTATCTCAATTAATGCGCTTTATAGCCTTTTCTTCCTTCCCTTTCGAGTGCGCCTTAGAGCCCTCGACCACATTGGGTAGTGTGTTTTTTAACCCTACCTTCTTTCGAGTGCGCCTTAGAGCCCTCAACCACCTTGGGTAGTGTGTTTTCTAACCCTACCTCCTTTGGAGTGCGCCTTAGATCCCTCAACCACCTTGGGTAGTGTGTTTTCTAACCCTACCTCCTTTGGAGTGCGCCTTAGATCCTCGACCACCTTGGGTAGTGTGTTTTCTGACCCTACCTTCTTTTGAGTGCGCCTTAAAGCCCTCGACCACTTTGGGTAGTGTGTTTTCTAACCCTACCTCCTCTGAGTGCGCTTTCTAGCCCTCACTTCAAATACTTCCATAAGGATTCATCATTCCTCAATATGATGAGTCCATCATCTCTCATTCTTCTTTTTTTTCTTTACAACGCTTACTATCTAAAGTCTCTTGCGAGACTTTCTATCATAAGCATTTTAAAGAGGAGGGCAACAATCATAACCTAATTCTGGGTTATTCCCCAAAAATCAATTTCTCTTTCAAAAAATAAATAAATAAAATGAAGGCTACAAAAATAGGAAAAATCAAACTGTAATTTTTGGAGAAAATTCAAGGCCTAATTATACCCTATTATGCCCAAATATGGAGAAAAATGCAAATTCAAGGTCAAATTAAATTATTATTGGACAAATTTGCATAAAAATTAAGTCCAATGACATAATTAAATTTTCAACAGGCCAATTTGATTTAATCATAAGCCAAATTGAATTTTAATCATGTTTGAGAATTAATTTTGGCTCAATTAAAGGACTTAATTAAGTGCCAGGACTTAATTATACTTTAAATGGGTCAAATTAATTTTATTTAGGCCAATTTGATTTAATCATGAGCAAAATTAAATTTTAAGAATTAATTTGGGTCCAATTGAGGGATTTAATTAAGTGCAAGCACTTAATTATACTTTAAATGGGTCAAATTAATTTTATTTGGGGCTTAATTGGTGAAAAATTAAGTTTGGGAGCTTAATTTGGATTTAATTGAGAATATTGAAATTTTAAGAGACCAAATTTAATTTGTACCAAGTTAATTGTTTTAAATTAGGGGCCAAATTGCAAGAAAAATAAAGTTTTGGGGTCAATTAGGGGTTAAATTGAAGAAATTCGGAGCCAAAGACCAATATGCAAAAGGCACCAAAATTGAGGAGCTTCATTGACAAAAATCCGGGGGTGAAATTGAAGAAATTGAAAGTTTAATGGTCAATTAGGGGTTAAATTGATAAAATATGAGACCAAAGACTATGTCGTAAAAGGCGCGTAACTTCGGGGTTCTAATTGAAGTTCATTAGGGGCTTAATTGCATTAAATCAAAAGCTTGGGCTACCCAGTTACTAAGTTGCTTCGGGCTGGACCTGCCTTAGCCCAGCCCAGTTGGCTAGGTTGGGTCCAGCCAGTCCCTAAAATGCAGGAAAAAAAATATGTTGGGCCGGACATTTTGGGCCTATAATCAACACACTTGTTTCTAGGTTTGTGCTGGGTCCAGCCCACATGCTTTGATATATTTAATTACTTAATATATAATTAAAAACAAAATAAAATAAATGAAAATTTTCCAAAAAATTTCAAAAATCCTTTCAAAAAATTTGTAATTTTCTCAAATATTTTTCTATCAATTTTGTTCAATATTGGATTGTATACTTACACTATAAGATACAAATCTGGTATTAAAATACCAGGTTTTCTTCGAAATATTAAAAAAAAGAAAAAAAATTATTTTGTTGCATACGGCCAAATTCTAAAATTTTTCCAAGCATATTTTTCATAAAAAAAAATGGATATTATAACTAGTTTATGATTATCCATTAGGATTTGGCCAACATGTCAAAAATCTTTTTCCAATCTTTTTTTTAGGATCCAAATGTAGACTTCAATATTTACAGGGTGTAAAATTACACAGTAAAGTACACCCTCGGGTATTAAAGATACAGAGTATAAAAATGTAGACTTTAGAATGGTTAGGATTTAATCGAATAAGGTAGAGACTCTCTCATGAAGAGAGATCTGTCTTGAACCTTAGAAAAGACCAACTCGACTTAGAAAAAACAATCAAACAACAATGCAGCTTACCTTAGGTAGGGTGCACTAGGGGTGATGTGTCTTCCCCTTGCACAACTAGTCCCTTACCCAGACTCCCGCAGACCATAGGTTCCTAGTAACCATAATACTAGGTGGCGACTCCTAAAAATTAATCATAATTTTATGATTAAATCCAAAAACCTTTTCCAACACACAAAACCTCACACAGGAGGCACAACAAAGCCTTGCCGCCGTCACCAGACGACGTCATGTCGGCGCGCCCCCGCGACACCTGGCATGGCCCAACCAAACCTGCCAATAGCCTAAAAATAAATAGGGGAAGAAGAAGAAGAAGAAGAAGAAAGTGATAGAAGCTAGCCCAACCAAGACTAAGTTAGGAAAATGAGAGAAGAAAGGAGGAAAGAAGACTAGCCTAACTTAACCCTAACTTAACCTCTCTTTTTTTTTCCTTAACCTAGCCTAACGCTTTTAAGCCCAACCAAACTTTCTCATCTCCAACCAAACCCACTCCAATCTTGACTCAACTTAGCCCTTATCTTCCTAGGCCAAACCACTCTTGCTTCTAGCCTGTAATGACCATCATCTCTTGTCAATAACTACTTTACACACCATAATGCAATTTTGCCTATAATGATCACCCTTTATGTGCTCAGCCTGATTCTTGCACCCCACTCTTATGATTGTAACAGTCTTTCACTACTAACAACCTCTCTCAAACTATCTCAAACCAACATTTCACCAATAATTATCCCTATCTGCACTTGATTTCCTAGCCATCCTTTCCAACAATCCCTTACTCTTAAGCATTAACTTATCACCTAATGGCAAGCGTGACACAACAACTAATGACTAAACCTTTCAAGATCTCAAACAATAACATCATTTTTTTTCTCTCCACCAGGTAAGCTTATATGACTTCCAGTATCTATAAATATCACAAGTGATGAGGTAAGAAGACAAGCTTAAATAGGGCTCACAAAAGCTCACACCATACATTACTCTCTTTGCTCCACACAAACTCTCTTCACACACACACATTTTATTCATTCTACCTTTACTAACTTAAGCATCGAAGGGTCCCATACAGTGTTGTCACAAGGCATCTAGATGCTTACTTAAGCACCAAAGGTGAGGTGAGGCCAAGACGCCTTTCTTAAACCCTTGATTTGATTAATTAAATTCATTCCAAAGTTTAATTAAACCTCAAAACTTCCAATCATGTTGCCCTTAACCCAAATTTTAATTCATTCTTCATTTATTTTATTTTTACTTGTTTTTCATCATTTTTTTCATCATTTTTTCAGTAATTAAAATAAAAGGGTCAAAAATTGGGTTATGACAAGGTTCAATTGAATGATGATGTTTATGCTTTTTTATCCTCCATAATGACACTCCATATCAAGGAAAAAAAACCAAATAAATGAACTTACTAAGTCTTCCTCATACACCAGACACAATAACTCATCCATGAAGTTTCTAAAAAAACAATGGATATTTATGCTCAAATCCTTAACAAAAATGCATAAGCCTTGCGTATACACCTACCCTCTATATAATTGATACTCAACATTAAATGTTCTTATGCCTTTGTATTATAATTGGGTCTTTAAAACGACATCACACATGTTTATGTCAAGTGGAGAGGCCACATAACAAGGTATTTTTCTCTTAATAGTGCACCACTAACCATTGGGATCTATTAACCTAAATGATTGCTATTAAATCAAGTGTCACAATCTTTTCTCCTTTGTACCTTTATATCTATGCAAATTAACATAGTTTACACATACACACACACACGTTCATGAATCACCAGCTAAGCAAGAGCACAAATACACACACACTTTCTAGCATTCTTATCTTTTTCCTCACTTTTTATAAACACAAAAACAAAACAAGAGCATATGCCTTAACCTTTGCTCCTTAAGATTAAGTGTCCCTTAGTAAGGGTACCATTACCCTGGGTTATTAAGAGGGTGGAGGAGTACACTCTTACTCCTAGGTGGAGTGATAATTGGAGTTGAAGCAATTAAAAAAGGAGAAGTATTGTCACTGGTGGGCTTTTGTTACTAAAAAGATTGAGAAAGGGTTACATCATTTGAGTTATTATTCTTGATAAAACACCTTTAAAGTCCATATTACTATTTTTTTTTTCTTTTCTTTTCTTCTCCTTTATATGGTCTTTTAATTTAAAATTTCCCCTAAGAAAACAAACAATTATCTCATATGCTAACCACTAGCTTTTAAAATAATAAAGAAACTCTTAACTACAATAAGGGGGGGAGTAACTCAATTACAAGATTTTGCCTTTGACTTGGATATAACACCTATAAAAAAGAGAAAATGTTAAGTTATAAATTTGAATACATGACAAACATAAAACTTTTAATTATATACCTCTTAAACTCTCTTCAAATGAACATCCTTGGGCTAAAAAATTAATGTTATACTTAGTAGTGACTCTTGTTTTTGGTTGCACAATAGCCTTTTCACCAATAATATAAAATCGTGAGCACCCTTATATGTCTTGAGACTTAGACATAGGGATAAATCCTTTATATAACACCACCAATCATTTTTCTCTTCATTCATTTATGTGGTTGGCCTTTCTTTAGAATATTCATTCGATGAAACTCTTTATATTAGATGAAAAATTGTATCACCAAGTCACCCCTTAAGCTTCACTTACATATTTGGATAACTGATAATAATATCTAAATTCTATAGATATTGTTCTTTTTCATGCTGCCTCATGTAGTTTTAAAGGCATCTAGGATAACCTATCCATTTGGGTTTGTCTGGCTAGTATAAAGATGGTATGAAAGAACAGGCTTTATGTAAACCCTAATAGAGGAAAAATGTATTTGTACTTAAACATATAGAGAAGAGCCACAATCTCCCCCTATATATGCCCTATGAGGCTAACTAATCATCATTTCTAGCTTATATGGCATCTAAGCTATATATCTCTTTTGCAGGTAGGTTTATATATCAACTAGGTAAGTTATGAACATAGTGAAAAAATGAATCGAGATAAGTTAAGTAAACCTTATTTTAGTCCATTATATCTTAATTTTTTGTGTGTTTTACTCTATTTTAATGCTCGTAACATAAATTTATCTTATTAAGAATGAATGAGTTTTAGTTTTGAGGGAGTTATTAGCCAACTAATCTTGAGGCTACATAATTACCCTTAAGAGTCTTCTAGTCACTATAAAGGGTCTTATAACCTTCATTCGGGCTCTTTAGCCTAAACTCTAGTTTCAGGGTCTTTTCAAACTTTCCTACTTCAGAAAGCCCTAGATACATTAGTCATCAGATCTATCATGCTTACATTAGTTTTGTAAATAATGGAAAATATTGACCTTACTAAAGTCACTTCCATTAGATTCTAGCTAAATGTAAGTGAACCACCATGACAACGAATTGAAACTCTTAAGAAAAATGTCATGAAAATGTAGAACTCCTTCAAGATGGTTTCATAATGGTTTGGAATCGAAGAAATTGATGTTGGTAAAAAAATTTCAATATAAAGAGGGAGAAACCAAATGTTAGTAAATAAAAATGAAAGATAATGGTGTGTTTGTGGCCTTATACAAGGTTTGACAGTGCAATTGATGTTGACCAATAATTTTTAGCCACGTTCCCCAATATATGGACACATAGTAGCATCATAACTAACATGATTTTTAAAAGGCCTTTTGGTGTTAGGTTTATTAGCATTAACATGCAACAACCATTAATAGACGACATCGTTTATTGACAAAAAACATGCTGCAACTAAAAAGTCATAAGTTTGATAGCCACCATTATTGAAGATGAGCTGGAATTAGTGGCACCATTCTTGCCTATAAATAGGCACTAAGAGAGCAGCATAATATGTGCAACAAAGTAAGAGCTAAAAATGTGAGGAAATATATGAGAGAGTGAGTTGTCAAGGGCAGCAAGTAGTGGCTGCTATTATAGCACTGCTAAGAGAGCAGAAGTGCAGAACAAGAGAAGAGAGAAAGAGAGAAGGGTTGCCAAGGACAACAGTTGTAAGTGCAATAATAAGTGATGGGAGTTGAGTGAGTGGGTGTGATCCTCCTTATCCTCCATGTATCTGTGTGTTGTAACCTTTCTCTATGTCTAATAATATGGACTATTCCCATTAATATAGGTGATTTGCCGAACCATGTTACATATTATGCTAGCATACTCAGCTTTCAAAGAGCATTGATCATGAACACCATCGATCAAAAACCCAACAACTTGTTTTTAAGCTTTGATTTATAGTGGTGCTTGATCTTTGCTAAAAAATGAAAGTGGTCAAAATGGTGTTTTGAACATACCACTATGTAGAGAAGATTGAGAAGAGCCTGCTGGTGAATACAACATAAAATTCAAACGTGAAACATGGCTGCATTTGCCGGAAATGAGGCTGCACACACGCAATGACACGCCCCACGAGTCTTCTTCACCCAAATGGGCAAACCTAACCCGAATAACAGATGACTTGACCCACATGACTATCCCGGATGAGGAGGACATCATCATGATACATTCATGATGTCAGCATGCATAATTGGCATGCCATGTCATCGATTAGTCAATTGACACATCATTAATATAGGCCCCACCAGCCGTGTAATCAAGCCACGAGCTAAGTCAAGCTGAGCTGCGAGCCAAAGATTAGGATCTAGTGTAGCTGATCCTACGTGCAACCGGATTTGAGATTGAATATGGGTTATTCATAAGGCCAGAATTGCTTTGATCAAATCTTAGTCTTCTGAAATGCGATTCGGATGATTTCATACTTGTTTCCATCTAATTTGATCATTCTGAATGCAATAGTATGGTCTAATTATTGAGATTTGAACCGAAAGTGGTGGTGGTGAATTAATAAGAAAGATTACCTGATGAAGAGGCATCTGAAGGTCATCAAGGTGGTCAATAGAGATGAAAAAAAAAAGAAGTCGCACACGTTTTCCCATTTATGTGTGTTGAATTTGTAAGGGGATAATTTTAATTGCCTTGAGGGAAGGCAAAATTAGGATACTTTAAACACCTGATCATATGGAGTGTGGAAGATTAAGGGTGTAAAGTAAATATAGATGAAGACCAATCTTGATGAATCTGAAGCATTGGTAGTATCGTCAGATGTTGAGAAACCAGGTAGATAACCAAGATATTTCAGATCACTTGAAAAAAAAAAACCGCAACAGAGCTAACATATAGTTATATGTACGGAAAGACAGTATGATAGATAGATATGGCCTAAAAAGTTATGTCTGGGAGATTGAGTTTTAAATAGGACCAATGTGACCCCCTTCAATCTTTTCTGGGAACTTACTTAGTTGAAGAATTATCCATACTATACTATTTTCATATATGTAACAGCTTGTAATGAAACAGTTGAAGACTAGTAAGATGACGACACAAAGGAACAGTTAGGTTCCTTATATTCAAGGATCTGATGGAGTAGTGATTTCTCTAAAGCTAGATTCGGTAATTATGATTTCTTGAGGGTAAAATTGATGAAGACCTTAATGATGAAAGAAAAATACAGGAGAGGATAAAGAATGACACCTTATTTTAACTCAGAAAGGTGTTGTGACAAAGGCAGCAAGTAAGTGCCAAAAATATAAGGAGATATAAGATAGAATGGGTTGCCAAGGACAGTAAGTAGTGGCTGCCATTACAACACTACTAAGAGAGCAGAAGTGCAGAACAAGAGAATAGAGAGAAAAAAGAAGGGCTGCCAAGGTAGCAGTCATGCTGCCTTGTGCAGTAGCTCCAAATACAGCAATGAATGGATGTGATCCTCCTCCTTCATGTATGTGTGTGTTGTAACCTCTCTCTCTCTTGCTCTTTCTAATAATATGAATTGCTTCTATAGATGTATGGATGTATGTGATTTGTCAAGCCACGTTAAATATTGTGTCAATGTATTCAGCCTTCAAAAAGCATTGATCTTGAACATCACCGGTCAAAAACCCAATATTTAGTTCCTTTCCATGTGACCACAAGCTAGCCTTTTAGGTTCCCATACATTTAATCAAATACACCCATAAATACACATGAGCAACAAAATAACAAGGTAAACTGAATAAGAAAGCATCGTATCCGGGGCACAAAGGTTAGACCACTTATAAGCTAAATGCAAAGAATAATGAACAAAGTGTTTATGTTGTTCCATGAGAATGACTTGTGGAACAAGTAATATGTATAATATTTACACTCAAAACCTAGGCCAAGGCATAGTCTAGGCCCAAGACACAAAGCATGAGGTATATCCTAAGCTTAAAATCTAATGGGCTAAGGTGTGCACCCCAAGTCATCAGGTTCGCACAACAAGTATCCCTTTTTAGGCCCAAGCACACTACATGACCTAATACATCATTTGATCCAAGCAGGATAATGTGACTCCTAAAAAACCTAATTAGGGTGACACGACTTCTAATAAACCCATTTGCTCTAATTGGCCCATATATTATTAAACTTCATAATGGGTTTGGGTTCTCCACTAAATCAATAAGATCTCATATCTGAGTACACAAACTTCGAAAATGCCCAAAGAAGAAAAGAAGATGCTTAATTTCAAAGTATTCACCTATCCTTCATATAGTTAGTACTTACCATTAAATGCTCATATCTTTTTGTCAAAACTAGGCTCATAAAATGGTGTTATACATATTCATCCGTGATGGATAACCCATATGACAATATCATTTCTTTTCAATAGTATATTACCAAATAATTACTATCAAATCTAGTGTCACAATCTTTTCTCCTTAATACTTTTATATTCATACAAGTTGGTGTGGTTAATACACACACATATTCACGAATCATGAGATAAATAAGAACATAGTTTCCTTTACTTTCTAACATTTTTATGTTCTTTATCACTTTCAACAAATACACAACATAACCTGTAATATTGTATTTCTCATATAATCTTTGCTCACTTAAGTATTAGAAAGTCCTGTAAACTCAATATTAAACTTGTTCTACTAATGCTCATGAATCGTTATGTACCACCGAATACAAAGTCCTCTAAACTTAATATTGAACTTGTTATGCTAATGCTCATGATTCTTTATATATCACTGGATACAAATTCCTCTAAAATCAATATTGAACTTGTTATGCTAATGCTCATGATTCCTTAGATATCACCAAATACAACCACCCATTTACACCATCTTAACCCATCCAAATTTGATCTTTTGAGATTTTCTTCAAACTTTCATCATTTTGGAAGTAAACTTCCTTCTTTTTTTTTTTTTTAATCAAAAGGATCTCAAAAGGATTTGCAATTAGGCTCTTTCTACACCAATATCTTCATATAAACATGCCTTTAAACGGACATGATTTAACGTTTTCATAACTTCCAACAATTACTAGACGTGCTATATTTCAATTGTTCTTGTATTGGAATTTTGTGCAGAGGTCTGAAATCCATCTCATAAGCATGCATATATTACGCCTGAGACAATAAGATCTATCATTCAACACCGCTACACATTCATGGCGTCTATTTGCTGGATTCTTCTATTTGTTAAAATACATCAAAACAGAGACCAACTTATCTCTTCTACATTGAAGTTTTAAAATTTCCCTTTTTTGACTATGCTGCTCAAAATTCATATTACAATATGCCTGGCCTTAAGTTGTTGGATGTGTCGGACATGCCTACTACCCTCAAGCAGGATAAAGAAATATTCCTTTGCCGCAGCAAATGGATCCAAAAACTCATCACCTTTCCTATTTATTCCAAAGCAGGACCTAGAATTCCCTTCTACTACCAAAGAAAAGATATGATTTAGTCCAACTAGTGGTTTACCTCTTCAAGCATGAAAATGACATTGGCAAATGCTTTAAGGTAGAAACATCAAACAACTCCATAAACCTTTGATCTGAAACTCTAGCCTTTGCAACAGCAAACCGCTGATACTCATCAAATATGGATGAGAGACACCACTTTTGCAATTTTCTAAGGCAACCAACAAGACAACCAGTTCGGTGCTGGATATAAGACAAGCAAAGCATACAACTCAGAAGGAGTTGGCCCAAAAATCAGGTATCAAACTCTAGGAAACCAGGAGAGGACATACCTTTCCCCGTTTACAATGAATCAGAATTGGATGATTCTTCACATCTGCATTGAAAACAAATATTAAATGATAAATGTTTATATCCCTCAACTTATAGCAATTAATCAAGTCAGGTATAAAATAAGAAAGTTTGGATGTGCTTGCATTACCAAGGACCACTTGAAGTGCTTCACGAATTGTATCCTGCGGGATGTTTACGAATGGCTCCTGGATGCATAGTTGAAACATTACTAGGCAACATAGAAAAGTTTTTCCAGGACCCCCAATGTAATCAAGAAAGAGAAACATAAAGCATGAAAAAATTTACCTCCAGTATTATTTTTTTAAGAAAAACATGCAAATACACAAATATTTCCTTAAACTTGGCATCATTCTGACCTCCTAGTTTTTGTCCATATGTTATTGAGCCACCTGTGGGGTTTTATTTCTATAATGACCTGCTTACTACCGCTTCTATTCTGATGCTAATAAACTCTTTATCAATCCAGGCCATATGTTTGACCTGATAACTAGTAACTTTACTCAGCATCTCCACCTGTCTCTTCCATCTACTGCTTTTTTGTACTAATTAACAATCTCTATGACAGTTTGTACATAGCACACACACAAGGGAAGTATTCTAACATGATTCCATGTTGTGTAGATCAAATCAAAATTACAATGTGTGCTTGTTTCCACCTACAATTTTTTATCTCACACATACCAAATGCTACGCGCCTTCATCCATTTGTTCATGCACCAGGTCAAAAGGATTAATGTCATGCAATAATATTTCTGGCTGATCACCACTTCCATAATATGACTATTTTGTGTGTTTAGCATTACCCTTAAGGAAGCAAAGATTGCTTGGCAGGTAAAGTCATTCAATGACATGTATGTTAAGATTTCGGGTCATGGTACAGGGTTGGGAACGTGATGCGCACATATGTGCATGTGATTCATAGTTGATAGTTAGTACACTAAATTTGGATCTTGATGCATTTTAGAAATCTATTTCGGTCATCGCTAATTTTTAATATCATTAGCATATGTAGTGATAGATGGACCCTGGAGTGTATAGTGCCTTTTGATCCTAATTAAGTAAAAGTAATCTCATAAAACTGTAAATACAAGAGATATATGACAACTTTAACATTGCACTTAAGCAGATGGACAAAAACAAAATCCATGCATAAACAAACGTGAGATGAGGTATTCAAACTAAATTTGCATTTAGTCATGCACTACTGCTAACTAATAACCTGCAACAGCTATTAGGGAACACACATTTCCCAATTTTAGAAACTTAAGCTCCTTTCTGAATACATGCGTGTACATTAAGAATGAACAAACATAGTGCAGAATAAATGCACAGAAACTTTTTATTAAAGAAGCATTTCTCTTTTGACATCAAGGACGCTACATCTCCTGGAAAACTAATTAAAGTTGAAGAAATAAGTGACCGGTATGAAAGATTATGAGCTTCATAGCCAAACGATGTCATTCTAAATAAATAATAAAAAAAAAATTCAAAATCCCAGGAGTTCCAGGAGAGCTCAGTCCCATTCGAGCCATGAAATGTTAAATTATAAACAAAATCAGTTCGGGGAGCATATAGTTTTGTTAATACGGATGTGCTAACAATCAAGTAATCACCAATTGGACCTTCCTATAAGCCCATGTACGTATACGTTGAGCCTTATTGCAGGAATAATCCACAATCTTCATAGCAAATAACAAGAAACTTCGTCTCCACCGAACTTAACAAGTGCTTTGGATATTTTCAAAATTAGATAATACACAGCCATCACAAATTCAAATGAATGACAATTGATCATTTGGGAAAAAAATTTTAAAAAAAAGAACAATTCTCATGTTATCTGCCACGTCCTGAAAGGTTTCTGTATTATAATAATTGTCATTTTTCATCTTTTCTTAATTCGATTTTCTTTTTGTCGAATGCATAACTGCTGATCCTACTGAAATGGAAGTATGTGCACATAGAAAGGAGAGGACTACCACATGCATGAAACGGCTAGATAATTAAAGAAAACACAACCTTTCCTGTAGCCCATGTAAACTCGAATGAATAAAAGTAAAAGTAACTACGACAAGAACAAATTAATGCTCATCACCTATAAGAAACCCTAAGCCCCCACATGGTCACATGAAATAATTTTTTGAAATTTAATTCTAATTAAATCTCACTAACAAAGAAAGATTTAATGAAATGAGTTCATTACGTGAACTCAAAAGCCACTACTTCAAAAAAAAAAAAATAGGAATTGATTTAGCTTAAACTACCTTATAACTCTCGATCCCAAACTGATAGAGCCTGATTCCACCATCCTTTAGAAACTCCGTGGTCGCCTCTGTATATGGCTCGGGACATAGACATCTGCCAAAAAAAAAAAACCTAGCTCCAGTCTTCCATATTATCCGCACGCAAAAAAAAACTAACTGAAAAGTAAGAAGGAAATGCTTACATGATAGAGCGGAGGCCGAGTGTTTGGAGAAAAGAGAAATTAGTAGAGTCAGGAAAACCAGACCTAAAGATGCCATTATCTACCATAGCAAAGTTTAGAGGTGGAATAAGATTAAGTTCGTCTCCGACAACAGGAAAAGGAAACACCGGAGGCGGAGTGAGATCGCGTCGGTCAATAACAGCCACTTCGATTGTCTTGTAGATGGTGTCATCACCGTTGGCGGCGGAGGTGTGGACTATTTTCATGTAAGAAGTTTTTGTTGAGAGAATCACGAGGGATGTTGTGTTAGGTACTGTACAGCAGTCCTTCTGCTACTGTTTTTTTAAAAAAAAAAAAAATTCTTGTTTGGCAGTTAAAAAGGAGAGAGATGTGAGGCTAAAGGTAAAAAAAAACTGGTGGCGCTGGAAGTTATAAGAAAAGGAGGGTGGTGAGCCCAATACGCACGCGAGTGAGTTGAATGTTTTTGACCGAGTCTGACATTAATGTTGAGTAGTCAAAAAGGATAAGGGCTTTATCCAAAAGCAACGGAAAAGAAGATATAAATTAATCAAATATAAAGAAAGATTCAAATACGAACGAAAACAACCACGGCTTGATTTGTAATTTGCCAAATCCCAACAGGTCAAAAACAACATCACCCTCGTCAGCATCAATTCTGGTATAAACGGTGAGATGCTCTCTCTCTCTTTTTATTATAAATTTGGGGAATTCACATCCAATGCATATGTATTCGTTCAATTAAAAGCACACCTAATTCCAAGAGATTTACTTGATAATTAAAGAGATGTGATCTCTCTTTCTCAAGAAGATTTATTAATTTTTTAAAAAATATATATATCAATTTAATTAATGTGTTCTGCTCTTAAATTCATTTAAAAATAAAAATATTTTTATTAATTCACAAACTACTACAAAAATAATAAAAAATACAACTAGAGCTCTTCGTTCTCTCATTTAGGATCTCTTCTTTAAAATGACTAGGTCATGTTAATCTACTATCATAATCGGATATATTAATTATTAAAAAGAATAAATTTGATTAAAATAATGGTCACGGGAGAAAAAACCATACTTGATGACTCTAAAACCAGCATTTCACGTGTTCACGCCTGTCCCACCTCTTGAAAGATCAAACCATTCAATGAGAGACCGTTAAACTTGGATTGCGTTGTAGAACGGTCGGACATATTTTTTTTAAGTGTTTTTTTTTATAAATAATTTTTTTTTAATTATTTTTTATTTTTAAAAATTTATTTTTAAATTATTATATTAAAATAATCTTAAAATATATATTAAAAATTTACCAACCTCTATTTAGATTATAATTCTAAACAGAAACTAAATGCAGCAATATTTGATTTGTTAGAATAAATAAAGATGCTAAAAGGAATAATAACAATATTTTGTTATATATTTTTATTTTGAATATATAAAGATTTATTATAAATTTAATTTATATTTCTTTCTTTCTTCTCTTTTCCAAAATAATAATCAAACATTGATTTTGTAAAAAATAATATTGATAATTAATTATTAGAGGAGAGCATTCTAGAGAATATGCGGGGAGAAGATGCGATGCGAAAGTCGTGCGCCACGTACTTTTATTTGCCACTTTGTCTGTGGGAAAATCCAACGTCAGAAAGCGTGCTAAACTAAGCAAACAAACAGTAGCCTCTTTCTCTGTTTGTCACTCATTTATGCTTTGCCCGGAATTCATTTTCCTTGACTTTCCCATGTTTGATGACTATCAGAAAAATAAGTCAAAGGAAAATCAATTCCTTTCAATTCCAGTCAACTTAAACTTTCCCTTTCCTCGTAGGAAAGTGTTTTATTTCTGATAAAGAAAGGAAAACACTTTCCTTAGTGGACGCTGCCAGTGAATTTTAATTAACAGCTACAGTAGCATCGCATTTTAATTCACTGCTACAGTAGTAGCGAATTAAAATGCAATTCTACTGTAGCAGCGACTTATAATTCACTGCTGTAGCATTGAATTATAATTCGCTGCTACTGTAGCAGTGAATTAAAATGCAAAGAGTTGTTTATTTTATTTAAATAATGGATTTTTGATTAAATTAAAGTTTAATTAAGTCTTCAAACTCAATTAAATTCTTGATTTCATTAATTAAAATAATCTAAAATTTAATTAAATCAATTCTCCAATTAAACCCTTGATTTAATTAATTAAACTAGTCAAGAGTTTAATTAAATCTTTAAACTTCCAATCATGTTGCCCTTAACCCAAATTTTAATTCATCCTTCATTTATTTTATTTTTATTTTTCATCATCTTTTTTTTTTAAATAATAAAAATAAAAAGATCAAAATTGGGTTTTGACAATTGTAAGTGATTAAATATTTTATATATATTAGATAAACTTGAAAAAAAATTTAATTCATTAATAAATTATTTTCCAGTTCATTTTCCATAACACAACCAAACACTGGAAAGTGTTTTCCAGTTCATTTTCCATAACACTACCAAACATCGGAAAATACTTTCCCGGAATTCACTTTTCAGGAATTCATTTTCTCCGGAATTCACTTTCCAAAAGGAAACCACTTTCCTGCAAACAAACGGAGCCTAGCCATCGGTAGTTTTCTGACGCTGTAGTGCGTCTAATTAAGGTTATTTTTTATATTAAAATATTTATTAATAATTTTTATTTAAAAAAAAATTATTTTTAATATTATTATATTAAAATAATTTTAAAATACTAAAAATATATTAATTTAAAATTAATAAAAAATAAAATATTATAAATATTTTTATAACACGAAAATAAACATAATCAGGGTTTTCTTCCTCCTTGAAAATCAAAAGGGGTTTTCTTTTTGTTTTTATAATGCTTGTGCAAGTGGTGACGAAAGGAAGTTGCATATATCTAGGACGCGTGCAAATTCGGAACAGGCTAGATGATCTTCTATGATTCTGGGTTGTTGACCCATAATTAAAAACAAAAAAACATGGGCTGCTCCTAGCCCCCAGGGAAAAATTTAAGGTGGGAGAGACAGAGAGAGGTAGGGACGCCGCCGGCGCCATTTGAATGGTCTTTCCTTATTTTGAAGAGTTAATAATTTTGTTTTGTTTGGAACTTGAATAGTCGTACGAGAAGGAGGGTGATTTGATATTACCGATGGAGACATTTTGATTAAATGGTTATGCAGGAGACAAGATTTTTTTTTTTTTAATTAAAAAATTGATAAAATAATACAATGAAAAAAATATTTAAAAATATAGCACAACTTTACAAATTACAAGTGTCAACTATGACATGCGAGTCATAGATATTATTAGACATTCTTGTTTCTCATTTACAGTCTATGACTTCATTCAAAATTTATACCCAGAAACTCTATTTTTTATTTTCTCTTTTCTTTCTTGCTCACTCTCTTCCCCACGACCACCCATCCCTCCCCTCTCATCGCTATCAGCAACCTTCTGTTAACTCTCTCTCTTCCCATTGCGGAACACACCCATAACAGCACGAGATCACCTATCTCTTTCTAGCCCCTAATCATTGACTATCCTTCTCTCTCTCTTTCTCTCTCTTCACCGCGACTCATCCAATTTTCAGCCAAAACAATCATCACCGATCACCATCACCACCCATATTCTATATTTAGAGGTATATTGAACACTTTTCTTTTATCAATTTGATGTAATTTATGCTAATATGTGTTAATTTAATTTTATAAAATGTTAGGGTTTTGAATTAGAAATTAGGTTAATTAGATATAATTTGAGTTGATAATTATATTATTTTGTAAAATGATCAATGATTTTGGGTTGTTCTTAATTGTGAATGAACAAAATTATTTTAGAAGAGTCAGTGTTGATTTAGGTTAATTTATGGATTATATCGAATCACATATAAAATAATAATATTAGCGATGAAATACATGAATTTGATTGATAATTTTGTTATGGTAGCAAAATTTGATTTATTTAGGTGTTCGCCGATTAATTTGATAAATTTAGGTTTTAGCTAATTATATTACAGTCATGGTTTTGTTGATAAATTATGCACTTTGATTAATTCCAAGATATTAATAAATTATATTATCGTCATGGTATTAGAGTCTATTTTTCGTTTATATAAGTTTGCTTAGACTTTGAGTAAAATGACAACCACTAGTTTTAATGTTCAAAATGAAAGATCATCAACCTTCAGTCCACCTTTTTTTAATGGTAATGACTATGCCTATTAGAAAGCTATGATGATTATATATCTTCAATCTATTGATTATGATTTATGATAATTTATTGAAATTGGACCTCACAAGCCTACTAAGACTGACAATGATATAATGATTTCTAAACTAGAAGAGAGTATATCGATGGTGATAAAAAGTTATTTTTTATAGATGTTAAAGCTATAAACACTTTGTATTGTGCCTTAAGTATAAGTGAGTTTAATAGAATATCATCTTGTAAAAATGCTAGGGATATTTGGCATGCTTTAGAAGTAACTCATGAAGGTATTAATCAAGTTAAATAATCAAAAATTGATATGATTGTACATCAATAGGATTTATTTAAAATGCTTCCAAATGAATCCATAACTAGTATGTTTCCAAATAACAACTTATACTAATGCCGATATCATGAGCAAAATTCTTAAGTCCTTGCCAAAGACTTGAGAAGCTAAAGTGACGGCAATTCAAGAAGCCAAGGATCTCACAAAACTTCCATTTGACGAGATCGTTAGTTCCTTAATGACACATGAAATCACCATAGATGAATGAGAACGAGAACTAAATCTAAATAACATTTTGGCATTCAAAACTATACATTATGATGATGATAAAGAAATTAAGGATATTGACTAATCATAAGACAATCCCGAAACTTTCTAAGGAAGAAACAAAGAGACAAAAGATTCTCAAATTTTAAGAAAAATAAGAATAGAGAAGATTGAAATAAGGAACTTCTAAGATGTTTCAAATGCAACAAGAAAGTACACGTCAAATTAGATTGTCCACTTCTTCAAAACAAAAGGAAGAATCATCATCACAAGAGAGCAATGAAAGCTACATGGAGTGACAATTTGAATTATAGCTCTAGCGATGAAGAAGAGCAAGTGGCAAACATGTGCTTCATGGAAATTGAAAGCAAAAAAAAAGTACATTATTTAGATAATGAAACTAACCCCTCTTATGATGAACTAAATGATGCCTTTGAATTGTTATACGATGAATTTAAAAAGTTAGGATCTAAATATATTTCATTGAAAAAGATGCATGAAAATATGAAAAATAAAAATAATGGTTTGCTTGAAAAATATAATAAAGTAACACAAGTAAATGAATTATTATATGGTATTGCTAGTTGTTCATAATCTATAGAAGATTTGAAAATTGAAAATGATGATATTAGAAAACAAGTTAAAGACTTGAATTCAACTTTAGCCAAGTTTACTCAAGGTAGAGATAACTTGGATGTTCTATTAGGAGGACAAAACAAAAGCCTCAATAAAAATGGTTTAGGTTTCAATGGTGTAGAAAAACAAAAATTGAATGAGCATGTTAATTAATCTAGCATGTAGTTGTTTTTTTATATGTGATTTTTGTAATAGGATAGGTCATTTTATCATATATATGTAGATTAAAGAGAAATGGCATTCCTAACAACATGTTGTGGGTACCGAAAGGAACAATGCCTAGTAAACAAAGACCCGATATTAAAAGGGTACCAAAAAATGCTTTTTACAAAAATTCCATAAATGAAGCAAGGAAAATATTTTAAAAAATAAAGAACACAAGCCATGAACAAGAAATGCCTCAATTAAAAAATCAAAATTTGATACGCAACTTGCAAAGAAGGAACCAATAGTATAGGCAAGAAAATCCTTACTTTAAAAAACACCAAGTTTGAAGAAACTTGCATTGAAAGAATGACGGCAAAAAAAAATGCATACCTGACACACGGAGGTCAAAGGTACATGAAGCCAATGCCAAGATTTCAACCACAATATGGCTATCATCATTAACCACCAAGAGGATGGATAAGCTTTTCAACAATAAATGATGATGCCATTCAATCTACCACTAAAGGTTAGTGATCCAAACCGTAGCTCATTTATTTTAGTTTATCTAATATTGGCATGTTACACTAGAAGCATGATAGGAACACTCAAACTTGATTTATATGATTTCTTTGTTTATGCATATATGTGTTTAAAACTTGAGTAATATGAGAATCCATCAATTGTCAAAATTTAAGCTATTTGTTATGGATTTTTTGAGGTTTTGATCATCATTCATATGTAGAAATATGTTTAGAATCAAGTAAGATTGAATCGTGGAAGAACAAGTAAAAACATGAAAAATCATGATTTTAATCAATAGCTAAAATGGCGAGACCATTTTTTGAAATGGTCAAACCATTTCTCTAAATTGGCCCAGTCGATTATCAAAATAGTCAAACTATTTTGCATTGTATAACACCTACAACATTCATTTTTTCTTCCAAAACCCGACTCCTTGCAATTTTCATATCCTTTCTTTCTTTTCTATAAACCCTAAACCTTTAAAATCCATCCCCAAAATTTTTACACTTCAATTAAATATTAAATCCTAACTCAAAACACCTCACAATCAACCATATTTGGTTGATTTGTGTTCAAATTCTTACAATATCAAAAACCCCAACCTTGTGTCCTTTTAAAAACCTTGTAAAGAACAAGGTCAAAAGGTAAGATCCCTTTAAGGAGGAATGTTCAAAGGTTTGATGACAACCTTTTTGTCTTTAAAGAAATCAAAAGGAGATACAATGAAGATTTTAAATCTAGGCAAATAGCTCCACCAAGTTATCTGGATTGGTATGACTTTGGTAGAATGAATATAATGAATTATTTTAAGAACATTGGTTAGAAGGATGTAGTTAGCATAAATGCCATGATTTATGAGAATATTATTAAGATGTTTTATGTTAATGTAAGTGTTAAGGAAAGAGAGATGATATCTATTTGAGTAGCTTTGTTTATAGTGTCAAAATAAAATTGAACTCTAATGTTTTAGCTCAAATTTCGAAGAAGAAAGACTTTACTAGAACCCATATTAGCGTTGGGAAAAAAATTGGATGATGGTGAGAGTACCATTGCAATACCTCTATCTTGTGAAATATATTTATTGCATTTAATAGTTAGTTTAATTATTTTTCCCAAAGAAGGGCATAAGGATGAATTAAAATTCATGGATTTATGGATAATGGCTTGTATTGTGGATGGAAAGCCATTTGATCTAGTTTATTTATTTTTAAATACATGGGAAATGTCATTAAAGGAAAGAGAAGAAGCGCTTTAATGTATAGGGCTATCTTAACTAAGATTGTTATTGCCTTTAATATAAATGTTTTAGAATATGAGGATGATAAATATATTGGGAGAGATCATATCTACAATTCCATAAAATTAAGAAAATTAGGATTGATTTATATTGATAATGTGTGGATCTATGATGCAACACTCATCTTTCCAGCTATATACTAATAAAAGGATAACATAATCCTAATCATACTCAATTGGGGGTATTTAAAACACTCCACTCATTTTTAATAATTGTATTATGTAACGTGAACAAACATGTTAAAATCAAATAATATAGATATTATAGATAATAATGAGTCAAAAAACATTAAAAAAAAAATGTAAAAGGTTAAGTGGCGGGTCAAGATTAATGTATTAAGCATAAACTTTACAAATAAAACAACTCATTGTTTGTTACAGTTAAATTGATTCTTTCATTTAATGTATTAAGTATAAATTATTTGTTATAGCTCATAACATGTTTAATTTGAGCTAATTTAATAAGCCTTAATCTTAGTTCTAATTAAATCAAATTCATAAAAATTAATAATATAAATCCATCTATGTATATTTGTAACATCCATAAAAATAATTAGTTTAATATAATATATCATACTCACTCAGGTACATAAAAAATATAAATTATTCAAGTTCACAATTTATAACATATCAAAAGTTAAGTGATATATAATTAAATATTAAAATTATATAGGGGTAAACAAAAAAATCAAAACACCAATTAAACCGAAAAAACCGGAAAAAAAATAACCGGAAAAACTGAATTGTGAAAAAAACTGATTAAACCACTTAAAATTTTGAAAAAATCGACCGGTTCGGTTTCGGTTTTATAAGCCTGAAACCGAAAGAACTGAACCGAACAAAACTCAAACCGAAAAAAACCGAGCCAAACTAGAAAACCCGAGTCAAACCAGAAAAAACAGAGTCAAACCGGTTTGAATATATTTTTGTCCTAAAAAACCGAACTGAATCGTACCAAAACCAGTTGGTTTAAACCGGTTTCAATTTTTTTTCAAAAAAAATTGATTTAATTATTTTAAAAAACAACTAAACCAAATCGAAAATGATGATTATCTATGCACATCCTAATTCTCGACGAGTAAGTACAAGTGAAGTAATCTTATAAAACTTTCGTTGTTATACAATTCATAGGCAATTAAAGCTTAAAAAGCAAAAATCCTTACAATCACCATTTGCAAATCACCCATCAAACAACACCGAGAATTCACTCAATCTAAACAATAAATAGATAAAACAATTACCCTTGTTGCTGTTTTTTTTTTTCAATAATTAGCAACAACGCATAATTAGTAAGACTTTTAAATCCTCGATTATATAATCTGATTTTTTATTAATAATTAGAAGAAATAAATTCTCAATCTAAACAATAAACAATCACAAACAGTTACGCTTGTTTTCTCCTAATATATACTAATAACCAACTTGACTATTATTAATTTAACTTCCATTATATTAAATCTGAAAAAAAATTACTTAATCCTTGATTAAACCAGAAACAAACAACAAATAACAAAAATGATATTTATATATAATTAATGAATTTATGTATTACTTACATTACCCAAAAAAAAATGATTTTATTGAGTTGATGAATCTAGAAATTCTCATTTAATCATTAATTTATGCTGAGGTATGGTGGCCCTTTTCAGTTGTATTTACGGGTGTATTTGGATGGAAAATATGATGGTTTTTTTAAAAGATGCAATTATTTTAAAGCACACACTATATTTTTTTTAAAATAAAAATTACATATTTTTTTATTGAACAAAAACTACCTCACATCTCACCCAAAAACACAAGTATAACGGTGTTCATGTAAAAGGCTGATCCTTGGGCAATAAACCTAGAAAAAACAGAATACGTTATGGCTAAAGTCATGACAAGATAGCGTTAAAGACAATAGAATAATGGGAACTCCATCATCATGATGTGATAGGCAATTATTTTTCCATGAGTTAGTAAATTTCTGCCACATAAAGCTGCTGCTTCCGTGGGGATCATATAAAATAATTTTCTAGTTAGTAAGTTTACCAAAAAAAAAAAAGCTTGACAACGTTGTAAACTGTGTGGAGTGTTCACATCACAGTGCAGAGAAAGTGTTTGCTTTAACGATTTGATTTCGAGCTTGATCATCATTATAGCTACAAGCTGCTGTCAGCGTCACCGTGTCAGCCAATATATTGCAAAAGGTGGAGCTAGCTACAATCCCTTTAGTCTGGAGACATGCACGATGACTATGGTTAATTGGACTTGTATTTTCAAAAGTATGGGACGCACTTGAAATCTAAAGAAGGCATGTTAGAGTGCGAAAGAAGGCGTGCACATAAACAAAGAAAGAGTAGGAGGTAATTGCCACCTCTAGCTCAGGAAAAAAAAAACATATTCAAGGTTTATTTTACATTTTAGTTTAGTGGTTTATTGCAACATATGATTGGAATGTTATTGCATTTCGTTTCCTTTGTATATTCATATTTGAAGTGGATTCTCCTTGCATAAGTTTATAATTGTAGCCATAATTTTTCTTGTATTTTTTACATAACAACTCTGATTTTGTATATCATTTTTCGCGTTACATTAAAAAATTTTAGTGTAATTGTTTTGTATACAAATCCCGCTGAACTTTTATGAAGTCTCTTCTATACTGCGAGTTTTCAAGTTATCGATAAAATTATATTATATTTCCAATTTTATTTCACAACTCGATCTAATCATACTGCATCTCAATCCAACTCATCATCATCATCAACACAACACATCTTATTCAATAACATCATACAATTCAAATTCATAAAATAACAATGCATAATTGAATTTTTACAGAATATCATCATATAAACTATATTTTGCATAATAACATCATATAATATAATTCAAGTGAAGAACTCTATTTCAACTATAAACATGCATGGTTAAATAGGTACTTAGAATAATTACAAACATTATATTAAATTCATACATCTAAATTTACAGGTTAATGTTACATTTTATGTTTTAGGAGATAAGGCTCTTAATTTACAAATAATTATATGGCCAAAAGCAAAAGGTAATTAAACTAAAATCACTCATGATTTAACCCCGATGGACCTGAAAACAGAAATTAACTTGTACATATAAATATAAAAAGGTAGTAACAAACAATAACAATAACATGTGATAATTTTCATGGCATTTCTTTTTATACATACAATTAGACATAAACCTATTTTACAACATATATTTTCCATCTATTACCAATATCCATCAAATATCCTAACTCATTTGCTAAGAATAATTTCATCTTGGAAATCTCAACACACCTCAATGATTTCGAACACCATCTTTTTATGAATTATTTCTCATTTGATACCAAGATATTCATCTCTTGGTATCATTAACTTATCTCACTCTTTGATAATAATTAATCAATTGTTGATACTAATGAATCTCATTAGTATCATTAGTCTCTCAATATCGGTTAGACTAATCAATTACATTTAAGTGTTAATATCTATACAACTGATTGATATCATTAATTATTCCTACCCCGAAATAGTTAATCAATTCTTACCCACATCTGGTTTACCATTAAAGTTGCCGATGTCAAGAACCCTTGACATTATTAACCTCCTTACTCAGAGTAGTTAATCACACCAGAAATAATTGTCGATACCAATGTGATTCATTAATATCATCAATTATTCCTCACACGAATTGGTTAATCAACTTATATTTTTCTGTTAACCATGAGTAACTATGCCAATGATAATAATCTTTACTAACATCATTAGTCATCCAATTACCTAAAATCGACTAATCAATCTAAGAAATGTAGGCACCAATGGAACCCCTATTGATACCATTAGCTATCCAAACTCGGATACCTAATCAATGTCATCTCATCCATTCATATCGATCCCTTTTCATTTTTCTTATTAACATCATATACATTGTAATCATGATTGTCAAGTATCATTCACACGTAACATTAGTTATTGACACTACGATCCCTAAGCATCATTCACATAACCTTAGTCACCTTCATCACAGTGCCAAGTATCAACTCATAACCTTTGTCACCCTTGCACAGTGCCAAGTATAAACTCATAACTTTGGTCACCCTCGTGATGGGACTAAGTATCATCGTAACATATCCTTCGCCACCGATACTATAGTGACCAATTATTCATCATTTCTCCTCCCATCTTCAAGTCACTATGTATACCCAATTCACACCAAGGTATGTAAGATAATCACATATATTCTAAAGTTATCATGGGTAATTCGATACTTATCAATGTATGTAAGGTACTTATATCCATTTCAATAAAAACATAATTAATTTGATACATAATAATGCACGCAAGGTACTTTTGTTCAAATAAAAATTATCATAATTAATTGGATTCATATCAATGCACGCAAGGTACTCTTCTTTATTCCAATAATATCATCACAAGTTTGATACATATCAATGTACGCAAGGCACTCATATCCATTCCAATTGTATCATAACTATTTGATACACATCAATGTACGCAAGGTATTCATATTCATTCCAATATTTATCAAAGCAATAAAGCAATAAATTATAAAATTTATCATTACGTTTACACAAATTGAAAAGAAAAGATGTGATGCACCTACCTATTTCCTCAACCGATCGAGTCCCTTCAACTACCAACGACCCTACTCCAAGCATCTTTTTTGTTTGAGAATCAAGAGATACAATCAATACCCTTTTGTAAGTTTATCACAATGTGTATTCTCATATTATTGCAATCTCATTCACATGAATTCATCACCATATTTTAATTTCATTTTCCAATTATTTTCCTTCAACCACCTCATTACACTTCCTAGATTAGTTTTCATTCAAAAGTATTATTTACCATTTTATTTATAAGTAATGTTATAGAATTTGGTTTTAAGTGTGGATTGATTTCTTGGAAATGCAAGACACGGTTCTACAACTATATTGAATGATACAAAGCCCAGTTCTGCACTTAACACCCCTGAAATTATTCGTTATAGTACTCAACACAATCTGTCTAGTACGAGACAGTTCGACCTTTTTCCATTTTCAGTCCATATTTGGAGTTCTATAACTCCAAATTAAGCGAGGTCAGTTTTGCTCGAAGGATAACATTCATACCTACAACATTTGTGCATAAACCAATCTTAAATTTTATCATTTAAGTTCCCTAACCTCAGTTGGAAATTGGGTGATTGAACTCTTCGGTCCCAATACATGGATTAGAAGATCAATATCTCATTTTTCCTACTATCATCTTGTTTTTACATTAATATCCTAAGGTTTATATATATCATCATCACTTATTCATGTTTCTACTATCAATTTAGCCTATCCAACTTCTATAGAATCCATATTTATCACAAGGTCCTTTTTATAGGTGGTTTGCCCCCACTTCTCACTCCTACTCCTATAATTTAGTCCTCACTTTTTCATTAGGTCCTTTATTTAACACTAACACATATACATAATGTCTACCATCTCATCTTCCTTACCAATAATCTGGTCAAACATTCCTAAGGTAAGACACCAAGGATTTTCTTCAATTTAAATCATAATTAGCATGCTTTTTATGGTTAAACACAAATCAAACCACCACACTTTCCATTTATTTCATTCCTACTAACTTAATTTAAAAACACTCTTCAACAAGGTTAAAGTTTCTCCTAACTCAATCAGAACTAATCAAATCCAAATGGTGAAGTTAACCATCGTTATGCCATACAACACATACCCAAAAAGTAGAGCATGGTAATGGATAGATCTACCCAGATCGAAATAAAATCAAATTGACAATATATTGTTCACCAATGAATAACTTTTTGTCGGAATCTCTAATCCCAATCTCCACTATTTAAAATAAAGAGCTAATCAATATGACCAACATATCCTAAATTACGCAGGATCCAATGCTGGATGGAGGAGCACTCATCATTAAGGATATACAAAAGAAGATCATAGAGTTTAACTCATAGGTTAAAAGAAATGGACTTGTAAGACCAAAACCAGAAGAGTGATTATAGGTCCCTGTCTAGTACTAAAAACCAAAGGTATGATAAGAGGAGACAACCTCTTGAGCAAGAAGAGGTCAAATTTATGGATTTTAGTTTTCATGTTAAATTATAGAAGTTCACTTAGACTTTATAAGTATAGAAGTTCATAAATCAATTGAATGAAGTTGAAAGATTTTTTTAGTACAATGAGGTTTCTGAGTAAACACAAGTTAACTTAATCACAATCAGACTGAAGTTCTAGGTATCTATCTGGTAAGAACAGTTGAAAAGGACGCAAGAGTAGTAAGGAAAGTTAAAAATAAGTGATTGGAAAAGATTAAAAAAAAATAAGGGAGCATTTTTTTTTCTTTTAGCTATTTCAAACCCTATACTAGAGGCTTCACATATTAAAACAGTTAGGTGAGTCTGTTAATGATTACACTGATGATTTCTACTAATTAATAGCTTAGAATGATTTGGTAAAAATTAAGGAACATTTTGTAGCGAGGTATCTGGGTGGTGTATGGTAGTCCATACAGGAGGTATTATGTCTCTAGTCTCTATAGATGGTTTTTAAAGCATATCAAAGGGCCTTGACCGTAGAAAAGCATCATACTATTAGGGTTATTAGTAGAAATTTTAGGGCATATCAAAAAAAAATTAAAAAAAAAAGTATAATAATCAAAATACTACCACCACAAAACCTAGACTAGCCCAACGGAATCAACAAATGATGGGTCGGGGTTCTAGTTTTAGAATTTTTTGATTGAGATGTAGTGAATCAAGGCATCGAGCTCTAGCGAGTGCAACAACGCATAAAGTCATCTAGGAAAAAGTTTGTTGATAGAGGGGCATATGGATATGATTGATCCTAAGCATGTTGATGACTCGAGCATTAGGAGATTTTACATGGAGATGGTGGTACTACCCTTGTTATTAGAAAGAGTTTGTTAATTCCCAATGGGTGATTCAAAAGAGGATTTGATTATGTACTAGTATTTTCAATTCAATGTGCACCGTTAAAGACAAACTTTGTAGTTTGATTATAGACATGTCAATTGCAAGAATGTATTATTTTTAGAGGCAATAAAGAAGCAATAACTCAAAAATAAAAACCATCATAATCCCTATAAACTGATATGGTTGAATAGAGACATTAAGGTAATTATTGATAAATGCTACCTTATTTTTATTTTCCATAGGATAAAAATATTTTGATAATGTTTGGTATGATGTGGTGTCTATGGATGTAAGCCACGTTTTTTTTGGAAGGCCATGGCAGTTTGATAGAAGTGTGGTGTATGATGGTAGGAACAAAAATTATATACCCTGAGTATTAAAGAAAAATGCATAATGCTAGCACTTATGAAAAAATAAAGGTGAAGATGAAGACTAAAAAGGGAAAGAGTTTTTTGTCTTTATAACAATTTATAAAGGAGATGAGAGGTGAACAAGTGGTGTACGCCCTAGTTCCCAGTAGTAGAACGGTTATGGAACAGGGTGATATTGATGATAATCCTGAAGAAGTACATAATGTGCTAAAAGCATTTACTTTGATGCTATAAGAGTTATCTCAAGCATTGTCTCTCATACAAGATATTCAGCACCAGATTTAACTCTATCTTATAGACTTAGCCCTTAGAAAATCAAAAAATTATAGAGGTAGGTTATGGAATTGTTAGATAAAGTGTACATTTGAGAAAGTATAAGCCCGTGTAGAGTCCCTGCTCTTCTAATCCCTAAAAAGTAAGGTTTGTAGCATGTATGTGTGAATAGTCGAGCCATTAAATGGATCACACTAAAGTACAAGTTTTGATATCATGTGTAGATTATATATTGGACCAGTTAGCAAGTTCAAAGGTGTTTTCCAATATTGATCTCAAGATTAGTTACCATCATATCATAATCAAGTCGAATGATGAACAAAAGATAATATTTAAAATGTAATATCGATTATAAAAGTGTAGATTATATATTGGATTAGTTAGCAAGTTCAAGGGTGTTTTCCAATATTGATCTCAAGATTAGTTACCATCATATCAGAATCAAGTCAAAGGATGAACAAAAGACAGTATTTAAAATGTAACATCAATTATAGAAGTGGATGGCAATATTGTTTGGTATGTCCAATGCTCTTAGTACTTTCATGAGGTTTATACATAGGTATTGAGACCATTTATACACAAATTTATTATAGTTTATTTCGATGATATTCTACTTTATAATCCTACTCTAGAATCTTATTTGTAGAATTTATAGGTTATGTTTGAAACTTTAATGAAAAAGTTTTTATATATGAACTACAAGTGTAAGTTTTTCACTAGTAGTGTCACTTTGATGGGATTTTATTATATCTGATGTGTTTAGGCTTATTAGTCCAAAGATTTTATAATTATAGAGTGGCCAACTCGAAGAAGCATTCATGATGTCTAGAGCTTTCATGGACTTACATTCTTTTATAAAAGGTTTGTCCAAAACTTCATTTCTCTCATTGCTCCCATTACAAAGTGTTTAAAAGGTTGTACATGTTAATTGACAAATAAAGCCAAATCCAACTTTCAGCAAGTGAAGTGGAATATGATTAAAGCTTTTATTTTGACTTCTAGACTTTTAAAAACTGTTTAAGGTAAACTTTAATGCGTTCAAGATATGCATTAAGAGAGTTCTTAGCTAGGATTGATGGCCAATTACCTTTTTCAGAAATAAGTTATCAATAACTAAAAAAAATCTCACCACATGTGATCTAGAGTTTTATGATATAGTTTAGAGTTTCAAATATCAACGACATTACCTAGTGCAAAAAGAGGTTGTCCTAATCACAAATCATGAAGCTCTAAAATACATAAATACACATCAAAAGTTAAGTCATCAACATATAAAATAGGATTTGTTCTGCAAGAGTTTATTTTGCTAAGGCACCAGTTGGGCAACTTAAACAATGTGGTTGATGCTCTTAATAGGCATGTTGCTTTACTCGATACTATACATACCTAATTGACAAGCTTTGATGCTTTTAAAAAGCTGTATTCGCGTAATTCATCATTCGGGAAAATTTTTATTGAGTTGACAAATGAAGGTAAGCGAGACAACTTTATACTTGTGAATAGTTATCTATTTCATAGTTTGCAACTATATATCCCAGATTACTCTTTATGGGAACATATCATCTGATTAGTACTTAAAAGTGCATTTTTATCAAGGTTTTATATCATTATTTTGCACTTGAAGTACCAATAACTCTTAACTAAAGCATGTTTTATAATAACAAGTCTAATACTATAAGATACCTTTAATTTATGGTAAATGTTCATCTTAAATGCAACCCTATCACATAAAACAAAGGATTGATTGATGAGTTAACTACTGAAATTAAGAAGACAAAGAGAGGTGAAGCTTAGAAAATAGATGTTGGTTCAGTCTAAACTGGAACACTATTCAGTTATTGGGTCATATCTGAAGTTGTAGATCTTGGATTTCAATTTTGTTTATATGGCTAGAAAACTAAGACATAGAACTAAAACATTCATAGGAGTGCAAGACACAATTCTGCTGTTTAGAAGTCCAAATCTTAGCAACAACGAAGAAGTCAAAATTTATCCTGCAGCCCAGACACTGTTCAGTATTCATCCCATATCTCAAGTTCTAGAAGTCCAAATGCACTGATTCTTTTTTTGTTTGAAAGCTGAGATAATTTCCTAGAACTTTCATGGGAAAATCTATTCAAATTCTAACATTAGCAATGACGTTTTGTTCAGACAAGAAGATAAGCATTGTCACCAAGTCAAGATATGGCCACCCACTCAACAATTAGTCATCAAATCAATAGTTTCAAATTTTGGCCTATAAAAGGAGGCATTTTCCATGCATTTAGGCCTCTTGGTGTTTAGATCAAGATCATGCTCTTGCTCTCTCTTTATATTTTTGTAATGCTTAAGTTTTGTTTATATTAATCTCTTATTTATGCTTTTTATTTCCTTTCCTTTACTTAGTTAACTTATATCTTATGTACGTTCTTATCTTGTTTATTTATGTTTCTCTCTTTCATTATGTTTAGCTAAGTTTATTATGTCAAGGTGAAAAGGTTACACTAATGGTGTAAGAATAAGTATAGTATAAACTCAACATGGACTTTAATGTTTGATACTAACATGTTTTGTATTTGTTATCTTGTTCACTTTTAATACTTTGGTTGTTAAATGGTTAATCTAGATTTATGTTGTATAACCCTTGATACAATAAATACTTGGCACTTTTATAGCCCATCCGTATGGTATAATCGACACTTGTGCTATGAAAGAAACTTGATTTGTTGTTAACATAAGTTATAATCATGAATACTTGACGACATTTACAAGTATTAGCATTATTCGAATAAGATAACTAATGTAATCATGTTAATAATTTATAATCCGATTGGAACCTTTTTTGTATGTGGTTTCCAGTCAAGTAATAAAAAGGAGTTTATATTATATTTGTTTGAAATACCATTAGTGGATCCTTTAAACTTGATAATTATTTTATCCTTGTTTAATCCTTACAGCAATATCACATCTTAAAGCTCTCTTCAACTCCTTTTCTGTTATTATCTATTTCTTTATTTATAGTTTATATAGTTAACCTCCCTATGGTTCGACCCTGGTCTTGCTGGGTTATTTATTACTTCGACACTGCTGCACTTGGGAGAAGACATTAACTCTTTGGTAGTGTCATCATTCGTGAATTACATTGTAAGGGACACTTTAGGCAAGACAAGACCTTGGCCCTAGTGTTAGCAAATTATATTTGGCTTTAGCTATCAAGTCAAATATCTAGTTATGTGAGGAGATGTGTTGTTTGTTAGAGGTCCAAGGGAGCGTTATCAAATTCTGGGTTGTATACTCCATTGCTAGTTTTTTAATATAGATTTTATGTTAGGCTTACCTTATACCCAACAAGACATGGATTTTATTTTTGTTATTGTGGACAGATTTTCAAAAATAGCCTATTTCATAACCTATCGAAAGACCATAAACACATCCCAGATAACTCATATTTAATTCAATGAGGTTATACATTTACATGGCATTCCCAAAATAGTGGAATATAGCCTTATCCCAAATAAAGTTTGCTTATAACAGATCTTAAAATTTGACTACCTCATAGAGTTCATTCAAGATCGTCTATAGACAGAACCCTTTTTTAGAGTGTTAGAGTTGATGCTTGTTCCTTATATCAAATGATTAAGCATCTAATTTAATGGTATGGTAGATTATTTACATGGTATTTATGAGCAAGTCAAAACGATAATCACTGTCAACAATGCCAAGTATAAAAGCCCTAGTTGATACTTATCATATGAAAGTGGTGTTTGAGGTTGGTGATGTGGTGTGAGTAGTCCTTACTCATGACATGTTGTAAATGGGTGTGTAAAACAAGTTGAAGGAAAGAAAGATAAGCCTTTATGAGGTATTGTAAAATATAAATGACAATGCTTACAAACTTCTCCTTCCTGGCCATTTAAAGACTTTTGATGTCTTTAATATTAGGCACTTAACACCCTATTTGGAGTGAAAACAGAACTTGAGAACAAGTTCTCTCTAACTTGAGAAGAATAATGCAGATAAGCTTGTAGGAAATAAAAGTTTTAAGCATTTAGGTGAGAATTTGACACAAGTACATAGGAATCTGATCCAAACACACAATATGGATATCCTTTCAAATACTTTAATGAACCAGTGGCACAGGTCTATGTATAAAAGAAGATTGGGACATGCCAGACTAAGTTATCAATTTAAAACAAAGATATCAAGAGATCCAACCTTTGGATCGGACTTTTTTCAAGTGATTCTACAAACAGTTTTCTTATGGGTGGTCATTGCATCGCTTATCAAGTTTTAGGATCTCTTGAAATTAGGATCTAGACTTGAATGGTGTTGTTTAGACCTTTTTATTATTATTATTTTTCCTAAGCTTCTTCAAATTTATTATTTAATTGGGATTTTTGTTTTAATCTTCTTGGTACTTTTGGATTTCTAGTTGTTTTCAAGAAGATGTAGGGTTTTTTAGTCTATTTATAAATCTTGTAAAAAGAGACTTTAATAGTTATTTTCAGAGAAATAAATTATAAATTTAGATTTCACATTTATAACTTTTTTTACTCATTAAGATATTGTGTTTTCTTTGTTGTTTCTATCTTTTTAGCTTACGTCTACGGTATTTTTGCATTGCTTTTCTCCACGTCTAAGGGACGGCTCCTTGCATAAAATTTAACTACATACTTGATTAAACTCAGGATCTGGTCCACTAATTGAGGAATATATGCACTTAAAGTCTTGACATCGTAGACTGCAGTTGAATGACTCGCTCAACCATAGTTGACCATAGTTGCTTGTGACATCATTTTCATCCTTAATCTGGAAAATAGCTACAAGTTCTTTCTAAAACTTAGACAAGGGTTGGCCATCTTGTTATTGTCGTTTCAGTTCAAATATGCAAGTTTCATCATGGCCATCATAGAAGGTTTTCGACATATTATCTCCTATATGTCCTTGACAGAAGGAAGGAAAATGATCATCACTATATCAATGAAGGGGTCATGGAGTCAACGAGCCACCTCTAGACCCTGTTATTCTCAGCAATCCATATGTCAAAAGTGGCATCTTTCAAGGCTGGTTTTGTCGTAGCTCCAGTGAGATATCCGAGTTTGTTGCTGGTGCCAATACGCATCTCCATTGGTAAGGATCATAAGGGATAATTGGTCTCATCTAGTGTTGTTCCAGTGGGGATGGAACATTGTCCAATTGAACTTGCTAAAAAATCACTGGAGATTGTGATCTTTGAATGATGGATGATGAGTCGATATCCCCCAATGAATCTGACAAAGATTTCGAGAAAACAGGTGTGTGTTAGAAGAGTACTGTATTTTCATTGTTGTACCCTGCAAAACCTACTTTCAGGATCACAAAAAAAATTATGATTGTTAAGGATATCAAATCCTTCTGTGGTTGTGGTGCCGGCGGCGGCGGGTACCTAAAGAACTAAGGTTGCAATGACTTCTCTGATGCCATGTTGAGATTCTAAACTTTTTATCATATATTTCTCTCTTCGCACAGTTGGTATATATGCTAGTTTTACAACACTAATAATAGGTAGTTGTATATTACTAACATGATTCTAGGTCAAATTACAGTGACGTGCTAGAATCTATGAAGGAAACAAATCATGCATTTACAGCAACACAGCTCACGGCGACGAGTACTGCAAAACAGACTGTGGAAATTACTGCATTTGAGTATTTCATTAAACACTATGGCATACAACTCAGTTATTCTGTATACCTGCCCTGCCTTGATGTTGGCAAACCAAAACGTACAAACTATCTGCCACTCGAACCTATGAATTTCTTTATTTCTCAAAAATTGTTCATAATTTGCTCCCTCTAAACCTATCTCGCTCTTCCAAAGCATTTTGGTTGAAAAATCACGACAAGAGCCTCGAGAAAGAATAAAAATTATGACTAAGTGTCTCGTACCACATGTATGCTTCTTTTCTTTTTCCTTGACTTGTCTAAGTCTTCATGTAATCATTCAAGCTGTGAGAAGCTACCATTATGATGAGGATACTGTGCTTCTTCATGTGGCATTGCTATAAAAAAACAACTGCTATAGGTTGGTGGTCGCATCCTTTAAACCCCAAAGGTCACCCACCATGTTTTTGCATCACTATCTCTCTGTTTTTTTTTTCTTTGGGGTGGTGGTGGGAGGACAAGGAATTGAGGTTAAAGAAATTGTTGTTAAAGAATAATAAAATTCATATCTTACAATTTTATTTAGCAACTTAAACTTTGGAATTAAGATGGTTTTTTGATATAATATCAAAATCTTTTTAACTAAGCAATTACAAATTCGAATCTCATCAACCTTGTTTTTTATTCTAATTAAAATTAAATAATTATACAAGATAATTTCATTTAAGATAATATATTAAAAAATAATATAAATTATATACTAAAATTTCATCTAACAACTGCAAAGATTGTATAAGGTGTTGTTATGATATCTAGGTACATTGTTTTGGTGCTTTTACTTTTCTTTTTCTTTTTTTTTTTTCTTTTTTTGGGTGGGGTGTATTAAATCAAAATCCATGCAAGGTTGGCGTGCAACCATGGAAGATGCAGTGAGTAGTTAACCCAGAATTTGATCTATGCGAATATTCCAAGTTTTTCAGTCTTGTTACCAACAACCTTGATGCCCATTAATTAGTCCGGAATATGAATGTGTTAATGAATTTAAGTGTAGATTTCTTGAAAGATTTTGTTATGACAGTACTAATGATAAATTTGGTTAAGCAGAAACTTTCCCAAGTACTGGGACTCCTCCATTAACTCTTTGTTTTCTTCGCATGGTTTCCACAAACAGTTGATCATTGCTCAAAAACTTGTTAAGCATGAACATATCACTTAATTTATAATTTGTCTGTCTTGTCCGTTTCTATTCTGAAATATTGTTGTTGACGTCTCCATTGATCACATGTTAGCGAATTTCAGAGCATGTGCTATTGCATTTGTTTTATACTTTATTTTTTACATAAATGACATGCTGTTTGTTATATGATTATTTTATTTGTGTTCCTAGCATGCTGCAATAACTGATTTGGACGCTACCACTTCATTCCTTGGTGTTTATGATGGACATGGAGGTAAGGCTTGCAAGTTTCATGTATATTTGAATATGCTACATATCACAAGTCCCATTTTGTTGTTTTCGGATTGACTTCTGGCTATGTCCTCAGATGAACTAAGTCATAAATAGTAATCCCACCATCTTCAATTCCAATTTCATGTGAATATACGATTAGTCTCTGACCATTTTAAAAGCTTACTATTATCTTGCCAATCCAGATATGAACACTATATGCGTTTTCTACTTTCTGCTATAACAAATTGCTCTCCTAATAGGCCTTGTTTATCTTTCTTCTTTTTTTTCTTTTTGATAACTCAGGGTGTCCGGGTCAACTTGCGCGCACCACAACTAATTCTCATGGCCCACTGAACATCTTGCAAGCCCAGTAAGTATGTAAAACATCGCGGGGATAACAGACATGTACAATAAGATTCTAACTCATATACAGTGTCCCTTCCACCGCTGGATCAGAACCTCAGTTGCTAATAGACATTGTTTATCATTCTCTCCTAATCTTGGCTGGTCATGCCGTTATGGTCCTGTGCGCATCTTCAATACCACCTTGATTTTCTCTTATTGCTGGGTTATGCATTGCAAAAATCTGACAGGAAACCTCAATAATGCAGGAAAACAAGCTCTCTGCAGTGTCTGAGAGAGTGTTTGATAGGTGGTTTGGCGCCATCAACAGCAGGTGGCGAGGGATGTGACAATATGACCATGATCGTGGTACAGTTTAAGAAACTAATTTTCTAACTCAAAATATCTTGAAATTGATTAAAAAACACAAAATCAAAATGAAAAAATCTTGATCTCTTCTTTAGACGATATGCAAGCCCAGTGACACTTTAACAACAAATTTAGCGATTTTTAACAATGGAATCGGACAAGCCAACTTCTTGCTCTTTTCTTTGTTATTAAACTATGATTCTCTTTTCTCCCTTAAATTTAAAATGTGAATAAAATAAATTTTTAAACTAAATCACACAATTTTCAAAGTTATAAAAAAAATGACAAAATCTCAAGGCTAAATTTAAAATAATAATAATAATAATAAACCGTTCTTCTACTGAGGTGGTGCCGACAGTTTTGCTTAGCTTTCCCACAATGTAGATACGTGGCAGATGGGGAGGTGACTTCACTTAAGACAACCCGTACAGGTTATTCTGGTACTACACAGATGCAACAAGCAATCTTCCAATCTTCTGCAGATAGTTACAGATTTATCTCAGAGGTTAGATAGGTAGTAATACTGGTCAGTTCAACGCCTCGATGAGTTGACATTTTGCAGTTTGATCTCCCCCTGAGTTTCCTGACTGGTACGGAATGACCATTTTTGAAGAATCGTTCTTTCAAATTTCTTGCTCTCCACCTCATTTCGTATGCGTCATCGTTTTCAATCTATATTTACCGCCGGTTCTTTGCTTATGAATTTGAATGGTTCCTGAGCGGTTCAAGGCAGCCACAGTTGTTTCGTGGGCGGCTTGTGCCTATAGTTCCACGTTCGGTTAATGGTTGAACCACCGTGACCAGGGCCTTGTGTGGTTCAGTTGGTCCTCACAAGAGAGCTCGGTGAGAGTCTGAAAATCCGTTTGGCTAAGCATTTACAGCATCTTTTATTATTTAACAGCTCCGACATATCGTTTAGTTATAAAATTAGCCATAATTTTGATGTGTGGATCCTACTATTATTTGTATTGAAAACTCTATTTTGTTGAGGCAGAAATTACATGCAGCTCATTGCGTTCCTGTAACACAGCCTCTTTCCCACATAGTAAAGAGTGAATTAATTTATTATTTATTATTCTGGTTAGATCGGATCCGGTCCAAAACTAAATACATTAAACTAGGTTAGATCCAATAAAAAAAATTCAATTTTTATTTTTATTTTTAATTGTGTTTTATTCGAAAAACTAGTATTTAACATTATTCAATGACACTACATAAATTAGATAGATATCGCTTGATGATGTAGCATTTGCATTAAAAACCATCAATATTAATTATTTTATAACCTCAATTTGAAAAATATTATTAACCAAATACATTAAATTATTTTTTATTTAACCTCAATTTTAACTATAATTTTAACCAAATATATATAAATACTAAATCACCCATAACTAAAAATATTTTTTATAAAATTAATTTTTAAAAAACTACAATCACAAAACTAACATATTATTGAATGGGAATATCTCCATTCTCAAGTGTCATGATCTGAATGGCGTGGCGATGGTTTAAGCTCAAATCTCCGGACTCTGTCCATAAGATTGGATTCACGTTTTTAGAGCCCATTTCTGGCCTTGCAAGCGGCCTGGTGAATGAACATCCAGTTAATTTGGATTTGACCCTTAGAATTACGTGCAGAAGAATATTAGCTTCGATTGGATATGAAAATAGGTTCTCCGACAGAATTGCGATGTGCGAGATGCGAGATGTGTTTAAAAATGGGGTAGTTGTTATGGTTTAAAGTATTTTTTATTTAAAAAATATTAAAATAATTTTTTATTTATTTTTTAAAAATTACTTTAACATTAGTATATTAAAATAATCTAAAAATAATAAATTTATTTAAAAAATAAATTTTAAAAAAACATTCTCAAGCACATCCTACAGCATCATCCTTGCGCTTTTGTGCCGACAGTGAAATCAAGTCTTGTTGTCGATCAGAAGTGAGCCGGAAAAAAACACTCATCATTCTGAAATAAATGGATCTAATCTGTATCCCTCGAAGAAAAGAAAAAAAAACAAACAGAAGGGACACAAATATTAAAGTTTGCGTCATTGGGAGTGTTTTTCATAATTTTCTAAAACATTTCTATTAATATATTCAATAAATTGATAGATGGTGCTTCGAGTAAAAACATTCCCTTAAAAATCAAGCTAATTTCGAGATCTGATATTATCATGAATGTGAATAAATAAATAAAAACAATTCTAATTAAAAGGGTGTTGATTTTGCATAGAAAAATATTTTTTTGATTTCTGTTTAATTTCACAATCAACCTTCTAACTTATTAAAAATATTTTTAGCTTATAAATTTTTTTAAAATATTTCTTATTTCATAATACAATTATAATATTATTTAATAATTTCAACCACTGCCATAATTATTGTTGACATCGCCATCCTCCACCACCACTTCATTATCATCCTACTATCACAATGTTTTTGACTTCATTACTTAACAGACAACATAAAACATTTTAATATATATATATATATGAAAAATCTGTTGTGGAGGGGCCGGGATTTATCTAATTTTTTATTGTCTTGGTATTTAAAAAAAAATTATTATCTTAAAATTATTTTAAAAATTAAAATATATTTTTATCAGTTATTAAGATTATATTTAAATACATGAAATTAATTAATTTAAATCGAGTTAGTTCTTATATAATTTAATTAAACATTTAAATTAGATAAATAATGAGTTAAGAAATTCCAAGATTGATTCATTCAATTATATTTAATAAAACTACTTTTAATATTATTTTTTTACATTTTAAAAAAATAATTATAGTTATTAGCTAGAAGACAATCAATCTTTTAAAGTACGAAATTTCCTCAATGAAACTTCTTTTTTTTTTCCAGGCGTCACTTAAAAAAAAAAAAAACTTATCCACAATTAAAGTACGAATAACTTAGTTAGAACCAACCTATCAATCATTTTATAAACCATGATACGCAAACTTTTATCACAAGGATCAAATCAATCTCTTAAGGAAAATTATATTTTAGTTCTTTTTAAATTGAGAAAAAAAAATACATTTCTTTCATTCTGTAAAATCCCAAAATGTCCCTGACTTTGAATATTTTATAAATTTAACCACGTGTTCTCTTCTCTGAATTTTTAATATGTACATTTATTTTTCCTTACAAACTTCTCAATTCTCGTATTCTATGAATTTAGGAAGGCAAATTGCGATTAATAAAATATTTAAAAGTTGACAAAATTACGGTGTTAGTTGGCTTTTGTTTGTTAATTAAAATTAATATTCGGGGTCTGTTTAGAAATATAGTTGTAATTATTTTTTAAAGTATTTTTTCATGTTTAAATATATTAAAATAATTGTTTTTTAACTATTTTTAAGATCATCACATCAAAAACGATACAAAACATATAAAAAATTAATTTTTTTAAAGACACAAGTTAATAGCATTTTCAAATAGACTCTAAAATAAGTCACAAACACAGCTCATGGTTTGCAGCATAGTCCAAATTCTGCTATAGAACCATAGTTTTCACTCAAATTTAAAACGAACCTTTTTTTAATAATTAAAAAAAAAAAAAAAAAAAACATAAACCATGGGGTAAGAGTAAACACAAGAGAATAGCTTTCTAGCTAGCTACGCCGTTGTATTCGTTTGGGTGCAGTCTAAACTGCCCAAAGGAAACGTTTCATGGTCAAATGGTCTTGACAAATGGAATTTAAATCTTGAAATCAATATCATTATAGTTTATTTTTAAAATACAATGAATTAATACGGGAAGTATATCATTAAAATTATTTGAAAAAAATATATCGGTTGATTGAAAAAAAAAATATATATATATATATATATATACACATATAATATATATATAGATATATAAAAAAAAAACTCCTACTATTAGAAAAAAAAAATGCAATTTAAGCAATACTATGCTTATTTGGCCACAGATATTTGCTTATTATGGCACCGTTTGGCATTGCGGTTGAACTTGTTTTTTAAAAAATTTCAATTTTTTTTTTTACTTAAATTGAGTGCGGTTTGTACTTTTTGGATCGTTTTGATGTGCTGATATCAAAAATAATTTTTAAAAAATGAAAAAATATTATTGACATGCTTTTCGGCACGAAAAACTATTTGAAAAGCAACCGCTACCATACTACCAAACACCTTCTATTTATACGCGTTAAGACGTGGACTAGTAAAACCATAGAGTGAACGAAACAACGACTAGTCGTTATGGTCATACATCTCAAGACTGATGGCAGCACTTGGAAGAAGAAGAAGTCGTCTTGTGGAAAATTTGGACCAAATCGAGAGAATTGATTGGTCAGGTCAAAAAGTGTCAGCATCTGTCATCAGCTAGGCAACGGAAGAAAAGTAGATAAAAAAATCCCATAAATCTTTTTTAGTTTTTTTAGTTCCTAGCATAATAAAAAAAAATTAAAGTAATATAATGAACAAAATATTTGAAGATAAAGCACAGTTTTATAAATTACAGTTGTTATCTTTAACACTTGAGTCAAAGTTGCTATATGCGAACTTATTTTACAATTATTATTTGTGATATGCGAGTTGCATATAATATTTACAATTTTATTTAAAATTAATACTTAAAACCTCTATTTTTCCATTTCTTCTTTTATTTCCCCTTTCTCTTTTCTTTCTCCCTGTAGCCACTCGCCCCTCCCTTTTCCCTGTTATCAACGACTTCTCTCCCCACAATAAAATACACCCAAAACACCATGAAATCACCCATTTTTCTCTAGCCTGAGATTGTCGTCCTCCCTCTCTCCATTGTGGGCCAACTAATTCTCAACCAAAACAGCCACCATTGATTATCATTACTATCCATATTCTATATTTAGAGATATATTAAATATTTTTTATTTATTAATTTAATGTGATTATACTAATGCACGATAATTCAATTTCATACAATATTATGGTTTTAAATTAGGGGTTTGTTTGTGAAAAATTTAAGAGTTTATATAGTTAGGTTAATTCGATATAATTTGAGTTGATAACTAGATTAATTTATAAAATAATTAATGAATTTGAATTATTATTAATTGTAAATTAATTAAATTATTTTATTAAAGTTAGTGTAGATTTAAGTTAAATAATGAAAATATCAAATTAGGTTATTTATAATTATAGCTAGAGGTTTGCTTGCATATCTACCGGCAATTTTATAAATCATATATATAAAAAAATAAATTATATAATATTTATTATTTTTTCAGGTATAATTATTTTAAATTTTTTTATTGCTGGGACTAATAGTATTTTAAATATTTTTTATATGTGTTCTTTTAAAAATAAAAACTAATCTTTCTAACAAAAAAAACAAAGCGTAGGACTGTGGCTCGTGACAGCTATATTTTCTTACTTATTCACACAACGCTTTCTATTAACGCAATCGTATTTACTTTTGGTGGCTCAGTACGACTACTCTCTAGTCTCTCCCCTCTGAGCTGACACTACCAAATAATTTCTCTTTTTCTGGGACCCACTTCATTTCTGACACTGTCTGGGAGATGCAATAGATTTCCTTGGTCCAAAGTTTTCTCACTTAGACGATACTACCCTTGCCAGAATAACTGAGAATTTCTTTTAAAAAATAACAAAATGGCTAAAAAATATATCAAAAATAGCAAAGCTAAAAACTCATTTATGAAAATAAAATAGTTATGTAAGACTTTCGGGTCACATACACGTCACCAATTGCTATGGCTGGAAAAATGACATTTGTTATTGTAATTATAATATCGCACGGGTTCGTTCGTCTCGCTTTGTCATGCAAGTTGTATTTCTTTTAAAATTATATTATTTTTTAAAAAATAAATTTTTAATCATGTTATTTTAAGTATATTGACCTGTTAGAGTCCGTGCTAGAGTTATGAGCCTCTTCCCATATTTTGCTAGGAGTGGAAATTCTGCCAACAGCTTTGGATGGCTTTTCAAGCACCGTCCAGTACAGTGGTTCGTCCACGAAACGGAGGTAGCCAGGTGGAGGGCAGGAATGGCACAGGGCTCCAATAATGATTTGCCCACAAACAAACACGTTACTAAATTAGGGATGGCTTTTACTGGCCAGTGGTTTTTTAAGAAAAAAAGCACAATCACCACTTTTCCGGTTAACGTTGTGCTCCGAAGACTTCTGAATTCGATACTGTAATGTATAATATATTTTTTTTAATTTTTTATATTAAAATATATAAAAATAAATAAATTTAATTTCTTTAAGTAAAAAAGATTTTGAAAAATAATTTAAAAAACAGGCTGAAAATCACAAACAAAAAACAAACATGTATTAAAACAAGTGCTTATGAGCTACTTAATATCGTATAATTCAAGCATTTCCTTTTGTTTTCTTTGGTCAAGAACGAATACTTAGAAGATGGTTGTATAATTGAAGATTTTGGGATTTTATTGAATTCCATTCTCTGTGTTAAGTGATATCAATCTTTCCTGCTTAATTTTTGCATTAGAACGAATACTTTGAAGATGGTAGTAGAATTGAAGATTTTGGGATTTTATTGAATTTCATTCCCTGTGTTAAAACTATTTATTCTTCTGCTCCGCCAAGCTAAATACTTGTGAGTCTGGTGAATTTTCAGGCCCATTGTTTTTTAACGCAACCAAGCTCTAAACCCAAACACCTTCTAATGAATTAGAGATAATTTTATCTTGATGTGACCATAAATTATAGATATTTTATCTCGATTGAACTATAAATCAGAGATATTTAATCTTGATAGAACATACCATATTTTCTTTATAAGGAAGAGAAGCACTCAAGGTCTATAAAAGGAAAAAACAAAGATGATCGCGTCAGATTTAGTTTTTTTTCTTTGGTTATAAGAACTGAGCAATCTTAAAAGCCTTTTCTATAAAGTGTAGTTAATCTCCTAATAAAACCAACACTAATTTAATGATTGGAAAGTCCACAAATAGATAAAAGGGGATGTTTTGCAGGTAATGACAATAATCTACCTACACTTTCATCATGAAATGGTGAGTTAAATTGTCAGAATTAGGAGATTAATGATTTTATCCCGACCCCGACACCATATTTCATCAAGATCTTTTCATTTTTCTCATCAGGGTAGTTGAAGCTAAACTATTAAATTCAAATTAAATAATTATGATTAATGCATGATAAAAGGACAACAACTTAACTCTTTTTTTTCTTTTTCTTCTTCTTCACCACATATCTAAATAACTGAATTTAAAATTAATTGTGAGATTTGAAACATAATTGATAGTTTTTGTCTTAAAAATATAAACATGTCTAAATCTATTTTAGATTATAAAATCAAAGATTAATAAAAATATAATTGAACACGAATGAATAAAAAAGTCTATTACCAACATATACAATATCCATGAAAAAAACAAAATAATAATGTTAGTTTCTCCTACCATGGACATTAATAATTAAGTATAACTTTAAAATGTGTGGCCTTTTCACTATTCACCTAATCATTCTTCACTATTTCACAATTCTTACAATAGTGTATTTTTAAAAAAAAAAATATATATCACTTTGGTCTTCGATCTTTTCTTTTGCACAATTGTGCCTATTAGAGCCCAACTGCATGTTTTTTAGGGGGGTGAGGGTTGAATTGAAAGATAGAGTACTTAAGTGGAAAATTAAGGTAAAATAGGTAACAGATCTACAATTAGTTATAAAAGTTCACTTGCACCCCTTATTTTTTTAAGCTATTTGTTAATCGATCCTTATAATTTGTTTAAAAACACATTTTGATACCAAACTTTATTTTCCTCTTTTTTCAGTTCTTTTTTTGGTGGAGGAAAAAAAAAGGGTTGCTGAATTCTGAACTACAAAGAAAAAGTTGGCATTGGGAAAGATTTAGGCCACTAAAACGATTGAATCTTGTGTCAAATAATTTCATATGTTGAGGGAGGGTTACGATTAAGTGTTATTGTATCTCAAAAACACCTAAAAAACATATCTAACTCGGGAAGATTTTTTATTTCGAGTTGGTTTTGGGTATTGGATCGGGTTTTTAAGTAAATTGGATTAACATGGTTTCTAGGGTATTTTCTAAGTGTTTGGGTCAAAAATGAGTTTTTGAGTAAAACAAAACAATCCTATTTTTCCGGCCACACCAATAGCCGGATTCTGAAATTTCTAAACAATGCTTCGTCTGTTTTTTTTTTATATAAAAAAAACTAGGGTAGACGACACGTCGTCTGCCCCATTAAACTTGAAAAAAACATTAAAGGCCTGCATGCAGGCCTTGTCTTGATTAGGCCAGATGCTGGGTTAATTTACCAAGACCAACACCGTCTAACCTAATTTCTTTCTTTCTTTAGTTTTATTTATATTATTGGCTTTTTTATATGTATTTATTCCAATAATTTTTATAAGTTTTAAATTTTAATTAATACCTCTTATTTTATGATTGCTTAGGATTCTTGAACATTTCTTGAATAATGATTATGTTTTAATTATATTGGGTGTGTTTAGGTTTTTTAAAGGTTAGTATGATTCATCTATATATATTTTTTTGTGTATTTTCTATAGATTAAATATTATTTTATAAAATCTTTAATATGTGCAACCTTGCATAGTATTTGTTTTTTTTTTTTACTTTTATTTTGTTCAATCAATTTTATGTGTGTGTTAATCTCTATTAAAAATTGGTTTCCATGAACAAATTCATTATACAGACAGGTAAATAACTCGTGTTATGATATTAAATATATTTTCTACATTGGTATGTTAATTTTTCCAATTATATTTTTATTTATTGTTGATTATTTTTTTTTTCCATTTATTTACATAATGGTTATTGATTTTTTTAATTGGATAGGTACATAAGTTTTTTATTTACATTTATGATTTTTATGTAAAAAACCGCGTTGAAAAATTCAACACGTGAAAGTTTATTTGATCATGCATTGTTATTTTTACGATGTTTTTCCCCTTTAAGCTCTTTTATAAAAGTTTTGTTATTTTAAATTTCATTTTCTAATCCAAGTTGATACTGTATTGTTTTTTTTTTTTTATCATCGTTGATCAGTTTTTTTTATATATATGTTTTTTTGTTTGCTATTTTTATCTCTCTTTTTTTTTCCCAATATGATTCAAATAAAACCAACTTATTTGTTGGGACTAAAACACACTTGCAATGCTGAAATATTTCACCAAAAAAATAATACATACCCGAATCGTAGCGCAGACACCAATGATTGTGTTTAATATCGTGTTTCGGAAGTGTTTTTGAAAAAAAATTAAAATTTTTTATTTTTTTACTTCAAACTAATATTTTTTTAGATTTTTAGATCATTTTAATGTACTGATATAAAAAATAATTTTTAAAAAATAAAAAATATTATTTTAATATATTTTAAAATAAAAAATACTTTAAAACACAACCACTCTCCAATTCCTAAGAATGAACTCAGCCATGAACAACATATAGTGACATTAACGCCCCCAAATAGTTCCATATCAAATAATGACACCGTGAAATTACAAAAGGAAAATGTCGTTTTCTTGTTACTTTTAATCTTATATAGCAAACAAAAAAATGATGGCGTTGTTTAAACGGAGTTGTCTGATATTCGTTGGTAGTTAATTTTAAAGGGGATACTTGTTTTTGAATTTTAAAAATAAATTTTTAAAAGATAAAAAATTTTCATTTTTTATTTATTTTAAATTATTATTTTTTATTTTTAAATATTTTAGTAAATAATATTAAAAATAAATTTAAAAAAATAAAAATTGTTATTTTAATACATTTATAAATAAAAATACACGCTCTTCATTGGCCATAACAATCTGATGAATGTCGGGGCCCACTACCCTCCTCTACACAGCGAATCCGAGACAAGCTCTTTTCTTTCCACTTCCCGGGATCTATGGGTTCCCTGACCTCATTAAATAAAAGAAATTCATATCCAACGGTCCATATCACTCCTACCTATTAACGGTGACGATTTTTCGCATCTTCTTCCTACAGCCAAGGATAAAACAAAAGAAAAACCCATCAATTAATCGTCGAGGAGATATTTTTCAGTGACTTTGCGCCTTAAACGTTTTCAATGACGAAAATACCCTTACCTCGCTATCTCCTCGGAAGAAATAACTGTACTACCGGGATAGCCTTGTCATTTCGGTGCCTATGAGCAGTTGGAACTTCATTTGGGTCCCACCAGGAATTCAAGCCCGATGGCCCACATCTCATCGCCGCCCACTCAGGTTCGCGCTCTTTGACGGTGACGATTTCTCTTTTCTAATTTCCCTTTTCTATTTGTTTTTTTTTTTTTTCTTACAGAACCAAAGTATTAAACCATGTGATACTCACGCCTACTCTTTTGTCCAATAATGATAAAGCAAAAGACATAAACACCCCCGTCTCTTTTGATTTTGGAGTATTCTTGATGTGATGTCATATAAATCTGCTGTTGGCCCAATGATATATATATATATATATATATATATATATATATATTAATTTCACTTTTTTCATCGATTGAAGATTTACGTATGTTTACCCACACATAGATTGTGGGTTTAGACGGGTTTTTGGGCTTTGAATTTTTTTTATTCCAATCATTAATTTTTTTTAATTTAGCTTTTTTATATTGTGTTAGTAAGAAATTAGATTAAATAAATTTTTTTTATGGAGTTCTGAGATGTTAAAATAACATTTTAATATTTTTATTGAAACTTGATTTTATATAAAAATATATTTTTTATATAAAAAATAACAATTAAAGACCAAATTGAGTATGAGGTAATAATACAGGGCTTTTTTATTTTATTTTTTAACTGTCTAAAACACGTTTTTTAAAAGATCTTTGTCTAAAAAGATTTACTAAGTTTATTTTTGGTCTTTTTAGTTTTACGGTTTATCATTTGATTTCAAACTTCATTTTGATCACATTTTAGCCATTAATTTTGGAAGAGAAGAGAGATTCACTAAAAAATAGTAGAGGAGAAAAACAAAAATTTGGTTGTTTATGTTTAGGCAACCAAAAAATATATATTTTTAATGTTAATAAGTTTTATTCAACTAGAATAGTTTTATTGAAATATTTTTTTGCTCTTCATAGTGTAAGAAAAGGGTAGATTGAACTGAGAAAGAATTTTGTAGAAGATTACAAGTTGTCTACCATAACAAACAACTTGTTGTCCAATATAAGAAAAGAAAAGAAAAAAATTCAACACGTCATCGATTTTATAAGAAGAAAAACAACCTAGACACCTTTGGGCTCTTAGGTAAATGGCCACGCATGTATGTCTGGGTTGCTAAGAGCATCTATGACTACTTTTTTTATTTTTACTAATCTTTATTATTTTTTTAAATATATTTTTTACTTTACTAAATTTTTTATTCACATTTAAAATGATACCCTCTCTTTTATTTTTTAAATTATTTAGCTCATTGTTTTAAATAGTAGTTATTTTTTTATATGTATTTTGCAATGTTTCAAAAAAATATTGTGAATTATTTTTAATTTTTCTTTTATATTTGATATAAAACGAATTGTATTTGCATGATATATTTATAAAAATAAATATAATTTTTTCTTGTTAAGAAAAAATTATCTTTAAGCTAAAATAATAAAAATATATAAATAAAAAAAAGATCATGATTAAGTATTTGCTTACTTATCTGTCTTTTTTTCATGAGAAAAATTAACTTTTCAATTTAATATCAACAACGTCCTAAGCTTATTTGTTTAAACATGTTTATATTTATTTTATTAAGTGCAAATAATATTTTTAAAATTTTCAATTATATAAATTATAATATAATAAAATACATCTATAATATTAATATTTTTTTTTATTACGTTAAAAAAAAAAAAACTTAAGATACTACCCGTGACATGGTATTAACAACCTCTTATAACACTTATTGAAACATATTATTCTTATTTTTTATTAAATATATACATTAAATTTATTCATAATTAAACTTTTTTTTTTATAATTTCATAATACCTGTACATTTATTTTTTTGAGTTAAAAATATTTTAATTCGAACTAAAGAAATAATAATGAATAAATTTAAGCACAAGCTTTTACAATTCTCTAACATCAGGACGGATAATTAATTAATAATTAAATGTACGAAGCATGGATTTCACTGCAGGGGCACTCTGGTAATCTAACTTCCAAAAAAACATGGACGGGATCCATTTCTCCGTAAAGCAGCAATCAACGGCGCAGAGGTCTTTCTTTTACTGAAAGTAATCATCAATTTTTTTTTAGAAATATATTAAAATATTCTATAAAATTTATTTTTGATATTAATATATTAAAATAATTATAAAAAATTTTAAAACACGTTTTAAACTTAAAAACAAACACACTAGAGAAACCGTTGGTTAATAACAGAAATAAAAAGGTTAGCCCGATTTGGAGGCAAAATCGTAAATTCATTAGACAATAAATAGAATTCGTACACGAAGGAGAACTTACTTTATGTTAAATGGTTTCACACTCGTTCAAAGAGGAGAGGAGATCCCAGCTCAGTTCCCATCACTTCACAGAAATCAGAAGAAAATTAAAAAAAATAAAGAATTAAAAGGGTAAAAGGGAGAGGTTATTATTTTTATTTATTTATTTATAAAATCTAATTGGAATATATTTCTTACACTATTGGATTCTTCTTTTTCTTCTTCATTTACTTATCTCAATCTCTCTCACACATTGCCTCCAGAACTCATACAAGATATTTTTTTGATATTTTTCTTTCAAAATAAAGAAACCCTTTTTTTCTTTTCTTTTCGGGGTTTGATGATTTGTGTTGAGGAATGAAAATTTGGGTTGTTTATCTATTTATTAATTAGGGGTTAGTTTTGATTGTTGCTTTTAAGTGGAAACTGAAATTACTGATAAAATTACATAAAAGAAAACGCTTTATTATTGCTTCATAGAAACTGTGCTGTGATGCCAGACCATAACAACAGGCAGGTTAAGAGCAATGCTGTGTCAAATCAATCTGCTGATAACATTGAAGGTAGGTAGTAGCATCATATTTATGTGTGTACTCTTTCCTTGAGGCAGTGAAGATCTGCCTCTTTTTTTTCCTTTTTGGGGTTTTCTAAAGTGATGTGATCATGGTCTGGTGGTTTGCTTTTGTTGCTGTCATCAACAATTACAGATGCATATTTTTTCTGTGGATGGTTGATTATGGAACATGTTACGAGTTACTGGCCTCTTTTTTTTTTTTTTTTCTTGTCTGGAAAAAAACTGTAATTATTGATTTGTGTTTGTAATCGTATTAGATGGTGTAGGGAAGTTGTAACTAGCTTTGTTATCAATTTGTTGATCACTGGTGGGTTTTTGGTATCAAGAGTTTTGGGGGCGCTTGATGCAATCAATGTATAATTTGATGAAATGAAGCTTTTGCGGATTCCTATTTCTTTATTGTGATTCCTAATGTTCCTGGAATTGGAAAGTTTGTTACGTTCTTTGATGTTTTATGTGTTTTAGCAAATTATTAATTAATGTGGGTTTCTTTTTACTTCTCTGCTATTGTAGTAAATAATTTGATCTATTTTATGTGGTTCCTTTTAGTTTGGAAAGTCCAAACTTGTTACAGACTTTTGCTAATTAGTTTCTCATGTGGCTTTGTGGACAGGTGCTCTAGTTAATGATGCAATACTTAGGTAGGCTGTGAGGGGTTTTAACTGGATTCTTTGGCCTTTTTATGTGTTGCAGAAGCATTTTGGCGTTTGAAGATACATGATCCTCAAGAGCAAGGTGGTATGGCTCAATCAAGTCCATACCCAGATCGTCCTGGTGTGCAGGATTGTGGATATTATTTAAGGACTGGATTGTGTGGTTATGGAAGCAATTGTCGCTTTAATCATCCTATTTATTCTGCACAGGTAAAATGCATCGTTGCTTTAGAATTTGTTATTTTCTCTTTGGCTCAGACCTGTGGTTTCGATGCTTAGCCCCCGGGTCTACTTGATGTAAATTCTGTCTAATGTGCATGTCTTCTACTATTACCTAGCTTTCTCCTAATAGTTTGTGGTTCTGGTTTTGTTATTCTCTGTACAGGGCACTCAATTGAGAGAAGAACTTCCAGAGAGAATCGGACAACCTGACTGTGGGGTAAATTCTTCTTTGCCCTGTCTCTTGAAAAGAAGTTCACCCCCATATGAGCTTCATTTCATTGATGACCATGGGAAATTTCCATAAAAAAAGAGAATTGGCCTGATAACATATGCCTATCGTGTTTCTCTTCTATCCTTTTTCTCTTGCTTATTATCATGGTAAATTGATAGTAGTACATTTTTGTGGTGACTCCAATGCAAGGAGAGAAATTCACATATTAGTGTAGACATATTTTATCAACCACCAGTCAGTTCATTGTTTATTAAACTAGAGTCAAATCATGCTTTTACCATGTGTGCCTCTTTTGGTTTGTTTTTTTTTTTTTTTCTCCACAAAGAGATCAAATTTGGTTGTTTGAGATACATGTGATGGCTGAAGTCAATTACTACATTAGTCTACCCAAATAATTAGGGCTCTCCATGAGCCTTTCTTCTTTGAAGCTCATGATTTTTCAGATAAATAAGAAATTACGCTTGATTTAGAGTTAAAGATTCTGATTGGGTTTGATCTTCATTACATGTGTTTGGAATTCTATGAGATGAGTAGATTGACATGACGCTCAACAATTTTTCACTGGTTATTGTTAAACACAAGGGATTCCTTTTTTGAGGGAATACTAGTTAAATTCCGTGTTAGATATAATGCCTTACAAAAAACTCTGTGATTTATAGCTTTCTGATTCAAAATGTCCATTGCAGTATTATATAAAGACAGGAACTTGCAAATATGGATCAACCTGTAAATATCATCATCCAAGAGACAGGAATGGTGCAGGACCAGTTTCATTCAATGCGTTAGGCCTTCCAATGCGTCAGGTGTTTCCTGACATCTGGATTTGGTTTTTCCCTGGCTTTCCTAATATTTACTAAGTGCTGTAGACCAGATAAATTGACTTTCTAACTTAGAAATATGTACTCTTAGGATGAAAAATCATGTCCTTACTACATGCGGACCAGATCATGTAAATTTGGAGTGGCGTGCAAATTCCACCATCCCCAGCCTGCATCGCTTGGAACTAGCTTGCCTCTTGCTGGAGCTGCTGCCTTTGGATCTACAGGATCACCAATTGTTCCATCTTCAGGTCTGCCTTATGTAGGTGGACTTCCAACATGGTCATTACCAAGAGCACCACCGTATATGCCTGGTACACACTTACAGGGTCCACAGGCTTATATGCCTGTTGTTGTTTCTCCTTCTCAAGGCATTGTTCCTGTACCAGGCTGGAACACCTATGTGGTAATTAAAATTTCTTTTGCCATAAATGATTGACATAAATGTGGCATGCTGATTAGGAAGGTTCTGTTTTTCTGTGATTTGTCATTGCATTTTCATTGTTTCATAGTTTAATCCAAAAAATGTGAGTTATCAGAACTTCGCATTATGAATTTATGATGCCCATAATCAATGCAATCCATTTCACTGTGTTCTGGTTCCCTCTGTGATTGATTTCATCTTTGCACCTTTCTGAAGCGTGTACTGCATCATATTAACTAAAAATCAAACTCTTAAGATCTGATGATGTGATGTTTAATGCAAACCTTGAAGTATGATTACTTGAGTGTCATGCTGACTGAATTAGTTCTGCAACTTTGAGTTGCATTGTTAATGTGAATAAAGTTGTAGGATGATACCTCTACATCCAACGTCAAAGAATTAGCTGCTTTTTTGTTATTATCTGGCAAGGCATTTGTTTTGGAGGTGTGAGGTAGTTGGGCTGCGGGTTCATACCCAAAAAGTATTAATTATAGGATGGACTCAAACACACAAGTAAAGGATTAAAAAAGTTTTCCTATGTGGTTTTGTATTGAAATCCTGGGATTATAGAAGGGAAATTATTATTATTTCTCGAGCAACAATTGATCTGTCTATAGATTATTTGATGCAATAAAGATACTCCCGCATCCATCATCTGGTGCTGCTAGCTCTCAGAAAACAAAAAAAGGTCCCTGTCCCTGTGGAAGAAGTTGTGAACTGGCACTGAGACTTCATAAATTAGTATTGGGACATATGCATGCAGCAGTGTCCTGCAATGTGGCCTAGGAATAGCCGAAATAAACTCTTTTGAACTCTTTATATTTATTTACTCATTGTCTCTTTTAATATTGCATCTAGTTATTCTCTCTCATTGCATTTTCTTGGGGAAAGGGATTTTTAAGTTTTTTATTGCATCTCATATCATGGTTTTATTTGTTTACCAGGGAAACTCAAACCCTATGTCCTCTTCTAGTATTCTGGGATCCAACCGTGCTTATGACTCGAGAAACCACGGTGACTCCGGTTCTAGTGGGCAAGCACATTTGTTATCAACAGCCATTCCTGCTCTCCCTGAGAGACCTGATCAACCAGAATGCCGGCATTTTATGAGTTCTGGGACCTGCAAATATGGTTCTGACTGCAAGTACCATCACCCAAAAGAAAGGATTGCACAACTAGCAACCAACACTATGGGCCCATTTGGTCTTCCCTTGAGACCTGTAAGCTCTCTATATACTTAACATTTGGTGGCATGGAGTCAGCATCTTACATGAAACAATTTCACTTGAATAATTCTGGTCGTTTTAATTTAGTGGGAATCTTAAATTTACTGGTGAACTATTTATATATTAAAAGAGTTTATATGGCAAAACATTGATTTCTTTGCTCTTCTTTCACATGCAGGGGCAAGCTGTGTGTCCTGACTACAGTATGTATGGAGTCTGCAAGTTTGGCCCAACTTGCAGATATGATCACCCCTTACCTACATACCCTTATAACTATAGTCTGAGCCTGCCATCTCTATCTATGATGGATTCATCTCTGGTAACTTATCCAAGAATGGCACAAGCAGCCCTGTCATCTGCAACTCCTGTTTCGTTGTCCAAACTTCCTGATCTGATCCGGAATCCTGATGGTGCAAGCTACAACAAGCATCAAAATTCTGATTCAAACACAAAGACTTTGGATGATCCAACTGAGCATGCTGGTTCCCCACCACCACTCTCCTCACAGGCTTCTTCGGAACCTTCACATGATTAATTTGATTCAGCTCAGGTCTCACCATTTTGTTCTGTTTTTTTTTTTTTTTTTTGGGATACTCGGTACTCTTTAAAGGAGATTTTTGTTACAAGTACCTCCAGCCCCCCCTTTTCACCTGTGTTTCCGCGGAGTGTTATAGGTGGTTTGAAGTTAAAACGTAATGAGCATAAATTATGGGGGGGTGGAAGGTGTTTTTTGTTGTGAATAAAATGCAGGTGAAATTTGTAATATTCGTCCCTTGGATGTTTCTTCTTGATTCGGCGATATCCATCCATAACAAGATTCTCCTATAATGTTTCATTTTTAATAGCCGCCAGGCACCCAAGCTTTTGCTGTCTGTGCAGTATACAGATGAAATGTTGGCCGTGTGAATCAAAATGCTAGCTGCTGTTCACAGTAAACGAGAGAGCCAAGTGCAAACATTAGAAAAATGACTTGGTATTTGGTCGACTTGAATATAAGAGTGTTTTTTCCCTTTTTTTTTTAAATATTTTTTAAAATTTTTGTGCTGATGGGGTTGGGAAGAGCATACATAATTGCGGAGAGTAGCTTGGTTGTTTGGTACGGATGCTGATGTCTTGTAGCAAGCCTCCGTTGTGTGAGGTTCTGGCGCTCTTTCAGCCGAAATTCCTCCGGCGGGGCGTTTGACGTGGTGTCCATTTTTTAATGTCCTGAACGTTCGTTGGTCGTAAGTGTTTCCCGGCCTTGTTATTCCTATGTTGGACATCACCTAGAGATTGCTCATTATTCAAGTAAAAAGTTAACCTACCCCACCAACGGGCTGTTAAATTTCTTGGATTTGCATAGATGTTGAAAAACGAAAGGTGGGTCGCCCTTTTACCCAAAAATGATGTTGGTTGTTTAGCTGTAAAAAAATATATAGATAAAAGAAACACTTCAATTTCTTATATATATAAAAAAGAGTTCAAAGAATTTGAAATTTACTGCTCAAAAATAATATTTCTCTAGGTGAACTAGTTTTTTAGATTTTTAAATTTGTATTGTTTTTATCAAACATATTTTAAACGTTTTTCATCTCAAGTTTTTCAAATAAATAAATCAATAAAATGACTAATAATATAATTTTTTTTTTCTATATTCAAGTATTTTTTAGTAATTTAAAATATTTTCTTTTTTATCTTCATATTTAATTAGTATTATAAATTTATTTGTTTTTAGTAAATGTTAAATCACAGAAGAACTCTCTTTCTCTCTTTTCAATTTCTTCTACTTCTCCCTCTCTTCTCTTCTAAAGTCTTGTTTGTTGAGGAAGATCCTTAACAATTGGTATAAGAGCTCGATCTTCTCGATCACAAAGAATAATCAAGTAGAATCCACACAATACACTGGTTGATAACAATAAGATCAAAGTTGAGGAGGAGCATGGAAGGAAGATGGGTGAACAAATACAATAATTACACGAAAAGTTACAAAAGATGGCTTATAATCAAGCTACGAAGAATGAACAGCTGGAATTGAAGATGGATTCCATCATAGCCACATTACAGATTCTTACTAGGAACAAAAATGGCGACAAGTAAGGTAGACTTGGTATGGAAACAGATGGAATACTTTCTCATCAAAGAAGTAATCAGAGAAGATAGGGTATTGGGATTCAAGAAGAGCAAAAAAGGATATAATGGAGCTTGACTTAAGGGGAGTTGACAACCTTTCATGGAGAGAATCCAAAAAGCTATTTAAGGAGATGTAGAAAGTTCTTCAAAATGAGCCACATACCAGTTCATCAGTAGGTGGAGAAGGCCTCTCTTTCTTGGAATACAAGACAGAGGTTTGGTACTATGGGTTTTTATATGGAGAAGAATATTTGGTTAGATGGGAAGATTTTACAAAAACTTTGTTTATGCGATTTGGTAACATGAAAGATGTTGAAAAATTTAACAAGCTTGTGCAAGAGAAGGAGGTTGAGAGGTTTGATGAGCTAAAGTCATTAATGTGCGCTCTGAATCCATCCATTCTAGAAGCTTACTACATTTCTAGTTTTTTGAGTGGATTAAAGGAATATATGAGGCCAATACTCAAGATACTCAAGCCAGCAACACCAATGCAGGCTCTTGACAAAGTGGCAGGAAAAAACAAATCATGAACTAGCTAAGAAGTCTATGATTATTCCAAGAAACAACCTCTCTTATGGAGCAGGCAAATTACCAGGTGATCTTTCACTTAAACTTTATAATCATTTAAAGATAGAACTGGGGCGAGGGCCTAAATATCCAATTAAGAGTTTATATGAACAAAAAAGAAGGTTATGTTGGCGCTTTAAATATGGAGATAAGTATATACCAGGGCATCAATGTAATAGTAAAGGATTATATATGATGGAAAGGCTAGAAGACGAATAAAGAGAGTTCTTCAAAGTTACAGATGGTGAAAAAAATATAATTCTAAGTGAAGATGAAATAGTAAGGGGATATGGATTTTCACTATAATGCCTTGGCTAGGAGCTATGCTCACATTACTATCAGGACTGAAAGATGTTGCCAGGGAAGGAATTTGATAGTTTTAATTGGCAATGGAAGCACTCACAACTTTATCAATATCAAGGTGGTGGAAAAAAATCAAAATCACTAGAGTTAAGACCATTGTTTTCGTAGTAACTATTGCAAATGGAAGCATGATAAGGTGTGGCTCTCATTGCTTAAAGTTTGACCTAGTTCATGCAAAACTTATGAGTTTCAAGTTCACTTGAGAATGATAAGGCTAAAAAGATGTGATTAGGAGTGAATTGGTTACAAAAGACATTCTCCAATTCTATTTGACTTAATTAAAATGAAGTTGTCATTTAGAAAGAGAGGTATAATGATAGAATTGAAAGGAATATGAGAGAATGCTTTGTTTCAGATTGCAGCCACTAAAGTACAAAAGAGTTTAAAGGAATCCATTTATGGGTTTATGAGGAAATTTTTTTAATGTGAAAGCAATTGAGAAAACTAGTCTATTGTGCAAGATACAACAATTAAAGAACTATTAAATGAATTTGAGGAGGTTTTCTCATAACCAAAACAATTACCTCCAGAAAAAACCTTGGATCCCTAAAGCTAAACTAGTTAATATTAGGCATACCAAAGCTCTTATATACACGAAGAGATTGAAAAATTGGTGAAGTATGTCTTGACATGCATGACATTGAATGATGGAGCTATCTTTTAAAATTAAAGGGATTTTGGGTTTAACCATAAAGTTATAATTTGAAAGAGTCGTTATCTACTATCATGATCACTAGAAAACTTACTGGTCTGTAAGAGTCTGGGTAAGGAGACTAGTTTTATAAGGGGAAGACACATCAACCTTAGTGCACTCTATCTAAGGTAAGCTGTATTGTTGATTGATTGTTATTCTAAGTCGTATTTCTATTTATTGGTCTCATCTAAGATTTAAAGCAAATCTCATTTCGTGAGGAAGTTGCTATCTTATCGGGTTAAATTCTAATTGTTTTAAGACTAAAATTTTAGCATTGCATTTATTTTATTTTTTGTATCTTTAATACTTGACACTTTACAATATAATTTTATACTCCAAAATATTAAAGTCTACATCTATATCCTAACACTCTGAATATTAATTAAAAAAATAATTGTTGTGGTATTTTGGCCAAACTGTAATGGATAATAATAAACTGGTTACAATATTCATTTTGTATTTTTTAAAACATTATAAAAATGCATTTTTTTTAAATATGCATGAAAAACCTTTAGAATTTGGTTGTATGCATGAAAATAATATATATATATATATATATATTATGTTTTTGAAATGAGGAATTGTTTTAATTTTTTTGGATTTTTTTTTAAATTAACATACAATGGTTATGTGAGGAACCATAAATTACACGGTTCCTAACCTAACACAAAACAAAAGCCAAGACGAGTGGGCAAGAAGATGCCTTGGGCACCAACTGAAACAGGAAACCCAAAGAAGACACCTTGGGCACCATAAATTACCAGGAGTGACAGGCATGAGCATTATGCAGCACAACAAATTTCAAGAGAAGCAACAACAACTAATACGATTAGCTAAGAAGCAGTGACTATATAGACTGCAAACCAAAGAGAAGACAACATCCCACAATATAGAACATCCACCAATACAACCAGCTCACAGAAATTTGAGGATGGTTGCTCTCATGAAAGTGCAATATCATGTAGAATAAAACTTGAAATCTCCAAAAAATAAATTCAACCAGTGTGCAGGAGTTTTCAAAAACTCTTTGATTTCTTTCTTCCCATATCTAGACAACAATGCTGAGGGAAACCCTTTTCATCCTAGAAACAACGTTTCCCCCCCGATATTAAGGCCTCAAACAACATTACTAATAGTGGTAAAACAAACTTAAAAAACTTGAACAAAACAGATCAAACACCCAAAAAGATGAAGAACACCGAAACGAACCTAGCAACGTGGAACCTAAAACAAACTAGATTTGGTCAAAACAAAAGCACATACATGTTGAAAATCATGCAATGATCAATAATCTAGTATCCATTCACTTTGATTATCTCTTAAACATTATGATTTTGTCAAAAAAGGTTCTAAACCAAAACCCTAGGATTAAAATCATATTATTGATACAAATAAATATTAGATTATTAGTTAATCATGCATAAGGAAAGGTTATGTGCAAAGAAACTAATCAAAGGTGGTCCTAACCTAGTGGTTAAGACAATGTTCTTCTTAAAAGCACGAAAAACATTGCCTAAAAACTCAAAACAATTCTTAGCCAAGGTAGCCATTGCCGAACCCATAAATGGATAATTATTTTTGGCTTTTACAACATGCTCTTTTTATCCCAACAAGTTACAATATCATACATAAATATGTTTGAACAAAAACTAGCAAAAAAACATCAAAGCATTAAAATCAAGCATGAGATACCATATATATATAAACTATCAACTTAAAATAATATATATGTCCATGTAATATGGATTCAAAATTTGTTTTTTAAACTCATTTTGTGCATGGACAAACTTAACAAACTCAGGGTAAACACCCTTGCTTTACCATGTATGACTTAAGTTATACAAAACAAAAAACAACATTGTATATTAAAAACAAATTTAAACAACAACTTTAATGTATAAAAAACATAAAAAAACTTTAAAATAACTTCATTAAATAAAAATCACATCAACAAACAGGTGAATGCAACATTATTTGTTAAACATTCCAAACCTCAATTCTATGCTTGTAAAACTTTGTGCTAGCCTCCTAAACCTTCACACTTAGTTTCCTTGTCAATATTTCCCTCCCTTTTCTTCTTGATTTTAAAGGGGATATTTATAGAGTTTTGCTAGGGTTTTGAAAGGTCTTGAATTCAGTTTTGACCTTTTGATCACGAGAAAAGTGTTGTAAACCCTTGACAAGAACCAATTGAGGAGCTTTTATGTGTGAACACACAAAAAACAAATCGATCTTTGCATGGTAATTGCACTGTCGAGACCACCTAAAATTGATAGAGAGGATGAGTATCTTTTATTTGGATCTAAACTTGCTGAATTTAGAAGTGTGTAACTCTACATTCATTCTTCAATTTTTAAAACACTGATCAGTCAATCAAATGACTTGTCTCACATTCTCTTCATTAAATCTGAATGATACATTGTTAAGAGTTTTTAATTTAGGATCGGCAAATTTTAATTAAGTCTATGTTCTTCCAATTGCTTTTAATTATAATCATAACTACCTTCAAACTTTTATTTTCATGCAATTTCACAATTGTCAAACCCAATTGCCAGCCCCTAAGTTAACTGCTATTTTTATTTTAATCTTTGGTTTTGAATTTATGCGTTTTGACCCTCAATTGACTAATAAATTTGCAATTTCTTCAACACGCATGATTTGGTTAATTTCAGCCCCTACAATCACGTGACTTTTTCAATTTAGTCATTCATTTTGGCTTTCTTCAAACAAATCTCTAATTGCTTATCAAACTTTAATATTTATACAATTAAATCCATGATTTGACCAAATTAACTCTTAAAAATTACAGTTCGACACCGAAACTTTATTTACTTTCAATTAAAGCCTAAATTGACTTTAAAAATTATTTTTTCTTATAATTAAACCCTTAATAAATTTAATTAAATCTTGAAAAATTTCAATTAATTCATTTAGCATCCAATTTTAAATTTTCTTCCTCAAATTGAATTTTTTCTTGGTCAATAATACCTTTATCAATAAAAAATATTCTGTCAAATTTTCTAATCTTAGGCAATTTCCTATATATTTTGGTACATTCTCCTTACTAATATATTTTTTTTGTAATTTTCTTCTAGCAATTTTTTTATACTTTTTTTTTCTATTTTTTTTATGTGAGGCTCCAAAATAAATAACACTAATGTTAAAATATAAAATTAAAATTAAAAAATCAATTAAAAAAACAACAAACCAACTTTAATCAACTCAAATTAACTCGCCAATCCATTACAAGAATCATGAGATAAGAATAATTTTATTAAAATCAAATCACAACAAATCACAAAACATAATTACCAATCAATCCAATATTACAAGATAAAATTAAAAAGAAATCAAATAAATAAATAAATTAATTAAAACCAACCAAGTTATCACGTAAAACCTTTATGAAACTAAAATAACCTCACAAAAAATAAATTATAAAAAACATTATGAAATTCAATCATTACTAAAACATAAAATATAAATAAAAGAATAAAAATATTATTCAATTGAAGGATATAGTAAAATCTATTTCTCATTTAGTATTTTGTTAGTTAATCAAAAGAAGGCAGTTTCATTTTAAAAATGCTTGCTGAGCTTTCTATGAATTAACATTCATAAACACTAAATTAAGTTATAATTTAAGGTCAAAGAAACTAAATTGTTATTATATCGCTAAAAACACAGGACTAAATTATTATTTTACACCAAGTAAAACCAACACCACTTTAGCTCTAGCATCTTCAGTCCTAACAGCAGAGCACCACCCAAAATTTCCTGGAATCTGCCAAAATACTCGCTGAGCTACAACAAAGCATATACCACATCCCTCATCCTCGAAACATCAAAAGTTAGCTGCATATAAGGATTTCACCTATTGATTTTTAACCAAATACGTTCTTTAGAAGGCCACTAGTTTATAGCATTTGCATAGTTTGCTGAAATATCTACCGCAACTAGCTGTCAAGAACTTGTAAAATGATACACGGTTTATAAAATTCCTTGACAAAAACGATCCGACTTTGCGTTCACTCTTCCTAGGATAAATAATTGGTAAATGTACAGGCAGGTATTCTAAATTTCTACAGAAAATACCTTCAATCTAAATTCTGCCGTGTCCTCCATTGATTGAACTTCACAAAATCTGTGACAACTGTAAATCTACCTCTTTTGATTGGACTGGGGAAGCAATGAATGTTCGCATGATTTACTCCAACAGCCCAGCCACAAAAAAACGTATCTATTGGAAACGTTTTCTTTCTCCCCTTCAACTCTTTAACTAGTGCGTGAGATGGTAATTGAGTTTAACTCAGTTGCTTACAGGCCGACGTTTTCTATCCTCCATAGGCATTCTTTTCGTAGAGGGGAGTCTGTAAATATTGCTTTGATGAAATCTTTTACCTGCAAAAGTGAAGGACTTCTAAGCACTGATGAACATATAACACATACCACCAGTAAAATACAGTTAGGAAGTACAACTAGTGGAACACCTTTTCCTTGCTCTACTAGGAATGAAGCTGGTTGTATGATTGGGTTCTTAGATAACAAACAATTTTTTTTATTTTTTTTTTGGGGGGGCGGGGGGGCGCTAATGATGTGTCTAGAGTCCTTTCACCATACATCCATACCAAAGACATAAATTCCCCTCGCCTCACTAGCACTGGGCAAGTTAGTGGGACAAGATTGATGGCTGCGGGTTACAGATAAGGTATCTGACTTATTGGCTTCTTGCTAGTGAGCAGAGTATGGGACACGGGTGACGCTAATAGGAGGAGCCACTAGATACAACTTTTGGTATTACAAGAAAATTTCACCATGGCAAGAGCATCCAGTAAAACTAAAATGTAACTAACTTCCTTTTCCATCAAATCACAGCAAAACCTATAGACGAGATGTGTGCCTAAATAGAATCCATTCATATCAAATTGGAGACAACAAAGTATTGAATTCAAGACTCATAAAAATAATTCCAACTCTTATAGATGGAAACATGAAAAAGTAGGGTCATTGCCGAATGTGCAACCCAGCTATTTAATGCAAGAGATAGAGAGTTTGCCACAAAGACATACCAAGAGAAGAGAAGGCAAAAAAATAGTAACTGCTTTTTCTCAGATATGCATATATACCTCTAGCATCGTAAACCCAATGCTGATGAGTTCCCCACTTTGCCAAGCTGTTGTAATGGATTTTAAAGGCATGTCCAGAAGTTCTGAAAATTACAAAGAAAACTACAGATAAGAACAAACATTGGTTGCAAGACAGCCATTTGCCATCCACCAGTTTCAAGAGATAACTTGATTGACAGACTGAAAACTTGCCTGCAACTTTACGGGTTTTACGTAATGATGGTATTAGATCATCTACAAGACTTGTATGATACTCTTCTGGCCTCTCCTTTTGAATGACAGTACTCAGAGATTCCATTAAAGATGATATGCTTTCCAGCATCAAATGGATCAGTCTTTGAAGCTGGGAACATATGAACAGATTAGATGTCTAGTAAACAAATAAGTAGACACAAATTGAAAATTCATAGTAAATGAACGTACCTGTAATGTTTCCTCAGCTGCCATATCATCTAGAAGGAGTATGTCTCTCGTGATTCTAGAAAAAACCGACTCTAGAACCATACACAAGCTTTTCTTGTAAGTAGATGGCAGCAAGAGTGGCTCCCAGATAATATGTACTTTTTCAAGTATAAAAACAACCTGATCATGAAACATTTAGCTCTAGTCATACAGTTACAAGAAAGACAATAACGAAATAAAAGAAAAAAGTGCAGTAATAAAATATATGAACCTGATCTATGCTAAATTTTGCTGATTCAAATTGCTGAACCTGATGAGTGTTCTGAAAACCATCAGCACCATCTATGGCCTAATAAAACAGTATTTTTCATGAGTTGAGAGAACAGATAGTTCAAAATGTCAAGGTGAAAAAAATTCTGGCATTGTCAGAGTAATATTTCAGTCACTAAACCTCTTTCAAATTAGAAATAACGAGCTGAACTTGTCTCTGCAGTATCTCCTCTGCCATTACTTGAAATCGAGGAGCCAAATCAACAAAAACAGCATGTTCCTTGATGGAAATCGGAAAGTCTGTCCGATACTGAAACATCATTTGAACATATGCAAACAGTTATTTTTCTATTCCACTTAAAAATCAGTTTACACAAAATTCGTTATTAATAAATCTCCTTGCTGAAACAATAGAGGTGGATGTCATATAAAGAGTCCAGGAGAAGAAAATGAAAAGCAGACTGCTGCAGAATTATGGATTCCTAATTTCTAGATTACAGCATTACACATGAGAAAGAGAGAGAAGAAGAAAGAAAAACTAGCATTAATACGAACAGATTAGCAGAATTATAGTACATCGATACCTCAAATGCCAGTCCAAGTATCTCTTGAGATAGATAGAAACAGTCATTGTGCATGAGAACAGCAACCTGGTTGACTCCATCAAGCTGCCTTTCTAGCTTCATAAGTTAAATTGAACATTACTAACATAATCACTGACATGTACAGGCCATGAAACACCCATATATTTTGTATTTAGCTATCATAACGATTGCAGAATAAAGAAAAAGTACCAGCAAGCTCTGGTAGAAATGAAACATACTACAAGAACAATCCATCTCAAAAGAAAAACCAAAAATAGGCTTCTCAATAAATTTAGGAAATTGAGCACACCAAAGCCATTGCAAGGGGTGTAAAAACAAAGCTCAAATGACATTATTATTTAAAAAATCAAAGCAGCTTTGTTGACAGTAGCTGATTATAATTAGCCTTAAATCAAAGAGGAAGAAAAACCTCCACATAATGAAAGCATAGAAAAAATAATTCCCTAACAAGTTTTAACCCATGCTTTTTACCAAATGAAAGTTGCAGTGGTTTTTATACACAAATAGCTACATATATGTAAGTTTTGCAGTTAAATCTTTGAGTCAAGAGACTGCCTTCCATGCACTAACCTTGACAGGAACAACAGCCTCATAGAGAAGTATAGCATCCCTGGCAGCATGATAAAACTCCAATGCAACTCTGGGAGAAGACAAGCAAATGTCCTGCACCAAATGGCTATTAATCATGAGCATAATGAGGGTGCTTTAGGTGTGAATTTAGAAGCCATACAGCTTAGACTTTTCAACACTCCAACAAGAAAAACATGCAAATGCTTGAAAGAACTCAGGACATCTAAATTATCATGTGTACGTGAGTTTAAGTTTTTGTATCTTAAGACCAGTTACCTTAAGTGTCTGATGTACAAGATCCATCAGCTGAGTAGCTGCTTTGGACACCAAACACCTCTCGGACAGAAAAAGCAAGTCAACAACATGTTCATAATAATTTACAGCTGTCCCACTATTCTTCATTGGATGACCTTTTCTTGTATATTCCTGCAGAAATATTCATTATTCATGGTTTAAAACATATCATAGTATCTAGACACATGCATTTCAATCTTAGAAGCTCACTTGAGGAATAGTGAAGTCACACTGTAGAAGCAAATTTCTAGCCTTTGCCAAGATTTCGATCTTCTTCCTAGAAGCAAAGTGAAGCTCGACATTTTCAGCAAAGTTGCTCAACTTTTGGTCTGTGCTATCAGATGCTGAAATAAATGCCATCTCCTTCAAAGCAGTTTCAAACTCACATGTGTCTTTGATGATCTTCTGAAAGCCAGCAAGTTTAGAAGCATCTTCAGGGACAGCCTGGAACAAGAACTCACTCAATTTCATCAATGGGGCTTCTGCCAAAGACAATTGCATAAATATAAAATATATATATTGTGAGAAAATATTGCCATTCAGTATGTCACTGATGCGATCAACCATGAACTTTGGTGGATCATTAGGAATTCAGTGGATCAATATGGATTCATGAATAGATGTGATAAAATATATTTTCCAGTTGATAAACAATCTGACTGATCATCTGATATGATGCTATCGAGGACCGAGTTAATGTCTTATATGTTACCAATTAATTTCTACCACCAAAATACTTAAAATCAGCTCTATTTTTATTTTTTGTTATTCTAATCAATCAAACCTGCTCTTCACCCTTCAAAATACCTTTTGTTTTCAATTAAATTGAAAATAATGAAATACTTTATTGCAAAATAGTAAAATCTAAAGCAAAGATTTTGCAATTGTTTGGGGATAAAACTTGATAATAAAAGCTTTTAACGGATACTTGATTTACATTAAGTAGATATTTCCAAGTAAAAGTGGATAATGAATCAATAGAATAAAAATACCGGGTTCATGAAATTGTGGAATGTAAAATTGCAAAAACAGGTGAATTGACATTAAAAATATGATTTTCAAAATATGTAAGTTAAGAAAAATTATGAAGTATGCGAATGCTTAATCATTTGTTTGACAATTACCATTAGACTTTTAAATTTGAATATTATTTCAAGTCAATTAAGTGATCATATATATGATACTGATTTTTAATTTTTAGAACATGTAGACCTGTTTACTTAAAGAATTTTTCATAAAAGCAATAATTGAAACAAATTATATACCAATTATGATAAGTCATATTACAAAAATTAAAAGATTGAGGTCAATGTGTTATCTTTTTAAGCTTACATATTTTTTATCTTGGTTTTATTATATGTTTCATTCTTATCTATTTAGGTTTTTATTTTTTCCCCATTTGTTATTTTTTCCATGACTTCTTCAAAAATCTAGAGCATATTCCAAAGTCAAGGTCTAAATGAGAAGTGACTGACTAATGGTATTGACATACTTGAAGTATAGGGGTTACAAGACATATTTTCAATGGACGACTGCATGTTACAAGTGACAAAGTACACAGAACTCAAGCTCATTAGCCTCTCTTATTGAACTCTTTGCATATAAAGAAAATAAAAGGCAGCATCATTTTGGACATGATCGAACATCTACTTAAAGGAGACATGCACCAGATGAATCCCCTATAATGTCTCATTCCATATCTCTACCACAAATATGAGGTAGATTTTCTTAAAGCACGTCTCTCATCCATACACTTCAGCATTTGGGTGTCTCCAGTAAATCCATAAAACCTACACTACCAATACAGTATGGAAAACTTAAATTCATATGCCAATTTCAAACTTCATATAACCAAGTCAATGATTTGCACGCCTCCATCATGTCCAAAATTTACAACTCAATGTCTGTTTGCTTTTTAAAAAAAAAATATTTGATACGTCAGTACATTCATGATTTTTACAAGTGTCCCCCATCTCACATTCATTACAGTCATAGGTACAATGGTTTGTCCAGCTAGTGTTAAAGTAGTCCCAGAATGGGATGCAACTTTATTTGAAACTGGTTGAGAATAACTACACGATTCATAGTCTAAACAAGCAGGCATCATAATCTTGTATAAAATTACAAACAAAAATAAGACAGGTTCTAAATACTTGTTTAAATTACAAATGTTGTCCATTAATAAATGAATGTGTACTCAAACATTTGGAAACAGTATGATCAATATCAATACATCTATCTAAAGATTCAATGGGAAAATAATAAACATAAATACCAGCATTAATGAATTATCAGGAAAAGTGAACAAAATACAGAACAGAAAAAACATTGTAGCTAAAGTACAAAGATTTCAGAAAAACAAACCTTGGAGAGAAAGTTAGAAATAACAAGTTCTGATATCCTTGGCCATGTCAACCTTCCAAAGCATCGAATCCAAGAAGGATTCTCAAAACATATGCACTTGCAAACAAAGTTTATAACCTGAATAATCCTTGAATAGATGATCTCACCATCCACATCGACCTTTGATATTGGAGAAAAAGGAAATGTCAAAGCAATGATAAGCACACTCCAGTAAGAACATAAATAAGGAAGAGAGCTCATTGGATTGATCTATTGACAGACACATTTACTCCATCTGTAAGACTGTCAATGCTGTTTTTGGATGGAAAGTATGAAGTTACGTATTCTCAAAACAATGCCCTATCAAAATGATAAAGCAAACACTATTGGAAAGGTTTCAGCAATCTGCATAGCATTCATTGCCATTAACCTCCCACTGTAACAGAAACCAGTGCAATAAAAGCGAAAATTTTAGAAAATGTTATTAAACCATATTTACCATTGGATTGCTTGTTGATAGTATTTTCAATATTGCCTCAGTCATTTCTTTGGAGACGTCTTTCAGATCTTCCATGGATGAAATGGATGATCCTTTCTTTACAACAGGAATGATGACATGCTTGATCATTTGGTCAGCCACTTTAGCAAACCCATAGTCTAATATACCAATCACCTACAATAATCCATCATAAGTAAGTGAAATTGACAATTGAAGCTTCCAATTGCACAGAGAACCATTTGTATCAGCATAAAGCACATCCACAAATGGGGGTGATTAACTAGGGGTTCCCTATGGGATTTTTTTCTCCCACTGGTAAAAATCCAGTGAAAGGAAGAGTGTCAGATAAATGTTAATGTGAAAGGTGATTTGAGTTTTTCTATAGCAAGTAATAGTTCTTAATGCACATTAAGAAAAAGTAGTGTTTCTTTTACAGAACTGAGGCATTGAATTGCACCCCTTCAACACAAAGCCACAGAGATATTTTACCAAGGCCAGAATACTACAAATAAATATCAATCAAGCTTCACAAACAGGCAGTGCAATAGAGGCTTAGAAAACAGAATTTTTCCATACATTAAATTGAAATAAACGGGTCATAGAATTCATGAAATGCTTCGATGTTATCACTAACACCTCAACTTCAGGCGTGATTAAATTATAAACACATCATGTTTGAAAACAACTTTTGCATTTACACAAACAAAAATGAAGAGATGATGGGTGCACTCACTTCCATTGAGTCCAAAACACTGTGGAGATCCACAACCCCAGCAATGCCATCAACACTCAACCGATACTTGACTCGAACAATACTAGAATCTGGCTCGAACTGCACTGCATTTTCCACGAATTTCACAAGCATCTCTTGAATCTACAAACCCAAATCCAATTCCTCTAAAAAACAATGATACACTCAATAAAAATCACAAATATATCAATCACAATCCGCTAAGAAAATAAATATCATCACTTCACTTAAACTAACAGAACTATCTTACTCAAATGAAGCTTTTGTTAACTCCTAAGAAAACAATTCTGCGCTTCTAAATATCCAGCAAGACTTTCCGTCATTTTTTTTTTCTCAGCAACCAAACAGAGCTTAGCTATCTCTCCAAAAATAAATAAATCGAAGAAAGAAAACCATTACCTCCTCGAAGCAATCGAGCCACTCCTTCCTCAACAAACCATACACAACAGGCTCTCTCTCCTCCTCATCACCAATCCGCAATACCTTCTTCAAATCCCTAATATCAACAGCCGCAAGTCTCAGCCGTCCATTCTTCACTCCCTCTTTTATCCCTCCCAACCTCTCACTAATTCCCACAATTATCCTCACCAACTCCAATATTTCCCTCTTTTCCCTCGCATCCTTCATCTTCCCACTCAACTCCTCAACAATCTCCCTAATCTCGCCATCAATCGGAGAATCGGAAACCAGAGCTAGAAGATCTAATAAGCACTGGTTAATCTGGTCGGTTCGAGAAACGGCGTCGTTGCAGAGGGAGAAGAGAGAGGAGAAGTCGCTGTGGTGAGCGAGGATGTAGGACTTGACTTTCGATTTGATTTGGAGAGAGTGAGATTCGAGGCGGGTTATGAGGAGGCGGAGATCGGGTGCGGAGAGGGGTGCGGTTGGGTCCCTGAGATCACTCGTTGAGAGAAGGTCTCGAACGTTGATTGCGTCGAAGAGAGCGTCCATCTTGAAACGATCAGAGGATTTTGTTTTTGTGACTGAAGGAAAGGAAAGTTGATGGCGGGGGAGAACGGAGGAGAGGAACAACGTGCGCTAGTCTGGTAGCCGTCGCGACGTGACACGAACGGTTATGGGCTTTGAGATTTCTATTAGTGAGCAAGAAAGGCAGTTTCAGCCTAGTTAGAGTTTGAAATTTACTAAAAGGCTGTTTGTAACAATTTAATTTATAAACAAATTTAAATTAATTTGATAATTTATTATAGTTTTTATGTTAGATATATTGCCGGCACATCATGGATGGAACAATGATTTTTTATGTAAAAAAAATAATAGGTAAAAAAAATTCAAGTTCCATGTCATTAGTTAAAGTGTCAAATTAAATAATATGAAAAAAATAACAACAATAAATAATGAATAAAAGATAGAAATAACCACATTCGAACTTATTCAAATTATTAAAAAATACGTTGCTAACCTAACGGAAAGAAAACCGGATAAAAAAGAGTCAATTTAAAAAAAAACACTAGTTTTAAAAAAAAAGGGAAAAACGAAGCAATCCTAAAGTGAACTTTCTAAACCTAATTTAATCTAAAAAAACTTGCAACTTGTTAGATCATGACTTGAGTTCAATTAAAAAATTTAAATGTCGTCTAATTTAATTTTGAATGATGAAACTATATAAAAAAAAAACTTGTAAAAGAAAAGGAGAAGCACAAAAAAAGAAGAAGAATGGACCTAAAATCTCACAGGAAAAAACCCAATAAAGATGAAATTTGAAAAAAAAATTAAAATTATCCCAAAAAATTACAATTAAAAGAATCAGGACCAAATTAAAAAATTAAAAAAATCATAGGTGGTGAAATTGAAAATCATTTGTAAAATGATAGATTATTTATAAATTAAAAAATAATAAGGGGTTAAATAGAAAAACAATTGTTGAAAGCAAACTTAAATTTTTTATCTAGATTCAATCAAGAAGCATAGCCCTCAACTAATTTAATTTCAAAAGATAAGATCGCTAGAAAAATATTAATTAAAAACCCTGTAAAAGCAACACAAATTTTGAGAAAAAAATCAAACACTTATAAAATGAGACTAGGATGATGCTATAAATAGGAAAGCTTGAAAAATAATGGTAAAAAATATTAAAAAATACTTTAAAAACAGAAGAAAGTCAACTCGAGTTAATCTTTTAGATCTATGACCCGAGTCATGACACCAATATGACCCCATCAATGGCAAACTAAAAAAAAAAACAAAGAAGCTAGATTCTTAACCAAACAAACATTGAGGGATAAAATTGAGAAAAAAAAATCAATATAAAAAACAATGCAATACAAAAAAAAATAGTAATTAAAAGAATTATAACTAAATTCAGCATGAAAATCAAATGAAATTAAATATTCAGGGATGAAATTGTAAAAAACCAACCCTAAATGAAATCAAATTAAATTAAAGAAGCTAGATTCTTAACCAAACAAACATTGAGGGATAAAATTGAGAAAAAAATCAATATAAAAAACAATGCAATACAAAAAATAATAATAATTAAAAGAATTAGAATTAAATTCCACATGAAAATCAAACGAAGAGTCATGACTTCTTTGTTGTTGCTATAATTTGGACTTGAAAACGGCCTTTTTAAATCTTAGACTTTACATGAAAGTTGTAGGCCTATGTCTTACCAAATCTATCCAAAAAATTAAGGTAATTTGAACATCTAGAACTCGAGATATGACCCAATTACCGAACAGTGTTCCAGTTTAGACTGTACCATCATCTCTTTTCTAAGTTTGGCCCTCTCTTTGTCCTTTCAATTTCAATACTTAAACTCATCAATCAATCCTTTTATTTATGTGATAGGTCTGCATTTAATATGAACATTTACCATAAATTAAAGGTATCTTATATTAGTAGGTATGTTATTATAAACATACTTTAGTTAAGGAGTTATTGATACTTCAAGTGCAAAATGATAATATAAAACCTTGATAAAAATACATTTTTAAGCATTAATCATCTTAACAGTGTAGGATCCATTTAGGTGTTGGATCCTGACATGTGCAGGACCTAGATGGATTTTGGGTCCTGCACCCAACTAGCCTAGAGGGATTGTAGGTCCTGCTTGTGCAAGATTCACAATCCAATTGGATCCACATGACCCAAAATAGCTTTCGGTCTTGCCTGGTAGTGTATGATTTATTAATATTCCTTTTCGTCTATTGTATGTGTTATATTGCTACTAACAAATCTAAAGTTTAATTTCTTGAAATATAAGGTTTCATAGTTTAAAGAGAGAAATTCTGGGGGTGTGGATTATATTAGTTGATCGTGGGTAATTGAATCTGAGTTTGTAATTTTAAAGGGTAATTAGAATTTAGTTGAATCTTCACAATTCTTTTTCTTCCTTTTTAGATCTTATCATTATTTTTATTTCGATTTTCAATATTAGGCGAAGTAGAATAGTCTCCATACAAATAAAAAAGATCAATTGTACATAATGATAAGATAGAATTTAGAGGAAGAAGAGATAGTAAGAGAAAATGTGATTGTTTATTGATTGCCCCTTTCCCCTCGAAACAGTGAGCCTAAATAGGCCATTCAATACAACTGTAAACTAAATAATAGGAACTCCAGTAGTGGAGAGCTGAAGACTAGGGATGCTCTTGCTAATCCCGTTACTTATTCTCTGACCCATTCAATTACTTAATTAAACAATGAAATAAATTAAACAATGAAACAAACAAAACATAAAGTAATTCCACGTAGACTCTCTCCATGTAGTAGTAGCAAGAGATCCACGTGTCCAATGCTCTTATCATTCCCTCTCCCTTGAATTCTCCTTGTCCGCAAGGTTGAATGGAGGATAAGTTTTTGCAAATCGCCATAAATTTTCCCACGAAGAATTTTTTGGCAATGCCCCCTTCCATTTCACCAAGATTTCCATTCGTGGCCTGTATTTCCCCTTCTGGATAACCCTTCTATCAAGGACTGCTTCTGGTTTTGGTAACACCACAACATCTGACGTAATTGGAGGAAGGGTGATCACCGTGTCCTTGGCTATATCTCCCCACTGTTTCTTGAGTAAACTGACATGGAAAACATCATGTATGCGTGACCCTGTGGGAAGGTCTAATTTGTATGCCACTGGTCCAATGCGAGCGAGAACCTTGAAGGGGCCAAAAAACCTGGGTGATAACTTTAAGGAACTCTTGAAAGCTACCGTTTTTTGGCGGTATGGTTGCAATTTTAAGAACACATAATCTCCAACCTGAAATGTGACCTCCCGACGATGCAAATCTGCCCGAGATTTCATGCGTCCCTGTGCAGCAATTAAATTCCGTCTGAGGTCCCGCAGGATGACCTCTCTTGTGCGCAACATTTGATCTACTGCTTGAAGCTTTGTAGTTCCTGGTATATAGGAGATCATAGATGGAGGAGGGACCCCGTACACAGCTTCAAATGGAGAAACCTTCGTTGTTGAATGAATGGCCGTGTTGTAACCATATTCAGCCCAAGCCAGCCATTCCATCCATGCCTTTGGGTGGTCGCAAGTGAAACAACACAGGTACCGTTCCAAGGTCTGATTAACCACTTCGGTTTGGCCATCCATTTGCGGATGGTAACTGGAGCTGTAGTTAAGTGTCGTGCTATGTAGCGTGAATAAGGACTTCCAGAAGGAGCTGATGAAGATTTTATCCCGATCACTCACTATAGAACGCGACATGCCATGTAATTTAACCACATTATTTAAGAAACACTTCGCAACTGTCACTGCAGTGTAGGGATGTTTAAGTGGCATAAAATGGCTGTATTTGGAGAGCCGATCCACCACAACCATGATAACACTGTAACCTTGCGAAGATGGTAAGCCCTCGATAAAATCCATAGATATGTCCGTCCAAATACGTTGGGGGATTGGGAGAGGCTGAAGTAACCTCGCTGGCCTTAAAGTTTCATGTTTACAACGCTGGCACACCTCACATTCTCTAATGAAGTTCTTGACAGATGTTCGTATGCCAGGCCATAGAAAGTTGGAGGAGATGCGGGTCAAGGTCTTCAAATAGCCAAAATGTCCACCTGCAGGGGATGAATGCCCATCGGCCAAAACAACAGGTAACAAAGAGGATGTAGGACTCAAGTGTATCCTGCCTTTCTGCATCCAAACCCCATCTCTTTGAACCAGTTTTAAAGTGGGACTGGTGGCCACAGTGCTGTAATAGGGCTGCTGCTAGACTTCTTGTTATAGAGTTTCCCACCAATCTGTAATAGGAGCTGATATAGCGTGTACTTGTACTGCTGCCACGCGAGAGAGAGTATCAGCTCCCTGATTTTCCTTACCCTTGCGATACTGAATGTTGTAATCGAACCCCATAATCTTCGGCAGCCAACGGGCTTGAGAAGGCGTGGTAAGTCGTTGCTTAAGAAGGTACATCAAGCTTTGATGATCGGTCTTGATCACAAAGGTTCTGCCCAATAAATACGACCGCCATTTCTGTACTGCCTTCACTACCACGAGCATCTCCTTGTCATACGTTGACAGTAATCTAGCCTTGCCCTTTAAGGCCTCACTGTAATAAGCAATTGGCTGATTGTCTTGAGATAAAATTGCTCCCAAGCCATCACCACACGCATCACACTCCACTGCAAATTGCTGTGCAAAGTTTGGAAGTCGCAGCACAAGTGGGGATGTGAGGGCTTGCTTCAGTTTATTGAAAGCCATGAGCGCCTCCTCAGACCAGCGAAACCCCTCCTTGGATAGGAGCTGATTTAATGGTGCAGTTATGACGCCAAATCCTCTCACAAATTTTCGGTAATATCCAGCCAAACCGAGAAACCCACGGACATCCTTGGGAGTTGCTGGAATGGGCCAATTTTGGACGGCTTGGATTTTGGCAGGGTCCACTGCTACTCCTTCGGTAGAAATGAGGTGCCCTAAATAACCCACGGTAAGCACTCCAAACTGGCATTTTGAGAGCTTTACATACAGCTGGTTGTCTGAGAGAATACGCAGCACTTGACGGAGATGTTGCAAGTGATCCATCCAAGACCTGCTATACACCAAAATATCGTCAAAAAATACCAATATAAATCGCCGTAAATGAGGGCAAAAGAGGTCATTCATGAGACTCTGAAAAGTTGCTGGGGCGTTTTTCAATCCAAATGGCATGACCACAAACTCGTAGTGACCGTCATGAGTGCGGAATGCGGTTTTTGGAATGTCTTCCGGCTGGACTCTAATCTGGTGATACCCGGAGCGCAATTCCAGCTTTGAAAAGAACTTCGCGCCATGTAATTCATCAAGCAACTAATCAATGACCGGAATGGGAAACTTGTCTTTAATTTTGATTTCATTGAGCGCCCGATAATCAACACAAAATCGCCAAGACCCATCAGCCTTTTTAATTAACAAAACCGGAGAAGAAAAGGGGTTGCAACTGGGGCGAATAACTCCAGATTGTAGGAATTCCTTGACCAGTTTTTCAATCTCATTTTTTTGATAGTGCGGGTACCTGTAAGGCTGGCTGTTGACTGGAGATTTATTGGACATCAAGGGAATTTGATGGTCATAGCTGCGTGTAGGTGGCAGCGTTGTAGGCTCCTGGAAAACATGTGCAAAATCTGAAAGGATGAGATTGAGGTCAGGTGACCACGCTGAGGCTGTCTTTGGCATTGTCTCCGTTTCTATATGCACAAAATACCCCACACCTGATAAGTGGATCAACTCCTTATCACTTAGGGGAGCGAGTTCAGTGTTTGATAGTCCTCTCAATGTGTACGTCTGGCCTTCTTGTTTAAATGACATGATGAGCTTTTTGTAATCAGTCTTGATGGGGCTTAAAGTCTCCAGCCATTGCACTCCTAATACGACTTGGCAGGCTGCCACTTAAAGCATAAAGAAGTCTGCGCGAACAATGATTCCTTGAATCGATAAAGAAAGGCCTAAGCACCGCCCAGTACACTCAATAATCTCCTTGTTCCCAACTGTGATATGGATGGTTTTGCCGCGAATAACATGTAGTCCCAATTTGGTTGCCGTGGACTGATCAATAAAATTGTGGGTGCTTCCCCCATCAATGAGCACTGTCACAGCCGTGTTTCCTGCTCTACCAATGACACGGAAAGTCTGTGGGTGGTTTGTTCCCACCAGAGCATGAAATGATATCTCTGGAATGTCTTCCTTAGGCGTCACAATCTCCATGTCCACATCGTCTCCTTCCTCCTTCTGTTGCACATCCACCATCATGAACAACTGAGGCCGTGAACAACGATGCCCGGGAACATATCGCTCATCACAATAAAAACACAACCCTTTTTCACGTCTCTCCCTTGCCTCCTGACCTATTATCCGTCGAATAGGTGCAGTTGGGTGAGTTGTTCGTTGAGCCGGGGCAGGACCCAAGAGTCCCATGGTGTTTGTGTGTGGTGGTTTCGACTGGAATGAAGGTGTTGTCGCTGGTCTGACTAGATTGTTGAATTTCCTTTGGAATTGATTTCGTTCTTCAATTAAATGAGCCATACTAATGGATTCAGAGAGAGTTTTTGGTTGCTTAACTCGAACATCCAAACGAATTTCATCTTTTAATCCCGTTATAAAACACCCTACCAGGGAATTTTCTGGGAGGTCATCAACCTTGTGAGACAGTTTCTCAAAGGCTTCTTGATATGCATTCACAGTCGTGGTTTGCTTAAGTCTGGACAATGCTTCTGACGGATCATCATACTCAGTTGGTCCAAAATGGTGGAGAAGGGCTGAGACAAAATCCTTCCAGCGTAATTGTCCCTTGCTTTTCGTATACCAACGATACCACTGCAAGGCGACACTCGACAGATGAAATGACGCCAATTGTACTTGTCGTGGAGCGTCAATGTTCTGGAACTCAAAGTATTGTTCTGCCTTAAATATCCAGCCAGTGGGATCCTCCCCTTCTCCAGAATAGGTTGGAAAATTCAACTTGAGGGTAGTGTGGTTTCTGTCGGCATTGAAGGTTGCAGACGACCTGTCGTGAGAAGTACTTCCCCCAGCAAAAGGATTTACTTCCCTCTCACTGGAACGATGGGAATGGGCGATCCTCATCTCTTGTAGCTCTGCCATGACTCCCTGAAGGGCGTCGTTGACTAGATTGAAATTGTGATTCAATTCGTCAAAATTGGTGTCGTGTCGTCCGAGAGTTTCTGTGATCTCAACACGAAACTCCGCATTAGTTTTACCACGCGTGTCCATGGATTGAACAGCTCTGATACCACTGATAAGATAGGATTTAGAGGAAGAAGAGATAGTAAGAGAAAAGATGATTGTTTATTGATTGCCCCTTTCCCCTCGAAACAGTGAGCCTAAATAGGCCATTCAATACAACTGTAAACTAAATAATAGGAACTCCAGTAGTGGAGAGCTGAAGACTAGGGATGCTCTTGCTAATCCCGTTACTTATTCTCTGACCCATTCAATTACTTAATTAAACAATGAAATAAATTAAACAATGAAACAAACAAAACATAAAGTAATTCCACGTAGACTCTCTCCATGCAGTAGTAGCAAGAGATCCACGTGTCCAATGCTCTTATCATAGAACTTCCTTCAACTATGAATTACCACAATAATTATTCTATATTAAACATAAGTTGTTGAACAAAACTCTAAATTAAAAATCTAATATTAGTATTAGTTACATATTGTAGTACTACTGTTTTTTTATTTTTTGAAAATTATTTTTTTAAAAAAATCTTAATTTTTTTAAAATATTTTTTTTTACTATTTTAATATATTAACATTAAAAATTAAAAAATTAGACTTTACTGTCACAGGATCCAACAACTTTGGACCTTATCTATCACCGTAACCTAACACAACTCTTCTGCTATCAGACCAACATCTTTGACCCTTTGATAACAGGACAAAATATCATCTTTTATTTTGTTTTATTAAAAAAACAAATCCACGTGTCCTTCTCGACTAGAATTATATCTGGCTGGATCTTACTTCTGCCAGTTACATTTAAAACAAGGAGGTTACGCCAAGCACAAGCACAAGATAGCATGCAATTTCAAATTTTCAACAAAAAGTAAATGCGAGAGCTTTATCGATGATTATTTTTATTGGCTGCTTCACATGTTATCTTTCATAAAAACTATTATTTACTAGGTTTTTCTTTCAAGTAAATTCTTTTATGATTTTTATGTCAGCAAAAACTACAAGTGCGTGCACAACAAAAGTGCACTCCAAAGAATTTAGGAGACAATGAACTTTTTAGAAGGAAAAAAAAGAAAAAAACAGGAGTATTTTGGAAAATAGCTTTCAAAGTTAATTAGAATAGACTCCCTTTAGCAAATCAGAGGGGAGAGCAAATCCAAGGGTTTTCCATTTACTTCTTGTTCTTTCTATTTTTTTTTTATAAATTGAATTTTATTTAAAATTCAAATCAATATCTCAAAAGATTTTTAAATAAAATAATTGATTCAACCTTATAAATTGAATTTAATATTCAGAATTTTAAATAGCCTAAATAGTCTAGTTAAAGATTTTGATAAGTGTTTATTTGGTAATATGATTAAAAATATTTTTTTACCTGAAAAGATATTAAATTTAATGTTTTATTTTATAAATATATAATTTTAATATACTTGTATCAAATTTATCTAAAAAAATCTAAAAATACATTAAGTTTGATGGTTTTTTTAGAAAAAGCATTTGAAAGCACTAAAATTATATCATCAAACAATAATAAAATATTAGCCAAGAATCAAATTGTTATAAATTCAAATATATCAAAGAAGTACTGTGAATTGTGAATTCTTATACCATAGATTCAAGCAGTGTTTATCGCTAAAAATATTTTGTTGATCTTGCTATTAATAGAAAAAACTAAAAGAGATAAAGATAAGCATTATGGATTGTAAGGTCATTTACTAAGGACTCAAGCAGTGTTCATCGCTAAAACTTTTGTTGATCTTACAATAATTTTGTTCAACTTCTTCTCCTGCTTTGCGTCCTTCCTTTTACCGAGAGACATGGCTGTTTGGAGACCCTAATTTTTCCTTTGTTTTTTGATTTTTTGGCAGCTAAAAGGTCAATGCATGATCTAGGCTTCTTGTCCCTCTCTTTCCCATTCAAAATCAGTGCATCCAGGCTTAATTTCATTTTATTTTTTTTATTTTAGTAGGTAATTGTTGCTTATTGGGGTTTTTAATTAATTATTCCAGCGAACATTGTTTCTTTGGTTGTGCGTCTTCTTTCTTTAAAAGAAAACTGGTTGTTAAAGCTAATGGGATCTCTGGTTGTTCTTGCAGGCATTGATGACGAGGGGAAAAAGGATGGAATCTTGAAGTTAAGAGTCATTTTTTGGAGTTGGATTTTGCTATTTCTGCTCCTGAACATCGTTACTTTGTCTCCATTCTTTTTTTTTTTTTTTGAAAAAAATCCAGATTTTCAAATTGAAAGGTTTTTTTTTTTGTTCTTGCATGTAGGGATAATAGGAGATCAATGGAGGAATCTTCGTTTACCTTTGCTTATTGATGGATTTTATATGTTAATTATTACCAAAAAAAATTAATTTTATGTGTTTTTCATCGTTTTGATGTGCTGATTTTAAAAATAATTTTTTTTAAATAAAAAAAATCATTTTAATACATTTCAGCACGAAAAGTACTTTAAAAAGCAATCGCAACCACACTTCCAAACAAAAATGTTTTATTGGATATTTTCTCAAGGTTTGTGTTTAGCGGCCTTCAGGAGAAAGTGTTAACCAGCTTTTTGTTAAAATTTAAAATTGTTTTTGTTTTAAATTATTTTTTTAGTATTTTTGATCATTTTGATGTGTTGATGTTAAAAATAAAATTAAAAAAAATTATTTTAATACTTTTTCAAACAAAAAATACTTTAAAAAATAATCGCTCTATATTACCAAAAACCATCTTAATTGTTTTAAGGTTTTGGTAAGTCTTCACACTAGTGTTGTTTCTCTCAATTGTGCAAAGTATTGCTTGTTAGAGCTCAATGGTATCAAGATTAGTTCCCATATAAACGAAAATGGATATTTAAATCACATTTCGTCTTATCTATTGTTTATTTAGCAATAAAGTAAAGGATTAATAGGTCAGAGATTCCTATTAGTTGTGGTTTGACAGCAATGTAAAGGTTAAATAAGATTTCATTTGATCTAATGTGTATTTAAGAATATTTTTTTTAGTGTTTTTTTTGTTCTTGACTATATATTTGGTTCCAGCCTTGGTTGTTTATATTTTTTTTATTAGATTAATATGGGAATCCAGACCAACTTGCACATACCTCGATTAATCCCATAGACCCTGAAGTTAACAACCATCTAAGTCTCATAGGTTTGTGGGACTTGGACTGATAACTTCTAGAAAGTAAACACAGGACCTGACTACTTAAATTACACCCTTCGGGTTTGGTTGTTTTTATTATTCATTTTAGTTGTGATAGTGTTGTCTATTTGCTTGCATAGACTATGCAAGGTTGTTTTACAGCAAAAAAACTAGCAGGATGGCTCAAATCTGGAATTTGAGTATTTTTGGGATCACACATATGTAATGGTATAGACAGAAGATTTATGATCATGTAAATATTACGTTTTGATTTTGGTGGTGTGATGATAGTCACACTTGTGGTAAAATATAAATTTCCGGTCCAAAATAGAGTAATTCTTAATTGAAAAAATGGTAACTTAAGAAGGAAAATTATTACAAATGGGGATAAAAACACTTAGTAATTTAATTTAAATTTTGAAAAACATAAAATAATAAAATTGATACGCGAAATGTTAACCAGGTAAATTAATTATTTTAAAGGAAGATTTTTTTAATGAAATTGCGGTGAAAATATTTAAGGTAGTTATAAATAAAATAATGTATGATCTTATGCTTGAAAAATATTGATTGCCGGTATAATCTCGCATATAATCACGTTATTTTAATTGAAAGTGGTGAAAACTTTGATAATTTTTTTTTATTATGATTATGAATAGGAGTTCCAAATGAATTAGTTTGAAAGTATTGATAATTTAAGTAAATAAAATAGTATATAAATCCAGCTTTTAGCGTAAAATTACCTGCTATCTAGGTTTACGATGTTACATAATTTTTAATCCAATCGTTGAATCGGGTTAAAATTTTACAAAAAATATCTTAATATACTCTTCTATTTTGAATTAAAATTTCAAATCAATCAAATTTGAAAAAGGCTTTGCAAGAGTTCTAATAGTCAGAAAAAATATAAAAAATAATACCAAGGCAATTAAATAAGTCAAAAACTCCCTTTTACTGTAGCAACTGCCAACAATTAAAAAAGAAATGGAGCTCAAATCTTCTTATTTTCATTGCAAAATTTTGTTTTTTCTTCTAAGGTAGGGGTCAGTAAGTGTTATGAGATGATTTTAGCCGGGGAGAGCACCTAAGAGAGCAAATTTAGAGAGGGAATGAGGTTGGAAAGCTAGGATTATAGAGAGGGAAAGTGAGGGAAAATTAAAGAGGAAGGTGGAAGCTTGTGATTTTTGACTAGGAGACAACTTCATGGGACTGAATTAGTTAGGGTAAGTGGTTTTAATCCATTTATGACATATTGTGGTGAATTTTTCATGTTGGATTGAAAATTTTCAATTCTTCAACTTAGGAGATTTAGGAGAAATTGTGTGTTTAAATGTTAATGAGAGGATGAATTATTGTTGTTGGGTTGTTTATATGGATAATTATTAATTTTATTAGGTTAGTTTGGTGAAGAATAAGAAAACCCCAATTGTTAGCAATTTTAGGGTTTATGATAAATTTAAGAAAAATATAAAATTGTTTATAATTTTGTTTAGCTGGTATGTGATGATTGTTATTAGGGGGATTATAAACAAAAAGGGTTTTTAGGGCCACTCATACTAATCATATATGGGATTTTGTCTTATTTTTTTTGATTGTTATTCAAACTTAGCCATATCTCTTAAAGAAAAAAATATTATACAAAGTATGATTTTACAGATAAAAACCTATAATTACAACATGGTTCAAGGATCAATTCATGTAGCCTTGATTTTTAATATCCATTACAAAGTCATGTTTTCAGCTTTTGCCAATAAACATAAATTTCAATCCTAGAAAGGTGAAACCTTACCTCTTCAAATAGACTTTTCTAGATCAAATACATTGTACTTATATATCCATTAAATGGAAAGATGTTACCTTACTAGAAGAGTAAATCCTTGAAGGTGCCACCCAACCTAAATCTTTACAACCACCACAACAAAATATCCAACTCAAAGAAATAACCCATTATAGTGATGGTAAAATTAAACTATTCTTCTATAGACATTCAACCATTTCTATATTATCAAATGAATCTTTAGTACAATAAATCTTAAAAGAATTTTGAAATTCTCTTTGTTATAAATATGCCTTACAACACAAACTCGTGTAGGAAATCAACATCTGATATTCTTAGCACCAGTTTTCAAAATGTTGATTATACTACAAATATACTCAAACCATTATATACAAACACCGACCAATCTTCTCTACCAACCTCTTAAACATTCTCATCTGTAATAAAAAAAATCCAGAATAAGCTAAATGTTCTTGAAACAAATTTTATTGTAAATAAAAAATATTTTATTTATAATTTTTATAGTAACCATAACTTTGAAAAGAGATCTTGGTTCTTCAAAACCTTCATGAAAAAAGACATGAAATACATAAATATTTTTTATAATTCGTTGCATTACATAACTTTCAAATTTTGTTTTTTGATTGATTCAAATCATTTTATGTATCTGAACACCATATTACATATCCATTTACACAGAATGCATGTCTCATAACATCTAGAAGTAAAACCCCTATTTGGAAACTTGTTAGTGGTACTTATATTGAGTCTGAACATTCACCTTTGAAATACTTTAAACTTCCTCATAATAGTCAAATTGTAGATGCTGCTCCTTACAAAAACTCAGGTGAAAATATCACCACAAACACCAAACACATCATCCAACAAAATAACTTCACAAATACTAACCTCAATACCATAAAAAAACAAAAGAAGCTAGAATACAAAAACAAATCCAAAAGACTATCGTTTCTCTAGTTACAACTACAAAACCTGTAGGCTAGAAGCTAAAAAACAAAGTATTCAAACCATACTAAATTACAAGAACTAGTCAAACTCAATTCCAAAACAAAAAGAAAATGACTTTTTAAAGTCATTAAAGATCACTTTAACGACCTTGAAGCTTCATCTTCCACCTTGATTACTTTTGACACCCCACAAGTTAGTAATAATTCCAAATTCTACACAAGCAACATAAATACTATTTAAAATTACCAAACTCAGGCCTATGATGAAGAAGCCTTCCAAGAAAAAAAAAATCCTAAAATCAATAAACTTGTTTGGAGAAATCCTACTCCTAAAACAACCATTGCCCCTAATATAGCCATGCATAATGAACCAACTATTATAAACCAATGCATATTCAATGATTTTTCCCTCTATGAATGGAACATAGATGAAATGTTTGAATACAATATCCTAAATACCTTACAACAAATGATCATGACTGCCAATGCCTACAAAACCCAAATTAGAATGACAGACAAAGCTATAGCTGAACTCCACATAGCTAGTTTTTCTGGCCAATTAGAAGAATGGTGGGATTATTATCTCATTAAAACACAACACCTTGAAATCCTTAACTCCATCCAAATGATTGAAGAACAAATACCTATCCTTGACTATAATGGAAACAACATCCAAGATGCAGTCTCAATCCTTATTTTAATTATTTATCTACATTTTGTAGGATATCGTTCTTATCTCAAAGACAAAAATATTGAACTTTTTTCCAATCTTAGATGCAAAAAACACTTAGTGACTTTCAATGGTACAAAAACTTTTTCCTTACCCTTGTTATGCTCCGAGAGGATTCAAACGAACCCTTCTTGAAAGAAAAATGCATTGATGGTTTGCCAACCCTTCTAAAAAGATAAAGTTAGGAACAAAATCAAATACATTTTTATCTCCGAAACAATCACTTAAGACAAGATTTTAAAATCATTTTTAGATATAACAACGTCATGTACTTATTTATTTTGTTTATTTTAGTGTGTGTGTAGATTCTATTTTTCACGTGCATGATTATTGAAAATGTGCAAATTAATTTCCTGAGAAAGTACAAGGCGTTACATAAAAAGTCTGGATATTGATTGTGCTTGTGAAAGCTAAGAGGAGCTAAGTTTGATATGAAGAGCAATACGGGTTCACTATGTTGCATGTCTTTATGAGGGACTGATCTAAATTTGACTGTTGATCTTGGAGATTGAAGTGATTAATGCCAGATTTGGAGTTAAATTATTGAAATATTAGACAAGAGGAAAGATGAGAGATTAAGAGAAGTAAATGCGAAAGGATTATATAACATACTCTTTTGAATACACCTGGACCCCTTAGTTTCAAGAACTTTAGCACTCCGCAGTTGGAAATGAAATGAAATGTTGTTGGGAATAATTTCTTTCTAGGTCTAATAGTTTTCCTAAAGACTTTTAGAAATAAAGAATATGATTTAGCATGCTTTGAATTTGATTTTTCAAGTGAGTAATGGGTAGGAGCAACATGCCATTAACTTGAATATTTTTTATGTTTTAGTATCAACTTCAAGTGTCTAACAAACTCTCTAAGATATCCTCCTCAAGCTAAATTCCTTACACACCTTCATCCCTAGTTTTCTAGTTGTCTTGGCTATTGGTCTTTTGATGTCTAATTGCCTCAAGTATATGCATATGTTTGGTAACATATAATTGCAAAGTATCACCAACAAATCAATTAATCAACATTTCTTCGAACATCGGTGTGTTTGAATGTCCACTGCGTGCGTTTGAGTTTATCACAAAGCCAGAAATTTACTATACTTAGGAATAAGTGTTGTAATTGAGCATTTCAGTGAGAAATGAAGATGGCTTTAATGTGTATACAACCCACACATTCCTCAAGAAAGAATTACCAAGTAATATTGCCTGTTGTTATACATCAAGAATTTCTTATGTTTTGGTGTTTAGGAAACATGAATCTGTACTGTTGTTAACAGATCTTTTATATTGCCTATGCAAGCACATAATTAATTTAGAATGTTTGTCTTTGTTTCTCTATGTAATTGGAATGAATGGCGTGTGTTTAATGATATAATTACTTTTGAAGCTATATAGCAGAACAAAAATGTTGATCCTTTCATTTTTTGATACCACAAACACATTATTTTTTGTTACTTTGTTCATTCAAAGAAAAATTGCAACATGCTCGAGTTCATTCCATAGAAGCAGCGATGAGTTGCTAGGAGACAGAGCAGTCCCTACTAAGTTTAACAGGTGATGTTCCAACCTCTGATCCTAAATCCCTACTAAGTTTAACAGGTGATGTTCCATCCTCTTATCCTAAAATTTGTTTACAAGCTTCTTGGCTGCTAAATTCTTTCTTATTTTTGTGCTCTTGATGATATTTTTTTTTATTAATATAGGTGTTCGGGTCAGCTTGTGTGTACCTCGACTAATCCCACGGGTCCTGAAGTTAACGACCATGTAAACCTCTAGTGACCATCATATTAATAACCATATGGCTCTTGATGATTTTGTTATACGTAATTAGTGTTGGCATATAACCAAGTTATGTTGTGAAGGGATGATTCTCAAGGCTATTGTTTTTTTTATGTCACGTATGATGGAAGAAGCATATAAACTGCTTAAGAATTAATGTAATTTTTTTTCCTCCTTTATATACAAAGGTTCTTCATAGAAACTTAGGGTCTTATATTGAACTATTATAATGGTTGTCTGATAAATTTGGAATTTTTGTGTGTGTAAAAATGCATGTTTATATTGTTGTACAATATAATAAACTAATATGTTGTGAGTTTTCTAATTTATTTTAAAAGAAATTTGCTATAAAAAAATGATGGCAACCAGTAGCAGAGCGCAAACATTTATATATTTCTCATATAAATTGAAACTTTAATTTTTGATTAACGTGGATGTCCGGACTAGCTTGTATGCACCTTGACTAATCCCACGAGTCTTGAAGTTAACAACCATGTAAGCCTCCAGTGGTCTTGAGATTTGTGGGACTCGAATTGATAATCTCTAGGAAGTAAACTTAGAGTCCGACCAGTTAAGCTACACTTCTCAAAGTCATGAAATTCCAAAAGATGCAACTTGTTATGTCTTTACAACTTGATTCCTTAAGGGGTTTTTTTTTTTGGCCTTTTCACTTCTTCTGGTGTTAAAATGAGAATCTATTTCTTCAAATTCCAAAAGAGTTTAGACCCTCCACTTACATGTGAATCGAATGACTCTACATTCAGTAGCACCATTGTTGGAATGACTTTTACCTTTCTTGCATTGGAGTTGCATTGCTACTATAAAGTAATCAAGATTCTTAGCATTTCACATATATTATCTTCATCCTAAGAATGTCATCAGACAATAATTAATCATTTTTACATACAAACACACTATGATTTTTTTTTTCCTGATTTAATCCTTAAATATTGACTGTGGGTGAGCACAACATGTCTGTGTTTTGCTAAGACAAAAGCAAAAGAAAAATTTGGAATGGACAAAGGCACAATTCATAGGTCATTTTTTTCATAAATAATTAACATATCATTCTTTAATTAAAATTTCTAATAAAATATATTACTATATAAATATAGATAGAAACATATTTGTTTGCATCTGTGCATGTCAGTATTCTATTTTGAGCGCATGCATAATCCATCTCATACATATATTTTGCATATCTAAGAAGAAATATTTCTAGCTAGCCAGATTTAATTTGCATGCCCTTGTTTCGTTAATTTTAATTAATTAAATGAGTTGATCATAACTTGGATCTAGTAGTTTCTCAAAATTAATTAATTAATTCTGTAGTGTTTAAGAAATTAAGTAGTCCATTGACTATCCTCGTTCTTCAGTTTAGTAGTAGTGTTTTTTTTTTTTTTTTAAAAAAACTTCTTTTCCGTCAAGTTTTCCCATCTTATTTATTTCTCCTCCTTTTTTCATTACACAAAAAATAAAATGTGAAATAAATTGAAAAAGAAAATAAAATTAGGGAAAGCACTCAATTATTTGACGAATATAAACACAGAAGCATTAAATATATAGTTTCTAAAACTACATGAATTAATTAATTAGTATTGTTAAACTATAGAGATTAATTAGCCTATAATTGACTTTGACTGATTAAACTATATAACAAGGATTATCCTATCTCTTTAAATTCTTTTTTTTTTTTTTAATTCTTTTTGATCCTCCTCAAAAGGGCGTACTACCTTTTTGTTTCAGGGATCTTGCCATTACAAAAACTAGTATACATGCACGAAGAGATATTATTTATTTTAGTAGTTGGAGTTTTAATTGGAAATTTAATATATAACCGGTGCTTAACACTATTTTATTTTTTTGGAGTATTTGAGAATGTGATAGTAATTGTAATTTAAAATGTTTTTTTGCTTGAAAATATATTAAAATAAAATTTTTTTATCTTTAAAAAAATCATTTTGATATCAACACATTAAAATAATATAAAAATATATATATAAAAAAAATTTAAGTAAAAAAAAATTTAATTTTTAAAAATACAATTTCAATTGTGTTTTCAAACATTAGCTTTATATTATAGAGGAAACACTAATGAAACAATTCCTACATGACCAGAGCACACGATGAGTACTATTCATTCATTAATAAGAGGTGAGTACTATATATTGTTAAAATTATTAATTTAGTGAATGTTATATACGTACATATATCCCAAATGCCAAGATGTGATAATTTTATATGAATGAGAGGATTCCCAATTGCATGCTCTGAAGGCCTCAAAACTAATGATCATAAGCTTTAGCTAGCTCCCAATATTAATTCTTTCCTTTTCCTTTTTTTTTTCTGGGAAAAAAAGCATAGTTCAATGAGTCAGAAGTTTATAAAGAGCATGCAAGATCTCGTTACTTAGCTGGTGTGAACTCATTGAAACCAGTCCCATCCACCAAACCAACTTATACTAGGAAATCATTTCAGGATTTCTGAAGGCTGTTTGGAAGGGGAAAAGAATTGATGACGATGACGATGACGATGACAGATTCATGTATGACGTAGCTGGTGTTAACTCATTGAAACCAGTCCCATCCACCAAACCCATATAGTTAAGGCGACGGTACTAGGATTTCTGAAGGATGTTTCGACGGGGAAAAGAATTGATGACGACGACAATGACAGATGCACGTATGACTGCTAGGAGTTACAAAAGTGAAAAATATAGATAGCTAGTGAGGAGGGGTTAGAAAAAACTGAAAAATCAATTAAATTAAAAAAATTAAAAAATCAAATTGTGAAAAAAATCCGATTAAATCAAATAAAATTTTGAAAAAACCGACCGGTTCGGTTTTATAAGCCTAAAACCGAAAAAACCAAACCGAACTGAACCGAACCCAAACTGAAAAAACCGAGCCAAAACCAAGCTAAACTGAAAAAACCGAGTCAAACCGGTTTAAACTGGTTTTTATCCTAAAAACCGAACTGAAACCAGCTGGTTCGAACCGGTTTCGACTTTTTTTTTGAAAAAAAATAATTTTGATTTGATTATTTTTTTTTATAAAAACCAAACCGAATCGAGCATGATCACCCCTGGTCTTGTTATGATATGCAGGAAAATGAAATATGGATTTGAAAACACCAAGTTGATTGCAGGAAGTTCCTTGTTCAATTTCACCAACTTACTTGTCATTGAACTCCTAAGCCATATTGTTATACTCTCCACACAATCGTGACCACCCTTTAAATTCGTGTTTCTTTCCAATGGCATATAACCCATTTGAGGGAGCCCTCCGAGAGAGATTTTTCCAGCACCTAAACCATGTTGTTGTAACCTCAATTATAAGGTCCAGCTGTTACCATGTGAGGTAGTCCCATTCCATTAAAGCAACAAAGTAAAACAACTCATCTACTTTAGTAAAAGTGGAAAGATGAGCTGGTGGAATATATTCGGTATGTTCTCTGATTTTTTTTTTCTATCCTACCGTTCATGCCTATAAATAACCATCAAGAGAGCATTGCAATGTGTATGGAAAATACAAGAGAGAAAGAGTGAGTGAGTTTGAGAGCTTGTAATTTTCTTGTAATTTTAGAAATAAAACAATGTGTTTTTATCTTCTTTGAGTATTTAAAGCCACCACCATTGGTCTTTCCTACCAACAATTGGTATCAGAGCCTCGTTCGTTAGAAAACAGAGGAGTTTCTGGGATTTACCCGAATTTTCAAAATTGTCCAAAACATATTTTGACCATTCCATAGTGTAGAGTTAATCCATATGAACTCTCATCTGTGAAAAAATCTGATTCATCTGAGCAAGGGGTGTCTTACACGCGCCGTCTGAAACTTTAGCACTGTATCCCACGCGCATCCGACGCACCCTGAGGAAGAAGACTACTAAGCTACACGCGCGCCATATATTGAGTCGTGTCGAGCCGCCTAAGCCGCCGCCAAGCCAAGCTTCTAGCTGAGCTAATAGAATATTCTTGGTTCAACCCCAACGAATCGCCCAATGTCCAAAATCGGTTTCCTGAGTGGTTCAGCCCATTTCTGATCCATTTTCAATCAAGTCAGACCGGTTCCCTACTGTTTTGAGCATTCCTGATTAGTACTTAAAAGTGTATTTTTATCAAGGTTTTATATCATTATTTTGCACTTGAAGTATCAATAACTCCTTAGCTAGAGCATGTTTTATAATAACATATCTAATAATATAAGATACCTTTAATTTGTGGTAAATGTTCATCTTAAATGCAGGTCTATCACATAAATCAAGGGATTGATTGATAAGTTTAACTACTGAAATTGAGAAGACAAAGATAGGGCTAAGCTTAGAAAAGAGATGCTGGTTCAGTCCAAACTGGAACACCATTCGGTTATTTGATCATAACTGGAGATGTAGAACTTGGATTTAGGCATGCTTTATATGGATGGAAAGCTAAGACATAGGCCTAAAACTTTCATTGGAGTCCAAGATTTAAAAATGCTGTTTTCAAATCTAAATTGTAGCAACAATAGAGAAGTTCGAATCTGTCCTACAACCCAGACACTGTTTAATGTTCAGCCCATATCTCGAGTTCTAGAAGTCCAAATGACCTCAATTTTTTTTTTCTGGAAAGCTAAGAGAATTTCCTAGAACTTTCATGGTTAAGTATGTTCAAATTCTAACGTTATCAATGACGTTTTGTTCAGACAAGAAGATAAAGATTGCCACCAAGTCAAGATGTGGCTACTCACTCAACAATTAGTCATCAAATCAATAGTTCTAAATTTTGGCCTATAAAAGGAGGCATTTGCCATGCATTTAGGCATCTTGGTTGTTCAGATCAAGATCATGCTCTTTATTTATTTCTTTATATTTTTGTAATGTTTAAGTTTTATTTCATGTTATATTTTCCTTAATCTCTTGTTTATGCTTTTCATTTTTCTTACTATACTTATGTTCTTATGTTGTTTATTTATGTTTCTTTTCTTCATTATGTTTAGCTAAGTTTATTATGTCAAGGTAAAAATGTTTCACTAATGGTGTTAGAATAGGTATAATATAAACTCAACATGGACTTCAATGTTTATATCCAAGAAAGTTTGTTATTAACATGTCTTATCTTTTTATCTTATTAATTCTTAATACCTTGCTTGTTAAATGGTTAATCTAGATTTGTGTTGTATAAAACAAATACTTGGCACTTTCATAGTCAATCGTATGGTATAACCTATATTTATGCTATAAAAGGAACTTGATTTGTTGTTAACATAAATTAACATCATGAATTCCTGATAATATTTAAAAGTATGGTGTTACTAAAATAAAATAATTAATATTATCATGTTAAAAATTTATAATGAACTATTAAGGATAAATCATCCAATTGGAACCTTCTTTGTATGTGGTTTCTAGTTGATTAATAAAAGAGTTTATACTATACTTATTTTTAATACTATTAGTGGATCCTCTAACATTGACAAATATTTTATCCTTATTTAATCTTCACATTAATCTTACATCTCAAAATCCTTATCATCATCATCATCATATTATTATTATTATTATTATTATTATTATTATTATTATAGTTAACCTCCCTATGGTTCGACCTCGGTCTTGTCGGGTTATTTATTACTTCGACAATCCTGCACTTAGGATAAGACATCAATATATTGGTCGTGTCAATTCTGGAACCATCTACAACGTCTGTTTTGCCAAATTCAACTCCCATAAAGTGATATAGTCATTTAAAGAATAAAATGACTATAGAAAATGCACAAACACTTATCTCAAAGCTGACCAAAGACAACTATGATAATTAGTGTATCAGATTGAAGGCATTTCTTGGTTCACAAGAGTATATAAAGATTGTGGAATATCGTTATGATGAACCAGAGTCCAAAGAAGTAGAAGATTCATTACAAGAGGCATAAAAACAAGTCCTGAGAGCCAATAGAAAGAAAGACAACAAAGCAAAGACCATCATTTATCAAGGTCTTGATGAAACCACATTTGAGATTATAGCTTCCGCGGAAACATCAAAAGAAATATGGGAGGCTCTCTAAAAAAAATACAAAGGTGCTGACAGAATTAAGAAGATTCGTCTTCAATCTTTGCGAGGTGAATTTGAATCATTGCAAATAAAGTCATCAGAATCTATTTTTGATTATCACACAAGAATTATGGTGATAGTCAATCAGATGAGAAGAAATGGAGAAGCTCTCTCAGATGCTCGGATTACTAAGAAAATTTTGAGATCCCTAGATCCAAAATTTCATTTTGTTATTATTGTAATTGAAGAATCCAAAGAAGTGGACAAGTTGACAGTGGATGAGCTTATGAGTTCTTTACAAGCTCATGAACAAAAGATAGTACAAAAAGATAAGGCAACTGAACATGCCTTACAATAAAAGTTGTCTCTCAAGGAGGGCAGAGAGATTTGAACAAGTGGATATACCACAAAAGGAAGCGGTCAACAAAGACGAGGGGGATTTCAACGATTCCAAGGAAGAGTATCTTGGAACATAAAATTTAGAGGAAGAGGTGGTAGAAACACCACTAGAGGAGGCAGAGGACAACACACATTTACTCTTAGAGGAAGGGGAGGAAGTTACAACAATCGTGACAAGATAAATATCCAATGTTATAGATGCAATCAATTTGAACACTATAGCACTGCATGTCGAAGAAAAGCTCCATCAGAGGTAGATGGAGAAGTCAACTATATAGATAATAATATCACCATAAGAGGACTAGCTGCATTATTAGTCTAACAAGGACTAGGTGAGAATTAAGAGAATATATGGTATTTGGATTCTGGAGCTAGTAATAACATAAGTGGTCAACGAGATCTATTTGGAGATCTAGATGAAACTGTAAAAGGTCAAGTCATTTTTGGAGACACCTTAAAAGTTCCAGTGAAAGGAAGAGGCAACATCCAAATCTGTTTGAAGAATGGCAATCATAGCTACATTGTAGATGTTTATTATATTCCAGCCATTAAGCATAACTTGCTGAGTATAGGCCAATTTTTGGAGAAAGGTTACACTCTTCTTATGAAGAACTATAATTTAACAATTGAAGATTACATTGGAAAATTAATTGCTTATATGAAGATGTCCAAGGAAAGAATTGATTACATAAATTTCTAATAATTATCCTTAAATAAAATATGTGATATTTTTTTATAAAACAAAGTGATATTTTATCATTAATATGGATAATAGGTATTAATATCAAGAATGAGTCAGGTTATTGAAATTAATGGATTAGAGTTAAGGTTGATTTATTGCAAAATCGGTTTGGCCTTAGAGTGACGGTGACCTACATGGAGGCATCGAATGTCTAAAGCCTAGGCGCCTTAAGCGTAAGACAAAATTATGGCACCATATAGGAATGGCGTGAGCTTGGGGCACTTGAGGATCAGGCTAGGCAAAGCCAAGTTTTACATATCCAAGAATCAAGTCATTTTTTAGGCCACTCTCAACTCATCATTACTCAATTTTCAAAAACTTGATTTTTTATTTTTATTTTGGTAATCTAATTTCTTTTTAATTTTATCCTCTCAAATTATATTGACTTTATTTTAAAGTGTGTGAAAAAATTATGACATTTTATTAAAGATAAATTTTGTGAAATAGAATTTAAAATTATAGATATAAAATTAAAAAAAAGTTACCAAAAAAAAACAAAAATAAATAGATCCCTTTTCATTTTAACATCAGAAACTTCAGTTTGGTCCCTAAAATTTTAATTTATACATGTCTAGTTCATGCTGTTTTAAAATTTTATATTTTGATCTTAAACTTTATTTATTTTATATTGAAGTTCGTCGTAGCTTATAAAAGATAGAGAAAGTTATTGAAAAACAAGGACAAGAGATAAATGTTAGAATTGTGATATTCTAGCAAAATAAAAATAAAAATGATAATTTTGGATTTAATGGGTTCATATAGTAGAGGGAATTCCATAAAAGTGGTTTAGAACTTTAATCTTAGATAAATAAATCTCCATTTTAAAGTGAAAAACAAGTTTTTTTAAAAAAAGATTTTAAGATCCAAAAATTTAGACAATATATTATTGTTCTATTTAAATACTTTTGACGATGATAAATTATCCACCAATTTAAATAAAACTAAGTAAACAAAATGCACGGGCCTGACCTGGTAAGTCTAGGTATGTCTAAGCTTTTTTTTTTTTTTTTAGATTAAGATGTGCAGGCATATCTTCCTATGCTCAGCTGCCTAGCTTCTTTTTAAATGTCCATTCAATTTTTTCTTATTTTATTTAAATAAAATGCATTATAAAATATTTTTTTAAAAAATTAATATTAAAAAATATCTAATTGGTCTATTGTCTTCAAATAAGATTATATATTTTTATGGTAATATTAACAATTACTTCCTAAATTATTATATTTTTTTTATAAAAAAATATGGTCATTAAATTTCTTTTTCATGATTTTCTCATATTATTCTTTCTTTTTCAATAGCATTCACATTATAAAATCATGAATTTTTTTTTTATCGAATCTTACTCTTCTAATGATTATTTTTATATAAAAAATATGATTTCATCAAAACAAAAGAGAAATATATGAATAAGGTAAGAGAGCTTTCATCGGAAAGATACATATTTTTTCGTTTTCAATTCAAATCATTGAAATTTTTATGAACATTTATTTTAATTGAATTTAATTTTTATTCAGAAATATGGTATTAATAAAAAAGATATGTTTTTGTCCAAAACAAAATGCAAAAGAAAATGAAATTTTTCCTAGTAAAATATATTTTTCTCATAAATATTTATTTTAATTTTCAAAAATGTAATGCTTCGGTCAATTTCATTACATTATATTCTTAATTACATCATCCAATTCATTGCATTACATTACCTTGCACTACCATATCATCCAATTTATTACTACATTATCATTCCAAATATTAATTTGCAATCAAATTCCATTACTTCATTGAAATTCTGCTAGAAGAGTAGGGATCAATTGCTGCGAGACTATTTGATTTGTTCTCTCTGTGGGGTGGAAGGCATCCCAGAATACATATTTATTGGCGTCTGGACATGTAGTTGAATATTCATTGCAAAGGTAACTCATTTCAAATGTTCCTGTGGCACAGCACGCCATCCCTGTCTCCTGGAATCCTGCCAATCAACAAACAAAACCACATCCATACATCATATGGTTTTTGTGCAGGAGAAAAAAATTAGGCAGAAAAGCAACCCTGAATTTGCCGGTAATTCCATTTCCGGTCTTACCTCAGCAGCGGTCTTACCTAAGGAGTTAAATTTTTAGATTCGATTGTTTCTTTTGCATTCATGTGGATGTTTTCACATATTTGTAATACTTTTTTTATTATTATTATTAACATGGGTGTTTGGATTAGCTTGGGTGTACTTCGACTAATCCCATAGATTCTGAAGTTAATAACCATGTAAACCTTTAATGGTTTTGAAAGGACTCGAACTCGTGACCATTGAAGAAGAAATTTAAAACTTGACCAATTGAACTTACCCAGTTACATATTTGTAATACTTTAACAGTATGATGGTGGCTTTACATATACGTGCCATAATAGAAATAGTAGCAGGCTAACGGATGATAGACTACATCAAGGTTGTCAAAAACGCTTTTTTGACACGACACGAAATATACAATATAAACTCGGATCGTAAACTCGAATCGTAAAATCGTAAGAAAAATATTTTAACTAATTATATATTGACAATTTCAGTCAAACAGTAAATAATAATATAACACAATTAAAATAAAAATGAAATAAACAATACAAGTATCCAAATACCTTGAAATATATAATTCAAATAAAATTTTATTTATGGTTTAAATAACTTAAAAATACAAAAAAAATAAAATAAGATTGAACAATGCCACCTCACCTTCCACTTTTTTTTATGTTAGTAACAGTTCCTAGAAATAATGTCCAAATATCCCACCAAGCAAGACATGTATTTAAGTTCTCTCTGAGTCTTTGTCGTCTCTCTTTAAAGTTAACAAATGGTTAGTCTGAAACACAATATTTCTCTCTATATAAGTATTCCTATATCTTATTTTACTCTTTTGATTCATCACCATCTACCTCTATCTTCTCATGGTTTCGATCCTTTGATCATGTCTTCCCAACCTATAAGGCTTTCCCATACCCAAGATCCTCTAATGCTGATGTTAGTCTGCTAAGATTGAAAATTTGAGATTTGGGGCAACAAGAAAAGGAAAGACTGAGGAGTGGGGACTATGTAGTGGAGTGTCAGGGGACTCGGACATGAAGATAGTAAATTTTTAACTTTTACGAGTTAAAACTCGAAATCGATCAAACTCGGTCAAACTCGTAAAATCGGTCTGATTTTACCGATTTTAACCGAGTTTGACTGATTTTGACCGAGTTTGATCGATTTCGAGTTTTAACCCAATTTGACATGTTTTATACATGTTGACTCGTCAAATCGTAAGATTTTAAGAATCAACTCACGATTTTAACAACCTTGGACTACATTGTCTTTTTTTTTTTCCGATAAGTAATATACTAATTAATTATGTTAGGAGTGGATAAATTATCTTAGTCCCGCTTGTGATTCATCAATTTATTAGTGACGATGTATTAAGAAATACCTTAACGGATCAAGGCTTGAAAATCACAAACATCTGCGATTAGTCACCCTCTGATATTTAGGTTAGTTAAGTAGTACGAGGAATCTAGCTTTCAAAGCTACATATGATGATAAATTTAGGTGTTGTGAAATAAAGAATGTTTGTGTATTGAATCACCTGATTTCTCTTTACCTAGTGTTTCACATGGGTTTACCAATAATTCACATCAACTTGCATGAAAAAGAAAAGCAGAGATGGTAAGGTAAAAAATTTTCTAATGTAAAAAAAATAAATTCGATAATTATTATAGTATGAGATAACTTGATTTAACATGTGATCTCAAATGTAAGATTAAGATAATTTCTTTAGAAAAGAAAACGGAAAAAATCACAAAGTCTAAGATTCAATAATATAATATCAAAAGATGAAATAAAAAAAAATCAATTTAAAAATAAAACATAAAAAAAAAAACTGAAATCAACTAAAATTAACTTAACTAACCTGCTACATGCCATATGAGATTGTGATAATTTTTTATTTAAAAAAAAAACATAGCAAAAAAAAATAATACCGAAGTGATATCAATAAAAAAAATATTGAAAAAAACCCGAGTTAACCTTTATTAACTTGACTAACCAGCACCCGAGAAAACCCCACACAAAGGAAAGCCAAAAAGCTCAAATGCCAATAATTTAATGACAACGAATGAAAATAAAAAAAAATCAATTTCATAAAAATACTATAGAGAAAAACAACCTAAATCAACTTAGGTTAACTTGACTCACCCACTATTTTAAATATGAGATCGAGATAATCCCATAACAGAAAAATAAAACAAATTACGAATCTCAAGAGCCAATAATATAATATTAAATAATGAAATTGAAAAATAGAAGAAGTCAATTTGTATAAAAGGACCTACAAAATTGTAATTAAAAGAATGAGGGTGAAAATTAAAATAAAAAATAAATTAGAAGATAAACAAAAATTTTCAATTGAAGGGTTAGATTTTTTTTAAAAAAATTTAACAAAATAAAAAAAAATTAAAAGAATGAGGGTCAAATTGAAAAAAAATATATAAAAATATAAAATTTAATTAAATGATGAAATTAAAAACAAATAAAATTTTAATAAAGAGGCCAAGAAAAAAAAATCTAAAGAATAAGTACCTTGAAAAATTATAATTGAAGGGCTGTATTGAAAATAAACAAATTTTTTTTATAAAAAATTAAGAATAAAAATAAAAAATCAAAAAATAACAACTAAAATATATTAAAATATTAAAAACAAAAACAACAATTATGCATTTTTGCAATTTTGAATAGGCTTGCTTTCCAAATTTGTGATTGCATCCACAGTACTAATCCTATATTAAAAATATAATGAATAAAAATAAAATCACACTTAAAAGATGAATGGATGATGCATGCTACAATAAATATTTTGTGCATTCAAATTTATGAAGCAGTGCTGTCATTTTGTCACAAACCAAACTTCAGAAGTGAAAGCAGAGTGAAGGTTCTTACCATATGCGGCAGGACTTCTAATGATTTGATAGACATCATCATAAACATTTGTAAATAACATCCTGAGCCCAGGAAGCTCTCTCTTCAGTTCTGATACCAAACCCTCTAATTTCCCATTAAATTCCACGGCCACCTTGTTATATTCCTGCGTACAGTCATGCTGACCCATGATATTTGTCGTCCTCTCCAATGGCAGACACCCCATCGGAGGAACACCAGTTAAAGATATTTTCCTACCACCGAGATGGTAAAGTTTTGTTATGAAATCTCTTGCAAGTCCAACAAGAAAATCCTCGTATTGTCTGACAGTAAACTGGGATCGCCTGGTTGGAAATGTGTAATAATTTTCGAGGAAATCATTTGTACCTAAGCTCATCAGGTATAGAGCCTCACTGAATATCACATTCGCCTTCCCATCGCCAACATAAGCTCTCAGTTTATTTTGGTAATCCTTGTAGTACTCTAGTTCCTTCCATAAGGGTATCACATTCTGCAAGTATACATGAGACAGGGATAAATTTTAATTGACATTTGAATGTTACCATATATAATATAAGAACAATCCTGAAAGAACATAATTTGACAAAATTCAAATGCTTGTTTATTCTTCCTCATAAACTGGAATGTGGCAAAAAGGAAAGAGAGAGAGTGTATGACTAACTAGCACATTAGAAGTTGCATTGTCATAGCCAGTCCCAGCAGAAGCAAAGCAAACACCAGTGGCAAAATCTGATATATTATACTGTGAGTCCAAGTAAGCTGGTATTGCTGGCTTGAGACCAAAAGCCTCAGAAATGAAATCAGGAGGTATGCGCCCATTGCAGAACCGTCCAGTGGGGCGACCACCTTCGAAATCGCGGCCATAAGGCTTGAAATTGCTCTTGAGAACAGTGGAAATCGCGTTGTTGTTTCCAGCATCAACAGATGAATCTCCAAAAACTATAATTGCTGGGACATTAGCAGTCGTTTCAGCAACTAGCATCAGGATATATATTATTTGTGTAAAGAAGAGACAAAGAACATGCATGTATCCCATTTCTCTGTGGTTTCCAAGTGTTTTTGGTGACCTTATAAAAGAGCCCTGGAAAAGGATGGGCATGTGGAAATTGAGATCATGAAGGGCAGTACAAGGGGAGGTTCGAAGGGAAATAAATGAGAAAAGGTTTGGTGGGGTGGGTGGCTTAAGTGCTGCAGGCATTGCATCAGCATTGAACAGTTTACCTGTGTTCCTTACTGTTCAGCATTTATAGTAGTTAGGTTCACAACATTTTTAATACAACTATAAGCTATTCACGAATAGAGTTTTACGGTGAGAGAAGAACTCAAAATCCCCATTAACCTTCCCTCAAACTTCAATAAACTGGGAAGCGTCATTCTTTTTATTTTCAAACCATTGTCAAGGTGTTTTGGAAGGATGCACCCTACTTCGGTGTGGGTACTGAGAATTGCAGTTCATAGCAGCGGTGGTTCTCTCTTGTCTGACGAGAATCCAGCGAAACAAACTCTAGGAATGTTAACATTTCTCTATTTTACAACAAACATTAAACATGGTAGATTTAAGTAGGATATGTAATGGAAGTGGGACTTCCCTTAGGATGCCCGATAAGATCATGAAGATAGAGTTCAAGCTAGCGAGCTTGAAAAGGAAGCTAGAGGACCGCTTGTTTACATTAGTAGATCTCACGGGAGTTAGACGGCCCCGTGAATAGTTGGATGATAAGTCCCAACATGATGTCTATAACACAAGCGGCACATATTTTTAGTACGGCCCCATGAATAGTTGGATGATGAGTACCCAACAAGATGACTATAACACAAGTGGCACATATTTTTAGTCTAGCTGTAAATGGGGTATCTGTCCTTTGTATGTTCAAATATGGGTACGCATTCCTTTAGTTAAGGTTTACATAAATGCGAGCCAGCTACACCTGAACAGGTGAGCATTCTAGCTTTCTTTGAGCTTTACATGAGGCAGCACGGAGAAAAACCATCTGCAACAGTATTTAGGCAGTATTGTAAGCTATTCAAGTGTGCAAGTGGAACACAAGTTTATGGAAGTTATGAGTGGTATTCACTTCCACAACTTGTCTAATAGAGTGATTGTGAACTTCTCTTGGGCTTTCCATCCCACTCCACCCCTTGACTTTACTATGATCTTTTTAGGGCATGTTAAGGCTACCACTAAGGGTTAATACCTAGCTAGTAAGCTTCATGAGAAATATGATGAATACCTAATGGTATTTGGAATCAATGAGGAGCATAATAGGGGGAGCACACCTCAAGTTGCTAGTTTGAGAGGATGCAGTAACATATAAGAATAGGAGCAACCATAGTGAAGGAGCCAACCTAGGGTGATAGAAACTCAAACATGGAGGTCGACGTAAAAAGTTCTAGTAATGAGACCCTATCAAAATTTAATTTTTTAATTGTTATTTATCCCTTGTCATGTAGGACCCAAAAACTCTATTTACTGAATATTTACCTCTAGGTATGCTTTCATTAATTTGTTATTTTTCATTTTTACCTGGTGTGTAAATTACAATCATTCTACTGAGGATCTAATGCCCTTTCCTTGCATTGTGAACTTTGAAATCTCTATTTTTAAGGTCCAATACCCTAAAATATGCCTTCTAGAAGACCTAAGGTGATACGATTCGGGCAATGAAAAAACAATCAAATTCTGATTCTAACGTAAAATGTGTAACTGTCCAGTTTTACGGTAATAGTCATAATTCTCAATTCGATCATTGGATTGGGCTGAAATTTTATGTGGAGTCTCCTGACATGTTGTCCTACCTTGAATTAAATTTTTAGATCAACCAGAGTTCAGGAAAGTATGAAAATACTGGTCAATAGAGGCTGTACAAATTTTGTTATTTACTTCCTTTTGACTTGTAAACGTTCTATTTGGCTATGAATCTTTTCCTATAAGGATGTGGTAGCTGGTTTTGAGAATTTCCTAGTCTTGCAAGAATATTTAATGGGCAGGAACATAGTTTATATGTGTGGTATGAGCTCCATATTAATGTGGAATCCTTATGGTGTATGGAAACAATTATTATATCCTCATTAAATAAGGTTCCAAGTTAGCTAAGAATACTTTGCAAACAAGAAAACTAAAGATGAGGCAACTTCAAATTTGATTCTTCTAGCTTATATGAGACTTTTAAAAGGCAGCAAATTTGATCCTATCATATTTAGGATATTAAATTTGGAATTATTATTATTATTATTATTATTATTTTCTTCTTAGTTTAGGGTTTATTTATATTATTTGAGTTTAATTGTAAGTGGGCATCATATAAGTCCACATAAGGAGTCCATTAGGGTTTGTTTCAGTATAGAGTCAATATAAATAAATGCATAATATGATATGTAAGTTAGACAATTTAGATTAATAAAATTTCTTGTTTGTCACACTGGTTGTGTATTGGTGGGATAATGTCCTTGGTTCTCTAAAGAATTGAAAAATGACTTATCGAAGAACAATTGACTTCGTGGTGTCATCCTTATACTTTTCGTTCGTGAATCAATATTCGTCGAGTGGGAGTTTTCATTTTAAATAGTGTTGATGCCTAGGTATAAGTTATCTTTGTGTCACACTCCTATCAAACCTAATTTACTTGGCTTTCCAGGAAATTGGTGCCTTTGCATGTGAGTTGTGTAACCACGTGATCATGAGGTTCGCATCATTTGGTATTAGAGTTTGACTCCATTAATCAGGTTATATCCTTTTATTTCTTGTATTTTTGTTTTTACCTTCCGCATCAATTTTTCTTTGTGATGTCTTTGTTTCAAGTCTAATCTTGTTTCATATCAGTTTGGTCAGATTGTCTTCTTCCTAGGTTATTCTTGATTAGTTGCATTGAATTGAGTCTTTTGGTATAAAAAAGGGTGTCATATTATTCTTTCTTTCCAAAATTTCTTTTCAGAGGAAAAAAATCAGAAAACGTTATTTACGAGAAAGGGGTTTGTTTCGCTTCTTTTTGCATCTATTTATCAAACCATATTTTAATTGTGTCAAAATTGATATTCTAGTTATTTAGGGTGAAATCGCACAACATATCAATTTTCAAATCATTTGGACATCGTTAGGTTTAGGTTCTAAATTCAAGTTTTAAAAGGGCTGATTTATGTTAGTTTTGCGTCCATATATCAAATCAATTCGGAATTAAATAAAACTTGATATTATAGTTTATTGGCATGAATTCACTCTAAATATCAAATTTTAGACCATTTGGATGTCGTTTGGTTTAGAGTCCTTTTTTCTGGGTCTAAAAAGGTTTATTACGTTCGTCAATTGAAAATCCATGTAATTTTGGGTTAGTTTTTAGTCCTTGGTGTGTTCTTACTTTCTTTACTGCTATTAGCTTTCATTTTAGGTTCTGATATAAAAAACATGCAAAGGGATAATATGACACCCTTTTGAATATGTTATACATAACATGTGTATCTACCTTTGAACCGTTGGGCTTCTTGGACTGAGTTTTTTTGTCCTTAGAACATTCTATCTAGTATTTGTATGCTGCCAAATTGTCTTTGTGTTCTGCTATCGAATTTGTTCCAATGGTTAGCTCTAACATTGAACAACACAATGGAGTTAAATCTGGACATACCTTACAATTAGAGCTCCAAGATATGCTAAATAGTCTTGACATGAATCCTGTGTTGGGTTCTAAAGTTGATGAGTTGAAAGTTGGGTCTAAGCAACAAGAACAGCTACACCTTAGCCCCAAATTGAATTTTTTAAATGCTTTGAAGGGCTCTGATGTTGATGACAATAAGGGTAGGATGTCCCTTGATATGAATCCAATCCGTAACTTGCATTTTGCTCCCCCCGCAATAACTGATGGTCGTGTGACAGTAGCTCCTCCACTTGATGTGTTTGAGGATGACTGTGAACTTTGGAAATCCACTCTAGTTGGTCATTTCATGGGTCAGAAATTATCTTATCCTGTTGTTAATTCTATTGTCAAAAGAATATGGGGCTCCCACGGTCTATCCGAAGTTTTATCTTCTGATAATGGTTTCTTTCTCTTCACTTTTGATTCTGTCGATCACGCCACAAATGTTCTGGAGAGAGCCCCATGGCACATGGCCAACAGACCTTTGGTGCTTAAACGTTGGCATCCGAACATGCAATTTTTGAAAGATGATCTGGATAGAGTTCCGGTATGGGTTAAGCTCTATAATGTTCCTCTCGAGTATTGGACTGTTAAGGGGTTGAGTTGTGTAGCGAGTGCTATTGGGGTTCCCCTTCATGCTGACCTTACTACATTGTTGCGTAAAAGGCTTAGCTACGCAAGAGTTTGCGTTGAGATAGAAGCTTCGAAAACGCTGGTGAAGGAATACAACCTTCGCTGTCCAAATGGGTTATTCATAACAATTTCAGCGGATTATGAATGGATACCGTCAAGGTGCAATAATTGCAATGTCTTTGGACATACCACAACGATATGTGCTACCAGTAAAGTTAATGATCGTACAATGGGGGCAGAGGGCAAAAGGAAAATAGGAGCTGTGAACTCTAAACTTGCAGATAATAAGCAGAATCAGCTTCAATGGCAGGTAGTTGGTAAATGAAATAAGGGTGTTACGATTGGTGAGAATGTTTGTTTGGCATCTAAAGAGCTTAATTGTAATGAGAATGGTTGTTTAGCATCTGCTTTACATATTGCTAATTGTCATACGAATGAAACTGCGACATCAGATGTGCCCAATGCTGGTTGTTATGAAGATGAAAATCCTACCTCTCCTATTGTTTTGAAGAGTTTACGAGCAGACATGGTGCCGGAGGAAGGGGCTGCATGTACTTCTTTAGATCAAAGTTTAACCATCTGTAATACAATTGCTTATGCAACCATGAACCCTGTTAGTCATGAGGTGAATGTTGATATTGGAGCTATGAGAGGTGATACAGGTAAGGAAGACGATGATAAGGAGTCGACGTCACTGATCCCAACAAGTCTGCAAAGTCCGATTTCTTCTGATGGGGAAACTTTTATTAATCAGTTAGCTAGCAAGGCTAGAGACTCTCTAGAGAAAAAGAAAACGGGTTCTCCAGGCTTTTCAAAGAAGAGTAAGAAATCTGGCTCCTCGAGGGGGGGCAAGTCAAGGTAATCCGTGTGTTGCTGTTTGGTACTCCTCTTTATTTCCCTATGATTATTGGATGTTGGAATGTTAGAGGTTTGAATGATCCCATAAAGCATTCAGAACTGCGTCAGCTCATCCATCAAGAGAGGATGGTTTTTTTTAGTTTGGTTGAAACTCAGGTTAGAGACAGGAGTAAAGATAATGTTTCGCAACTTCTTCTGCGTAATTGGTCATTCTTGTATAATTATGATTTCTCTTGTCGTGGTCGTATTTGGGTTTGTTGGAATGCTGATTTGGTGAAGGTGGATGTTCTGGGAATGTCAGACCAGGCTATCCATGTTTCTGTCATGATATTAGCTACCAATATCTGTTTTAATACTTCAATCATTTACGGAGACAATAATGCATCCTTACGTGAGGCTTTATGGTCTGATATTGTGAGTCATAGTGATGGATGGGAGTCAACCCCATGGATTCTTATGGGTGACTTTAATGCTATCCGCAACCAGTCAGAGAGGTTAGGAGGGTCTTCTACGTGGGCTGGTCATATGGACAGATTGGAAACATGTATACGTGAAGCGAAAGTGGATGATCTTCGGTATTCAGGTATGCATTATACTTGGATGAACCAATGTCCTGAGAATATGATTATGCGGAAACTAGATAGAGTGCTTGTGAATGAGAAGTGGAATATGCACTTCCCATTGTCGGAAGCGAGATTCTTGCCTGCTAGTATGTCAGATCATTCTCCCATGGTGGTAAAAGTCACTGGTAATGTTCAGAACATAAAGAAACCATTCAGATTCTTCGATATGTGGATGGATCATGACGAGTTCATGCCCTTGGTGAAGAAAGTATGGGATCAACATTCGGGAGGTTGTCCAATGTATCAACTATGTTGCAAACTAAGAAAGCTAAAGCAGGACCTTAAACATTTCAATAAGACTCACTTCTCTAATATTTCTGATAGAGTCAAAGATACAAAAGATTACATGGATAAGGCTCAACAAGCTCTGCATACAGCGCTTGAGAATCCAACATTGCGTATGCGAGAAAGAGATGTTGTTCGTAACTATGCTTCTACTGTCAGAGCGGAAGACAGTTTTTTCAAACAAAAGGCAAGGATACAATGGCTTAGAATACTAGCTACTTTCACAAATCAGTAAATGGTAGACAGAATAGAAATAAGCTTCTCTCGGTTACAAGGGAGGATGGAGAAGTCGTTGAAGGACACGAAGCAGTCAAATCAGAAGTAATTGTATACTTCCAGCGTGTATTGGGAGTGAAACAGATGCCTAGGGTCCTGAACGAGGAAGTGATGCAATCGACAATTAATTACAAATTGTCTTCAACTCAACAACATGTACTAGCACAAGATGTAACAAGAGAGGAGATTAAGTATGCTATGTTTAGTTTGAAAAACAACAAAGCTCCTGGTCCGAATGGCTTCAACGCAGGTTTCTTCAAAAGAATATGGCATATAGTGGGGGAAGATGTAATCAACGCTGTTAGCTCTTTCTTCCAGACTCGTAGAATGCTTAAAGAAATGAATGCTACATCCATTTCCCTTATCCCTAAAGTTGCTAATCCTACGAGGTTGACAGATTTTCGTCCTATATCTTGCTGCAATACAGTATACAAATGCATCGCGAAGATTCTAGCTGGGAGAATGAAAGTTGTTTTACCATCCTTAGTAGGTCCGTATCAAATAGCTTTTATCTCTGGACGGAGAATCAGCGACAATATTCTTTTGTCTCAGGAACTAATGAAAGGCTATCATACAACTACGGGTCCTGCTTGTTGTGCTATGAAAGTAGACCTGATGAAGGCTTATGACTCGGTTCGGTGGACGTTAATAAAAATGGGATTCCCTAGAACAGTCATTGATTGGATCATGGTTTGTGTTACATCATGTCAATTCTCAATCAACGTCAACGGTGAACTTGCAGGTTACTTCCAAGAGGGGAGAGGGCTGAGACAAGGTGATCCATTATCTCCATATTTGTTTGTCCTATGCATGAAAATCCTGTCAGGGCTGTTCTGCAATATGAGTGCCAACCAAAACTTCAAGTTCCACTGGAGATGTAAGAAGGACATAATTTCTCATCTTTGCTTTGCCGACGACTTGATGATATTTAGCAAAGGGGATGTACATTCAATTCGTATGATAAAAAATGTACTCACAGAGTTTCAAGTTCTATCAGGTCTATATCCAAATCCAAACAAAAGTGACATCTTCTTGAGTGGTTCGTTAGGTGCTGAGAGGGAACAGATTATCAGTATTCTTGGGTTTAGAGAGGGGGAGCTTCCTATGAAATATTTGGGAGTGCCTCTTATCTTGTCCAGACTAAAGGCTGTTAATTGTAAGGGCCTTGTGGATCGAATTACCGCTAAAGTTCGACATTGGACCTGCAGAACACTCTCTTTCGCAGGGCGAGTACAACTGATTAACTCAGTCTTATTCTCCATCCAGGTCTATTGGGCATCTCTATTCCTATTACCTAGGGAAGTAGTGAAAAATGTTGAGCAAATTATGAGATCCTTTCTTTGGTCAGGTTCAGATATGAGCACTACTAGGGCTAAAGTGGCTTGGGATCAGGTATGTCTTCCAAAAAAGGAGAGGGGGCTAGGCATAAAAAGGATAGCAGAATGGAACAAGATTGCCTTGTTGAAACATATTTGGAACTTGTGCAATGACTCAGATGGCTCAATCTGGTCTACTTGGATCAGATCCAATCTCTTGCGAGGTAGGAATTTCTGGACAATCAAGGCGCCAGAAAGCTGCTCTTGGGCTTGGGGAAAGATTCTAAAGCTCAGATCCTTAGCATGGCCGAAGATGAAGCACATCATCGGAGATGGAATGATAACCTCTCTATGGTTTGACAATTGGCATCCTCACAGCCCGCTCGCTGATACTTACGGTGAACGATTCATCTATGATTCAGGTATGGAACACAACGCGAGAGTGAACGTGCTGATTAATAACTTAGAATGGAGAATTCCTATCACTCATGCTATTGGCTGGCACCCCATTATAGAAGTTATTCCTTCCACATCTACTCCTAAGGAGCAAAAGGATGAGATTGTTTGGTTGGATTCGCCAAATCAGAGTTTCTCGGTCAAAGTAGCTTGGGAACAACTAAGAATTCATCATCAGATGGTTGATTGGCATGACATCGTGTGGTTCAAGAATGCTGTCCCAAGACATGCATTTCTTCTTTGGGTGGCTATCCAACGGAAACTCCCAACGCGGGATAGACTTCATCGGTTTGGTATTCATGGTCCCAATAGGTGCTCACTTTGTCTCCGCAATAATGAAGATCACAACCACTTGTTCTTTGAATGCTCTTTGTGACAGATGCGACATTCCAAGATGCGACATTCCAAAAGACATTCCACTATCTCTTGGCATGGCAAAAGTTTCGTCAACGTTTCTCGTAAACTAGGTTTCGCAGCTACAGTGTATTGTATCTGGTAAGAACGGAACGCAAGGATCTTTGCAGATGTGTCTAAAGCTTCGAATTTGGTTTTTGATCAAATCGAATGTATCATTCACGATAAGCTTGTTTTGATGAGGAATGTTCAACAAACAGATGAAAACATAAGGATCCAAAGACTTTGGAGGGTCAATAACATGGACTCTTAATTTGATGTTTAGCTGGTTGTTTTTGTACCCCTAACATATCTAGTTGGTCTAAGTTTTTGTTTTGTTATGTGGCTAGCCTGTAGCCATTTGTTGGTTTTCGTTTCTGTCCACATTGTAAATCTTGGGTATGCCCATTATATTATTTGTATCATTTTCTTTTAATACATAAGTCAGCTTACCAAAAAAAAAACATGCAAAGGGAGCATTACAATTAGGATTTCATGTATTCTAACGAGGTTTTATGACAAAAAAAAGGAGGATTTAAAAGGAGAGGTGGTATCAAAGGGGGAGAAATAAAGTGATTAGTGTTCTAAAAAAAGAAACAAAAAGTTCATCCCATATTCTAAGGGAGATGCAGCAAGAACTTGATGTGTTAATGACATTATTCGATGCCGAGCAAGTTTCAAAAAGAGAGGAGCAAAAACGTCGCAATGATGATAGATGAAAGAAAATGGTTGTTACCTTCATCCAAAATTCTTGGCAAGGTTTCAATAAGAGGCTAAAATTTTATCCCTTGTCCCTGTTAATGATTCGAGGATGAATCATCTTAAATAGAGAGGGAATGATACGATCTGGGCAATGAAATAACAATCAGATTTTGATTTTGACGTAAATTACGCAACTGTTCAATTTTATGTAAACAATCATAATTCTCAATCCGATTGTTGGATTGAGCTAAAATTTTAAGTGGAGTCTCTTGAAACGTTTTCCTACCTTGGATTACAATTTCAAGTCAATCAGAGTTTGAGAAGGTATGAAAATATTAAACAAAAGCTGTACGAATTTTGTTATTTACTTCATTTTGACTTGTCGACTTTCTATTTGGATATGATTCTTTTCATACAAGGATGTGACAACTAGTTTTGAAAATTTCCTAGTCTTGCAAGGATATTTAATAGGCAGAAACATAGTTTCCATGTGTGGTAAGGACTCCATATTAATGTGGAATCCTTAGGGTGAATGGAAATAATTGTTCTTTCCTCATTAAATAAGTTTCCAAGTCAGTTAAGAATACTTTGCAAATGAGGAAACTAAAGAGGAGGCAACTTCAAATTTGATTCTCTTAGCTTATATGAGACTTCTGAAGGACAACAAATCTGATCCTATCATATTTAAGATATTAAATTCAGAATTATTATTATTATTATTATTATTATTATTTTCTTCTTAGTTTAGGGTTTATTTATATTATTTGAGTTTAACTGTGAGTGGGCATCATATAAGTTCACATAAAGGATCCATTAGGGTTTGTTTTAGTCTAGAGTTAGTATAAATAAAGGCATAACTAGATATGTAAGTTAGACAATTCATATTAATAAAACTTCTTGTTTGCCGCACTTGTTGTGTGTTGGTGGGATAATGTCCCTTCCTTGGTTCTCTAAAGAATTGAAAGATGACTTATTGAAGAATAACTCACTTCGTGATGTCATTCTTATACTTTGTGATGTCATCCTTATACTTCTCATTCCGAATCAATATTTGTCGGGTGGGAGTTTTCCTTTCAAATAGTGTTGGTGTCTAGGTACAAGTTATCTTTGTGTCACACTCCTTTCAAACCTGATTTACTTGGCTTTCTGATAAATTGATGTCTTTGTGTATGGGTTGCGTGACCATGTAATTACGAGGTTCGCATCATAAGGTCCCTAAACTTAGAAAAACTCTCTAAGTCTATTTTGGAACTTTTATACTCACAATGTTTGAAGTAAAGGACCCAAAATTCCAAGCTGATGTGGTTCTCTTTTGAAAACAACTAAAAGAGAGTGGTCTTTACTAGTATTAGATCATCAAAATATATGCATACATTATTGATACTTAATTAAAAATGTTAAGCTTTTATAGAATTGTAACTTCAAAAAATTTCAAGTTTACATATGGGTTTCGAGTACCCAGATTGGAAAAGAGGGATTTTAATGTTTATCTTTGTGTCTCTGATGCAACCATATTATTCGATAGTTTCACCTATATTTAACTAGTGTTTTGCCTATGTTTTATATATAAAATACCTTGATATTCTTTATTTTATGTTTTGAAGGCACTTTTGAATGAAATATGCAGAAATGAGTAAATTAGAGGTAATTGGCAGATTTGACCTTTAGTCGATGTTTTGTGTAGAGCGTGAGCTTTAGAGGTCGAAATGAAGTGATTCTAGTGGCATTAAAATTTTTACATCCATATCTTTCTATACATCTAAGGAAAGAAAATAAAATAAGGAAGAGCATGTAAATCACAGCCTTCAAAGTCAAATCTCACAATCTGCCAATGTTGCCTTCGACCATTCCGACTTGAATATATGAGCTACAGAAGTCCAATTGATACAAACTTAATTTTGTTGGATTCTTGACACAAATACCTATCAATGCTCAAAATGGTAGAAACAAACAATGTCATATGAGGGAGATATGATTTTTCAAAGATGCCAACTAAATTCTGCCAGCAAACAGGTTTCGTGAATAAACGAGCCCAAATTACATTCCGAAGCATCTAAACCGATATCCAAGTTTTTATTTCAGAAATTTAGCTTCCTTAGTTGTTACTTTAACAGAAGAACATAAATAATGTAATAATCCAATGTACAACGCATAATCATATATTAAAGTATGCGTGTGAAAATGAAGGTTTAAGAATACTTGTTAAATGAGTATATGAGCAAAATAAATTGATAATAATATGAGAGCTTGTAAACCTGAATATTTCAAGAAGTATTTTGATAGACCTTGTTAAGAATTTTTACTAAGATGCGTCTTAAGAGTCACTTTAACAAAAAAACTCATTTACTTTGTCATCCTAGTAACAATAGTTTTGCAAATAGGTATGAAATAGAAAACATTGTTAGTTAATTTTTTTTATTTTTTTTAATATCAACTACTACCTTTTCTCCCCAACCAATATGAAATATTGTCCTCAATGTCATAAGGTAGAAAGATAGAGTATAAAAGACATCACCTGAAATAATGAACACTAACAAACCTAAAACACACTTAAACAAATATAAGAAATAACAAAACAAAATAATATGCTACTAATAAAACTAAAAGACACAAGGTTTTATAAACGAAGGCTCAAATCCAATCTAAGCTTTTTACGGCTTGTCATAGTTGATCAATTTATGCAATTTATGGAGGGATCAATTACAGGGATGAAAGATGTCAGAAATTTCTGTTCCATAGCTTGATCAAGAAAAGACAACAAGTTATCATAAAAACCATTAACATTTAACAAATCTATAGGTTTATGGTGAATGTGCAGTTGGGCCCAAGAAGAAATATAAAAAATCTATTTCAATGTGCCCAGACCACCTGGTAAGACAATGAAGGCGTAAGCATGGTTAAACATGGCATTCATTCGATCAGATATTGTGGAGACCTGTAGTTCTTCTCAAATTATTTTTCCATCGATGTCCCCTTTTGCTAAAGCTTTGGGGACGACTCTCAAAACTTGACTGTCTCTTAAAAATACAGTTATTGACACACCCCATTAACCCAAGGCTGCCTCACCCATACACTAAATGAATCTTTCTCTCAGCTAGTACTTAACTAAGATGATTGTTGACTCTAAAAACTCTTTTTCCTTCCTAGGACTAGATCCACCGAAAACACAAATATTTCTTATTTGATGACTTGAGGAACCTGTCATTTCTACACTCTTCTATATATGCTGAATGTGTGGGTTGAGTAGAAATAAAGGAAAGAAAGAGAAGATTTTATAAATGAGAACTTGAAAATGCAATCATACCACTTGTATGTAGGCCAGTTAGCTAGAGTCTCTCTCTGTTATTTTTTTTAAAAAAAAACATGTGTATGTACAAGTAGTTGTGGTTGTGGCTCATATATTCCCTTGGTTTTACGTCCAAGAATGGCTTAAACACCCTCTATAGGTTGAGGATAGGTTTCCCATCCAGTTTTCTTAAAAACTGACAAACAAGGTCTTTTTTTAGTCAGATTCCTAAGACTATGATGAGCATGTCCTTTATGAAAATGAAGCTATAAATCATAAATTTCACGATGCACGTCTCTACCAAGATACGTCTCAAGAGTCAATAAAAGATTATCTAAAGACTCTATGTTTTGAAATAAATCCTACCTTTTAACAATTTTCACAGGTTTTGCAGAATGCATATTTGTCCTTGAACATTGCGGGCCAATAAAATTCACTTTGTAAGATTTTTAAAGCTATCTTTTTTTTATGAGAAATGACCCTCAAATGCCTCAAAATAACAAAATTTAATGATACTACTTACCTCATTGTCGAGAATGCTTCTTTGAAATATTTGATAAAGACAATATTTGAATAGGTAAAGGTCATCCCAATAAAAAATTTTCACTTCGCTCAAAAAATTTCTTTTATCTCGTGTATTCTAATGAGCTGGCAAAAATCTTGAAGCAAGAAAATTGTCAATATTAGCAGACTAAGGTATTGAAGCAATAGAAAGTGAAAATTCATTAGGAAAGTAATTATCAATTGGTGTGATGTCAGATGTTGAATCTATTGTTAATTTTGACAAATGATCCGCGACAACATTTACAGTGCCTTTTTTGTCCTCGATTTCTTCTTGTTTGAAAGTTTCAAAAATTATAGAATCGTGATTAACTTCCTTTTTTTTTTTATGGCATGAGAAAATGGAAGTACTAGTAGGGAATCAGTCTTTTCTTTGCAATCTTCATGTTGAACCCCTTCCTTACCCTCAGAGATTGACTCATCATCTTTCTCACAAGGTTCAAGAATTGGTTTTTTAATGACCTTACAACTGTGGAGAGTAATGACTAATTGGACTTGATCCATATGTTGGCTTCCAAAGCTGATTGCACTTGAATTCTATTGTCCTTTGGGATTTTGTTGTGGTTGAGATGGAAACTTACCCTTCTCCTGAAAACTAAGAGCGGATGTGAACTTTGCAAGAGTATCTTTCAAATCTGTTATGCTTTGCACAAGTTGAGTGTTGATTGTCTCTTGCTTTTCAATGAATGCATGCAATGTTTCCTCAAGATTTCTTCTCGAAGGGGGAATATAAGGAGGTGTATATTCATGAGAATTTTGAAAATTATGGTGTGCTTGAAATGGTGATTGTGAAGTTTGTGCATTATTGTTATTACTTTTCCAACTGAAATTTGGGTAATTTCTCCAACCAAGGTTATACGTTTGTGAGTATGGATTCTAATTTAGCCTTTAGAAACTGTTTAAAGCATTGGCTTGTTCGCGGAGACATTCCTTGAAAGAAGGCAAAGTTAGACAATCATTGGTTATGTGTTCATTAGTTTCATAGATTTGACATATAATTTCTTGAACATATTTCAATTGACCACTCCTTTTCAATTCTAGTGCCTTGACTTTTCTAGTTAAAGATGTAAATTTGGCTTGAAGGTCATAATCTTCCCTAAGGTTTGTACATCCATCCACTAAATGTATGAGGTTGAGTTTTACCTAATGCCTTATAAGTGCCCATAATGTCCCAATTCTAAGCATTTTTGGATAGTACGTCCATGTATTCCATTACTTTATCAGGGTTTTTATCTTCAAAATTTTCATTACACATCAATTCCACCATTTGCCTATCTTTAGGTGTTAACCCTTCATAAAAGTGTGAAACCAATCTCTATGTTTTAAAACCATGATGAGGACATGTATTAAGCAAGTCTTTATACCTATCCCAATACTAGTAACATGTTTCTCCTGGTTTTTGAGTGAAAGTGGTGATTTTTTCTTTTGAAAGAGTTTGTTCTATGAGAAGGGAAAATTTTCTTTAAAAATTATTGTTGCATTTCATCCCAAGCATGGATGGATCCTGATCTAAGATTTTGTAGTCACATTTTAGCTTTATCTTTTAATGAAAAATGAAAGAGCTTTAATCTGATGGTGTTCATGTTAAAATTTAAGTCATTATAAGTGTTTCAAACTTTTTCAAATTCTCTCAAATACAAGTATGGATTTTCTAGTTCTAAGCCATGAAAAATAGGTAACAATTGAATAATGCCTGGCTTAAAATTGAAATGAGATGCATCAGGAGACAAAACTATATATGATGGTGCACTTGTTCTTATTAGATTCATGTGGTCTCTAAGTGTTCTAACTCGATATGCCTAAATGCATGATAAATGCCTCCTTTTATAGGCCAAAATTCAGAACTATTATTTGATAACTAATTGTTGAGTGGGTGGCCACCTCTTGACTTGGTAACAATCCTTATCTTCTTATCTGCAGAAAACATTATTGCTAACATCAGAATTTGAACATATAGTCTTCATGAAAGTTTTGAGAAATTGTCTCGGTTTTCCAAAAAAACAAGAATGAGGTCATTTGGGCATCTAGAACTTAAGATATAGGCTAAACACTGAACAATGTCTAGGCTGCAGGACAAATTCAAACTTCTCTTTTGATGCTAAGATTTGGACTCTCAAACGGCAAAATTGAGTCTTGGACTCTCATGAATGTTTTAGGTCTATGTCTTAGCTTTATAGCCATATAAACCAAACTAAAATTCAAGATCTACAGTTTTATATATGACCCAATGACTAAACAGTGTTCCAATTTGAATAGAATCAGCATCTCTTTTCTAAGCTTAGCTTCTTCTTTGTCCTTTCACTTTTAATAGTTAATCACATCAAGCAATCCTTTGAATTGTGAGATATGCCTGCATTTAAAATGAGCATTTATCATAAATTAAAGCTATCTTATATTATCAAGACTTGTTATTATAAAACATGCTCTAGTTAAGGAGTTATTGATACTTCAAGTGCAAAATGATGATATAAAACCTTGATAAAAATGTATTTTTAAGTACTAATCACTTATCCCTATTAATGATGCGAGGATGAATCATCTTGAAGAGAAAGGGAATGATAATTTTCGGTCACTGATAAAACAATCAGATTTGGATTCTAATGTAAAATGTGCGACTATCCAGTTTTACGGCAATAGTCATAATTCTCAATCTAACCCAATCTAAAATATTACTTGGAGTCGCCTGACATGTTGTCCTACCTTGGGTTAAAATTTCAAGTCAATCAAATTTTGAGAAGGCATGGAAATACTAGTTAACAGAGGCTGTATAAATTTTTTATTTACTTTATTTTGACTTGTGAACTTCCTAGTTGGATATGATTATTTTCCTATATGGACGTGGCAGTTGGTTTTGGGAATTTTTTAGTCTTACAAGGATATTTAATGGGCAATAACATAGTTTTCATGTGTAGTATGGACTTTATATTAATATGAAATCCTTATGGTGTATGGAAACAATTATTCTATCCTTATTAAATAAGCTTCCAAGCTAGCTAAGAATACTTTGCAAACAAGGAAACTAAAGAGGAGACAACTTCAGATTTGATTCTCCTAGCTTATATGGGACTTCTAAAGGGCAATAAATTTGATCCTATCATATTTAGGATATTAAATTCGGAATTATGATTATTATTTTCTTAGTTTAGGGTTTATTTATATTATTTGAGTTTAATTGTAAGTGGGTATAATATAAGTCCACATAAGGGATCCATTAGGGTTTGTTTCAATCTAGAATCAATATAAATAAAGGCATAGCCAAATATGTAAGTTAGACAATTTATATTAATAAAACTTTTTGTTTGCTATACTTGTTGTGTGTTGGTGGGATAATGTCCATTCCTTGGTTCTCTAAAGAACTGAAAAATAACTTATCAAAGAGCAACTAACTTCATGGCATCATACTTGTACTTCTCGTTTGCGAATCAGTATTCATTGGGTGGGGGTTTCCGTTTTCAATAGTGATGGTGCCTATGTACAAGTTATCTCGTTCGCGAATCTAGGAAATTGATGTCTTTGTGTGTGCATTGTGTGACCTGGTGATCACGAGGTTAATGTCACAAGGTTCCCAAACTTAGAAAAACTCTCTAAGTCTAATATGGAACTTCTATACTCACAACGTTTGAAGTAAAGGACCCAAAATCCCAAGCTAATGTGTTTATCTTTCTAAAAAACAACTAAAAGATAGTGGTCTTTACTAGTATTAGATCACCAAAACATATTGATACATTGTTAATACTTATTAAAAGTGTTAAGGTTTTATAGAATTGTAACTTCAAAAAATTTCAACTTGATAAATGGGCTTCGAGTACCTAGATTGGAAAAGAGGGATTTTCCCTTTTTGAATGATTTCATAAGGATTGTATAAAGTGGGTCTCATGGAGAACAATGGCGTTGAGACTTTTTATAAGGATTACCACATAAAGATATCTCGTTGAAGACTTTTATATAAGGTAATACACAAAGGAAAACTTGTAAATAAAATTGGATGAAGATCATACATGGAGAAAATCACTACTTTTAATTTTAGAGAAATTCAAGCACAAAAGATGATTATTTACTAGTGATATATCTGTAGGTGATCTGAATGTCATGCATATAAAAAACTCTTTCTTTTGGGTACTCTTTATATTCGGGCTACCCAAAAAAGATCTAAATTTACAGTGATATTGATGGTGTTGAGACTTTTTAGGAGTCTTAATGATCATATTAGACTGATTTATAGTTGTTTAGGGTTCATACAAAGATTACCTAAAGATCATATGTTCTTTTAGGCTTTGAATTTTTTCTTCAAGACTCGGTTATTGCAAAGCATAAACTGTCAAAATTTTTGGCCTCTAATGGTAATCTACACGAATCACAAATGATAAATCTCCTAAGACCTTTTAGGAGACAAAGATTACTATATCTTAGAGTGTTAGCTTTTTTGTGTTTTAGGTGTTTACTTATAGTGTTTTTCTCACCTTCTCTTCTTTACAGAAAATAAGAGGCATAACATTCTTGGGAGACATAAAAAAACCTATAAAAGGCAAAATATCAACATGCCCCTTAAATAATATCATATATATTATTTTAGGATAATATTATAAATTTATTCAATCAAGTCCTTACTTGATTTTTCTAGATTTAGAATTTTAATCTCCTCTATTAATTACATTATAGTCCTTACATTATAGTCATTGATTATTTAAATATATTTTGAAATTCTTTTCAAAACTCATTCCACATTGACCAAGGATTTCACAACCAATACTATTTGAGAACATATGGAATAATTTTTCTAATTCACCTAGGGTGATGAATCCTCTCTTGATTACTCAAATATCTCCATATAGTTTATGTTATACCCAATGTCTGCATGTTTGTATGTTTGTTACTCTTGATTAGGACAACATGTGGTTAGGATCAAAGCATAACACTTCCTATATAAGATAACTTAGTGATATTAAGTTTAAGAATCACTTGCATAACTATCACAAGAGCCTTTTCATAGACATATGTGATCTCTCCATATGGCATTATTTTACAAGTCAGTTCAGTTTACATGTCATCTGACAAAGAACTGCATATTAGTTTTAAGTATTTCTCATACCTTAATTTATGAGAGCAGTTACTTCTTTTCATAATAGAAGAAACATAATATGCATCGGTCTTAACATCTCTAATTAATATTCAATCTTAGTATAAAATTGACCAGAAATATTTAGGAATAATGTTTTGATGCAATAAAAATCTCATAATTAGAGATAAATATAATTTTCTTATAATTTTCTTTTCAAAATATTTTTTTTCTATGAATTATATTTTACTTTGAATTTATTAATTAAATATTAAATTCATTAATTAAATATAAATAAATATTAAAAAAATTATTAATAATAAATATATTCTACATGAATAGAATTAATACTACATATACATATTCACTAACATTTTAACTCTTCAACTTTCACGCTGCAGCCACATCTTGTGATTTGGGCGTGTTGGCTCTCGATCATGTCTTGTATCTTGTGCTTTTGGGCCTAAGCTGTGGGAGTAAGTTTCAGAGCTCCATAAGTGAAAACTAACCACAAAAAAATATTCTTGACTTATTTAAATACAAATTCATATAATTTTCCCAGACATTGAAGAAGTTGAAGCATTTAAAGGGGGCAGGGGAATGACAAGGCCTGTTAAAGTGACCTGGAAATCAACAGAGCAGAGAAGGTGGCTCCAATTAGGTACACCATTTATAAGCTGATGCCTCTCCATTGAAGTTTGATGTGTAGTGTCCAAGACTCTTTAGCCACAGAACATTTAGATTGGCTTCAAGGAGGTCTGGTCACCACCAGGGTGACTACAACAAGATTGCATATGAATCTAGTTTAGATCATTTATTTTTAATTGAATGAGAGAGAATGACTTAATCTTAATATATTAAAACTAACAAAAAAATCTCGACTAAAAATAAAAAAACTTTGAAATGTGGGTATTGTTAAATTCTGGCATCGGAGACGAGCACCATTTCAAAACTTTGATGCATTGTAGTTGTTGTTCTAAAACTTTAAATGTGAAATAGTAACCGAGCCTCTCATTACTTCGCCTGTCAACCATTTAGTAATTTAATTACATATAATACATACTACTTAGATTATGTTTGGCAGTATGGTAGCTGTTGCTTTTGAAATAATTTTTCATACCGAAATGCATGCCAATAATATTTTTTTTATTTTTTAAAAATTATTTTTGACATCAACACATCAAAACGATCCAAAACATACAAACCGTATTAAATTTTAGTAAAACAAAAATTGAATTTTATGGGAATGCCGTTTCAACCGCATTCCCAAACGCTTCCTTAGTTAGGTAGTCCGTGCTTTTTTGTGGGCTCACCTTTAAATTTTAGAAAAAATTTTGAATTATAATGCTTACATGAGCCAAATCTATTTTGGTCCTATATAGCCAATGACCCAAAACTATTTTAGGTTCTATAGCTACAAGACCAAAGGATAGTTGGGTCTTTGCGCAAGCCAAGTGCCATGTATGCACTAAGGTCTGCCCAGCATATAGTAGGCAACCAAAATGCCACCTGTGTGATTGGGTTGCTGACACACAGACGGGCAGCTCAAGCACTACATGTCCCTACTTAATTTTTTTACGATAGTGATATCAGTTTTTTAAAATTTATTAATGAAGATGATGATGATGATAAGTTTAATTTTACCTTTCAAATCAAATCTATGGTTGTTTTTCAATATTAATAATATTTTTTTTCTAATTTAGTAATTATTTTATTAATAATATTGATTTTTATAAAAATAATAATATTTATAACACAAAAGATAATATTTTTAATATTAATACTTTTGATTATAATAAAAATAATAATATTCATAACATAAATAATACAATTTTTAATTCCAAGAATATTAGAGCACAAATAATAATAATTTTTTATATTAAAACTTTGAATTACTATAAAAAACAATATTATAATAATAAAAACAAATATATTTGATATGAATACGTTGAATTATAAGAAAAATAATAATATTTAAAACACAAATAATAATAATTTGATATTGATACTTTGAATAATAAGAAAAATAATAATATTTAGAACAAAAATGATAACATTTTTTATATGAATATTTTGTATTAGAAGAATAATAATAATATTTACAACACAAATTATAATATTTTTTATATTAATACTTAGAATTGTTGAATATTTTTAATAATACTACGTCGCAGACTCACTTTTTATTTTTATAAAAAATATCATAAAATTTTATTATAAAAATAATAATATGTTTTCAATATTAATAATAATATTTTCTTTTCAATTTATTAATTATAAATAATAATATGTTTTCAATTTAATAATAATATGTCTAGGTCCAACATAGAGTTGGACGCGGTTGCGTCCAGACCCAACATGGGGTTGGGCAGACGAGTCTAGGTCTAACATGGAGTTGGATGCATCCAGGCCTAAGTGGATTTGTGCATGGACGTGTCCAGGTCCAACATGGTGTTGGACGCGGTCGCGTTGACACCTAATATGGGGTTAGGCGTGTACGCGTCCAGGTCCAACATGGCTATGGACACGGTCGAGTCCAAACCCAACGTGGGGTTGGGCAAATGCATCCAGGTCCAACATATAGTTAGATGTGGTCACGTTTAGGCCTAACATGGGGTTGGGCGCGGAAGCGCCCAGGTCCAACATGGAGGTTGACGCAGCCGTGTCCAGCCCAACGTGGGGTTGGGCACGCATGCGTCCAGTTCCAACATGGAGTTGGACGTAATCGCGTCCAAACCAAATAATGCAGTCTATAGTGAAAGCACTCATAGTCTATAATATCCGTGCTACAATTCAGCATAGTGCAATCCACAGTGAAAGCACTCACAGTGCACTATAACCCGCGTAACAATGTAACATTTTTATAAAAAAAATATCATAAAAATTTATAATATAAATAACAATATGTTTTCAATATTAATAATAATATTTTCTCTCAAATTTATTAATTATTTTATTAATAATATTAATTATAATAAAAATAATATTATTTCCAAAACAAATAATAATATTTAGAATCATAGAACCCAAGAACCTTGGGTCTTGATGAAGGACCCGATAGAATGGGATCCTTACGCAAGACCCATTGATCGTGGGTCTAGACGTTGGACCCATTCCCCTTCGGTCCAATGTCATGACCCAAGTGCCAGGTGTCCCTAAGTGGGGCATGGACATGGCTCCCTCCCAACGTCGCCCAAGCGCCATGTGTGCACTGAGGGTGCCTAGACCCAAGTTCTAGGTGTCTCCAAGTAGGACCCAGGAACCTTGGGTCTTGATGAAGGACCTGATAGAATAGGGCCCTTACACAAGGCCCATTGATCTTAGATATTGACGTCGAACCCATTCTCCTTCGGTCCAACGCCATGACCCAAGTGCTAGGTGTCCCCAAGTGGGGCATGGGCATGGCTCCCTCCCAGCATCACCCTAGCACTAGGTGTGCGCTGGGGGTGCCCAGCCCCCATGCAGGTAGCCCAAGCACCACGTGTTCAAAGGGTGTGCACAGCACTAAGGCAATAGCCCAAGCACCACGTGTCCCCACATTGTTATTCTTCGATGGTAATAACATGTTTTTAAAATTTATTGATGATGATGATGATAGTATTAATTTTTAATTTTACCTTTCAAATCAAATCTATGATTGTTTTTCCAATATTAAGAATATTATTTTTTTTCCTAATTTAGTAATTATATTAATTATTATAAAAATAATAATATTCATAAAACAAATAATACTATTTTAATTCCAACAATATTCATAACATAAATAATAATATTATAACAAAAATAATAATGTATTTGATATGAATATGTTGAATTATAAGAAAAATAATAATATTTAGAACATAAATAATAATATTTTGATATGAATGCTTTGAATTATAAGAAAAATAATAATATTTAGAATACAAATAATAATATTTTTTATTTGAATACTTTGTATGAGAAGAAAAATAATAATATTTACAGCACAAATTTAATATTTTTTATATTAATATTTAGAATTGTTGAATATTTTGAATAATACTACACCATGGGCTCACTTTTTATTTTTATAAAAAATATCATAAAAAATTATAATATAAATAATAATATTTGTTCAATATTGATAGTAATATTTGCTTTCAAATTTATTAATTATTTTATTGATTATAATAATTATAATAAAAATAATAATATTTCTCACACGGGCATTAGCCCAAGCGTTACGTGTGTGCTTGGCCTGCCCAGCACATAAGAGGCAGCCGAAGTGCCCAAGGCTGGGCAGACCACGCACTAAGTGATTGCAGCCTGGAGCGCGGTTGGCAGACGTGGCCTACCAAGCGCCCATGCCTAGCAGCCAAGCGTCAGGTGTCTGCAGCTCAAAGGGCGCCCCTCCAACCTGGCGCTTGGCATTTGTTAGTTGTAGCCTCACACATGCCCTCACAAAACAGTGAAACTTCTCACAGTCCATAGTGAAAACACTCACAGGACCGCTATAATGTAGAACAGTGCAATCCACAATGAATTTACTCATAGTGCATAGCAACCCGCGCTACAATGAACAAACAATGCAGTCCACAGTGAAAGCACTCATAGGACCACTATAGTGCAGAACAGTGCAGTGCATAATAAAAGCACTCACAGTGCATAGTGGCCCATCCTACAGTGAAATACTTATAAGTTTTAGTTATAGTTTTTTATTGGCTTATAATTTAATTATTTTATAGAATTAAAAAATTGTTCCAACGTCAAAAGATGGTGATTTACCTCAATTTAGTAAAAATTTATGTAAAAGTAATGGTCATAGATGGTGATTATTTTTATTTTTAAGAGCCAAAATCTTATATCAAAGTGAAACCAAAAATATTTAATTCATAAAACTAAAATGAAAAGGCCTTTTCAATGATCATAAAATGAAGAGACTCATCATTTGCTTTGATTTTTGCTTTGAGCCTCCTTTATTATGGTTTATATTTCAATCCCTACATGCAAATGACCAAATATTCATATTAGTGAAATCCCCACGGTGTTGTCTTCATTTCTAGGTGTTGCTTGAGGCAAAACATAAATCAGGTTTTGTGTTGATTGCTATTTTTTTTCCCTTCCTTCTTACCTCTCTCTTTCCTGGTTTCAAAGCTAATCCCTGCATATTTTAAAAAAAAACCCTTCTATTTATTTTTCTCTTGAATTTGATCGGTATTATTTTTGTTGCTATTTGTTTTATTTTAGATTATCCATATAATTTTAATTTTCTTTCAATTTTATAACATTTTAGTTTTTTTAGCTTTCAAGTTTGGTTTCCATTCTTTTTATTTCAATTTCTTTTTAATTTTTATCTTAATTGAATTATATTCTCAATTGCTTCCCTCAATATTTTATATCATTCTTTTAATTGGATAATTTCTTTCAATTATATCCTACAATATTTTATATCATTCTCTTAATTGAATTCTTTTTTAATTGTATCCCTTAATATTTTAGTTCATTTTATTTTATATTATATTTGGTCATTATTCTTTTTATTGCTATTTGTTTTGCTTTTAATCCTTTTTTATTGGAAATTTTTTTGATTTTATTTCTCAACATTTTGTTAATCAGGATTTTATAAACATTTCGAGTCACGAGTTTGAAAGATTTGACCATGTTAGCTTAGATTTTTTTTTTCTCATATCCTTTTGCAATATTTTAGTTCATTTTATTTTATATCATATTTGGTCATTATTCTTTTTATTGCTATTTGTTTTGCTTTTAATCCTTTTTTATTGGAAATTTTTTTGATTTTATTTCTCAACATTTTGTTAATCAGGATTTTATAAACATTTCGAGTCACGAGTTTGAAAGATTTGACCACGTTAGCTTAGATTTTTTTTTTCTCATATCCTTTTGCAATTGATTTTTTACGGTATCATCCTTCTATAAAATTATTTTAATCTCATGTGTTAAGTTATGAGTTTCGTGTGTTAATCATGATTTGCCCAGATTCCATTAATCCATTAATTCCAACCAAAGATTGAGTTACAAAATTGAGATAAAGATGCATATTAAGCTATATGACCTCGCATTACGAGGAGTTCTTCAAATCGTTTCTTAAGGCCCTCATTCACCTTAAACTGGGCTCTGATTGCTATTAATCAAAGAAAATATAGTTACTAGGAAAAGTTGGTCTATTTAAAGCAAAACCTGCCAAATCCCGATGGAATAGAATCTGAAGTTGATTCCTATGGATGGTGAACCACTCAAAGACCTAACTCATTATCACAGGCTGGTTGAAAAACTGATCTGCCTCACCATTACAAGACTGGACATCACATACTATGTTTCCACTCTTAGTTAGTTCATGCAACAACCTAGAATACCACACCTTGATGTTGTGCCCCGTCTTTTTCGATACCTAAAAGGGGCTCCAAGTCAAGGACTGTTCTTCCCATTACATGGACAATTATAGTTAGTTGGATACTGTGATGCAGATTGGGTTGAATGCCCAACAACAGGACGATCAGTCACTGGATACTATATATTTCTTGGCAAGGCTCTTGTGTCATGGAAAAGCAAGAAGCAAATGATAGTGTCAAGATCTCCGGCATAGACAAAATACAGGTCCATGACAGTAGTTACTTGTGAACTCACTTGGCTAGGATACTTCTAAAGGATTTATGTGTTGATCATCATGAGCCTGCAAAGTTGTTATGTGACAGTAAGCAGATCTACATATTATAGCAAATTCAGTATACCATTAACAAATTAAATTAACACATTAAGTTGGATTGCCACATGATTTATGAATGGATTCAAAATTAGAAAATTAAAATAGCATACATACAAACATAAAGAGACAAGTTGCAGACATGTTCACAAAACCTTTAGGGCAAGCTACTTTCCAATTCTATCTAAGCAAGTTAGGGGTTCTTGACATCCATACACCAACCCGGGGGAGAGTGTTAAAGGAAACAAATCATTACTCGACTTGGCAACAAATTGCAGCATGATCTGGTATAATGAAGACTTGGAGAGATTCAAGGAGAACAATATGCTATTAGTGATCTGCCATGATATTGGGCATCCATGATGTATATTTCCTAGTATAGTTCTATCCTCTGTATAAATTAAACCTTTTGTGTGTTACAATGAAATAATATATGCAAAAAACATATGCCTTCTCATCGTCACTATCTTCTCATGATGACCTCAAGGATTTCAGGAAATATGAAAGCATCTAGAAAACTCTTCTGCATGAACTTGTAATCCTTATAATCAATTTTTTTTCTTTCCCTTTTTTCTCAAGTTTTTAGATTATTCTTGTTGAGATATTCATTTTTACTCTTATTTTCCTTTCAGACTCAAATGGTGTACTCAGAACACGATGCAAGCTTTTATGATTTGGATAAACAGGAACAAATGTGTATCCACACACATGTTTATGATTGGGCCATAACTACTGCTTAAGTTCAACAGAAATGGGGAGGATCATGGGTATATAAGGATGGACAAATATCTCCATTGGTATGAGGCTTTTTGGGGTATAGCCCAAGATCAAATCCATGAGGGCTTAGGGCCAAAGTGGATAATATCATACCAATGTGGAGATACGTGGTGTCCATAGTCCCTACAGTGGTATCAGAGCCTTTCTGGTTAGTGTTGTTAACACACAAAAGTTATTCGTGTATACTGCTACTATTCACGTCTACGGCACTATTCACATATACGGTACTGTTCACATACGTTACTGTTGGCGTATATAAAAAGTCAGTGCGGTGATTAAATACAGTCTAGGAAGTTCTGTCTAAGGAGATTGGGTTTTAAGCGGGACCGTTTATGACCCCTCCAATCTTTCCTGGGAACTTACTTAGTGAAGTATTATTCACACGATACTATTTCTATATACGTTACAGATCTGTGAAACGATGATAGCTGAATAGATCACGGTGAATAAAATGGAAGCAAAGTACGAGATTGAGAGGTTCAAGGGGAGCAATTTCTCACTGTGGAAAATGAGAATAAAGGCAATACTAAGGAAAGACAATTGCTTGGCAGCAATTGGGGATCGGCCCGCGGAGATCACTGATAATGCAAAATGGAATGAGATGGATGGCAATGCTATTGCTAACATACATTTAGCATTAGCTGATGAAGTACTATCAAGTGTGGCGGAGAAGAAAATAACTAAGGAGATATGGGGAACTCTAACAAAGCTATACGAGTCCAAGTCTTTGCACAATAAGATTTTCTTAAAGCGGAGACTTTATACCCTTCGAATGGCAGAAACCACGTCGGTGACTGACCACATCAACACAATAAGAACTCTATTTTCACAACTCACTACGTTAGGTCAACAAATAGAGGAAAATGAACGTGCAGAGTTTCTACTTCAAAGTCTTCCTGATTCGTATGATCAGCTCATTATCAATTTGATCAATAATATCCTCTCAGACTATTTAGTCTTCGATGATGTTGCAACCGTTATCTTGGAAGAAGAAAATAGGCGCAAAAACAAAGGAGACAAAAATAGTTCAAACCAAGCAGAGGCGTTATTGGTGTCAAGAGGAAGATCAACGAAGCGTGACTCTAGTGGGAGTCAAAGGCAGGGGAGGTTCAAATCAAGAAGTAAGAAGACTGTGAAATGCTACAACTGTGGCAGAAAAGGGCACTTCAAAAAGGATTGTTGGTTTAAAAAGGGTATAGAGAATATTGCAGAGTCATCAAAACCTCAAGGATGTGTTGCAAGCACCTCAGAAGATGGAGAGGTTTTATATAGTGAAGCAGCGACCATCTCTACAAATAGAGAAGAGCTCACTGAGGTCTGGCTAATGGATTCAGGAGCAACATGGCATATGACCCCTAATCGAGATTGGTTCCATAAATATGAACCTATCTCTGGAGGCACAGTGTTCATGGGTGATAATCATGCTTTAGAGATTGCTAGCATTGGCACCATCAAATTGAAGATGTATGATGGCTTAATTCGTACTATTTCAGGAGTGCGACATGTGAAAGACTTAAAGAAGAATCTTTTGTCTGTAGGACAATTTGATAGTCTTGGATGTAAGATTCGAACAAACAATGGAATCATGAAAATTGTCAAAGGCGCGCTAGTGGTTTTAAAGGCAAGAAAGACAGTTGCAAACATGTTTGTATTAATGGGAGAAACACATCATGGGGCAAAAGTGTCGATCGCATTAGCCAATCCTGCAGAAGAGAAGATGATGTTGTGGCATAAAAAACTAGGCCACATGTCAAAGAAAGGTTTAAAGGTTCTCTCTGATCAGAAGTTACTCATTGGGCTTACAAAGGTTACCTTACCTTTTTGTGAGCACTGTGTTACAAGTAAACAACACAGGTTGAAGTTTGGCACTTCCACAACTAAGAGCAAATGCATCTTAGACCTGATTCACTCTGATGTTTGGAAAGCACCAGTTGTATCCTTGGGAGGAGCAAGATACTTTGTATCATTCATAGATGACTTCTCTAGGAGATGTTGGGTGTATCCAATTAGAAGGAAGGCAGATGTGTTCGCAGTTTTTAAAACCTTCAAAGCACGGGTAGAACTTGAATCTGAAAAGAAGATCAAGTGTTTGAGGACTGACAATGGAGGAGAATATACCAGTGATGAATTTGATAACTTCTATCAACATGAAGGTATCAAAAGGCAGTTCACAACGGCATACACTCCACAACAAAATGGAGTGGCAGAACGGATGAATAGAACTCTATTAGAAAGAACAAGAGCAATGTTGAAGGCTGCAGGTCTAGAAAAGACATTATGGGCAGAAGCAGTCAATACCGCATGTTATGTGATAAATCAATCTCCGTCAACTACAATTGAGCTAAAGACACCGATGGAGATGTGGACTGGAAAGCTAGCTGATTATTCTCGATTACATATATTTGGAAGTCTTGTGTACGTGATGTACAATACTTAAGAAGTCAGCAAGCTGGATTCAAAATCCAGAAAATATGTATTCTTGGGATATGCTGATGGAGTGAAGGGGTATCGCTTGTAGGATCCCACTTCACACAAGGTAGTCATCAGCAGAGATGTCATATTTGTAGAAGATAAAATGCAAATGAAAGAACATAATAGCATTTTAAAGGAGACTACAGCAGTCCAGATGGAAAATACTCAGAATCATACTTCTCTGAAGTTGCACCAGAGCATGAAGAACAAGAACAAATAGAGTCTGAAACTCCTGAAGTTCGGCAATCGACTTGTGAAAGAAGACCACTAGCTTGGCACTCAGAATATATTACTGAGAGCAATATTGCATATTGTCTTCTAACAGAGGATGGAGAGCCATCATCTTTTCATGAGGCTATCAAAAGTATAGATGTATCTATGTGGATGACAGCAATGCAAGAGGAGATTAAAGCTCTGCACAAGAATAACACTTGGGATCTTGTTCCGCTACCAGAAGGAAGAAAGGCCATTGGCAACAAATGGGTTTACAAGGTAAAACGTGATGGCAATGATCAAGTGGAGCGGTATCGTGCAAGATTAGTGGTGAAAGGATATGCTCAGAAAAAAGGAATAGACTTCAATGAGATATTTTCTCCAGTGGTACGACTTACTACAATTAGAGTAGTCTTGGCGATGTGTGCTATATTTGATCTTCACTTAGAGCAATTAGATGTGAAAACTGCATTTCTTCATGGAGAACTTGAAGAAGAAATTTATATGCTCCAACCAGAGGGTTTTGCTGAAATAGGCAAGGAGAACTTGGTTTGTAGGTTGAACAAATCTCTATACTGTCTCAAACAGGCGCCGAGGTGTTGGTATAAGAGATTTGATTCCTTCATAATTAGCCTTGGGTACAACAAACTCAGTTCAGACCATTATACGTATTACAAGAGGTTTGAAGAAAATGGTGTTTTCATCATTCTATTGTTGTACGTGGATGACATGTTGGTAAGAGGCCCCAACAAAGATCGAGTCCAAGAATTGAAGGTACAGTTGGCTAGGGAGTTTGATATGAAGGACTTGGGACCAGCAAACAAGATTCTAGGGATGCAAATTCACCGAGACAGAAGTAAGAGGAAGATTTGGCTTTCTCAAAAGAATTATTTGAAGAAGATCTTGCGACGCTTTAACATGCAAGATTGTAAGCCAATTTCCACCCCATTTCCTGTTAACTTCAAATTATCCTCAAGTATGTCTCCTAGCAATGAAGCAGAGAGGATGGAGATGTCTCGAGTACCGTATGCATCAACAGTGGAAAGTTTAATGTTTGTCATGATATGTACAAGACCAGACATTGCACAAGCAGTGGGAGCAGCTAGTCGATACATGGCAAATCCTGGTAAAGAGCATTGGAATACTATCAAGAGGATCTTGAGATACATCAAGGGTACCTCAGATGTCGTATTATGTTATGGAGGAGCAGAATTTACTATCAGAGGTTATGTTGACTTAGATTTTGCGGTGACCTTGAAAAAAGAAAATCCACTACATGCTATGTGTTCATAATTGCAAGAGGAGCTGTGAGCTGGGTCTCTAAACTTCAGACTGTTGTAGCGTTATCCACAACAGAAGCTGAGTATATGGCAGCTACACAAGCTTGTAAAGAAGCAATATGGCTGAAGAAACTTATAGAGGATCTCGGGCACAAACAAGAGAAGATTCTTTTATATTGTGATAGTCAGAGTGCCTTGCATATTCCAAGGACTCCAGCGTTTCATTCAAGAACAAAACATATAGATGTTCAGTATCACTTTGTTCGCGAAGTGATGGAAGATGGAAGTGTGGATTTTCAGAAGGTTCACTCAAAGGAAAACCCAGCAGATGCTTTAACCAAACCAGTCAACACTGATAAGTATATATGGTGCAGATCCTCTTGTGGCCTAGCAGAAACGTAAGCAGCATGAAGACGACAAGTATTGAAAAGATAGAAAAATCACAAATGATCAAGTGTGAAGACTTGATTAAATCATCAAAGTCTTCAAGTGGGAGAATGTGAAGATAGCTGGCACCAATTGGTGCCAGCTAAGTCAACAAAATGGGCACCAATTGGTGCTGGTGCCACTTGCCCACTTGCCTTACTCTTGCCTTTTGCAAGACAAAGGCAAGGATGTTTGCCTATAAAAAGGCATTGCATCCTTGCCTCATATACACCACAAGAAAGAAATAAGAGAGAGCAAGAGGAGAGTGAGAGAGGGAAAGTAATCCCACAAAATTGTGAGGTATTTGTGAGAGAGTAAGTGAGGTGTTTTCTCCTAATAATAGAGAGATTTCAGTTGTTCTCGTATTATTAGAGAGAGGTTGTAATTCCCACATTACTTAGTAAAATCCTTCTATACTTGCCCGTGGACGTAGCCTAATTGGGTGAACCACGTAAATTCTTATGTGTTTCATTTCTCATTTTATCCTATCATTTACCTTTTGTCTTGTCGGGTTTGCATGCCAGTATCCTACAAGTGGTATCAGAGCCTTACCCCAGAGTTAGCCATGGTGGATGAATCCTCGAAATGCCGAACGAAGATGGTGAGCCCCAATTAGATCATGATGTAATCTGTGGATCAGCTCTACTTGGATAGGCGGTGTGCTCTCCAGTTGCTTCATGGACGTGTCCTAACCCCAACACGGTGAAGTAGAGAATGAAGAATCCTGGTTGGTAGAGAGTGGACGGATGAATAATCATTTGAGGGGAGGCTCGATGGTCCTTTGTTCGAGGGGAGGATCATGGGTAAATAAGGATGGACAAATATCTCCATTGGTATGAGGCCTTTTAGGGTATAGCCCAAGATCAAATCCATGAGGGCTTAGACTCAAAGTGGACAATATCATACCAATGTGGAGATACGTGGTGTCCATAGTCCCTACATAAATTTGCGTGTTTTTCTGCCAGCTGAACCAAGAGAATGCTAGTTTAAATTGGACTAAATCAAGGGAGCATACCATGAGTGGTGTCAATCATCCAGACCAGTACAGCGAAGACCTCTATGTTTCAGACAGTAGAAGCTCTTCTGTGTAGCTCGGGGGAATGTGTCAGATCAGCTGGCTAGTGCCGTGCTCTTCCTTGGCTGCTGCTTATCGCCCTTTATTAAATGCCTCATCCAACAGCTCTGGAATCTCTGAAATACATGGAGAACCTGACCCAGATGATTCAGTTTTTAACATGCATAATGAACCTGATTCAGAGAAGAAAAGAAAATGTAGATCTTGAAAATCCAGGAAAGAATGGACCTGATGAACATTCTTTTAATCAAGGCAAGAATGGACCTGATGAACATTCTTTTAATCAAGGCAAGAATGGACCTGATCCTGGTGATTTTCAAGGCAATCACCGTGAGATGATGGGCACCCTGAATGGAGAGGTTCACTCGGGAAAAACCATTGATGAACCTGATCCTGATGATTCTCTAGCAACTGAAACCATTAAAGACCAACCCCGTCTAAATAAAGCCTATAAAGAACCCGACCCTGATAAATCTGAAACAAATCAAGTTGTTCAAGCTGAGCCTGATCTAGATGATGATTTAGCAGCATCACATGAAGTCTCTAGGATGCAAATTGATGAACCCGATCCAGATGATCAAGAATTACAGAGAATCCAAGATCCTCTTACTGCTGTTTGCAGCCACTTGCAGAAGGCTATTGAGATACTGAGAGCTGAATTGAAGGCAACAGAAGCAACGACTACTTTGCAAACTCTTTTTAAGATACTCAGGTAAGCTTGTCTGACTTAATAATTTATTTGGTTATTCTCTTTAGTGCAGTTGGGAGTGTAGGTATATTGCAGGACATCTTCTCCGGATTTGTTATATACCTGCACAATAGTGTAGTATATTTGAAGCCAGCACTCCGCGAGACTGACAAAAGAATTTTCAATGTAAAGAAATAATTATAGAGAAAAAAAAATTGATATCCAAGTCATTGGTTTAATTGGTTATTCAAATAACATGATTAAAAAATACAACAATAATAAATAAATTAACAAAAACAAACTCGTTTTAAACCCATTTGGATCATAAAATAACTCAATAAATTTTTCAAGGCTTGACTCCAACACCCAAGAGAGAAAAATGAAGGGTAGGAGTAAAAACCTCATCGTCGCCAAACCGCCGCCCACCTTGGTGAACGCGCCACTCCAACAGTTGTGCCTCATCCTTGTGCATCGGATGAGACAATGATCGATTATTTTTAGCCACTATAATTGCCCATACCTGCTTCTAATATAGCACAAAGGACTTCTACGCATGTATTTTACACGTTAGCATATTTTATCAATTTATAATTATTTTAATAAGATTAATTACAAAAAATAGCCAAGTACAAAAAAAGATCCAAGCGCATACTATTATTATAACAAAATTGTGGTGCAAAGATAAAAATACCCCTAGAAATCGTCCTTCAAATTCAAAAAGTTAAAGGTTAACAATGTAATTTTACTATGCAAAAATAATGCAAAGATAAATAAACTCCTCCCCGCAAGGCCATTTTTTCTGAGTATCCAAGGGTTTAAGTGTTATTTTAGTATGTAAATTAAAAGAAAATGACAAAAAAACCTTAACAGAAGACCTCTTTTTTTAGATTTTAAGGGCAAAAAAGTATTTTACTGTACATTATAAAGATGAAGTTGAACGAGAATTTTGCCCATAATTAATTCTTAAATGATATTTGGATTCTATGAAAAATACTATTTTGCTCTCGGTGCCAAGACAATTATTAAGAGAAATGACAAAATCATCATTAGACTACTACAGTAAATAACATAGGCCTTTTAGTTTTTTTTTTATTATTAATTTAATTTAATGTATGTGACAACTTGCGGGATCATAGAACGCTTTCCGATTCTCTTATTTTACTTGTCCTTCTGAATCCCATAATCCAGGAAAATGTCGCCAATCACCAAGGTCTTACAGTGTCTTTTAATTAACTACTAACTGGATGGATGGATGACGTTCTAGAGAGTCAGCTTCTCTGACTGATATTTGTTTGCATATCTGCTCCTCATGATTTACAGATGCAGTCGAAATTCTTCTTATGGTTGGATTTAGTGAGGATGTTGGATATGATGAAACTGGGAAGCGGAATTATCCAGGCTTGTTGTGGCTTTCCAAGTCATCCCTTGAAGCATGCATGGCCTAGAAGTCCTTGAAGTCTGGATTCATACAAAATGCCCAAATTGTTTAGTGTATTCTCTGTATAAATGGTGTGTTGGGTGTATCAAATTACCTACAGGATTGTGCTCTGGATCTCTGCATTTTTCAGGTGACATAAATTGTGAATGGAAGTTCTGTGTGGAATGGCCAGAATTGAATTGCACTGCTATTATAAGATAATGCTGGATCGTTTTTATGGATTAGATCAGATGATGCCACTGATCGAAACATCCTTCGTGGATTATTAGCAACGATTGATAAGACCCAAATTCGGGAAAAACCACTGCCTGACCTATGAAATATTATCGTAGAAAACCATCTAGGTGGTGGCCTAGTGGTAAGAGCTTGGGACCAAGAGGTTTGCTCCCTCTATGGTCTCAGGTTCGAGCTCTGGGTTGCTCATATGATGGCCACTGGAGGCTTACATGGTCGTTTATTTCAGGACCCGTGGGATTAGTCGAGGTGCGCGTAAGCTGGCCCGAACACCCACGTTAAACTAAAAAAAAAAAAAAATTATCGTAGAAGAATTGGTAGTACTGAGTGTAAGAAGCACACCCAGGAAGCTTTCTCTCCTGCAAAACCTCATCAGAATTCTGGTTGTTCTAGCTCTGTCCCTTTTGCTCAGACTATTTTTGTGGAACAACAGCAGGTATATACAGTGGCAGGTCCCATGGAGAACCATGTATGGATCCGATGCGTGCTAAAGTGGCAGCGATGGTTGATAGCTAGGCTGCAGACCCTGGGCGTAAGAAGGCTAAATATGATGAAGTTGGGTTAATAGTAAATGCCTCCCCCGTCCCAGGTGTTGTGTCTTGTGCTCCTTCGAAAATAGTGCATGTTATTGACGATTCTATACAGGATGTGGCTGTTGCTGTAGGAGGAGAACCCCCTAGAGGCAGGAAAAAATATATAGCTCGTAGCAGGGCTGCTGGTACTACAAATGCTGGCCGGCACGCGAAGATTGATGTTGTTTTTCTATGTGAAGGGCCTCTGGCAGGCAATAGGCTTCAAAGCAGGCATGAGGGTTCAGATTCCCCTTCTCCTTCCTTATGACTCCATTTGGATTTTGATGTTGTTTTATGTAGTCTTGTTTTGATTTTACAGTATGTTCTGTATGTGGATTTAATTCTAGTTCAAGGGAGCATGTTTTCTTTGTTACTTAGTGTTTGTTGTACAGCTTTGTTTCTCCCTGGTTACTGTTACATACAGAGTTATGCATGTAAGCTCGCTGTGACGTGATCCATTGCACTGGATAGTTGTGCTTGTCATGGCCTTGCTCTTAGGTCTTGGTGAGCTAGCTTCTTAACGCTGTGTGGGCTGGTCTGTTCATTGGTTGGCTACTATGCCCTGTGGCACATGATGGCTTCTGTGATGGTTTTCTAACCTTTGTCTGCGGTGAGCTTTAATCTATTGTGCTTGCTTGTCTTGTGCAGCTATGGTCTTCTCCTATGGTCTTGTTGGTTTCAGCCTGTGTTCTCATGTTCAGGGAACCTGTTTTCTTTTCTTTGCTTGTACATTGTTTGGTTCACTATGTTTTTCTTGAGACCTTGTTCCTTTATGTTTATTTATTAGATTGTACATGCTTGTGTCTTTGACTTGGTAGTCTTTCAATTTAGTTTTTTGATCTATAAATTTTTTTATATTTTATCAAAATTAAAAAACATATATTATTGTAATATATAAAAATCATCATTCAAGATCCGTTGCACCAAGATCCTTGATTAAGCAAATCCCTGCACTATGCTTGTCAAGTCACCACCATGCTGATATGGAAGATGATTTTGACTGTCAGAACAAGAAAACAAGAAAGTTTACTAATGTCGGATGTTTATATTTTGATTGTGCTGTACACTCATGTTCTTTCAAACGGGAGGTCAAATATTTTAACTTGACCAATAGTTCTCTTTTTTCATTAATATTAAGGGAATTAAACAATAAAAATGTAGCTAAATAAGGAATATTTTGCAATCATTTTCATTAACAAATATGGATACATCATTATTTTCCTTCTACTTTTAGATGGTATTCTGTAATTTTAAAGAAAAAACTATTTCTTCAATGTGCAAAGTTATGGATGAGCTTATTCGCCGGTGATAAAATTGCCTTGACAATAAGTTGATCAAGTGAAGGTTACCCCTTTCCTAAGCAGTGAAAAAAGGTTGCAAGAAGCCGCGGAGATAACACTATTTTATCATCACCCATGTAAATGATGAAAACTCTACTTCTGAAATTAACGCTCTTGTATAACGAAGAAAGGCACAAGCCAAAACTCAAACCAAAAGTATAATTTTTAGTTTCAACTTTTGGGACCTGCACCTTGCAAGCTCACTTGACGCTCATATTTAATCAGGGAGGGCATTAGAGATTCATGAATCCATTGATATATCTGCTGCACCATTAGGGTTCGGCAAATTGATACCAACGGAGCTTTCTAATAGACTGTTCTGGGGCCCCAGATTGGAATTCATGTGGAGGAATTCTAGAGGACGCGTGAAATTTGACGGAGCACCAATGCCATTAAACACGGTGACAGGAACTGGATCATTTGCCTTTGGGAAGCCAAAGCTAAAAGATGACACACCTACAGGCGGGAAGAATTCATAAAATCTTCTGTTCATGCTCCTGCGACTGCTGGTAGGCAGCTAGAATTCATAAAAAAAAAAACTGGAAGTGGCACTGTTCTGTAGACGTAAATACAGCAGTTCTAAACTCGGTAGTCTTGAGTTCTAACTAGAAATACTGGATCATAATTTTAACTATATAATATATATAGTATGGCTATCTTTGTTTTCTAGAAAGTGATTTTTTTGGAGATCGTGAAAAATTTAAAAATGTTATAATATTTGATGATTATATCAAATTTGATCCTCGAACTTTTGATTGCTATATATATATTTTGTTTTGAATATTTATTTTTCAATTTTATCTCTTAAAATTTATTTTTTATATTAACTTTGGCTCTTATTTTTATAATTGTTATTTGTTTTTTTCTTATTATTTTTTTATTCAAATTTTTTATCTATCAAATTTGATCCTTATTATTTTTATTATTATTTATTTTATTTGAAATAATTTATGAAATATTAATTATTATTATTTTAATTTCTTCATCTTTCATTTTTTTTATTTGATCTCTATTATTTAGATTATTATTTATTTTATTTGAGATAATTTATGAAATTATATTTTTTTTCAATTTTATTATCATTCAACTTTTTAATTTGTAAGATCTGTTTTTCATTATTTTAATAAACTTGAGAAAAATAAAACATTAATAAGTTATTTTTCAGTTTATTTTTTATGACATAACCAAACATTGAAAATTATTTTTCAACCTTTTTTTCATTACACTACTAAATATTAAAATATAATCTATTTTCTTGAAATTCACTTTTAAAAAAAAAAAAAATTCCGGCAAATAAAATTATTTTACCCTACAAAGGTGCTAGCGGATCAGCACCAAGGCGCGCATACCTTGAGTGAGATCAACAGATGGTCTCCGCTCTTTCACCCACTCGTAACATTTTGCAAGCCATTACAATAGTTGGAGACCTGTCAGAAAGAACAAGGTTAAGATTTCCATGAACAAGGTGACAAAATACATTGATGTAAATATGTGAAATGGCGCAGACTGAAGGCCCAACTAGTGTATATATTTGCGCGCGCGGGGTATTAAATACGATAATATTAAAGTATTTATATATTATATTGTATTAAAAGAATCTAAATATTTTATAAATATATTTATTTAATATAAATATATATTTAGAATTAAATTTGAACAAATTTCAAGTTGAATTTGATAATATTTATATCCTATCTATTATTTATTAGATCTAAAAAATTCCTATCCATTTAAGTCAAGTTGAATCGATATCCATAATATTCGGATTAAATCAATGTATCACTGGTTTAACTTTTCACTTTCCCCCTAATAAGAAAGGAATAAAGATAAAAAAGATAGTTTGCAGAAAAAACTCAAACCTATTTTTCACAGACGTGCAGTGGACAAGAACACGGGCCTTGTCCTTCTCACATTGCTCTGCAAAAAACAAGCATGTGGCATTTATAGACACAGACGCTGATGCAAGGTCGAAATGAAGTGAAGCAGAGTCTTGCTATGAGCTCCAAACAATTTCACAGCCATATGTAAAGAGAAGTAATTAACACCAGAGGCACATGGCATAAAGCTTTTAATGCATTTACCAGTGGAATTTTTTTAACAGATGCGAACCTAGTGATTATATAATCACGCAACTCACATGCAAAGATAATTTTAAATTCTTGTGATATCAAGTCAAATGATTATAGGTGTCAATAAGTAAATAATTGGAAAGAAAAGAAGTCATTTTGACGAAATAGTGAAACTAACAAATCCCAACTGATAATTCCATCAACTCCGACTCACCTAAAAATTGAATTGCAGTAAAACAGTTTGTCGCTGATTCAAAAGCTGGGAGAGATGACAAAAACAAAATAAACAAACACAGACAATTACCGTCTGTGTTTTACTTTTCTCAGGGTAAATAAAGCAAGGCCAAGCGCTAGGCCTGGTTTTTTTTCCATTATTTTTTTTCTTTAGTTTTTTTTCTTTCATTAAAAAAAAAAACTTACTAAATTATTTACTTTTCAGTTTTGAATTAGTTTAAAAAATATTTGTAATTTTTTATTTTATTTTTAAAAATTTTAAAACATTATTATGTATATGATATAATAATAATAATTCGATTCAAATTGTTTTTTTTATATAGTTTTTAAGTAGATTTTTAACATGATTTTACATTTATGATTTTTTTAGCTTTCAATCACATATAAAATATAAACATACTATTTTGATATCTTTTGTTAACTTGTTGTAACAATCATAAAATATTTTATTTAATACATTCTTGTTAAAAACCTTATGTTTAATATGTTTTAATGGGAAAAAAAATCAAAATCACTATGTTTTTAGGTTTAATAACAATGCTAAGAAATTTCCTTGAGTGTGTCTGGGATTGTGATAATGATGACGGTTTAAAGTGCTTTTCGTTTAGAAATACATCAAAATAAAGTTTTTTTATTTTTAAAAAATTATTTTTGACATCAGCACATCAAAACAATTTAAAAATATAAAAAACAAATTTATTTTAAGTAAAACAAATTTAAAATTTAAGAAAAATTGATGAAACACACCCTTAGACCTTAACAAAAAATTTTATATTTAATTTTTTTTTTTATGCTTGTAATGTGGTGTGGCATAAAACTAGTTAACAAAACAATAAAATACATGGTGAAATCATTGTTCATCACACCATTGCTCACACAAAAAACAAGTTATTATTGATTGCTACGATTTTTTTTTTCTATCATTATACCTTTTTTCTCCATTCAAGCAAATTTAGAGAGAAAGGACAAGATTTATAATTAGAGGATCAAAATGAAAAAGGTGGGGAAAAGGGTGATTGTTTTCAAACTTGGGGTGAATAGTTCAATTTGGTCCTTATACTTTATAAATTATAAAAAATAGGTCCCTTCCAATTTTCAAAAATCAATTTTGATCCTTTTTTTTTTTTGAGAGAGGAGAGAGAAAATGGTTGGATTCCTGTAGTAGAGAGAGAAAATCACGACTGATATCGATTCCAATCAGAGAAAAAAAAAAGAGATTTTGGTGACTTCTATTTGATAAAAAAAGTTTATTCTATGTGTGTATGTTTTTTTTCTTTAACCTTGCTTGATATGGTAGATTTAATATTGGTAAGAATTTTTGAGTTTTTTAAGGTTATAAATAGATTTTTTAAATTGTTTAGGTTGTGTATTAGATGTTTTTAAGTGCAAAACACTCATGCTTAGACTTCTAGCTATTAAAATTTAGAGAAAGCAGGGGAAGTGTCGTTTGCTTTTAAAAATAAATTAAGGGAAGACGGGAAGTTATCTATCCCATTTAAAAAACAAAACAAAAGGAAAGAAATCACTATCATTTGCCTAGTAAAAAACAAAAAATAAATAAAAAGGTATAAGTGCTTGGGCTGCTACATGCCTACAAAGCTAGGCCATTTACCTGAGGCCCAGGCCAGGCGCTCCATTTTTTTCTTTCTTTTGTAAATTAATTTGATCTTTCACGATCTTTATTGATTTTTCTAAAAAAAATTTAAATCACCTTTTAATATTTTATTATTTTTAATTTAATAATATAATTTGTTTAAATTTAATATTTATTAATTTATCATGATTTCAAATAAATACTTCAATATCTAGTTGGTCCAAGCATCTATTTTAAATAAAAAAATTATATAAAAAAAAGTGTTGGACCTAGTTGACCTTCTCAGATTATAAGTTGACTAGTTAATTTTAATTAATTAAAATTTAATTTTTATAATTTATTTCGTTGTATAAATATTTTTTATTTATTTAATTGATACATATATAAAATTTTTAATTTTTAATTAATATTTTTTTTAAGTAAAAAAAACACATAAATGCTTACCTATTCATTTGGTACAGCTCAAGCAGGCGGTGGGATAGATCATCAATCATCATCCAAGGTATTATTGTATTCTTTCACGTTATTTTTTAAAACTTGAACTGCGCTTTGCTTGTGGACTGTTTGTTAATTTGACCCCAAAAAAAAAAAACCAAAAAAAAAAAAAAACAATTGATATCAATTCAAGTAATTATGACTGAAAGTGTTTAAAAACATTTTCGAAACCGTCATTTACAAAAAAGAAAAAAAAATTAATGGTCCAAACCATTTAGGGAAACTACATCATTTTTTTTAACCCCCCCTTTTTGTTTCCCTTTCAAAAATGCTCTTCTTCTTGTAATTATAACATCAACTTGAACTCTAAGTTGAAGTTTGGTATTATGATGTAAAATTATTTTTTAAAAGTATTTTTTAATTAAAAATATATTAAAATAATATATATATATATATATATTTAATATCATCATATTAAAATTATATAGAAATACTTAAAAAAATATTAAGTTGATATCTTTCCAGAATTTTTTTTTTTTAAAATACTTTAATTAAAAAAAAAGTTATAATGCAAAAGCAAACATTCATTAACCCTATCTAAAATCAACTTATAAGTTATTGGATTAATATATATTTTGAATTTTTATTTAAATATCTTAAATGATGTTATTTTGATAAAAAAAAAATTCAACATCAACTCAATATAAACTTTGCTTAAAATAAGATAGTAATGAATTTAATCAATCTAGTTCAACTATATTTTATAGCTATACTTCAAACATGAGATATAGCTTAGTGGTTTGCCGTATTTTTTGAATGAAATAACAACATTTCCTATATGACCTTACTTGAAGCTCAATGCATGTAAATTATAAAAATTATTTTGTGAATTTGAAATTATGAATCAATCGATTATCAACATCAACTTTGAAATACACAAAAAATATATGATGGCAAGAAAGGAAGTTTTTTATTTTTTTAACTAAATGAGAGGAAAAATTAGAAGATGAAGTAAATTCATCTAATAAATTTTTTAATATTTAATACTTAATTGCTTTCACCAATAATCTTAAAAAAATGTACTAATACTTTCCCATTCAGCATTAAATGCAAATACTCATTAATAATATAGATTTTATTTGATATGAATTTAGCAAAATAATTATTTTTTAAAACTCTGAGTTAAGAAAATAAAAAGATATATATGGTTGGAAATAAATTTCGACTTTAATGAAAAATTGTTTAAAAAAAGGAAACCAAAAAAACTAAATTTTTAACTTCTAAATTACACTACTTATCTTTATAAAAATATAATTTTATTAAATATACTTCTAACTTAATTCATTTTGTCGAGTCATTTTCTCCTACAAATTTTGATGCAAATAATGATTTTAGATTTGAGAGCATTTCAAGATTACCCAGAAAAAAAAACATTTTGAGACGCTACTGTCAGTCATTCTTGCCAAAGCCAAGCAGAGCAGAGCAGCGCTTCTCCAGCTCTGGTACTGAAACCAAAGCTAAAAGAAAGCAAAGTCCATGGCCAGCTCTTCTCGTTGGCGTCGATTATTATCATCATCTCCCTTTCGCTACCACCTGACTCGTCGTCACTTATCTTCTTCCTTTGGCCCTCCTCCACCAGTCACTCCTCGCCGAGTAGTCATCACCGGTATAGGCATGGTGACCCCTCTTGGTTGCGGAGTGCAAACGACGTGGAAGCGCTTGATAGAGGGAGAATGTGGTGTTCGGGCAATAACACCAGAGGATCTCAAAATGAATTCTTCTTTCGATAGAGAGACTCAGCTGTACACTTTTGATCAGCTTACCTCTAAAGTTGCTGCTGTCGTTCCTTGCGGCACCAAAACTGGCGAATTCAATGCGGATTTATGGCTTAATTCTAAGGTGCCCGTCAAGTTTCCTTCTTTTCTTTTCCCCTCAATTTTGCACTCTCTCTTCTGTTTTGATTTGATTTTATGGTTTTCAGGAGCATCGATCAGTTGCAAGGTTTATAGGCTATGCGCTGTGTGCTGCTGATGAAGCTCTTAAAGATGCAAAATGGGCGCCCACTGAGCAGGAACAGAAGGAAAGAACGGTACTTGTTGTTTATTGTTGGAGTATATACTGTTTGATAATTATGTGGATAGGATAAAAATGTATTCTTATTTCCTGATTCTTTGATGATATATATTTTCTTTAACGTGAAGAATACCAGGGTGTCTCTATTGGTGGGGGGATTGGAAGCATAACTGATGTGCTGGAAGCCTCGCAACTGATTTGTGAGAAGGTAATTTATGTTCCTGCCTACGTAGTCAGAAATGAAGAAAAAGCATTTAACCTTATGTTTTCTGTATAATTGTGGTCATGTTATGGCAACTTCTCTTTGTAACATCATTTATCCTTGTAAGTGATCTATGCCTCTTGAAACAATTAACCTGATACCGAGGCTTTCTCAATGCAGCGACTTCGTCGGCTTAGTCCATTTTTCATCCCACGGATATTGATCAACATGGCATCTGGTCATGTGAGCATGAAATATGGATTCCAGGTGTGTATTTAACTTCCATGCCTGATATTATTGATAAATGAAACCTATGACTTCCTTATGAGAACATATCTTGCTGTTTGTTGGTGGACCAATGAAAACTTTTTAGTTGGTGCTTCGCCTCTTAGATCTAGTAGGTTCTTTGGCAGATTACGTGGGAGAATCGTACTTAGGGTTTAGGTTCAAGATAGACCTAAAATTTTGCAAGTTGTATTTGAAGGTAATTAGACAATGGTGGAGCATTCTTTAGGGCTATGAATATGAGAGGTTGGATTCAATAGATAAGGAAGAATGGCAAATCGATTCGAGCGTGTGCTTAGTGATGTTCAGTTCTCCTTATAAGTTTTCAGCTTGTTTATTTTTCAGCTCAATGTCCCAATCAATATTGTTTTTGGAGATTTGAATAGAATGAAGTACTCAATTATGTGTAAAGTAACATGTTGGCTACAGTCAGTTTTTTTTTTCCTGGATACAGGGACCAAACCATGCTGCTGTGACAGCTTGTGCTACTGGAGCACATTCTATTGGTGACGCTGCAAGGATGATTCAATTTGGGGATTCAAACGTTATGGTGGCTGGAGGGACAGAGTCCAGCATAGATGCTTTATCTATAGCAGGATTTTGTAGGTAATTTGCTCTACCAAGTTTTATGCCTTCTCTGAATGCAGGCTATCATTTAGAGCTTTATAATAGTGCAATTTCTTGTTTGGTACTGAAATCTTATATATATATATATATATATATAAAGAATTATGCAATTTATTGAATCAAATCTCTATTTTGCAGATAAGTTTATTGGAAGAAATTTTATGCCTTCTCTGAATGCATGTTACTCAGAGCATTATTAATAATTTCCTTTTTGGTAGGGTAAAGTACCCCCTTGAGACATGGTGAAATTACAGGCACTATTAAAAGAGTGAAGGTTTGACCAGAAACCTCCTCCATGTTCCAGAAAATATTACTGAGATCCCTTTTTATACCCAAAATGCCCATAATTTTTGTAAATTACAAAGGACTTTTGGGAGAAAAACTGCAGTATTTTCCTAAAAATGGAGGTTTCTATTAAACCTTCAAATTCTTAGGTGATTCCTGCAATTTCCTCAGGGGGTTTACTGTAGTTTATTAATTTTTTTGTGGTTAAGGTTCACAAATCTTGATCATAAGCTCCCATGAAACTTGATTGCAAGTTTGAGGCTTGAGAGCAGTTAGTTCATGCAAAAATACCAGACTGCTTTGGATTTCCTGTCCTAGGATCATAACTATATCCCTTATGACGTTGCTTACCATACTGAAAGTAGAAACCAACTGCAAGCAAGGTAAGCTTTGGAAATGAGCACTATAATATCTGATTTAGCATCCAATCATCAAAGGGATGGGTTTGGCATCATCTTGATGGTTTTGGGCTTATGCTACTTCTCTGTACCTCACCTTGAAAATGCATTTAGATAATCAATTCTTAGAGTACATCTGTCACCAGATAAAGTCTTCTTGATGGAGTTATGCTCAGCTTCCTTTCTTGTGTCATTCATCACATTTACCAAGTTTCTTAGCTGGTAACTCTGTCATGTTTAATTCCAGATCAAGGGCATTAACCACAAAGCACAATTCCATGCCTCTAGAAGCTTCTCGACCTTTTGATTGTGATCGGGATGGATTTGTGTAAGCACATTTTCATAACTTTTGATTTTCATTTTTTCACACATGTTCTTTCTTGTTCTCACTCCCATCTTATGCTTTGAGCTCAGCATAGGTGAAGGTTCTGGAGTCTTGGTATTAGAAGTAAGTTGACTTGCTTTTCTATTAACTTTTCAACATATGAATTTTGTCAATTTGATGAGTTGAGTCATGACTATGACATTCATGATCTTTTCTCCTTTTACCTTGCAAAGGAACTTGAGCACGCAAAAGAACGAGGAGCAAAAATTTATGCAGAGATTCGCGGCTACGGGATGTCAGGTTTGGGGGGAAAAAGTCGTAAGTCTTTCTGTAGTCGTTTTTAGTAGAGATTTTCATTTATGGTGATGTTGATATTGTCTAGGTGATGCATATCACATTACTCAACCACATAATGATGGAAGGGGAGCTGTTCTGGCAATGACACGTGCCTTGAAACAGGTAATTAAGATATGTGGGCTTTGACTTGTTTGTCCACTGTACATCAGTTGTCAAAATGTACCTGGGATGCAGACTACATCAAGGTGCAAAATGTCCAATGCCTAGTGTTTAAATTGTTAGATCAACTTTTATACTCTGCTAATTACTTGGTTCCTTGCTTAGCAAATTCTTTCTAATACTGTTAATTTTTTTTAATACCACCATTCTGATGGAAAACGTTATTTGCTTTTACTTCCCTGATTTTTTGTCAATGACAGTCTGGTCTTCATCCCAATCAAGTGGATTACATAAATGCCCATGCTACATCTACACCTTTGGGTAAGTCTTATGGACAGACCTTATCACATTGCTTCCCTTTCAATTTATCAATTTGTATCTCTAGAATGTCAATTTGTGTTATGACTTGTGTATCTGTGGTCCATGCTGAAATATCTGATTCAGGTGATGCTGTAGAAGCCATTGCCATCAAAACTGTGTTCTCTGAACATGCAACATCAGGTGCTTTGGCATTCTCTTCCACAAAGGTAAACGTTAAGTTTCAAATCAGATTTACATTTTGAGAAGGACAAGAACAGTGTGAGTTGGCATTAGCTAATTGATCCAGGCACTGTCACTCACTGTATGAGGACCTAATTATTCAGAATAGAGTTCCATTGTCAAAGTTAACACTCGATGAAGCATGCACTACTGAAGATGGTGCTTGTAATTGAACTTCTTAACTTATGCATATTTGTAAATCTTATGTGAATGGTTCTCACTTGTGTTCACAACCCTTATTTCATTCTTGCATCGCTGCATGCTGAGAAGTAACATCCACTTGCTTTAGAGATGAGCTTGAAGAGGCGTGGTCTTGAATAGGGCTGATACCAGAATAATGTGGGTTATGAATGAGGAATTATACCCTGCTATCTTGAAGAAAGGGAATTATATCTCATCCTTGATTGAAGCATGCATGCTAGTTGCAGATTTTTTTCTGATGCCTTTTATCTTTAGAGAACAAAATTCGATCTTGTTTATTGTCAACAGCCAGTTCTCATGATGGTTTTGTTTGTGATTTATATTAACTTCAGGGTGCCATTGGCCATCTACTAGGAGCTGCTGGTGCTGTTGAAGCCATATTTGCAATTTTAGCAGTGCATCATGTAAGCATTTCATATGGCCTGCTTGCTCTTTTAATGAGAACCAGCTGAAACACCTCTACCATAAGAGAGTCAGATTCATAATATCTAGGCTTTTGAAAAAGGCAATAAAGAGCTGTGCGAATTTGTACATACCTTCTCCTATGTGATTTTATATTGAATGATCCAGCAAACTGACAACATGTCTCACAAACTTAAAGGGAAAAAAGCTAAACCTATATGGCTGACTATGGAGGTTTGCATATATGGCTTTCCTGTCCATTGCCTGCTCTTCTTATACAGCAGCTACAAAATCACTTGGCTTCCTTATATTCTTTAACTTTATAGTTGAGAGGTTTTCCAATCACAACAGAATGTTTTCTGTGGGTGTTTCAGGGAATTGCACCATTGACTCTTAACCTCAATAAACCAGATCCCCTCTTCAAAGACAAGTTTATGCCATTGACTGCATCAAAAGAGATGTCGGTAAGAGCAGCTTTGTCGAATTCTTTTGGCTTCGGAGGAACAAATGCATCTCTACTTTTCACCTCCGTGTAAGACAGATTGATTGGTTCTGCACCCATGATCTGGCATCAGAACTGCTGACATGATAAGTATATTTCTAGTTATGGAGTCAAGCGAAATGAAATGGTGGGCATAAGCTTTAAATTTACACTTTCAATTCTTCATAGACGTTGGAATAATGATAAATTTTTTTTGAAATCAAGCCAAAAATGAAGTTTTGCTAGAGGAGCTGACCAGAGATAACTGCAGGAAAAGATATGAAGGTTGTTTTCTGGCAGAGTTTACTGAGGGTTTTGGTCGAGTTTTACATTATGCCTGATCATGTTTGTTGAAATAATTTATTTTGAGAACAGGTACATGTATGCTCATGAAAGTTTAAACAATTTAATTTTCTCCTCGAAAGAATGGCAACTGGTTGTTTTGGCATTTCACTTGGAGCGATGTGGGACCAATATTTTGCGTTTTTGTTTGTGGAAGGAGAGGCAGTCGGTTTTGAGTTCATGTGCCTTTGATTGCTCGTTCTAAAATTTACCCTTCTTGACTCTGTTACCTTTAGCCTTATATGCAAGGAGCTTCAGGCTTGTGGATGGATCTGTGATCCTCTCTCTCAAGCTAAAATGGTTTGGGTTACTGAGACTCCATTCCAGATAATGTGGCTAGGGTTTATCTGACACAGAGTCAGCGTTTTTGCTGTATCATATTTATGATAGCAGCACTGTCACCTCTATGGTTTTAAGAAAGGGGATTTCACCCTTCAAAACATATTTTGGAAGATCCTCCATCTGTACAATGCAATAAAAAATCTCAGATTATAACGCATAACCAATGGATTCAAAAAGAAACAACAGTCAAGAAAAATACAAATAAGTGACTGTGATTATGGTTCAAAGTATGTTTTAAAATGATATTTTTAAATTATTTTAGAGTTCAGTATATTAAAATAATATAAAAAAATAAAAAAATAATAATTTTTAACAAAAATAATTTTTGAATTTTAATGGAAGACATCTTAAGAAAACTAGGAGTTTGAAGAATTTAAAAAAGAACCTGAATAATACAAACCTAATTCAATTTAAGTGATTGTCAATTGAAAAGAACTTAAGAACCTGAAATTAATATAGATTCAATCAACAGGCACTCTCGATTTCACAACTATGATTTGCAATTTCTTTCTTCCTTCTTTTTTTTACTTCCGGCATAAACAAAATAACATTTGACTTTTCTCTCTTTTTATATCTATTTTGGCAAGATTCAAGTTTAACGGATATATATATATATATATTATCAATGAGACCGCAAAAATAAATTTAAGATAAAGCTGAAATCAATAACAGAAAAAAACCATAAAGCTCAAATCAAGCATTCAAAAAATATTTAAAGCCAAAATCAAGAACTCAAAAAAAACTTGGGTTCAACAATTTTTAGAGCAAATTGAACTTAGCAATGAAAAACAAGACTTAAAACACTAACATAAAATAAATTTAAATATAAATAGATGAAACTTGATTTTAGAATCAAGATTTGATACCAATTAATACGAATTTCGATGATAAAAATCTTATAATCCACAAATAAGATTGAATTCTCACATAAAAAAGCCAAAATTAGATTTGATAAACTTGACTCAAATAATTACTTGAATCAAAGTTATAAAGGTTGAACACCAATAAGAATGGATCTTTGATAAATTCTAAATAGTTCAATGAAGAACTAATAACAAAAGAAATCATCTCTAATATTATTTATGAAATCAATGAATTGTTATCCTTACAAACTAAAAAAAATATTTATAGTTGAGCAAAATAAAAACTATTAGAATATTGGGCTGCAATTAAAACTCAAATATAAACTAGTTTAAAATTACTTTACAATAAAATAACAAATCTCAAGTCTTAATAAATACAATATAATTTACATAGTAACTTCTCGACCTTATCTGAAAGCTTTTCCCAATGTTTTGTGTTAATTTTTTTAAAAATTATAGAAAACATAACCTTTAAAATCTTATAAAAACATCTCAGTTTGATCCAATTGTCAAATTGAAAGTTATAATCATTAACTTAAAACTATAAGTCAACCTCTAGTACATGTTAAACAACTACATCTCTTCTTTAGATCACATTGATCAAGGCTTGATCCTTATTTGAACTCGACTTCATGCTTAAAGTAACAACCCCAAAAATTAAAGCAATATATTTTGAAAATTCATGATTATTTTTTTAAAAAAATTTCGGCAGGGTTTTCTCTAATTTAGTGTATCTCAAGTTATCGACAAAATCAACATTAATCCCTAATAAACCATTTCCACAATTCAAAATTCTTATTATACTCCAACATATCTCAATCAACAATATTTCACTTTCTCTGACATATCAACTCAAGGAGTAATTATTTTGCTAAAATGAAGAAAGAATTATCTTAACCATGATATACAAACCATATATTATAGACTTAATATACTTCCTTCAATCATAAATAATCTTTTAAGTACTGTTTAACACAAATGATATTAACTACATGCTTATATATATATCACCATTATAATTAGAAAATATTTACATAACAGAATACAAGTTAAATAAGCTAGTCCATTTAAGTTCGTACATACACAACATTATAATCTTTAAAATATACAAAAAGTAATGTTATTATCAATAATTTACATATCTAAAAGATTTACTGGTAATAGAAATAAGCTCTAAAACTACTAGGAAGCGTGGTATTGAAATGAACCTGCATAATGATTTAAAAGATAATCATGGTTAATTGAACATTTATATTTGCATTAATATATGTGTTACACACACACATACTAGTTGCTCACAAAAATTTCCACACTTACTATCATCTTCCAAGGACTATTCACAAATCAATAATCTAAAATCTAAACATGTCCACATCATAGAACTTCAGCTCCGAACCAGTACAACTGGACCACCAGCACTAGTTACATACCAGGATATCTGGTCCACTAGCTGCCCATTCACACCAGTTCCATACCAGCACAGCTGGACCACCAGCGCTAGTTCCATACTAGGATAACTGGTTCACCAGGAAAGTTGAAATAGATTTGATAGGAGTGTGACACAATGAAAACCCGTCCTAAGATACAAACACTATTGAAATGAAGTCGAATGACGCCACGAAACCAAATAATCTTCGATAAGTCAGATTTAGTTCGTTCAAAAACTAAAAAATGCAAGAATCTCTCTCATATGTTAAACTGAAAAATTTAGAAGTATTATTGATTAAAAGTTTTGAAATTTATGTTTACATGTATTTAAATAGTTCTGAGAAATTAACCCTAATTGATATATTCTTATGGGTTGAATTGACTCACTTATAAAAACTGACCCAAAACCTTTACCAATAAACCCAAATTCTAATCAAATAAGTCTTGGATCCTAACTTTAAACAAAATATTAATTAAATCTAAACAAGCATTGGATTGTAGCTAACAAAAAAAAGCCTACAAGTCTAAATCTTGTTTTGCTGTGAGAAGAGAAGAAGAAAACAAAACAATAAAAGTTTGATATAAGTCCTATTTATAACCTACAATGGTGCCTAATGATCTTAAAAACTAATATGTCATTAAATATCACCAGCTTTTCTTTTCTTGTGTAGCTAGGATGAATAAAGAATCATTGTAAGAAAATAATTTTGAAACATTAATGAATTCTTATCACACTTGAAAATTATGTTGAAGCCCATTAGACATCCTTGTCAAATTAGAAAATTTCCAGAACAAGCTACCACGTCTTTGTAGAAAAAAAGATCCTTACCAAATAAAAATTTCACAAGTAAAAAAAAAAAAATAAATAACAAAAGTCATATAAACTGTACATAAAAATATATTTATATATAGAATCTTCTTGTAAAGTTTTAACTCAATTCAATAGTTTGATCTGGAATTATATTCAATAACATAAAAATAAAATTAAATAATAAAAAAATTACATTAAAATTTAAATTTGACCTCATATAAAAAAAAACATATTTGCTGCATTTAAATATAATTTTTTACATAAAAAAATAATTCAGCCCTACAGCACATAGCTGGTGTGTTATAGACTCTTCTTTATATGACACGTGAGTACAAAATCAAGTATGCAAGTAAGAAATTGCAAACGTACAAAAAAAAGAAGAAGAGAGTTTTTCTTTGGTTTGGAAAACAATGAAAACCTTCCGTAAGTCATTACATATAACAATGGCAATTTGGAAATTAGATTTCCTGGCTACTAAGTTTTTTAACTCGATTCATGTCTGGGTACAAGATCTATGCTATATGTTGGGCAAATTAACTTAAATCAATAAATAATATACAGTTTTATTTTGTAAAAAAATTAATATAATATTATTTTAATTTTAAAAAAACAAATCATTTTTTATAAGTTGATTTGTTGAGTAGATTTAAATATATATTTCTTTTTTTTACCTATCTTGAGACAAATCTTTAATTGACTCACGAGACTTGGTCATATTTAATAATTTTGTTAATAATTATTTTTTTTCAAGATTTATAATTAAAAATTATAATTTTATCCAAACTCAAATGCATTTTATCTTGAAACAATTAAAATAAATATGTTTTTTTTTAAATAGTTACTTTATGATAACTAATAAATATGATATGTACATTATTAAACACTTTCCAAACTTGAGACAAACCTAAATTATATATATATATATATATATTTTGTTTTTCAAAGTATTTTTTATTTGGAAAGATATTAAATAATATTTTTTTATTTTTTTAAAATTATTTTTAATATCAATACACCAAAATAATTTTAAAACATAAAAAAAATATTAATTTAAAAAAAATTAAATTTTTTTTTTAAAAATATTTTTAAAATGCACAAAACAAATGCATTAATAGCTTTTACATGTAGAGACTAGAGAGTGAACTTTCGCTCCTTTTCTCTCCTTTTGACTTTCTAAAACTCAGTAAAAAACAAAGAAAGGCTTACATGTCAAACACAGCACGAAAATTCTAACCGGCCTTTTGATTTTTGAGAGAAAGAAAACGACAGAAATTATTCCTTTTAAATACACACAAAAAAAAGGAAAAAAAGTCATCGGCAGCCTCCATCGAGAGGAGGAGGAAGAAGAAAACGATGGCTTTGCAGGCAGGGGTCTCCACCTCCAAGGTTCTCATTCTCGTCGGTGCAGGTCGGTCCCCCCTCTCTCATTCTTCCTTTGCCTTCTCCTATTATATTTATAAAAGCTTTGAATAGAAATTTATTTGTTTTGTTACGATGATTGACCCGATAAAATCTCTTTCAATCTTGGTTTTTTGCTTTGCAAATATTAGCATCTCATATAAATTGAATTGGTAGAGTTTATCTTTTCTGTTTCTTGTTTGGTTGCAAAAATCTACGAATCTATGGTTATTTGATAGGATTTTATTGTTCTTATTTATGCTAACATATTCCTTCAATCATGTCTCTGTGTGTTTTATTTTTCTTAAGGTTTGACTAGTTCGATTATTTTGAAAAATGGACGGTTGTCTGAACTCATTGGGCAGCTTCAAGAAGTACTCAAGGGTGTTGATCAAGTTGAGATCGCCCCCTACAAATACGACAGTGCTCTTCTTGCAGCCCAGGTTTTTGCTTTTGATTTATTTATTAATAAGAAATGGATTTTGTTTTCATAGAAAAGCATAACACAAAGGGATAATCATCTTGTTTTGATACATGAAGCAAAAAAAATAAAATAGCAGATTTCTCAACTATGTTTGAACAATGTCAGTTTAAATAAATGCAGAAGTGTGCTCATGTGGGTTTTTTTTTTTAGTTATAAATTGAAATAACTTATTTCTGCATTAGTTTAGCACTGCTAGTTTTAGAGATCCTATGTGAAATCATCCCATGGAGGAAATCCTCTAATCAAATCAAGGGGATTTTCTTCCCAGAACCAAAGAATTTTAGGTAATTGAAGTCCATCGGAATTGTGATAGACTGCATTCCATGCGTGTTTTCTTCCTTTATGGTCGTAGTTGTATTATTATCTGTGAGTTTTGAGAAGATTTTTGAATCTTCTAAGGGGTGATTGTATCTTTTCAAACTGATTGACATGAATAACGTGCCAAACTCACCTTGATGTTTGGAAACGTTGGTTTTAGGACAACAAACATTTTTCTTAAAAAGGGGGCATTAATGTGCGGAATAGTAACTAGTTAAATTTCTAAGGGACTCAGGGTATTTGATGATTGTCAGCAATCTATTATATTTTTCTTCAGGTTGACTGTTTTTTTTTTTTTTTTTGTATTCTCATGTGCCTTAGATTCGTCAATTGGCGCAAGAGATTAAGGAGTTGACCTTATCCAGTCCTGTAACCATCTACAATGGAAATTCAGCTTCTAATGGTAAGCATACCATATTTTTTCTTTAGAGCTTAAGATTCTAACTAGTTTCCTTACTTTCTTGAAGCGATATTGATTCTTAGTAGTCCACTTTTTGCCATGTCCTTCAATTTTTATATTCTCATGTTCTGAATTGAAATTTCCCTAGATCTTCTATTGATACTTGTATGCAGTAGACCAACCTTCCCAATGGGTTTAAAGTTAATTAAAGTGCATCAAATCTGTCAAGTTTTTGTCCGGCTCTAACAAATCAGTGCCTAAACAAGGACTTGATAACCCTCTAGGTAAAAATATTATAGGATATAGAATTTTCTCGAAACATGTTCTTTTCCTGATGTCAGAAAGTGATACTTCTATACTTGGAAGAAGACAAAAACTTGACACGATTAAATAATTGATGTCTTTTCTCAAATGCATGAATGTACATATCCACTAAGATTTCCAAGACCATGTCGAGCATGTTTTTTTATGAAAATAGGGTCATAAATCATGAATTACACAATGTACATATCCACTAAGATGTGTCTCAAGAGTTAATAGAAAATTATCTAAATACTCCTTACTCAGGCCATCCTTAATAAATTGTCTTTTATCTTCATAGTTTATAGATACCGTTTCTGAAGAACGACATTGTACATTACAAGTCCATCTGACACATCTGTGATAGATTTTCAATCGTTTTGCACGATGTTTCTGTCACAAAATTGCTTTTACTCTTCCTAGACATGTGAAATAAAAGAATTGGAAGACTCACCTGATAAGTGGACATTTGCTTCAATTATCCAGTGAATATCTTCAAGAATACTATGGTGTATTAACAACCTTAATTTTTAACATCTAGCATGATAAATTTTTTAATCGCATTTTGAGGCAAAGTAGGAAAATATTTTTTCAAATTTTCAAGAGTAGTGTATTTTTTCAGAAGAGAAGTGGAGAAGAGATGCAAAGAAAAGAGGACGGACAAGGAATTGAACAAATATATAAACATATATCAGTTATCATCGGAAATTGAAAGAACCAGTATAAGAGTCACGAAGTATCATTATTCGTCATTTGATTGAGGTTGAAGAGACTAGCTAAACAAAAGTCACAAAATAGGAACACTAAAACAATGTGAGAAAAACAAAATAATCAGTCTTTATAAACAAGATCACTCAAATCAATGAATTCATTTTCATTATAAAAATTATCAAGGTAAGCTTTCAAACAATATCCATTTACCTTAAAAACATTGCTATTCTTTGAATTCTCAATATCAAAGGCCTCATAAAGATACACATGTTTCACAATAAATGGATCGCTCTATCTTGATCTTAGCTTTCTAGGAAATAAGTGGAGTTGAGAATTATATAACAAAACTTTTTGACCAACATCAAATGTTTTTCTCAAGATTTTATTGCCATGAAACTTTTTGATTCTTGTTTTATGAATTTTTGAATTCTTATATGCATCATTTGTTATTTCCTCAAGCTCATTTATCTGTAACTTATGCAACTGACTAAAATCATTAAGGTTTTAATTGAAAACTTTAATAGCCTAATAAGCTTTATGTTCAAGTTCCACATGCAAGTCGCAAGATTTTCTATAAACTAGCCTATAAGGTAACAAACATAATGATATTTTAAAAATAGTTCGATAAGCTCAAAGTGCATCATTAAGTCTTAAAGACCAGTCTTTTCAATTAGAGTTCATTGTTGTTTTCAAGATTTGTTTGATTTTTCTATTAGCAAGTTCTACTTGCCCACTTTTTTAGGGTGATAACTTTGTGTGTGATTGCATATTTCTTCATTAAAGATTCAAATGGCTTGTTGTAGAAATGTGTTCCACCATCACTTATCATGGCTCGAAGGATTCCAAATCGACTCAATATTTTATTTCTAAAACTTAATCACTGTTTTATGATCATTATATCGACTTGTTATTGCCTCTATCCATTTTGATATATGATATATTATGACTAATATATAAAAAAAATGAAATGATAAAGGCAATGGACCCATGAAATCTATTCACCATCAATCAAAGATTTTAAAGACAAAAATATGATTTAAAAGCATTATGTGACGTTTTGAAATATATCCTAACTTTTAACAATTTTCATAAGTTTTGCAAAATGCATGTGTTCTTGAACATGATGGACTAATAAAATCCATATTATAAAATTTTTGATGTCTTTTTTGACGAGAAATGACCTCTAAATGCCTCAAAATGATAAAATTTAATGACACTACTTACCTCATTGTCGGGAATACATCTTTAAAATAATTGATGAGTATAATACTTGAATAAGTAAGGCTCATCTCAATAAAAGTTCTCTACTTGGCTTAAAAACTTTCTTTTATCTTGGGTACCTCAAAAAGTTGACAAATCTCTTGTAACAAGAATAAATAAAAACATTAAGTTATTTAAAAAAAACAAAAAAAAAGGAATAATATATATTTGAAGTTAACCTTAAAAAAACATATTAGAATAAATTTTGTTTTCTTTCAAGTAAAGCCTTATAACTATGTGTTAATATATTGAGCATAAAAAAAAAGTTTATTAATATCTTGATTAAGAGGTATGTAACAGACATATAAATGTAATGAGAATTCGTTTATTTGAATAGATCAATGAAAGTAAAATGATGAATGCCTTGTTTTTGGATTTTTTAAATTGTTTTTCTATTTTAATGCTTTAATTACCAATGATTAATAATAAGCTAGTTGAGGGGTGTGATCACTACTTAAAAATGCATTTTCATTAAGGTTTTATATCATCATATTGCGCTTAAAGTATTATTAAATTCCTTAACTCAAGCATGTTTTATAATAACATGTCTGATAATATATAATATGTTTAATTTATGATAAATACTAATTTTAAATGTAGATTTGCAAAATAGGCATATCTTACAATTCAGAGTATTGATTGATTTGTTTAATTATTGAAATTAAAAAAAATAAAAAGAGGATTAAGTTTAAAGAAGAAATTCTAGTTGGGTTGGTTCAATTGAAACTAGAATACTATTTAGTTTTTAGGTCATAATTGAAGCTGTAGACTTTGAATATATATGTGGTATATCTTGATGGAAAGCCAAAATATAGGTCTAAAACATTAATGAAGAGTCCAAACTTCACTATTGTTATTTTCAAGTTCAAATCTTAGCAATAAAAGAAAAGTTTGAATCTATCTTGCAGTCTAGACACTGTTCGATGTTCAGCTAATATCTAGAGTTCTAGAAGTCCAAATGAGTCCATTCATTTTCGGTTGGAAAGCTAAGACAAATACCCATAACTTTAAAAAAGATCATGTGTTCAAATCCTGATATTATCAATGACGCTTTGGTCAGCCATCAAATCAATAGTTAATCACTAAATCAATAGTTCTAAATTTTAGCCTATAAAAGAAGGCATTTATCATACATTTAGACATCTGGGTTTCCAGATAAAGATATTGCTCTTGCTTTCTTCCTTTATATTTTTGTAATGTTCAAGTTTTATTTCATGTTATATTCTCATTAATTTCTTGTTAATGCGTATAATTTCATTTACTCTTCTTAGTCAATTTATTTTCGAGTAATAAAAAGAATTTGGACTATACTTATTTGAAATACTATTAATGAATTCTATAACCTTGACAATTATTTAATCTTTACATTAATATCACATCTCAAAAGTTTTCTTCAACTTTGTTTTTTTTATTATTTGTGGTTTTGTATAGTTAATTTCCTTAAGAATCGACTTCGATCTTGCCGAGTTATTTATTATTTTGACACTCATGCACTTGGGAGAAGACATTAATTATTTGATGGTGTCAATTTTTTGGCATCGTTGCCGGAGAGGTAGGTTGCTGTATAATAAATTTTAATTTATTTAATTTTGTCTAATTTTTGTTTTTTTCTTTTCCCTTCCATTTTCACACTTGTATAAGAGTCTGGTCATGCATATTAAGTGATAGACTTTCTAGGAAATCTTTATCCTCTTTAAAAAACATGGTCGGAGAGGATAACTAGACACTTGATAATGAGAATAACCGTGTTAGATTACTTAGCGACCATATGAATCCAACAAAAACAAGTGTATCATCATGTATAGTTTTTCTTCTTGATGCATCTCACTTCAATTTTAAATCAGGTATTATTCAACTTTTATCTACTTTTCATAGCTTAGATTTAGAAAATCCATACTTGCATTTAAGAGAATTTGATGAGGTTTGTAACACTTATAATGACTCAAATTGTAGCATTAACACCATCATATTAAAGTTTTTTTCTTTTTCTTTAAAAGATAAAGCTAAAACATGGTTGCAAAATCTGAGGTCAGGATCCATTCGTGATTGGGATAAAATATAACAATAGTTTTTGAAGATTTTTCCTTATAGAACAAACTTTTTCTAAAGATAAATCACCACTTTCACTAAAAAATCAGGAGAAACATTTTACCAGTATTGGGATAGGTATAGAGACTTGCTTAATACATGTCTTCATCATGGTTTGGAAACATGAAAATTGGTTTCATACTATTATGAAGGGTTCACACCTAAAGATAGGCAAATGGTGGAATTGATGTGAAATAGAACTTTTGAAGATAAAGACTCTGATGAAACAATGGAGTACATAAACTTGTTAGTTGAAAATGCTCAAAATTGAAACACTACAGGCACTTATGAGGCATCAGGTGAAAATCAGTCTCATACATCTAGTGGAGCCATGTACAACCTTAGGGGCGATCATGGCTTCCAAGCCAAATTTGCATTTTTAGCTAGAAAAATCGAGGTACTAAAATTGAAAAGGAGTGGTCAATTAAAATCTATTCAAGAAATTGTGTGTTAAATCTGTGAAACTAATGAATACTTAACCAATGATTGTCCAACTTTGTTATCTTTTAAGGAATATCTTCATGAACAAGTCAATGCTTTAAACAGTTTTCAAATGCCAAATGCTAATCAATACTTGCAATTGTAGAACCCTGGTTGGAGAAATCATTCAAATATTAGTTGGAAGAGTAGTAACAAATACACAAATTGATTTGACTTGATTCATATATTGGCTTCCCGAGCTACTTGCACTTGAATTGTATTGTCTTTTGGGATTTTTCCGTGGTTGAGAAGGAAACTTATCTTTCTCTTGAAAAATAAGAGTACTTTGAGCATTTTTTAGTGTTGTTTATCTCTTGCTTTTCAATGAATGCATTAGTGTTTCCTTAAGATTTCTTCTAGGATGAGAACATAAAGAGATACATATTCATGAGAATTTTAAAAATTATGGTGTGCTTAAAATGGTGGTTGTGAAGTTTTTGTATTATTATTACTATTTTTCCAATTGAAATTTAGATGATTTCTCCAACCAGGGTTTTATGCTTGCGAGTATGAATTAGGATTTGACTTTTGAAAACTGTTTAAAGCATTAGCTTGTTCATAGAGACATTCCTTGAAAGAAGGCAAAGTTGGACAATTATTGGTTGAATATTTATTAGTTTCACAGATTTGACACAATTTCTTGAACAAATTTTAATTGACTACTCATTTTCAATTCTAATGCCTTGATTTTTCTAGCTAAAAATGCAAATTTGGCTTAGAGGGCATGATCTTTCCTAAAATTATACATGCCTCCACTAGATGCAAGAGGTTGAGTTTTACCCAGTGCTTGTAGTGTTTCAATTTTGAGCATTTTCAGCTAACAAGTCTATGTACTCCATTGCTTCATCAGAGTCTTTATCTTCAAAAGTTCTATTTCACATCAATTCCACCATTTGCCTATCTTTAGGTGTGAACCCTTCATAATAGTGTGAAACTAATTTTCATGTTTCAAAACCATGATGAGGACATGTATTAAGCAAGTCTCTATACCTATCCCAATACTGGTAAAATGTTTCTCTTGATTTTTTTAGTGAAAGTGATGATTTATTTTTTAAAAAAGTTTGTTCTATGAGAAGGAAAAAGCTTAAAAAACTGTTGTTGCATTTTATCCTAAGCACGAATGGATCATGACCTCAGATTTTGCAGCCATGTTTTAGCTTTATCTTTTTTTTTTTAAAAAAAGCTTTAATCTGATGGTGTTAATGCTACAGTTTGAGTCATTATAAGTGTTACAAACCTCATCAAATTCTCTCAAATGCAAGTATGGATTTTTTAGATCTAAGCTATGAAAAATAGTTAAAAGTTGAATAATACCTGGTTTAAATGGAAGTAAGATGCATCAGGAGGGAAAACTATACATGCTGGTGCAATTGTTCTTGTTAGATTTATATGGTCGCTAAGTGTTCTAACACGGTTATTCTAATTATAAAGTGACTAGTTATTCTTTTCAACCATGTTTTCTGAAGAAGATGAAGATTTCATAAAAAGTCTACAACTTGATATGCATGACCAAACTCTCATGCAAGTGTAGAAAGAAAAGAGAAAAATTACATAAAATAAATTTCATAATTTATATAGTAACTTACCTTTCCAGCAACAACACAAAAAACTTAATACGATCAAATAATTGATGTCTTTTCTCAAGTGTAGAGTGTCACAGTAATAAATAACCTGACAAGAGTGGGGTTGATCTACAAGGAGATTAACTATGCAAAACCACAAATAATAAAAGAAACAGATTTGAAGAAAACTTTTGAGATGTGATATTAATGTAAAGATAAAACAAAATTGCCAAGGTTAGAGGATCCACTAATGATATTTCAAATAAGTATAGTCCAAATGAAAACCATACATAAATAAGGTTCCGATAAGATGATTTATCATTAATGACTCGTTTTAAGTTATTAACATGATGATACTAATTATCTTATTTGAGTAACACCAATACTTGTAAGTGTTGTCAGGTATTCATGATGCTAACTTATATCCACAACAAATCCAGTTCCTTTCATAGCACAAATATCGGTTATCCATATAGTAGGATATGAAAGAATCAAGTATTTGTTGTGCTAAGGGTTGTACACCATGAATCTAGACTCATCACTTATCAAGCAGGATATTAAGAATGAGTAAGATAACAATTATAAAATATGTTAATAGCAAACTTTCTTGAAATAAACATTAAAGTTCATGTTGAGTTTGTACTATACTTATTCTTACACTATTAGTGTAACTTTTTCACCTTGGCAAAAATAAACTTAACTAAATATAATGAAGAAGAAAAAACATAAATAAACAAGATAAGAATATGATTATGATATAAATTGACTAAGTATAGTAAAAAAAAAATGATAAGCATAAACAAGAGATTAATGAAAATATAACATGAAATATAACATGAATATTATAAAAATATAAAGAAAGAAAGCATGAGCAATATCTTTATTTAAAAACTCAGATACCTAAATGTATGATAAATGCTTCCTTTTATAGGTTACGATTTAGAACTATTGATTTGGTGACTAGACAAAACATCATTGATAACATCAGAATTTGAACATATGATCTTCATGAAAGTTATGGGTATCTGTCTCAGCTTTTCAACCAATAAAGAATGGATTTATTGGACTTTTAGAACTCGAGATATAGGTTGAACACCGCACAGTATCTAGGTTGTAGGACATATTCAAACTTTTTTTTTTGTTGCTAAGATTTGAACTTGAAAACAACAGTATTGAATCTTGGACTCTACATGAATGTTTTAGATTTATGTCTTAGCTTTCTATCAAGATAAACCATACATAAATTCAAGGTCTACAGTTTCAATTATGACTAAAAACCATATAGTATTCTAGTTTGAATTGAACTTAACTGGATTTTCTTCTCTAAGCTTAGCCTTTTCTTTGTCTTCTCAATTTTAATAGTTAAACACCTCAATCAATCTTTTGAATTGTGAGATTTAACTATTTTGCAAACCTGCATTTAAAATGAGCATTTATTATAAATTAAAGATATTTTATAATATCATATTTATTATTCTTAAAACATGCTTAAGTTAGTAAATTTAATGATATTTTAAGTATGATGATATAAAATCTTAATGGAAATGCACTTTTAAGTACCGATCAAAAAACATTCAGGTCTAGTTATTGTGTTAGCATTTCTCATAAGTGCATAGTTTTATTAGATATTTTTGGCAAGTTGCAACATTTCCATTTGTCCATCTTATAAGAGTTCAAAATGTAACAACACTTGTAAATTCTCTTGCACACGTAGGGAGTTTTTCATCTTACCTAGTGCCAGCTGCTGCTCTCGGAGCAATGGGATATTGTTACATGTGGTGGAAGGCAAGATTCTTAATGCTTAAAATTAAAACTATTTCTTCTCATAAATGCTGATAGTGTTGCACTTGTTAGCACATTGGCTTCTTGCTGATTGAAGTGTGTATGCATCGTCTATTTGCTTTATGGCACAGGACTGGTCATTTTCAGATGTAATGTTTGTAACAAAGAAAAATATGGCAAATGCTGTTGCAACTGTGTCAAAACAAATGGAGAATGTATCAGAAACATTGGCTGTAAGTAGGACTATTCTTTTGAATAAGACTTACGTCTTAGATAGCAACTCTATTTTTTGGATCCTTTGCAGTATTCTTAGTTCTCAATCGGCCATGAACTTGTGCAGTCAACAAAAAGACATCTAACAAAAAGGCTGGAAAATCTGGACTGGAAGATTGAGGAGCAGATAGAAACATCTAAGCTCATTGCCAGTGATGTACTTTCAATATTCTTCTTTTACTATTGATAGATATCAATTATTTCTCTCTCTTTTTTCCACCTTTCTTCATTTCCTAGGGCATAAGGTGTGCTTAATAGTATACAAGCCAAGCTTAGCTAACCAACACTTAACATGTCCAGCTCAGCTTGTAGAAATATGTAGCACAGTAGGAACATGAACTTGAACTTGATTGAGCTACCGAGTGAACCTGGTCTGTTATGTGGTCATAGAACAGAAAGGCGACATGATGTAGAGTAGAAAAGGGAAGGGAAAAGGCTGAATAATAGAGAGGAAACAGGGTAGAGAAGAGGGACATTTAATTTGATTTAGAAATGAAAAATCATGTGCCTGTTAAGTAACGGAAGGTTGGATATGAGAATCTGGTGAAACCAAAGGTTACAACAGCTTAATTTCTTACACAAAGTTGTGATTGAGAAAACATGTAATATATAAGCTACATTAATAGATTTCCCCTGTTTTCTTTTGGCACAATATTTTCTTTCTTTTTGGTGTAGCTTAAATAGTTCCCTTCAGTGACCTCACTCTATTCCTTGCCTGTAGTAACATGGATATAAATATATAGCTTAATTTCTTACACAAAGTTGCTTAATAAAGAAGAACCTTGTTTGATATTGAGAATCTATTTATCTGTTGATTTGGGTACAGTTTGAATTAGAATTTGGGATCATGGTTTATTGTGGTGGTGGAAGTATTGGGTGCGGAGCAACTTCGCATTGAAGAGCACAACTTCATCCCAGTGACTCTTCAGATAATCCCGTTTTACATAGATTAGGACCACGTAATGATCTTCACAAAGGAAGGTCTGCTTCCACTATGCCCAAAGGATTCTCTTTCTGGTAAATTAAGAAAAATGTGGAAATTTGTGTCCCAATGCATCTGATTCTGTTTCTTATGAACTCCCATACCCACCCACAAATGAATATGCAGACAGCAGATATTATTTTAACTAGATCATCTCATATCAAGATAGACATGTATTTCAGCTATGGTTCTACTTGCAATGTTACTTGCATGCAGGTAGATGAGATGAAATCAAACCTTTCCCAAATCGGATATGATGTTGAATCAATCCATCAAATGATATCTGGCCTGGTGAGTTGTGATGCTGCTTCTTATTTCTTAAATTTAGTTCTGATTGAAGGAGGATGCCTTTGTTGACTCCTCATATCTCAAAAATCTCAACAGGAAGGAAAGCTTGAACTTCTCGGAAGCAAACAGGTTTCATCTCGTCTTCTTACTCGATGAGTTCCTTCTAACAATTTGCAGTGGCTCAGAAATTTTTGAATCCATGCCATGCAGGATACCACAAACTCTGGTCTCTGGCACCTATGTCAATTTGCTGGAGGCTTTAAAGATGGGCTTGGTACTAAAGTTTATCAGGTCTGATAACCATCTGCTGCAATTTCACCTCCTTTCCACTTACAATAATTTTGGGTGATGGACGTTTTGCCAATTATCCACTATCTCCCTGCCTCTTCCCTCTTCTTTCTCCCAGCTTGCTTCGCCACCTTTATTGGCAACTACATGGATAATGCCCGGGTTGTGACCATGGCTCTGTGAGGTGTCGAGGGATGGGCTTCTTGGGCTGATTCTGGTCGCACCTTGTGAATCGTTGTATTTGGTTACTAATTGAACTATTTTACCTTGGGATTTTGGTAGGATGTTGGTGCTAAGCTAGCGAACCCTTCAGCAATGGCATATGAAGAAAGGTCTCTAAAGGTATGTCAACTCACATTTTCTTCCCTTATTTCCTCAGTCCATTTTCCATGATCATGGCTCATCATATTGTTTCAGGGTCTTCAATTTATTGCTGAAACCAAAGAGTCGGACATGGTTGAGAAACCAGTAGAAAATGTGAAGAATGATCTTGATATCTACCCTGGTGAAAAAGTCAGAACTGTGAAGACGAGAATACACAGGTCATATCCGGTTGGGTTTTCTTTGACCCGAGACACTGTCGGTTCTGGCATATAGATTTCAATTATCTACTGGATGTTTTTGATTTTTTATGCAGACATCCTTTCTTTTTATTCCATGATGTGCATGGTTCGTTAGATTGACTTATCGATTCTTGCATTGAAAAATGCGGGTTAGCTTTGGGATGCTCAAGTGTATTTTCCCTTTGCTTACAGGATTCTTTTGATTCCATGATTTGCTCTGATTTTTTTGTTTGTAACTACATGTCAATGCTACTTCTTGAAATAAACCTCGAGAAGGTTTTTTTTTATGCAGACGGAAGTAGGAGTACAAAAAAAAGATAGAATTTGAATAATGAAAAAGGGTTGCAAACACATCCTAAATTCATGTTTTATTTTCTGAAATAAAGTTTAATAAATTTGTCTTTTTACGAGTTTTACAGCATTTTTAAATAGGCAAGAAAAATCAATCTTTGTTAGTATCAATAATCACAATCTTATATTGGAAAATAAAAAAAACGAAATTAAATAAGAAATCCAATTTTTTTTAAAAAAAAATTAATAAAATTGATTCGAGCATTTTCTTTTGAGTATGATTTGAGAAAATATGTATGTCTGATGATTTAGAGTGTTTGGTATTGTGGTGATTTTTGTAATTGTAGTTGGAAAAAAGTTTTATAAAAAGTACTTTTGGTTGAGATTGATTTTATATCTATATATGTTTGGTTAAAACTGTGGTTGAAATTGAAGTCAAATAAAAAGTAATTTAATGTATTTCGTTAAACATGTTTTTTTAAATTGAGATTATAAAATAACTAATATATATATATATATATATATAGTTTTTAATTTAAATATTGTAAATTTAACTACTATTATTATATCATTAAATAAATAATACTTTATATCAAATATTTTTTATTGTTCCATTAACTTATCATAATTTCATCACGTATGAAATTCATCCGATAAGGGCTATAGTTTCCATAGTTTTTTAAGCGTGCAACAAAATCAAGTAAAATATATTTAGAAACAAAATTGGAATTGCGATCAAATTCTTCAAATGCTACGTTATCATGCAATCTTCTTCTAATTTATACAATTGAATAATATTAAATACTAATTTTTTGAGTAAAACACAATTAAAAAAAATAGACTTTTTTTACCATGTCGGAATCGATCGAATGAACAGTGACATCACTGTTTACATGAATTAATTCACTATGCATTGTTCACGTACGGAGATGGTGGAACGCAGGTAATGACAAACACAAAAAATAGCAATTTTTTACTTTTGCAAAACCAGTGGTATGAAATCAATTTTTAGTGGGACCTATTTTTAAATCTGCGTTTTAATTTTTTATCAAACAATTGTAAATTGTGGTTGTAACAAAACACAGTTCCATCCACAATACGAAATGGATACTAAGTAAAGCAAGTCTCCAATAGAATTGGGTTTTGAGAGCCTCCTAGAAAAAAAGATTAAAAGAAAAAGAAGCTCGATCTATCTGAAAAAAAATTAAGCTTGATTCATGGTGTAATTGAAAGTTATGGTATTTGTTTATGCTAGTTTGATGCAACTATTTTGTTTTTTAACCTTAACTTTGGTCATTGGTCTTTAAAAATATTTGTTATATTTTCTATATAATTTTCCTGCCAAAAAAAAAAAAACTACTTATTTATAGATTTATAATACTTTTCATTTAATGTATAAAATACCATTGAAATTAGAGTTTTTTTTCTTTTAAAAAATAACCATTATTCTTCCTTCCAATAAGTACAACAACGCCATAAGAGATCAAGACAAGTGCTCACAATTTTATAGAAAAACTCACACTTTTCATTACAGTCCTGAGTGAAATATATATACAAGAGAAGTCTATGTTTTGCGGTGAATACATATGGACATTTGCTATAATCCTGGGGAATAATATCTGCAGTAAATGACAGGATTTGCAACGGTTGGAAACGCTAATCCTGGGGAATAATATCTTCAGTAAATGGAAGGATTTGCAACGGTTGGAAACGCCAAGCTATGGTGAGGATTTGTTGCTTGATTTTGGCAGAGTTAATGCCAGTTCCCTTAATTATGGATTTGTTGCTTGATTTGGATATGTTTCCTTAACACGCCCCCGCAAGATAGGACTCCCATCAGTGAGGCCAATCTTGGATCGGAGAAACGTGGTACGATGTTGAGATAATGGTTTAGTAAGTAAGTCGGCAAGCTGATCCTGAGTGTGAACATGTTTGACATGAAGCGAACCCTTCTGAACTAAGTCACGCACAAAGTGCAAATCAATCTGAATATGCTTCATGCGGGAGTGATTGACTGGATTAAAACTGAGGTGAGTAGCACCAAGGTTGTCACAGAGCAGAGAAGGAGGCGCTTTGAGTGGAAAACCCAGTTCACTGAGAAGACTAAGCAGCCACATAGTTTCAGATGCTGCATTGGCTAAGGATCGGTATTCAGCCTCGGTAGATGAACGGGCAACAACACGTTGTTTTTTTGAACTCCAGGAAATGGGATTGTTTCCCAGAAAGCTTATATATGCAGAAGTGGAAGTGCGGTCATCGAATTTGCCAGCCCAATCCGCATCAGAGTAGGTTGTTAAATGCCAGGTAGTAGCTTTTCGAATGTGAATACCATGGAAGATAGTTTGCTTCAGATATCGAAGAAGGCGCTTGACTGCTGTCCAATGTATAGTAGTTGGTCTGTGCATGAATTGAGATAACTTGTTGACAGCAAAGGAAATATCAGGGCGGGTGAGGGAGAGGTATTGAAGACTTCCAAGGACTCGAAGAAAGTTACTGCTATCAACAGAGGCAATGCCATCATCTAGTTTTAACGGTATGCCAGTTGATAGGGGAGTGGACACATCCTTGGCGCCAACCATGCTGGTTCTGGATAACAAGTCACGAATGTATTGATGTTGAGACAAGAATAAACCTGCACAGGTGGAGACAACTTCCACGCCGAGAAAGAAGTTAAGAGGACCCATATCTTTCAATGAAAACTGAGTACCAAGCTGCTAAATAAGAGATTGCACAAAGGTGGTATCATTTCCAGTAAGCACAAGATCATCCACATATACCAACATATAACACATAACAGGGCCACGGTGATAGATAAACAAGGATGAATCAGACTTAGAATTATGAAAGCCAAGCTGAATGAGAGCATGCTTGAGTGTTAAATACCATGACCGAGGTGCTTGTTTGAGCCCATATATAGCTTTACGCAGCTGACAGACATGGTGAGGGTGCATTTGATCCTTGAATCCAGGAGGTTGACCCATATAAACAGTTTCAGTAAGTTGTCCATGTAGGAAGGCATTGTTAACATCCATTTGCCTCAAAATCCAACCTTGCATGACAACAACAGTGATCAAAGATCGAATGGTTGCAGGTTTGACAACAGGGATAAAAGTTTCTTGATAATCAAACCCAGGGCGTTGGTGAAAGCCTTTGGCAACAAGCCGAGCTTTGAAGCGATCAATTTTCCCATCGGCCGTTCGTTTGACACGAACAACTGATAGGTTTGCAACCGACTGGAGGAGGCACTAAGTCCCAAGTACCATGTCTCATAAGAGCAGTAAGCTCATCAGACATGGCTTCACGCCAATGTGGCATGGACAGAGCCTGAGCAACACATGTTGGTTCGTGACTTTGAGGAAGGGAGTGTCTGGTGACAGAGTGGACTTGTTTGGGTTTGAAGATGTTATTGAGTGATCGGGTAGTCATGGGGTGTGTCCGAATTGATAGTGGTGGTATTATGTCTGGGGGAACCGAAGGTGATATACCATATGATGCAGGAGACACTGGTGAAGGTGGGGAATGGTGGGCTGCAGCAGGAGGATGTGAGGGAACAGACACACAAGGTTGTTCAGTTGCACATGAATGTGACAATGATGAGATAGGAAAATGAGTGGGAGATTGTAAGGGAACCAAAGAATGAGAGGGCAAGATATTACCTGGAGGAGATGAGTCCACGACGATGGCAGATTCTGAAACCACTGATGAAGCAGAAGATGTGGACGGAGCAACACATAAAAGAGTGGACACATAAGACAAATGAGAGCTAGAGGAAGCTATTGTTCGGTGCTCATCAAAGAGAACATGCCTGGAGAGATAGATTCGGTTTGCTGTGGGTTCTAGACAACAATAGGCATTTTGGGTTAAGGAATATCCAATGAAGACACACGGAGTGGACTTGGGCTGAATTTTATGGGTGTTATAAGGTTTGAGTAGGGGATAACAAATACACCCAAAAGTTTTTAATTTAAGATAGTTTGGTTTTTGGCCAAAAAGACTTTCAAATGGTGATTTGTTTTGTAAAAGAGGTGTAGGTTGACGATTAATGAGATACGTGGCAATGTGAAAAGCATGTGGCCAGTATGAGAGGGGAAGATTAGCATTGTGTAGTAAAGTGAGACCAATTTCAACTAGATGGCGATGCCGACGTTCAGAAACACCGTTTTGTTGGGGTGTGTGAGGGGCAGTGGTATAATGACTAATCCCATGAAGAGAGAGATAGGGTTTTAGGCTTGTGTACTCGCCACCATTATCAGAGTAAAGACTTTTTATTTGTGATTGAAATCGTTTCTCAACAAGTTGTTTGAATTGAGGAAAGATGCTCTTAACACAAGATTTTGCATTAATGGGATAAAACCACATATACTTTGTGTAATGATCAATAAAGATTAAATAATAGCGAGAGCCATCTAGACCAGCACAATGAGCAGGTCCCCACACATCACTATAAATAATATCAAGGGGAGCATGCCTTTGAAAACTGGTAGGCCGGAAAGGAAGTTGATGGGCTTTATTGATAGAACATGATGAACATAGAGAATGCAATTTATTATGCGCCACAGGAAGAGAAAAATGATTAACTAGATTTTTGACAATTTTGAACGAGGGATGACCAAGTTGTTTGTGCCACCCGTCCAATGAGATGCGTTCATGCACATTTGCAACAATTTTAGGATTAGAATCCACCAGTGATTTCAGAAAATGATAAACGCCGCTTTCACATGCTCCTCTTAGTAATGTCGCCCTCGTAGTCTGGTCCTTCACAAGAAAATAAAAAGGGTGAAACTCAATAAAGACATTATTGTGAGAGGTAAAGTGATGAACATAAATTAAATTTTTGCAAATTTTAGGAACACAAAGGGTGTCACGAAGTATAAATTTTCGTTTTTGTGATTTTAAAGTCAAGGAACCAATATGAGAGACTGTCAAACCTGACCCATCACCAATAACAACTTCATCAGTACCATCATATTCAGAGTGAATAGATAAATTCTTCAAGTCACCAGTAATGTTATGAGAAGCAGTAGAATCAAGAAGCCATTTCTGATTTTCTGGTTGAGAAGCAACGATGCAATTGGCTGTGACTTCAGATTTGTGAACCTATGGGCAAGACTTAGCTATATGGCCTATTTGGTCACAGAATTGGCATTTTGGTTGATAACGCCTTTGATGATACCTAGGTGTGGAAGGCCTCCGGTTGTCCTTGAATGAGCCGTGAGTATTTTTACTATAAGTTTGAGGACGAGTGTTCCCATTTGGTTTATAAGATGCCTTTGAATAAGACCCACCATAAGCACCATTGTGTTGTCGGTTATAATGAGAGTAATTGGCAGAAGCAATAAGCTGCTGAGTTGAAGATTCCAGACGCCGCAGGTAACTGTCATGCCCCACAAGCATGTCATGAAGCTCTTCAAAAGTCAGAGATGTTTCCTGTGCCCTAATTGGGGCAGCAATTTCTCTGAAATCAGTACCCAGTCCATTAAGAATGTACAGGGTAATATCATCATCCGAAATTGGATGATCAATGAGTGCAATCCCATCGGCAAGGGCTTTCACAGCCTGCAGGTAAGCATGAATGGATCGATTTCCTCGTTGAATCAAGGTAAGTTCTTCCTTGAGTTGCATGTCACGGGTTCGGGATTTACTGGCATACATGTGGTGAAGTTTTTTCCAAGCCTCATGAGAGGTTTTGGAACTGGCAATGAGCGGAGTGATGGTGGATGAGGTAGAAGCCAGAATAGCGCTCAGGATTAACTTGTCCTGACGAACCCAATGAGTTTTGTTCATCTCACTAAGAGAGGTGCCAGCTGGGGAGGGACATTGGGAAACTCCATGGACGTAGTCAAGAAGATTATATCCAATGAGGAGGGCTTCAAATTGTGCTCTCCATTGAGGAAAGGTAGACGACGTCAATTTTTCATTGATTTGTGTTGTGATGTTGAGAGCAATGAGTGCATTTTTAGTGGAAGATATTGGGTGAGTGTTTGGGTGAATCTCTGTTGTTTGATCTGCAGAGGTCGACATATTTAGAGAAGGATTTGTTTGCTCGTGAGAGATGGAGGCTCTGATACCATAAGAGATCAAGACAAGTGCTCACAATTTTATAGAAAAACTCACACTTTTCATTACAGTCCTGAGTGAAATATATATACAAGAGAAGTCTACGTTTTGCAGTGAATACATATGGACATTTGCTATAATCCTGGGGAATAATATCTGCAGTAAATGGCAGGATTTGCAACGATTGGAAACGCTAATCCTGGGGAATAATATCTGCAGTAAATGGAAGGATTTGCAACGGTTGGAAACGCCAAGCTGTGGTGAGGATTTGTTGCTTGATTTTGGCAGAGTTAATGCCAGTTTTCTTAATCATGGATCTGTTGCTTGATTTGGATCTGTTTCCTTAACACGCCACTACTAACAATTCAATTATTTAAGAAGAACATAATCTTGTTCTCAAAACACCCTAAAATTTACAAAAGCATAACAACTTCATTTTCTTCTTAAACAAGCTGCAAAAAGTCTAGACTCAAGCCAATTTTTCAAAAGCAGAAGACTACATTATTCTTCTTAAACAAGCTGTAAAATTTCAAGTTTGGGACCAAGTTTTGAGAGCTTAAGACACCGTATTGTTCTCTAATCTCCACCCAACAATATTGCTGGCACAATGCAACATATGCTGCCACAATCTCTATCAAATACCTAAGATACATTTTTATAGTCTCCACCAAATTTGATAAATAAACACTTATTAACATGTCATCATCTACATCAAATGCTAGTAGTTTACAAAGTTGTTATAGTTTTGGATGGACTCAAGTTAAAAAATAAAAAATACATGAAATGTGAAAAGGAGTAGTTGTTAGGATATCGAAAATAAAAGCTAGTAAGAATAAGCCATTTTACAGATGTAATGACATGTCATGTGACAATACTTTTATTGATTGGTGTTGTCACGCGTGTGCAATACAGCGGTAATCGTTCTCTCGGAACGGGTTATTTTTGGTGATAGGTGGAAAGAACAAGGAATTATTGTTTCTTATCAGTAAAAAAAAGATGTAATCGTCATTTAATATTTTGATCATTAGGAATCCTAACTAGTTTTAATGTCTGGATAGAGGTGATTGATTGTATATAGAGAAAACATATCACCCCTAATACACTTTACCTAAGATAAATTGCATTGTTTGTTTGTCTGATATAAAGTAAGGTATTGTTGTGTTTTCTAATTGTTGATCTATCTAATATTTAAAAAAAGTCATCTTCGGGAAGGAAGTTTTTATTTTATCTAGTTAAAACCTAACCATTCTAATATAAATAAATAAATAAATAAAAGAAAGTGCCTTTTTATTCAATATCAGAAATATGTCTTACATATAAGTTTATAATCTCGTATATTAAAAGAAAAGAAAAGAAAATTTTTGGTGCTTTTGAAATGTAGGCCAAGTTTTCATTGCTTTAATAAACTAGTTATTAAATAAAAAAATTCAACAAAAAAATATCAACAAAATTATTTTTTTGATTTTTTAATAAATCATGCCTTGTATATTTTTTATTTTTATTATTTATACAAATATGATTTTTAATTTTTTTAATTTTTTTGAGACTTGACCATATGCACACAAATAAAAATATATTTTTGTATTTTCTTTGAATAAGAGAATTTTTATTTTTATTGTAATTTTTTGAAACTTTTGAAGAAAGCGAGTATATTTAATATCGGGTCAACATTTTATAGTATAAGTTTACAATATAAATATTAAATAAATTGGTTGGAAAACATGCGAGGGATCCAAAAATAATTTTAGAATAATCCTTGAATGTTTTCAGAATTTTTAGAAATTATTTGGGTTGGGGTTTGTTTGGCAAAAACACAAAAAATAAAAAAAATAAATATTTTGGAAAAATCAGTAGCGCGTGTTTACCAAACACACCTATGAAGAGTGAGCCTATACTTAGAAAATATTTTAAATAACCGAGAGGATCTTAAAAGAGATAATCCATGTGGACATTAGAAAAACTTTTAAAGGTTAGAGGGGAGCAAATTCATGTCAATACTCATACTTAAAAAAATAAAATAAAAATAAATATATATATATATATATATATATATATATATATATATATATATATATATATATATATATATATATATATAAAAGAGGCAAAGGGGACATATCAATGAAGAGTGGGTTATATTACACCATGAAAACCAAGTACATCACTTAAAGAGTGATCATGCTGAATTGTGGGAAGTATATGACCACTATAAGATTGTATGAGAGATGAGAGCCTCCCGTATGAGAGATGAGAGCCTCTCACTAGAGTGTGTTGTCATCTGATCTTTAGAAGTCCATCACAACATAATTTGGCCTTCTAATAGCCAAACCGAATTTACGTTGAGCTCAGGACAATTAAATGGGCCCGATCAAGATGGCTCAAGTTGGGCCTCCGAGCATAAACCGCTTCCAAGTTTAATCGAACCGACATCAAATTGGTACATAATAAACAAAGAGAGAATCAATCCACTAATTGTTTTCTTTTCTCTCTCTTTCAAGCTTCTTCGCTCGTCTTCACCTTAGCACCCCAGCGCAGGTTACTTCTCTTCTCTTCTTTCCTCTTTCCTCTTTCCTCTTTTTTTTTTTTTTTTCTATTTTCTGATCTTATTCAACTTGCACAAGCGATTTTCCGCTGTCCCCCCCTGCCCTTAATTCAAGTTCTTGAATTTGTTTTTTTTGTTATTTATTTTCAGATTTTTATTTTTTTTCTTATTTTCCCCGATCTGATTTTTCCCTGTTTTTGTTTTAATGTATTTTTTCTAATTACTATGTTCCTATGTTTCGTTGGTCCTATGTTACTGTGTTCGAATTAATTTAGGAAAAAAAGTAATAGAAAAATTGGAAATCATTAGATAACTGATTGGGTATTTGTTATTGGTGTGTGTGGGAAATAGAAACAGAAACCATGCCGAAGAACAAGGGAAAGGGAGGAAAGAATAGGAAGAGAGGAAAGAACGAAGCCGATGATGAGAAGCGTGAGCTTATTTTCAAGGAAGATGGGCAGGAGTATGCCCAAGTGCTTCGCATGCTCGGGAATGGTCGTTGCGAAGCCATGTGTATTGATGGGACCAAGCGTCTTTGCCATATTCGAGGAAAGATGCACAAGAAGGTCTGGATTGCTGCTGGTGATATAATTCTCGTTGGCCTCCGTGACTATCAGGATGACAAGGCTGACGTTATATTGAAGTATATGCCTGATGAAGCTAGGCTTCTGAAGGCGTATGGTGAGCTTCCTGAGAATACGCGTCTCAATGAAGGTATTGCTGGAGGTCTTGATGAGGAAGATGATGGTGCTGGTGATGATTACATTGAGTTTGAGGATGAAGATATCGACAAGATCTAGATCTTTTCTTGCTTTTTTATATTTAGTGCTAAAATGAGTGACAACTGAGTGATGATAAGAATGCTAGAACAAGGTATGTGCATTATAAACCTGAATCTGAGATGTTAACTTGTTATATTTTTTATGTAATGGCTATTTGTATCACTTATAGTCTTATAGTATCTCTCATGTGCCCTCCTCCTATATTCTGCTGCTTTTGTTGTTGATGATGCTAGTCTGGATATCCAGTGCTGATTCTGTGTTTGGTCAAGGTTTCCATGGTGTTGGATGTTTTTAATGGCCTTTGAGTGGAGAGGTATGCTGCCCTGGGTTTGATTTGGTATTGCATAACGGGTGCAAAATGTGATTGTGCAATTATACTAATTGACGAACGCAGTTCAGATCGTATTTTCTGAAACTTTGAATTTTTGTTTGTTTAAAATTATTTTTTTTTTAATGTTTTTGGATAATTTTGAAATTTTAGAATTATTATTTTTTAAAAAATCATTTTAATGTTTTTTTTAAATAAAAAATACTTTTAATCTTAACGGTTCCGGCAATCCAAACACTCCAAATACATTTTGATTTCAAAATTTTACTATTAGGCTACCTCAGGCAAATTTATGATGTCCTAGTGTTGTTGATGTCAATCCAGCACATTGTTTCAGTCATCTTCCCCTTCAATCCAAGCTCTATTTCACTTTCTTAGGTTTAAGTGGTATAGAATGAGTATCTCGTTTCCGAGTTATTCTATATTCAGCAAGTGTTTGGAATGTTGCTTGATGTTTCATCTCGATGGAACGATATTATGTCATTACATTTGCAGGCAACTAAATAATTTGAAGTCATCAATCCTTAAATGGACTGCAATTGTGTTCCGCTACAGATTAGAAATTTGTTGAAGATTACAACGTAACTTAGGAGCTACATTGCTTAAGTTGAAGCATTGCATTTCACTTGCTTAAGAAAATTAATTGCTCTTTTTTCATTAATGTTGGTGCCAGCCTATTTGTACCAAGAAAATAGAGGAATATTTCCTTCAAATTGGTTATATTGTAGTACATGTGAAATTTTGTTGATCCTTGTAGTTATGAATTTATGCAAAATTTAAAGGAAAAACAAGAAGGAATTTATAATTTCCTTGATATTAAGTCTCGGCCTAAAAGACATTAAAATAAAAAATCGCTAAGTTTTAATTGGTTTAGTGTTACGGTGTTAAAAATATACATATTAAATAAATATAATGAGATGGATGTGTCGAAAATAAGAAACAATTCTTGGAATCCTATGTAAAGGTTAGTCAAATCCTATGTAAAGGTTAGTCGAATCGGTTCGTAACGCGGGAAATGAAGAAATAAATGTTATTTGTATATTTAACATCAAAATATAATAATTATATGTGAATGATTGAGTAGAATATTATATGGGTTCAAGAGTCGACAGAAAGGGTGATAATGTGATATCTAGTTTATTACAGGAGATATTGCTTTAGTCAGATCCTAGAGTGTAGGAGTTTCACCATCAATAAGCCATAAAGGTAGGATTTCTCCTCAACTTATTTTTCTACTAATAAGAAATGAGGAAAGAAAATTCATATAAGGATATATTTGAGTTATAAGTGTTTCAAGTCATTTTTTTTTTAAAAGGAATATAAAAACAAACATTAAATAGAATATAATTAGCCTATTGAGATTTGAAAGCTAATAATATCAACATAGAATATATTGATATCAACATTATATGACGTTATGATATTCTTCTAGATTATAGAAGCTAAAAATATCAACATGATTATATTGATATTGGAATTAATAAGAATTTAATTAGCTTCCAGGGAATTGGAAGCTAATTATATCAACATGGAATAATTACATTATGTTATGATATTCTTCCGGATTATGGAAGTAAAAATATCAATAAGGTTATGTTGATATTGGAATTAATGAGAATTTGATTATCCTATCGAGAATTGGAAGCTAATGATATCAACATGTGAATATGTTATTATATTCTTCTAGATTATAGAAGCTAAAATATCAACAAGGTTATGTTGATATTGAAATTAATAAGAATTTGATTAGCCTACCAGAAATTGCAGGCTAATGATATCAACATCAAATATGTTGATATCGACATAACATGATGTTATGATATTTTTCCGGTTATGGAAGCTAAAAATATCAGCAAGGTTATGTTGATATTAGAATTAATGAAAAATTTGATTAGCCTACTAGGACTTGGAGACTAAGAGCATCTCCAATGCAAAATGCTAAATTAAATAGTCAAATTGATAAAAATGACTTTTTGAATAGTATAAATATAGCTTTTTTGATTATGTACATTCCAATGGTAAAAAGATATTTAGAAAAATTAATTATATTTTAATATATTTCATATTAAATTAATTTTAATATAATTATACAACTAATTTAGATATTATATATATAATATAATTATGATGTTATTAATTATATAATTAATATGAGTAATTTGTCAAAGTTATATAAAATTAATGAAGTAATATGAAAGTTAAAAGATATAATTTAAAATAAATTTAAAATTTATTTATATGAATATTTTTAATTTTTATTTTTATATGTTACTGTTAAAAATTTAATTTTTTAAAAGTAAATTCAAATTCAAACTTTGAAAAAATAACCGCCAACATTTTAAATTTTAAAATTTCAAATTTTGAAAAATAACTGTCAACATTCTAAGATTTCAAAATTTGAAAAAATAATCCATCTATAAATATTCTCATATACCTCAACATTTTTTCTCATTGTTTTTCTCTCTCCAATCTTTATTATATTTCATTAAAATTCATCATGAATCATTCTAATTTTAATTCTTATGATGCTTTTGATTTTGATGATGACACTCCTATGTTCGCTTTTCAAGTTGCTACCTTTGTGGTTGCTGAAGAAGAATTGAATAATCAAGGGCGGAGAACAATATTGTCAATTGTAATAGAAAGGAAGGTGAGTTAAGGTTATATAATGATTATTTTGTTGAAAATCTTAAATTCACTGAAAATCAATTTCGAAGAAGATTTAAGATGAGTCGTCGTCTTTTTCTTCGGATCACAAATACAATGGAAACTTATAATCCATATTTCAAAGAAAGGACATATGCTCTTGGTGTTCTTGGTTTATCTTGTCTTCAAAAGATAACTGCAGCTCACAGAATACTTGCATATGGTATTCCTGGAGATCTTACTGATGAATATCTTCAAATTGGAGAAAGCACTGCAATAGCAAGTCTTAGAGATTTCATCAAAGCAATCGTATAATTTTTTGGTGATTGGTATCTAAGGGCACCAAACGAGGCCGATATTTGTCGATTATTATCAATCGGAGAGCAGTGTGGATTTCCAGGGATGTTAGGGAGCATTGACTGTAAGCCTTAGAAATGGAAGAAATGCCCAATTGCATGGCATGGGATGTATACTGGTCATTGTCGTGAACCAACTATAATTCTAGAGGCGGTGGCTTCACAAGATCTTTGGATATACATACCTTTTTTGGAATGCCTGAATTATTAAATGATATTAATGTTCTTGATCGGTCACCTGTCTTCGCTGCACTTGCTAAAGGTCGTACTGCTCCTATCAATTATACAATTAATGGGCATGAATATACAATGTGATACTATTTAGCAGATGGGATTTATCCTAATTGGTCAACCTTTGTTAAGACAATCCCAAGGTCATTAGGAGCAAAGAGAAAATATTTTGCAAGGAAGCAAGAGTCTGTAAGAAAGGATGTGGAGTGGGCATTTGGGGTGCTCCAATCTTGTTTTGCAATTATAAGTGGACCTGTTCGATACTGGGATGAAGAAACACTTGCAAATATTATGAAAGCTTGCATAATATGATTATTGAGGATGAAGGAGCAATGAACCTTGGATTTGACTATGAACGTGAAGTCAATTCCTTTATATCAGTGTCACATGGTGAAATACCAAAACTACATGATTTTCTTCAAACTCATAATCGAATCAGGGATAGAGCAACCGACTCTCAACTACAAGAAGATTTGGTTGAACATTTATGGGAACAATATGGTAATGAGTAGAATCATTAAATTTGAACTTCTTATGTCATCATAAGTTTCAAGTTTTTTATGTTTTTTTTTTCATTATGGTTTTTGTCTTTTAAGTTAATTAATCCTACTTATTGTTGTTAAGTGTTAGAAGAACTTTAAAAAAGTATTATGAATTGATACCACTTTTATAACAATATATTTAAAATAACCAAGAATTTTCTACATATTTAATTAAAATACATTACATTAAACAATAAATAAATCTAGTTAATTAAAAATTAAAACCCCTCTTTTACATAATTTCTAACTTTATATTTTGAAAATAAGCTGTAGAAATTGGATCTAAATTATAAATATTTATTTTTATAATTTGTTCTTCTTTCTCAATCCTGTCGAATTCTTGTTTCTCTTGACTTTGTTGAATCATCATAGCTTGTTGCTCTAACATAATTTTTCAAAATTGTTGTAAGAGATTTGTTATAATTGCCTCCCCAACTTTATCTTTTTCTTGTTTACGTTTAAGTCGTTCATTTGCAGCCTTCAAATTAATTGGTCTATCTTGATAAATTAAAGATTCACCGTCTTCTCCTAAACTAACAAAATCAAGGGTAAATGGAGCTGATGAAGCTGAACTTGCATTGACATGACTTTTTTATTTCTTATTTGACCTTTGATGTTGACTTGCATACTCAAATTGTCATTTGGGTTCTTTTCTTAAGATAACCCAACAATGTTCTAGTTGAAATCGTTTACCAACGCAAGAAGCATACATTTGTCGAGTATCATTAATCTGGTAAAAACTTAGAGAAATTAAATAATGTTAAAATATGTGCTAAGCAATTTAACATGAAAATAAATATTAAAATTACCCTTGATTCTTCGATCATTCCACTTTGCTGATGATTTTTAATTTGAGTAACAAATCCAACAAATTTACCGACTTCTCTATTTATTTCTTGCCATCTACTTAAGATTCTTATTTAGGAACGATTATTCAAGTTTCCTCTATTCTCTACAAAGTAAGCATGTACTCGAGCCCATAACTGTTTTGTTTGTTGTTAAACTCTTATAATTGGATCTTTGTTTGTATTTAGCCATGCAAAGACAAGTAAACAATCTTCCTCTGGTGAGAAGTTTTTACTTCTTTGTAATTTTTTTATTGTATGGACATTTAAATTCGAGTATGTTAAGTTATTTATTAATTGATTATAATCACTTGGTTGAGAGAGAATATTTTCTGACTCACTCATAAGAAAATTGGTAAGAGAGCTTGAAAAATTTGAATCCATCTACATTAAAAAAAAAAACTCAAGTTAAAACCTTATAAGAGAGTGTAAAAGAAGCACACATTCAATGTGTAGCAATTTTGTAGTTTCCATACATGTGAATTAATAATAAACATTGCCTCCTACTTGTTCTAACATTACAATTTGACTATTTTTTGGAACTAAAAAAGGATTGATATACTGGTTTAATTGCATTTTCAACAAGACAAAATATAATTAACCTCAAATTAAAATAGACAATCAAAAATAAATTTTAAATATGTCATTCTATATTTTTATCAATATCAATTATCATTATTACTTCCTCTCAATTTTGTCAAAGATAACAACATAAATAAAAAATTGTTTTCCTTAACCCATAACAAAAACATAAAATAACAAAGAAATACAAATCATCACAAATATCAAATTAACAACAAAAGGTCTAAAAAATTAACAGATATAAAAGAGAAAATAGGAAAAAAAAAACTTTTAAATAAACATGCATTTTAATTTCAGCTAATTAACACAACCGATGTTATTAATTAACCGGAGAATAATTAATTCTTGTTTTTCTAAATTTAAGAGAAGGGTGAGGCACAATATAAATTTTTAAAATTTACAAGTTTCTTTCTATTTGCTTTTAAAGAAAAAAAAATTATTGGCCAACGACTAAAAAAATAGCCGTTGGCAACGGTAATTTTATTTGGTCATTTCTACATAAACATGTAGAAATGGCTTTGCACATATTGAATAGTTATTTTAGCTATTCATTTACCTGCGTCATTGGAATTCTTAAAAGAAGAAACAAAAGTTAAAATGATGTTTTTTTTAAATTTAACTCTTCATTTAGCTCCCCGGTTAGAGATACTCTAATGATATCTTGATATCGACATTTAAAGATATTATGATTTTTTTTGGATTAAGGAATCTAAATATATTAATAAGGTTATGTTTATATTAATATTAATGAGGACTTGAATTTAATTTATTTATTAAAATTAAAAGACTAAAGATATCAAATTGGATTATGTATTATGTAGATATGAGTATCACGTGGTCTTGAATTTATCTCTGGATTTTGGAAAGTTAGTAAATATCAACCTTTGACTTGGTTTCTTCTCTCTTACGTCCCTCCTGAAGTTATTATCCAAAACAGGAGGAAAAGAAAAAAGATCAGAAAATCAATGATTTATCTTAGAATTTTACTTATGCACGGTCTCCTTGGTAAATTCCCTACAACAGTTTAGGCCAGTAATATCACAAAATTTAATAATAGCAGCAGTCATTTTTCCTCGATGATATCTGTTTCTGATATGAAATTTGTTTTTATGCTGTGGGTTAAAATTTGAATATCTATATAGTCAACGGAGACAATTATTTATTCATTGTTTTAGGAATTCATTCCTCCTGAGTTTTGCCTTCCATCAGAGCTAATCTTTTGATGGGATAGACACCAATTTAAATTTACTATTATCATTGGAAGAAGCTAATTTAAAGCTAATTTACTATTATTATTGGAAGGGGATCCTTCATATACCTCATGAAGCTTATCAGTACTGTTATTTAGTGCCTTGTTGTATTTGTAGTTCATAGGAAACAAGATGTTTAAATCGAAAAGGACATACTTTTTCTCTTGTTTCTTCTTTGCACTCCCAACTAAATAGAAGTTGAGGTGCTGTACTGCTAAATCAAGCAAGGAGGTTTATTGGGATGGCATCAAGAAATTCTTTGGAAATTTTAGTCATTTATATTCTTATTCCTGCATTCTATTTCTACTCGTTTTCCAGGTTCGCCTTCTTGTACTCCCAAATCTGAAACCTTATCTCCAACTTCTTGAGAAGCAAAAGAATGAGATGACGAGGCATGAAGCTTGGCAAGTTTATGGAGCCTTGCTGGTGAGTTATTGTTACTTAATAAAGAAATGATGCTTATATCCCTTGGAGACAGGCTACAAGACCACATATCTTCATTGTGCAGCAGGTCAATGCATATACGCACATATCTTCAATTATACCATCTGAATGCTAAAGTTTGTGATGTGTCCATGTCAAAGTATCTGTGGTGTGGAAATGAGATTTAGATGATCGATAACTGACGGTCCAGCCAATGTAGTGCCAACAGAATCCTCACCATTGCACATGCTACGGTAACCAATAGCTCCGGCTCCTTCAGGTGATTCAAAAAGGGGACCATCTACACCATCTCCGGCTCCGGCTGCAGAAATTGAAAATGCAAGGGTGATAGTGGGCATCTCAACCAGGTTTGGAACGATGACTTGAATACTGGGCATCTTCTGGTATCCCTGTTTGAGCTGTTGGGCGAAAGCATTCTCTCCTTCATTCCATCTCCTGAGATGTCATTGTTTTTGTGATACAATGCGGGAAGTTTGTTTCATACGCATGCTAAACAAATCATGATGGAATCAGGTGTTTAGAGCGCAAAATCAAGTTAAATCGCACCGCAGATTCGACTCGAAGTTTTTGTTTAACTAGACTTCATATTCGGACAGTTATTTCTTTAATGTTCATCTGTTCCCCTGGACCTGACACGCAACTTCTTTTACCATTCTGATGCAACTCTGTTCTACCAATTCCATTCCCTTGAAGCAAAATTTGGAACGATGACTGAGATGCATCCAGCTCAATCCTTGTGCCCATGTATCTATTAGTTGATGAAGCCCTCTTGAAAGAGGAAAGATATTCGTCAGCCTTTTGTTATACTAACTCTTGTTATACCAAATTGCATGAGGAGAGAACCAAGTTTTAAGATACCAAATTGCACCAAAAACAGAGCATTTCATTTATTTTCTTTGCTGCATCCAGCTAAACTTGGAATGCATTCGCAGAAGAAAGAAAGAAATAACAAAGACAATTAATGAGTAAAGTATAGTATAGGGTAATGGATGTGGAATTAATCAGGCAACCAGTTTAGCAGATTCCCAGTCCACAGCCTTCTTCAGGAAACTGTCTTCTTCCAGGACCATCTGAACAGGCAAGAAACCCATACCACTGGCCATGGCTAGCATCATTTGCTTGGTCTCTGACTTGAACTCTTCCAAGTCCACTGTCCCATTCAAGTCATGATCAAATTGGACAAAAAGAGAACCATAGACGAGAGCAAGCTCATCCGGGTCTGATTCCACATCCACGCCGAAGTGGGTTTCCAATAACCTCAAACACTGCAGCTCCTTCAACATTTCCCCGTAGGAAAGCCGGCCGTCATGGTCTGAATCAAGGTGGGCGAAGCGGTCACATATTTGCGCGTTGAATGCTTCCTCGTCCTCCAGAAAGTTGACAATGGTGGCACCATCCAAAATCTCCACACTCATTTTTGGTCTCTCGCAATTCACTCACAAACTAGAACTAGAGAAGGTATGAAACCGTAAATTAAAGGGAAGCTTTAGAGAGAACTAATTTGATATTTTGATGAATCAGGAGCTGGTTCTGTGCTCTGTGAAACAAAGAGAAGCTTTCGAGATAACTGATTTGATGTTGATGAGTAAGAAGGTGGTCTTGTGCACATTTATACGTAAATGAGGGGCACACAGACAGTTGAAGAGCAGTCAGAAATATAGGTAGCACCCAGTTTCCATTTGGTTTCTGCTTTCCTGAGATGCTTCTAATTACCCTTTGCTGCCTCGATATTTCACTCTTTGCTCAATCTGCTGCTTCGAGGATCCGTCGGTCAGCCACTAAAAAATTATTATTAGAACTATCTTAAACAGGCGAGCCATCAGTCATAATCTAATGGCAATGGCAACTTCGGAACGGGCTTTTCCCCTAACAAAATTCGGTGGGCTAGCCGTGTTTATAAAGTCGAAAATTAAATGAATGTTGACTTACTCGAAGTTCAAAAGATGTCTATTCTCCTTGTAAAGACGGACCGACCATGTTCTTTTTCTCTTTCTTTCTTTTTTTTCCTTTCCGCAATAGACAACAAAAATGCAAATACGAGCTTATAGTTGTCTATTCTACATGTGTTGTTTGTCGGACATTAAATAATGGGCATATAGTTGTCTTAGAGATTTAAACAAATTTAATTATGGTTCTAACTGAATTTTTTCATTTTGTTTTCTCTTTTTCAAAGATGGACTTTTAGAACTTGATGCTTGCAATATTCTTTACTTATTTGTTACAATGTCAAGTTTAATGGATTACTTAATCATTTATTAAAAGTATCCTATGTACTTATTTATAGAAAACCATTTTTCTTATACAAAAGGATTAAAAATAGTAATTAAAAGAAAAGGGATCAAATTTAAAATACAAAATAAATTTTATATTTGATTGAAGGGTGAGATTGAAAAGAAAAATTAATTTAGTAAAAGGATTAAAAAAATTCAAAACAATGAGGATAAAAATTAACTTAAAAAATCAAAAGAATATTTTGATTGAAGAGTGAAATTAAAAAGAATAATAACTTTTACAAAAAATACTAAGAAAAAAATTAAAAATCAAAATAACAAGGACAAAATTAAAAAAACATAAAACCATTAATTTGAATTGAAAAATGAAATTGAAAACCAATAAAACTTATACAAAAAATTCAAGGTAAAAGAATTTGAAACCTAAAGATTGAGGACCAAATGGAAGAAGATAATATTTGACAAATTGAAATTGAAGAATGCAATTAAAAATAAATAAAACTTTTATAAAAACACCAAGACAAATAAGCCCCTTAACTCCATGTTTAAATTTTTTGTTTTTAATAATATTTTCATTGTTTCTTTATTATTTTAATTTTTTATATTTTATCAAACCCTAATTTTATGGGTTGCTTGGAAGGAGCTTTGGGCATTGGTGACTTGCTGGAATAACAAGGTCACCAGTGCATTGTAACTGATGACAAAGAATGGTCGGATTGTGGTGAGTGTATATTTTCTTTGCACAATATTCGTTGTGTGTCTCATTACACGCACCTGGCATAACATAAACTAAAGTAGGCCTCCACGTAAAAAGATATAAGATTGGTAAGTATTTAATCCTCAATAGAATTACCATGAACAAGAGGTTGAAAATATAGCATATGATCACCATTGACAATCAATGTCAACATCTTCACACGAGGTTGAAAATATTAAGAGCTACAAGCCTGCAAGTGTGTTGTTTTTGTAGGGTTTTATGAAAAGATGATTTTCATTGTATTGCAGCAATGCTTAATATAGTGGTTACAATGAGAGTTACAATCAGAATAGGAAAGAGGAATTGTACACAGAGAAGGAAACTAATATACTTAGGAATTATACACAGAGAAGGAAACTAATATCCTGAGTATACGGGGAGATATTGCTGAAGATATGCAGACTTATTCTTTTAGTCTTATACGCCCCCGCAAGATGGTGCTTCCATCAGAGACACCAATCTTGGATCGAAGAAGAGTGAACCGTTGACGAGGTAGGGGCTTGGTTAAAGCATCGGCTAGCTGATCTGTAGTGGAAACATGAGAGACTCGAAGGAGACCTTTGCTGACATGATCACGGACAAAGTGGAAGTCAATAGCTATGTGTTTCATGCGAGAGTGGAAGACAGGATTGGCACAAAGATAAGTCGCGCCCATATTATCACAGTAAATAGTTGGTGGAGCAGGAGGAGATGCATGCAGTTCACATAGGAGCTGTTGAACCCAGGATAACTCAGCAGCTGTAGCAGCAACTGCCCGATATTCGGCTTCTGTAGAAGAGCGTGCAACAGAACGCTGCTTACGAGAAGCCCAAGAGACAACATTACCTCCCAAAAGCAAAATGTAGGCAGAGGTGGACGTGCGATCATCAGGATCGCCTGCCCAATCGGAGTCGGAGAAAGCAGATAATGTAGTTGTTGTGCTGCGGGTAAGGGAGAGACCATGATGAATTGTGCCCTTGAGGTAGCGTAACAGACGCTTGACTGCTTGCCAATGAAGCTGAGTAGGTTTATGCATGAACTGAGAAAGCTTATTCACCATGAAAGCTATGTCTGGACGAGTGAGAGAGAGATACTGGAGAGACCCAACAACACTGCGAAATTCACTTACATCCATGGAGGCAGAACCATCAGATATAGTAAGGCTGGTAGTCGTTGAAAGTGGAGTAGTTGCCTCCTTTGCACCAGCCATGTTGGTGCGGACAAGCAGATCATAGATGTATTTGTGCTGAGATAGAATAAGACCAGTAGACGTAGGCAACACTTCAACCCCAAGGAAGTAATGGAGAGAACCCATATCTTTGACAGAAAACCGGGAGGACAATGCAGTAATAAAGGAAGACAAGAACCTGCCATTGTTGCCCGTGATAAGGAGGTCATCAACATAGACCAAGAAGTAAGCAATTATCCCAGCATGATTGTATATGAATAGAGATGTATCAGCTTTAGAGTTAACAAAGCTTTGTGAGATGAGAAACGTAGCCAGCTCATTATACCAAGCTCTAGGAGCTTGTTTAAGGCCATAGATTGCCTTGCGGAGACGACAAACATGGTGTGGCAGCTGGTCATCAACGAAACCTCGGGGTTGAGCCATGTACACTTCTTCAGAAAGAGAGCCTTGGAGGAAGGCGTTGTTAACATCAAGTTGTGTAATAGGCCAACCATGCTGAAGAGCTAGACAAAGAACAATGCGGATGGTAGTAGGCTTGACAACAGGGCTGAATGTCTCAGTGTAATCAAGACCAGGTCGTTGATGAAAACCTTTAGCTACAAGGCGAGCTTTGTACCTGTCAATGGAGCCATCCGGTTTTCTTTTGAGCCGAAAAACCCACTTGCAGCCTACCAGATTCTGATGCATAGAAGGAGGGACCAGTTCCCAGGTACCATTACTGGTTAAAGCAGTAAACTCAGCTGACATGGCAGCTCTCCATTCTAGGTGTTGAAGGGCTTGAGACACACATGATGGTTCAAGAGTAACAGGTAAGGGATGTTTGGTGGTGAGGTTGAGTTGGCGAGGTTTAAAGATATGGTTTTTGGAACGGGTGATCATGGGGTGTTGTGGTTTAGGGGGAGGGGTTGGGGTGGGAAATGGTGGTGGTGTCTGCAAAGGCTGGTGTGCATTGTTTGAAGATAGATCATCACAAGGGGGCGAAGGCTGGCATGAGTGCACGGTGGCCTGCGGTTGATTAGGTGAGAGTGTAGCTAGAAAGGAGACTGGCATGGCCGGCTGGAGGATAGGAGTGGAGAAAGAGGGAGGAACTGGAGGTGGGGAAGGAATATCAAATGATGCTGCCCAGGTGGGCAGAGAAGGGGAGGATGGACATGTAGGAGGGGAGGCAGCAAATGGGAATGCAGTTTCAACAAAGCGGACATGATGGGAGATAAATAATCGTTGAGTGGTAGGATCAAAACATTTGTAGGCACTTTGAGTGAGAGAATATCCTAGGAAAATACAAGGATGCGAGCAAGGGTCAAGTTTGTGTTTGGCATATGGTCGGAGCCATGGGTAACACAAACACCCAAAGACACGAAGCTTGAGATAATTTGGTGAATTTCCAAAAAGAGATTCAAACGGGGATTTAAGTTGAAGAACGAGAGTGGGTAAGCGATTAATGAGGTATGTAGCAGTTTGAAAAACATGGGGCCAAAAAGAAAAGGGGAGGGAGGCTTGATGGAGCATTGTGAGACCTGTATCCACAATGTGTCTATGGCGGCGTTCAGCAGTTCCATTATGTTGAGGAGTGTGGGGAGGAGTAGTGAAATGAGTAATGCCGTGAGAAGCAAAATAGGCTTTAAGTTTGATGTACTCACCCCCATTATCGGAGTAGATGGAAACAATTGATTTTTTTAAAAAAATTTCAACAGTGATTTTGAATTTGGGAAAAATGAGAGCAACATCAGACTTATGATAAATAGGGTAGAACCAAGTATATTTGGTAAAGTGATCAACGAAAATGACATAAAATCGATGACCTTCGGGAGAAGGAATTGGAGCAGGGCCCCAAACATCAGTGTAAATTAAATCCAATGGACCACGACTTTTAAGGGAGGATACATGAAAAGGAAGCCGTTGGCTTTTATGACAAAAACAGGAATCACAAATAATATTACTGGAGGATGTAGATAGTGGAAGAGTGTAGGAGGTAATGAGGTGATGCAGGATATGAGAGGAGGGGTGGCCAAGCCGTCGATGCCAGTCTATCAATGGAGCTTTAACACCAACAAAAGCATGAAATGATGTCAAAGGAGATAAAGATTCAGGCCACACGTACACATCATTTTTATTCTGGCCTCGAATAAGAGTCGCCCCCGTGCGAAGATCCTTCACCAAAAAATGAGCAGGAAAAAATTCAATTAAGGTGTTATTAGAATTGCAAAATTGGGAAACTGAAATTAAATTTTTTTTGATGGAAGGAACACACAAAACATTAGATAAGGCAAAATTTTTGGATGGAGTTTAGAGAGTGGCATGACCAGCATGAGTAATTGGCAAACCTGTGCCGTCACCTATAACAATAGCATCCGAACCTCCATAAGCCGAGGTGAGGGAGAGGTTGGTGAGATCATCAGTGACATGATGGGATGCTGCATAATCAAGGAGCCAGTTTGGTGACTTGGGAGAGGCAGCAGTGGTGTAATTGGCAGTAGGAGCTGTGGAGGTAACAGGACGGACTCGAGGACAACGTTTGGCACTGTGTCCTTGTTGATCACATAGTTGACAGAATCCTTTGTACCCTTGGCCTAGACGTTTGCGTGGAGGCTGATATGTGCCTTGATAGCCACGGTTGGAGTTAGAGAAAGACTGAAATCCACGACTATTTGAAGAGGCTCTAGTATTCTGATAGTGCCTAGGAGTGAAGGTGCTGAATTGGCCAGATCTTTGAGTAACATGAGCTGTGATTGGAGGAGAGACAGAGCGCACCTCTTCACGTTTGAGAAATTTTTCATATTCAACAAGTTTATCATGAAGATCTTCAAAGCTGATGAGGTTGTCGCGTGCACGAATGGCTGCAGCAATTTCTTTGAATGCAGGACCAAGACCATTGAGAACATGAACTACCAAATCAATATCACTAGGAGGCTCACCAATGATTGATAGTTCTTCAGATATGCTTCGTATAGTATTAAGAAATTCACTTACAGAATTTGAGCCACGGGTGGTGGCAGTGAGTCGTTCCTTGAGACTCATTACACGTGATCTCGAACGGTTTGCATAAAGTGTGTTTAGTTTCTCCCATGCCATACGGGAGGTGGTTGCAGATGCAATGAGTGGCATGATTGGTTCTGAAACAGAGGCGATGATGGAGTGCAGTAATAGCTGATCCTGGCGAACCCAAAACATGTGAGCAGGATTGGGTGCATCATGCAAACGTTTGGGTGGTTCCTGATAAGAGCCATCTACATATTGTAGAAGGTCATAGCCAATGAGAAGAGAGTTGAACTGAGCACGCCATGTTAGATAGTTTATTGGCGTGAGTTTGAGGGGCAATTGTGCTGCAGCATTGATAGTAATCAATGAATTTGGTGCTGTGATAGTAGGATTGGATACAACAGTGGCTGTGGCTGTGTTTTCTTGAAGAGCTGCCATGAAAATAGGTGATGAATGCTCATGGGAGCGTGGCGGCTCTGATACCATGTAGGGTTTTATGAAAAGATGATTTTCATTGTATTGCAGCAATGCTTAATATAGTGGTTACAATGAGAGTTACAAATATTTTTACTTGAAACTTTTGTATAAATTTTATTGATTTTCAGTTAGAAACATAATTAAGTTTGTTTAAATCTTAAGACATCTATAATTATTTAATGTTTGACAAGCAACACATGTAGAATACTATATGCCCGTATTTGCATTTTTGTTGTCTATTACGGAAAGAAAAAAAAAAAAGAAAAAGAACGTGGTCGGTCCGTCTTTACAGGGAGAATAGACATCTTTTGAACCTTCGAGAAGTCAACTTTCGTTTGATGTTCGACTTTATAAACACGGCTAGCCCACCGAATTTTATTAGGGGAAAAGCCCGTTCCCAAGTTGCCGTTGCCATTAGATTATGACTTATGGCTCGCCTGTTTTAGATAGTTCTAATAATAATTTTTTAGTGGCTGACAGACGGATCCTCGAAGCAGCAGATTGAGCAAAGAGTGAAATAACGATGCGGCAAAGGGTAATTAGAAGCATCTCAGGAAAGCAGAAACCAAATGGAAACTGGGTGCTACCTATATTTCTGACTGCTCTTCAACTGTCTGTGTGCCCCTCATTTACGTATAAATGAGCACAAGACCACCTTCTTACTTATCAACATCAAATCAGTTATCTCGAAAGCTTCTCTTTGTTTCACAAAGCACAGAACCAACTCCTGATTCATCAAAATATCAAATTAGTTCTCTCTAAAGCCTCCCTTCAATTTACGGTTTGAAACCTTCTCTAGTTCTAGTTTGTGAGTGAATTGCGAGATACCAAAAATGAGTGTGGAGATTTTGGATGGTGCCACCATTGTCAACTTTCTGGAGGACGAGGAAGCATTCAACGCGCAAATATGTGACCGCTTCGCCCACCTTGATTCAGACCATGACGGCCGGCTTTCCTACGGGGAAATGTTGAAGGAGCTGCAGTGTTTGAGGTTATTGGAAACCCACTTCGACGTGGATGTGGAATCAGACCCGGATGAGCTTGCTCTCGTCTATGGTTCTCTTTTTGTCCAATTTGATCATGACTTGAATGGGACAGTGGACTTGGAAGAGTTCAAGTCAGAGACCAAGCAAATGATGCTAGCCATGGCCAGTGGTATGGGTTTCTTGCCTGTTCAGATGGTCCTGGAAGAAGACAGTTTCCTGAAGAAGGCTGTGGAGTGGGAATCTGCTAAACTGGTTGCCTGATTAATTCCACATCCATTACCCTACACTATACTTTACTCATTAATTGTCTCTGTTATTTCTTTCTTCTGCGAATGCATTCCAAGTTTAGCTGGATGCAGCAAAGAAAATAAATGAAATGCTCTGTTATTGGTGCACTTTGGAATCTTAAAACATGGTTCTCTCCCGATGCAATTTGGTCATTACTTTGTAACCCATTTTTTGATCCTCACAAAAAATAAAAAAAAAATAATAAATAAATAGACAAAGAAGGTTAGAAAAATAACAGGAGGCAGAAGCGCTCAGAAAATGGTCGGAAGATTGGTCGAGGTTAAAAAATACAAAGATTGGATTTTTGACAGTATATTCTTGAAAGATGAGAGCTCTGTTGAGAAGGAAAATTTGAATTTTCGAGGAGAAAAGCCCAAATTTGGATGTTTATGGACTTAATTGGATTTTATTTGAATTTATAGAGGATTGGAGTGTAAGAAAAATTGATTTTTTTAAGTCAATTTGGGCTTTAATTGGAAGAAATTTAAGTTCTGGGGCCAAAATATAATTTTTTGGAATTTATTAGGTCAAATCAGGGGCTTAATTGCATAAATATTGAAGTTTAATGGCCAATTAGGGGCTTAATTGTGAAAATCCGAAACCAGGGACCAATTTGGAAAACGCGGGTAAATAGAGGGGGCTGTCTTGATTTGATCCAGGGGCGTAATTGAAGAAATTGGAAGTTTATTGATCAATTGAGGGCTTAATTGCATAAATCAGAGGCCAAGGACCAAGGTGAAAAACGCGGCCAAATATAGGGGCGAGGACCGAAATTGACAGGGACGCAATTGAAAGAATCAAAAGATAATTGAGGGCTGAGTTGAAATTGGACGCATTCTGGCGCCATTTTTAAATGAAACGGCGCGTTTTCCCCAAAACGACACCGTTTCATATATATATAAGAAGGACCGAACGGTGCCGTTTTGAACGGCACTTTTCCCCTTTCTTCTTCCTCCCCGAACGTGCAGCGAGCATGGAAATAAACTTTGTTTAATCAGCCGGTGCCCCTCTCTCCTCGCGTGCGCTGACAGAACCCGGAGCCCATACACCTCGGACGACGCGAAGCCAGGAGGGCCACGCCTTGATCAACCACGCTCGCCGACCAGCCGACCGGCGCTGTCCCCCCACGATGCCCTGCTCAACCCGCTGTCATGCTCCCCACGCGGCCTTGCTCAACCCATGCAGCCCCGCTCCCTTTGCCCGCCTATAAAAGAAGGTGAGAGACTTGAAGCACGGGGGAAGGAGAGAAAAAAAAAAAGACCCGAGACCGAGAGAGAGAGAGAAACTGAAGGAGAGAGAAACCGTTGAACTAAAGGGAAATACCTAAAACTCAAAGGAACAGAACCAGGAGGAGGGGAAGAGTACCGAAGCCGTGGGAAAACTTAGAGGAAAGGAAGACCAAGCACGACCCGAGAGGTACCGGACTGTTGGGAACCGTTCTTTTTGAGCCGCCGACCTCCGCTGCAGCACCATCAACTCGGACGTTCGACCAGCAGCATCACCTCCGCCGTGCCAGGTATTCTTCTTCCCCCTGCATTTTCGTTGCTTTTATATTTGTTGCCCTCCTGCATGTAGAATCGTTCTGCATGCAGGAGGTAGGGGAAGGGAATTATTTTCCCTTCCCCGTTTATTTTTTTCACACTGGGCCGGGTTTCCGGCCCAGTTTTGTTATTATTTATTTTGGTAGTCAAAAGAGAAATTTTTGTTGGGCCGAGATCGGCCCAACCTCCTTGCGGGCCGAGATCGACCCAATCCGGTTTTGGGCTGATGTTTGGCCCAATTCCAGCGGGGTTGGGTCCGGCCCATTCATTTGGGCCGGCCCACCCCGAATTTTTATTATTATTATATATTATTGAATTATAGTATATTATAATGGATATGGGTGTATATTGTGTATATATATTTTTACTTATAAAAAAAATATATATTTTTCGAAAATCTTAAAAAATATTGTTGATTTCCTTGAATATTTTTGTCAAAATGGGTTAATGTTGGTTGGTATTTTTATACTGTAAAGATACAAAATCAATGTTAAAAATATCCGGTTTTCGTAAAAAATATCAAAGATTTTCGGAATAAAAAATGTTTTTGCTTTCAAAAAAAATTTCTAAAAAATCCCTAAAAATATTGTTGATTTTTCTGCATTTTTTTTTAAAATGGATTAATATTGGGTTGTATTTTTATACCGTAAGGATACAAGCTCAGTATTTAAATACCCGATTTTCGTCAAAACAAAAAAAAACAAAAAAAAAATATTTTCAAAAAATTGTTTTGTTTTAAAATACGACCTGGTCTCTCCAATATATATAGATATAAATATTATAACATCATATTTTTTTTACACAACAAAGAAAATTTTCAAAAACAATATATGAATTAACATGCATTTTGGCTTTAATAACCAGTTTATTTAAGCCATGAGAACTAGGCCAATATTTCAAAAATTCTAAAAATCTTTTTGTTTTCTTTTAGTATTTGGGATTACGAATTTATACGTAAAACGTATTCCTAAATATTTTTTTTTTTGGTATAGACGTTAGAACGGTTAGGATTTTATTCGATAAGATAAAAGACCTTCTTACTGAGGAGGATTTTTCTTGAACCATAGACAGACCAATGACTAGAAGTACAATAACACCTAATTTTTTATCAGACAATAAAATAATGCAGCTTACCTTAGATAGGGCGTATTTGGGGTGCTAATACCTTCCTTTTACGCAACCAGTCCCCGTACCCGATCTTTGAGACCAGTTAGGGTTCCTGGTGACCAAAATACTAGGTGGCGACTCCCATTTCATTTTCCACCCACAAAAGACAATATTTTCTTGTATCCCCATAGATATAGATAGATTTACATTGTAGATAAGAAAATGGAACAACCATATAATTTTCGCCGCGACGCCGCACACGTGCGACAGTTAGTATAACAAAAGGCTGATGAATATCTTTCCTCTTTCAAGAGGGCTTCATCAACTAATAGATACATGGGCACAAGGATTGAGCTGGATGCATCTCAGTCATCGTTCAAAATTTAGCTCAAGGGAATGGAATTGGTAGAACAGAGTTGCATTATAATGGTAAAAGAACTGGCGCGTGTCAGGTCCAGGGGAACAGATAAAAATTAAAGAAATAACTTTCCTAATATGAAGTCTAGTTAAATAAAAACTTCGAGTCGAATCTGCGGTGCGATCCAACTTGATTTTGCGCTCTAAACACCTGATTCCATCATGATTTGTTTAGCATGCGTATGAAACAAACTTCCCGCATTAGATCACAAAAACAGCTCGAACAGGGATACCAGAAGATGCCCATTATTCAAGTCTTCGTCCAAGCCTTGTTGAGAATGTGTAGCGGAACAATAAAATAAAAGCATTAAAGAACAAAGCTTTAAAGAAATAAGTTTAGAATTAAAAGCAAAGAAAACAAAAAAAAAGGCAGGAAAAAAAGAGAATTTAGGAAGAAAAGCTATTATTTTAATTTAATCATCAAAACTCTTCCAAAAATTTAAAGAGAAAGATATAAATAGCATAATCCTAAAATTTCCAATATTAGGTTCAATTCATCAATTAAAATTTTCTAACATAAAAATGTCAAATAAATAAAATAAAACAATGAAGTACACTTAAATGGGCTCAATCTCCAAACTAAAGAGTGACAGGCTGGCCATCTTATGTCGTTTTTGTCTATATACTTATGTAATCTGAAGTATGGTTCTAGTGTCTCCATCAACTCTTCCAGTGTAGCTCTGGGCGACCTTGATAGCATTCCTAAAGATCTGAACCAATCTGCTGCAAAGTATCTTTAATAATCCAAGTAGAATATGAATCAGGTCGGCACACCCAAGAACTAGAAACTGTTGAACCTTAATATTCCTAGTAAAAAAGACTTCATCTAGAATGACATCAATATTATTCTTTTGTGCTGAGGTCAAGGTGAAAAGGGTAGATGTTTCAATATGATCATCAACAATGAAGTCAGGTGACATCTCAAATGGATCGTTTGGAATATGATGTGGTTTTTGGTATGCAATTAAATTTGCAATGTTAAATGGAAAGCTAATGCCAAAATCAAGTGGTAAATCAAAAACATAAGCATTTGGACCAATCCCTTATAGCACTTTGAATAGCCCAAAACTATGTGCATGTAATTTTCGATTAGTTTCTAAAGGAAACCACTCATGTCTATTATGTGTCATAACATAGTCTCCCACATTAAATTTATTATGTCGTCTATGTAAATTAGGTCCAAGTTTATATTACCCATTACTTGCTTGAATCTGATTGGTGATCTCAAATGCAAATCCTGAATTTTACGTGTAAAAGGCTTTGCTAACTCAAACATTAGATGTTTTAAGATAATACAACTCTTAATCTTAATATTGTATTCATGTAGTCTAAATGTATATATGTGGTTAGTTAGCATTTATTATTCTTTAGTAATGAAATTGTTTATCTCATAAATTGTTTTAGTAATACTTTTATGTTGACTTATTAATTGATATTATGAGACTTGAATATACTGATAAGAATAAGTATTAAGAGATTGTTGATAAATTGGATGTGATCCAGGATGATTGGATCAAGATGGAAGTTGTAATGACATGTAATAGAAGTTTTGTCGATAACCTGGTACCAACAAAAATAGAGGAAACTCTGCCAAAATTTAAAATAAAAATTCCATAATCTTAGGCATATTATTCAATACTTAACATTAGTAAAGAAATATTGAGACTTCATGAAATTATAATTTAAGGATGTTATAGTTTGGTATTAAAGCCTAGGTTAAGGTTCATAAGACCATTATTAATGTAAAATAACATTGTTTCAGGATGGTACGTACACGGGAAGAAGCTAGGGCTGACCTGTCACCAGCGAGGGATAGGCGTCTAGTTAAGACAGGAGATAGAGGACTGAAGTGAGATCCTCTGGTAGATACAACATCTTTTGTGCCAGCTATGTCTGTGCCATCCAGACAAGAAAAGTCATCAGGCCTCCGAGATCAGCGGGGGATGTCACAATCTGGGATATTTGATGGAGATGGACAAGGGACTCAGCCCCCACCAATAGTAGCTCCTGTAGTAGCACCAGCAGCACCCCCTGTGGCAGCACATCCACCATATCCGGATCCATCTTATTTTGCACAGTTGGTTCGTATAGTGATGATAGAGATGTCGAGACCATTGAGTACTACCCCCAGGGATACAATGGTCACTTTAGTTCGATGGGTAAAGAGTATAAGGGAATTATGTTGTAAGGCATTTATGGGAGAGGAGGATGCTGAGATAGTTGGGCGATGGTTACAAAAGATAGAGAGGTCTATGGATCAAATAGCAGTACCAGCAAAGTTTCGAGTGGATTGTGCTACTCAGCTATTATCGGACAAAGCCCAAACATGGTGGGTTAAATTTCAACCCTTCATTTCCTACCATAAAACCTGAGCCTCGAATTAAAAACCAAACTAAGAGTTTTTAAAGAGTCTAGAAACAACTACCACCATTAGCATTGCCCTTAAATGAGATGTACTAGAAGCTTCTAAGCATCAGGCATATAGCTCTAGAACCACTTGTGTTTCTGTAGCCACCATATCCTAATTAGTACAAACCCAACCTTACCTATGAATACCATATTAGTGCTAAAGGAAACAACATTCACACCTACAATGCTTGAAAGAAAAAGCTCATGCAGTTGATTATAGCTAGGTGGATAACATTCGAAGAAACTCTAAATATGAGTATGAAGCCTCTACCCAATCATGCTTCAGGCAGTAGATCAATAAATGCAATAAAGGCGGAATATTCGAGAAATCTAAAGGCACTGACGGTAAGAGCAGGGTGCAAAAAAGGTAGCATGAATTTTTAATAGAGGATGAAGTTCTACCACAGTATTCTATCCAAATCGTTGTATTTTTTATCTGGGTAGTCACCCATTACAATGAGATCATTTTTTAAAATCTTTTTCTTTTTCATCAATCCCTTTTGGGGGGCAATCCAACAAACACATAATAAGGTTGGCTCCATGATTTTCTTTATAAAAAAAAACATAAAATATAAAGCAGAACTGGCTACCTTTGAGATAACCTTAATGATGCCATGCCCTTCCTAGAGGTCAATATCACAAGATGCGACTCAAGTAAGAAAAAGTGAAAAAGTCATCGAAGCTTACTACACAAACTCAAACTTTTGAGAAAAAGGAAAATCCATGAAGAAAAGAGAATCTATATTTCTCAGGTAAGTATACATGCATAGTGATCATAATGCATTATTTTGATCATTGACAGATTAGTGTCTTACCAGTAAATCTCTTTCGAGTGTGCCTTTAAGCCCTTATCTCTTGTGTAGTATGTTTTGTAACCCTATCTCCTTTCGAGTGCGCCTTTAAACCCTCATCTCTTAGATAGTGACCTTTGAGCCCTATCTTTTCCTTTTGAGAGCGCTTTTGAGGTCTTAACTCAGATAATATGCTTACTAGCCCTATATCTTGCCCTTTTTAGAGTGTTTTCTAGCCCTCTCTTCTCAGATAGTGCGCTTCCTAACCCTATCTTCCTTTTCCTTCAAAGTGCGCTTTCTAGCCCTTACATCTTAGATAATGCGCCTTCTATCCTTATCTCATCTTTCCCTTTCGAGTGTGCTTTCTAGTCCTCGTTTTTCAGATAGTGTGTTTTTCAACCGTATCTCTAACCTTATCTTTTGCCCTTTACAGAGCGCCTTTAAGCCTTCATCTCTCAGGTATTGCGTATTCTAACCCTACCTCCTTACGAGTGCGCCTTTGAGCTCTCGTCCCTCTTTAAGCCCTCGTCTTTTAAAGTCTATTTATTTACGCAATACCTTTTACTTTTAAAGCAAACCACACAAACTGAATGTTTGGTTAACATAAAACACACTTCACTATTGACATGGGACCCATACAAAATTTAGAATCAACCGCAAGTTTGCAGAAAGCAGCTAAGAGTTGTTTTCCACAAACCTATTGTTAGATAATGAGCCTTTGAGTCCTATATTTTTTCCCATTGAGTGCTCCTTTGAGCTCTCATCTCCTAGATAGTGCGCCTTTAAGCCTTATCCTATCATCCCTTCAAGATATCTCCAGCCAAATCCTTTCGCCAAGTTGTATTTTTCACCTTAGCACATCGCCCAATACAATAGGACCATTTTGCAAAATCATTGCATTTTTAACTTGGACAGGTCACCCATTACAATGAAACCACTTTCGAAAATCTTTGTATTTTTCCCCTGGACCGGTCACTCATTACAATAAGATCACTTTGAAAATATTTTTATTTTTTCACTTGGGCAGGTCGCCCATTACATTCTGACTGCTTTGGAAAATCTTTGTGTTTTTTCCATTTAGACAGGTTACCCATTACAATAAGATCATTTTGAAACTCTTTGCACTTAGGTAGTTTATCCATTACAATGAAACAATTTTGAAAAATCTTTGGATTTTTCATTTGGATAGGTCACCCATTACAATGAGACCATTTTTGAAAAATCTTTGCCTTTTTCACTTGGACAGGTCCCCCTAAAGCCTTATTTGTTTTTGTGTTTTAAAAACGCTTTTGAAAAAATTTGAAATTTTTTATATTTTTTTCTTTACTTCAAATTAATATTTTTTAGGGTGTTTTAGATCATTTTGATGTGCTGATGTCAAAAATAATTTTTTAAAAAATAAAAATATATATATATATATATATATATATATATATATATATATTATTCTGATGCAATTCTGAGTGAATAAGTACTTTGAAAAGCAACCGCAACAACGCTCCCAAACACCTCATCATTTACGATGAAACCACTTTGGGAGACCTTTGAATTTTTTATTCAGGCAGGTGACCCATGACAAAATAAACATTTCAGAATCTTTGAATTCAAAAGTCTTTCACAAAGATCATCTTTTTCCTTAGAAACCCTATCTTCTTTTCTTTTGAATACACTTTTTATCCCTTGTTCTTTAGATAGTGTGCTTTTTATCCCTATCTATTTTTCCTCTGAGTGTGGTTTTAAGCCTTCATTGCAAATATTTTTCAGAAGGATTGACCATTTCTTAATATAGTAAGTTCGTAATCTCGTTCTTTTGCTTCTTCTTTACAAAGCTTATGTCTAAAGTCTCTAATGAGACTTTAATTCTAAGCATTGTAAAGATAGTCAAGGGGGGGCAACTATCATAACCCATTTCTGGGTTATGATCCAATTAAGCCCGGGGATATAATTAGAATTTTAATAGGCCAATTTGATTTAATCAATGATCAAATTGAGAATTTAATTATGTTTAAGAATTAATTTGCGTCCAAGTAAAGGATTTAATTAGGTGCAAGGACTTAATTATACTTTAAATTGGTCAAATCTTAGGAGCTTAACTAGTGAAAATCTAAGTTTGGAAGCCCAATTTGGGCTTAATTGAGAAAATTAAAATTTTAAAAGACCAAATTTAATTTTTATAAAGTCAATTGGTTTAAATCATGGGTAAAATCGCAAGAAAATCAAAGTTTTGGGTTAATTAAGGGTTAGAATGAAGAGATTCGCAACCAAGGACCATTTTGCAAAAACATTAAACTATGGGGTAATTAACAAAAATCAGGGGTAAAATTAAAGAAAATTAAAATTTTAATGGTCAATTAAGAGTCAAATTGCATAAATCCAAGACCAATGACCAAATTGAAAAAAGCGTTGAAATTCGAGGTTGATATTGAAATTTGATGAGGACAAGATTGCTTTAAATCAAAAGTTTAGAGTCAATTAGGGTTAAAATTAAAAGAAATTAAAAGTTGGAGGACCAAATAGAACTTTGGACAAAAACAATAATTTAAAATCCAAAACAAAGCTGTTTTTTAACAGTAAAAAAAAAAGGCAACTAGAGTGTTCGTTATCTTTTTTTTTTTTTTTGGCTTGAAAAAGTTGACCGAGTAACTATTTTTTAAGGGCATTTAATGCTTCATCTACAAACCATACACAACTATGATAAGCTAACATTATACTTCATCCCAGAGTAGATCTTGCCAGCCAATTGTCTCTACACCCATTACGGTGCCGCCCTAATTGGTCAACCTCGCCAGTCTTTAGTAACCAACTTTTTCAGGTCATGATAGCAAATTTGAACCTCCAGTTGGGATCCTTTTATGTCGAATCAAGGGTCAAGATTTGACACCAATAAAGATGAGATGTTCATCTTCCATCCCCTATAAATATAGGTGGATTCCATGCCCCAAGCATAAAAAACAGAGCCCAAATTTCATGAAAATCAGCTTTTCTTACCATATCTTTTTTTCTTCTTCGCCAACCATCTTTTTCCTCCTCTTTCGCAACTTCTCCACCGCCAACATTGCTGCCAACACACGTCGGCCTTCCTAGCACTGCTGACCAGCAATCTCCTATGGTTTATAACCTTTTTCTTTCCCTTTTTGGATGCAAATGGGGCAATCATTTGCATGCAGAACATTGGTGCATAAATCAACCACTTCACATGGTCACTGGGTCGGGCCAATGACCATGTGAAGATGGGTTGAACCCATTCCAATCCAGCCTATAATGGCTTAGTCAGGTCCAACCTAGCAAAAAAAAAAGAATGAAGGCCAGGTCTATTAGGCTGCCTGGCGGCCCAACCTAACCCAGCTGGGCCGGCTCAGATAGCTGGGTCAAGCCTAACCCAATATATATATAATAATAATATATTAATAAATAATATTAAAATATTAAATAAATGAAAAAAAATCCAAAAAAAAAATCAAAAGCCCTTTCAAAAAATTTGTGATTTACTCGCAAGTTTTTTTATCAATTTTGCATAATATTGAGTTGTATAATGACACTATATGATACAGATTTGGTATTAAAATACCCGGTTTTCTCTTTCAAAAAAACAAAAAATGTTTTGTTTTCATGTTTTAAAATGTAAAATAGATAGCATAACTAGTTTATGATTATTTGTTAAGGTTTGGCCAAAGTATCAAAAACCCTTCACCAATTATTTTGTTCATTTTTTTATTATGGTTTAGATGTAGACTTTATATTAGGAGCGTAAAACTACACATTAGAGTACACTCTCAGGTATTAAAAATAAAAGTTCAAAATAAATACGATACTAAAATTTAGATTTTAGAACAGTTATGATTCAACCTCATAAGGTATAAATTTCCTCACGAAGGGAGGTATACCGTAAACCGTAGACGATTCTAACGAATAGAAACTTAACTTAAAACAACAATAAAAAAAACAATGCAGTTTACTTTATGTAAAGTATACTAAGGATAATGCATATTTCTCTTGTACAACTAGTCACTTACTTAGATTCTCACATACCATAGTTTTTTAAAAAACCACAATATTAAATGACGACTTCTAAATCTTAATTGTAATTTTATGATTACAATCAAAACATTTTTCTTTCCTAACAATACCTCCCAAGCGGCACTTAAAACTCATCATTTAACGTCGTCCTGCAACATAATCCATTAAACATGAAATGGTAATAAATAAGTAAAGAATATTGCAAGCATCAATTTCTAAAAGTCCATCTCTGACAAAAAAAGAAGAAGAAAAAATTCAGTTAGAACCATAATTAAGTTTGTTTAAATCTTAAGACATCTATATGCCCATTATTTAATGTTTGACAAACAACACATGTACAATAGGAAAAATCAAACATATAGTACAATATTTAATTATTGTGGGAAAAAATAAATAAAAAAAGAACATGGTCTATCTCGGAAGAACCATAATCGACGGGTGTTTTGAAATTACCAGCACCATCTTTGAACCTTCGAGAAGTCAACTTTCGTTTGATATTCGACTTTAAAACACGGCTAGCCCACCGAATTTTATTAGGGGAAAAGCCCGTTCCCAAGTTGCCGTTGCCATTAGATTATGACTTATGGCTCGCCTGTTTAACATATTTCTAATAATATTTTTTTAGTGGCTGACCGACGGATCCTCGAAGCAGCAGATTGTGCAAAGAGTGAAATAACGATGCCGCAAAGGGTAATTAGAAGCATCTCAGGAAAGCAGAAACCAAATGGAAACTGGGTGCTACCTATATTTCTGACTGCTCTTCAACTGTCTGTGTGCCCCTCATTTACGTATAAATGAGCACAAGACCACCTTCTTACTCATCAACATCAAATCAGTTATCTCGAAAGCTTCTCTTTGTTTCACAAAGCACAGAACCAACTCCTGATTCATCAAAATATCAAATTAGTTCTCTCTAAAGCCTCCCTTCAATTTACGGTTTGAAACCTTCTCTAGTTCTAGTTTGTGAGTGAATTGCGAGATACCAAAAATGAGTGTGGAGATTTTGGATGGTGCCACCATTGTCAACTTTCTGGAGGACGAGGAAGCATTCAGCGCGCAAATATGTGACCGCTTCGCCCACCTTGATTCAGACCATGACGGCCGGCTTTCCTACGGGGAAATGTTGAAGGAGCTGCAGTGTTTGAGGTTATTGGAAACCCACTTCGGCGTGGATGTGGAATCAGACCCGGATGAGCTTGCTCTCGTCTATGGTTCTCTTTTTGTCCAATTTGATCATGACTTGAATGGGACAGTGGACTTGGAAGAGTTCAAGTCAGAGACCAAGCAAATGATGCTAGCCATGGCCAGTGGTATGGGTTTCTTGCCTGTTCAGATGGTCCTGGAAGAAGACAGTTTCCTGAAGAAGGCTGTGGACTGGGAATCTGCTAAACTGGTTGCCTGATTAATTCCACATCCATTACCCTATACTATACTTTACTCATTAATCGTCTTTGTTATTTCTTTCTTTCTTCTGCGAATGCATTCCAAGTTTAGCTGGATGCAGCAAAGAAAATAAATGAAATGCTCTGTTATTGGTGCAATTTGGTATCTTAAAACTTGGTTCTCTCCTGATGCAATTTGATCATGACCATCCAGCCATAGTTAGTATAACAAAAGGCTGACAGAAACACGAATATCTTTCCTCTTTCAAGAGGGCTTCATCAACTAATAGATACATGGGCACAAGGATTGAGCTGGATGCATCTCAGTCATCGTTCCAAATTTAGCTTCAAGGGAATGGAATTTGGTAGAACAGAGTTGCATCAGAATGGGAAAAGAACTTGCGTGTGTCAGGTCCAGGGGAACAGATGAAAATTAAAGAAATAACTGTCCTAATATACGGTCGAGTTAAATAAAAACTTCGAGTCGAATCTGCGGTGCGATTCAACTTGATTTTGCGCTCTAAACACCTGATTCCATCATGATTTGTTTAGCATGCGTATGAAACAAACTTCCCGCATTGAAAAGAGGGAAGCACTTAAAATCCTATATATGCAGGGACGCAACTTGAACAAAGAACCTGGATGCTTAGAAACAACACGCTTGCGGGCTTGTAGCTCCTGATATTTTCAGTCTCGTGTGACGATGTGAACAATGATTATTGAAAAATCTTTGAATTTTTTTTATACATAGATCATCCATTATAATAAGGATATTTTAAAAAAAATTGTCTTTTTCACCTAGATAGGTTACCCGTTATAATAAGACCACTCGAAAAAAATCTTTGTATTTCTCTACTTAGATAAGTCATCCATTACAATAACACTACTTTGAAAAGACCTTTGAGTTTTTTATTTGGGTGAGTCACCCATGATGAATTGGTCATTTCAGAATCTAAGTGTTCTAACTCGGTTATTTTTATTATTCTCATTATGAAGAAACAATTATCTTCTTCGGTCATATTTTCTGAAAATGATGAGGATACCCTACAAAGTCTATCACTTAATGTACGTGACCAAACACTCATGCATGTGTAGAAAGAAAATAAAAGAAAGAAGAAAACAAAACAAAAAGAAACAAAACAAAAGAATCAAAAGTTAGATACAAGAAAAGTGAAGAGAAAATAAAATAAATATTATAATTTATACAAGAATTTACCTCCTCGGCAACAACATCAAATACTTAACACAACCAAAAGATTGATGTCTTAAGTGCAGGAGTATCAAATAATAAATAACCCAATAAGACCGAGGTTGAACCACAGAAAGATTAACTAAATAAATTATAAATGATGATAATGATGAGGACTTTGAGATGTAAAATTAATGTGAAAATTAAACAATGATAAAAAAAAATAGTTGTCAAGTTTATAGGATCCACTAATAGTATTTCAAATAAGTATAATATAAAGTCTTTTTATTACTCAACTGGAAACCACACATAAAGAAGGTTGCAATCAGATGATTTGTCATTAATAGCTCATTATAAATTATTAACATGATCATATTAATTATCTTATTTAAGTAACACCAAACTTTTAAATATTATCAGGAATTCATGATGCTAACTTGTGTTGTCAAATTCCTTTCATAGCAAAGGTGTAGGTTATACCATACGGTTGGCTATGAAAGTGCCAAGCATTTGTTGTATCAGGTGTTATACAATAAAAATCTAGATTAACCATTTAATAAGCAAGGTATTAAGAATTAATAAGATAAAAATGATAATACATGTTAATAGCAAGTTGTTTAGGATATAATATTGAGTTTATATTATACTTATCCTAACACCATTAGTGAAATCTTTTTACCTTGACATAATGAACTTAGCTAAACATAATAAAAAAGAGAAACATAGATAAACAAGATAAGAACATAATTATATAAGTATAGTAAAGGAAATGAAAAGCATAGACAAGAGATTAAGAAAAATATAACATGGAATAAAACTTGAATATTACAAAATACAAAGAAAGAGAGCAAGAGTAAGAGCAAGATCTGAACAACCAAGATGCATAAATGCATAGCAGATGCCTCATTTTATAGGCCAAAATTTAAAACTATTGATTTGATGACTAATTATTGAGTGGGTGGTCACATCTAGACTTGGTAACAATCATTATCTTCTTGTCTGAACAAAACATCATTGCTAACATCAGAATTTAAACGTATTGTCTTTATGAAAGTTCTAGGAAATTGTCTCAGCTTTCCAACCAAAAAAGAATCGGTACATTTGGACTTTTAGAACTCGAGATATGAGTTGAACACTAAACCGTATCTGGGCTGCAAGACAGATTCTGACTTCTCCATTGTTGCTACAATTTGAACTTGAAAACAGCCTTTTTGAATTTTAGACTTCCATGAAAGTTTTAGGCCTATGTCTTAGCTTTCTAGCCATATAAACCAAACTGAAATCAAGATCTACAGCTCCAGATATGACCCAATGACTGAATAGTGTTCTAGTTTGGACTGAACTAGCATCTCTTTTCTAAGCTTAGCCCTTTTTTTGTCTTCTCAATTTTAGTAGTTAAACTCATCAATCAATCCTTTTATTTATGTGATAGGTCTACATTTAAGATGAACATTTACCATAAATTAAAGGTATCTTATTAATGCAGGACAGTTGGTTGTTGTTACGGAACAGCTCAAGGATGCATACAAAGAGGTTGCTATGAACTGAATTACATGCTTGCTAGAATTATTATCCCACACAAATTGCCAGCGGCACTTTCCTTATTCAGCATAGATTCTTAATTGGGGCTTTACTGCCTCTTTTATTTATGTTAATTGCCTAGGACGTGAATTGTGGATATAAGTCCTGATGTATGGGGACTTCCCTGTTATCTCTTTTTATTTAAATTCCATAAGTATTATTTGATTAGGATTAGGGATGGCAAGCTTATAAATACAAGCAGCCATTCACTTAGGGAGGCACTTTTGATTTGAATAACAGAACAGTTTTCTTCCATAACAATTATCTTTACTCGTGGACTCGAGTGTTCTTATTTCTTGTTCGTGGATTCGAATACAATCACAAAAAGGGGACAGTGATCCTTCTTTTATAAACTTCCACTACGTCAGTTGGAAGTGGCTAGTAAACGGTTTGAGTACCTGGTTCATTACCCGCATGAAAGTACTTGGAGCATTGGATAGTCCAAATGGCATTACCAACCACTCATATAATCCATCCTTCGTTTTGAAAGCTGTTTTCCATTCATCCTCGAGTCGGATTCGAATCTGATGGTATCCACTCCGTAAGTCAATTTTGGAGAAGATTTTGGAAGCGGTTTGACACTACACTTAACTTCAGTAGCACCAGCCACCCGCAAACTGATGGACAAACAGAGGTGGTGAACCGCACTCTAGGTAACTTGATTCGCTGCCTATCTGGAGAGAAGCCTAAACAATGGGATCTCACGTTGGCTCAAGCCGAATTTGCCTACAATAGTATGCTAAACAGGTCAACTGGGAAGACACCATTTCAGGTGGTCTACTGTCAACCCCCAAGTCATGCATTGGACTTAGTACCACTACCAAAGCTTCCAGGACTGAGTATTGCAGCGGAGCATATGGCTGATCGGGTTAAAGCCATTCAGGAAGAGGTGCGTAAGAAATTGGAAGAGTCCAATGCCAAATACAAAGCAGCTGCAGACCGGAAACGATGACTTAAAGTATTCACGGAAGGAGACCTAGTAATGGTATATCTATGTAAAGGTCGGTTGCCAATGGGAACATTTAACAAATTAAGCAACAAGAAGTATGGACCCTATCATATTCTACAGAAAATAAATGACAACACATATTGGGTAGACCTTCCTGCAGAAATGGCAATATCTTCTACATTCAATGTTGCTGACTTGTTTGAGTATTATCCACCTGATGAGTCACCATCCAACTTAACTAACTCGAGGGCGAGTTCTTTTCAAGCTGAGGAGATTGATGTAGGACAGTTGGTTGCTGTTACGAAACAGCTCAAGGATGCATACAAAGAGGTTGCTATGAACTAAATTACATGCTTGCTGGAATTATTATCCCACACAAATTGCCAGCTGCACTTTCCTTATTCAGCATAGATTCTTAGTTGGGGCTTTAGTGCCTCTTTTATTTCTGTTAATTGCCTAGGACGTGAATTGTGGATATAAGTCCTGATGTATGGGGACTTCCCTGTTATCTCTTTTTATTTAAATTCCATAAGTATTATTTGATTAGGATTAGGGATGGCAAGCTTATAAATACAAGCAGCCATTCACTTAGGGAGGCACTTTTGATTTGAATAACATAACAGTTTTCTTCCAGAAACAATTATCTTTACTCGTGGACTCGAGTGTTCTTATTTCTTGTTCGTGGATTCGAATACAATCACAAAAAAGGGGACGGTGATCCTTCTTTTATAAACTTCCGCTACGTCACTTATAGTATTAAACATGATATTATAAAAAAATGTTCTAGTTAAGAAGTTATTAATACTTCAAGTGTAAAATGATGATATAAAACCTTGATAAAATTGTACTTTTAAGTACTAATCAAGGGAAACTTGTTCTTTTGATTTTTTTGTTAAGGAAATTGGGTCTATAAGATGCCTATAGCATCGATCAGAGAAATGAGATTGGGTCATACTATTTCAACTCTAAGTATATAATATTTAGGCCCAAACCGGTCAACATTTGGATTTGAAGCGAGGATCCTAAAAAAGTCAAAGAACAAGTAGTCAAATTAAAAAGAAGAACTGAAAGCACAATTAGAAGAAGAAAAATAGAAAGAATTTGGAGAAAATGATGGGATATATAACTTTATACTATCCTACTCCTCCTTCCAGATTTTTTAGCTAAGGATTTCATCATCTCCACCTCTATCATTATTTGTATAGCAATGTATTTATTATTGTAAAATTATTTTCAAATAAATATTGAAATTAATAAAGTTTTGATATTAAATAAAATTGATAGTGTTTTGTTTTATTGTGATTTTTGTTGTTTTTTTTTAATTAACAACTAAATAACTCAAAATACAACATTGAATTTTCTAAGAAAAAAACAAATTATATTGATGATTATAAAATAATTTAAAAGTTTTAGAATTTACTGATGAAAATAACGATGAAAAATTTATCATCAATCTTGGAATTCCGTCATCTATTCCATTGGCAATGTTTAAGTTTTGCCGATGAAATATTTTATTTATAATTTAATTATCAATAAAATAACTTATGGAAATTGGTCGGTGCATTATTTTTTTTTCCTTGTCATTATTCAATCAGGGATTGGTAATACTGACGGATAGCAAATAATCCATGACAAAACTCGTTTTCGACTATGTATTTCTATCGATAAATCTATTGACAATATAAAGTACGGATGGAATGGTGTTTACACGCCAGTAAAAATATTCCATCGGCGAGAGAAAGTGAGAGGGACGTCATGTCGTTGACTATTATAAAGAGAAGCAACCCTACGTGTAAAACAAAAAAGGAGCCTGATGGTGTTCAATTATTGGTCCACCTTCAGGAAAATCAAAACCCTCTCTTTGAAAACAGCATTAACGGGAAACGCTCGTCATCTTCTCGGGAACACCCTCTCTCTCTCTCTCTCTCTCTCTCTCTCTCTCTCTCGTCTGTCCTTTTCTCTGCCCTTTTATATAATACTCCACCTGTGTGTTTTAAGTTCTAGCTAGAACAAACACTCCAGCTAGTCTTCTTCACTATACTTGTTTAGCTACTGCTCCTTCCCTTTCTTCTTCGTCGGTATTAAAGATCAAAAAGCAAACGGAGAGATAAATCAGAATGGTTCTCATGCTGATCAAGAAGGAGGAGGATGAATTGCCTGGCGGGAGATCATGCGTGCATGCTACACATTCAATTCTTTTCTCAAGTTTCTTTGGTCCAAAGAAGGACCATTTGTGAGTGGGGTTTGCTTCTGGGTGCTTTGGTTTCGGTGACGATCCATCGATCGAGAGGCAAACAGGTTAAAAACTCAGCGGCGTACATGGGAAGGCCAGGCATTTGACATGATCCCTTTTTTTTTTTTTTATCTTTGCTTGTGTTCATGTTCTTGATTTTGTTTTTCCTTGTCGAGTTATGGTTTATAAAATATGGGGAATAGGGATAAATAGCTAGCTATAGAGAGATGGAGTTCAACTGCTCTTAGAATCTTGCAATGAAAGTAATAAGGTTTGGCTGGTTTCCCAGGTATCTCTTCCTTGCAATTTGCAATCCTTTTTTTGTCATCCAATGATAAAATATTAGGGCTACTTTCTGAATATAAACAGTATTAATTATATTAATTTATCATTTTTCGACGATTGAATGCTATATATATATATATATATATATATATATATATATATATATATATATAATTTAATTTTGAGAAGCACATTTACTATTTCATGTTACTTCTTATCCGTGGATAAATTGTTCGTAATGGATGTTAAATCCTCCTCTTATACTCTATATCAGACTTGCAAAAGATTGATTTGCAGTAAGAAGAATTCAGTTGTTCAAAAAAATAAAGCAAGAAAAAGAAGATATGATGACTACTAACTACTCCTAATAAGTTTTAATTAATTTCAATAATTTTAGTAGCTAGCTAGCTATATGAATTGCCACCAGTTATGTGACCCCCACTCCAATGATAATATATTTTTATTTTTTATAAAATAATTATAAATGTAGGTTATTTCAACTCATTTCTGTAGTTTGAAAAATCTGAGTGCAAATAATTTTAATGTATATATGTAATTAAATAAATTAAAAACTATATGGATGAATATATAAATAAAAATCATTAACAATATATAATAATAAAACTTGAAAAATTAAAAAACATGTGTAGATCAAGATATTTTATCTTAAAAAACAGGATATTAACTTGGTTGTATTTGTTAAATTTGTTTATTAAAATAATTTTTTTATTTAAACAAACAATAATAGAAATAAAAACACAAATTAAATTGATCAAATAAAATAAAAGTGTAAAAAAAACATCATGCAAGACTAAATATATTATAAATATTATATAAAAATATATTTTTTTTTCAAAAATAAAGTTCATGTTCCATACAAAAAATTAAAAAAAAATTATAGATGAATCAGAAAAATTTTTAAATTTAAATACATAACTAAAAAAATAATTATTATTTAAAAAAAATTCTTTAAAAAAAATTGTTAATTTAAATTTTACCTAATTCATCCATAATAATACATAAAAGAATAAACAGTGTAGTCTTGAACAGTAAATATGCTTAATGTAGGAATTACCTAACCAATTTGGAAACTAAACTAGTAAGTCTAGAACCGTGTGAGGAAAATCCTTATTTATCACATTTCAACTACGGTGGGTCCTACATATAAATCGGTTGGTGTAGTGTTGTGTCAGTGGAGGAATTTAAACATGCATATTTGGTACTTGTCATTTGCATCGTCTTGAACCTTCACCCACCACCATGATTATTTTAACGTCTATACATATGAATGATTTTGACAATACTAATAAACAAAAATAATTCCGAATTTATATTGTTTATTTTTTTTTTCTTTGCTGTTCTCATCCCCCTTGATTCAATCAAATATAGTTTGTGATTTGACCCGTATGCGAATGAAACTTGAAAACGATCTATAGCATAAAAAACAATGAAATTTGATATCATAAATCGATAACTCGTGCACTTGTCTATACATGTATTTATTTATTTTTAAATTAATAGTTTTAGATATATTTAGATTATTTTGATATGCTGATGTTAAAAATAATTTTTTTAAAAAAAGTTTATTTTAATATATTTTTAGTTGAAAAATACTTTGAGAAGTAATCACAATTATACTCTCAACACCCCCTAAAAAACACACATATTTTATTATTAAATTACATAAAGGGAGTGTTTGAAAATATAATATTGGTGGCTATTTAAAGTGTTTTTTATTCAAAATATATTAAAATGATCCTAAAATATATAAAAAAAAATTAATAAAAATGATTTCACAATTTTTACTTTAATTCAAATCCAAAATATAATATTAGAAATTAATGATCTAACAAATAAAAACTCCTCAAAAGACGATTGTCTGGTTAAGGTAAGGCATGAAAAATATTAAATAGCATATCGTCTTGTTTGATTAAGGTGTAGATTAGGTAAGATTCTTAGAAGAAAAAAAAATTATGTAGTAAGTAAGAGTATATTAGTTTTGTACGTAGAGCGTGTCGGCTGTCAGGCCATTTCAAAAAAAATACGGCTCGCATTACGCCCTAGGCTAATTGCTTGTTGACTAACTATTCAGTGTTTATCCTTTTTAGTAAAATGTTTTCTTTAATAATTCAATATTGGCTGGCCCCAAAGTCTTATGTTAGTCCTTGTGTTTGTATAGATATTTCAAAATATTTGGAAAAAAAATGTTTTTTTATTCATGATAAATTGCCCCTCGTGACTAGTATATTTATTTTTTTCTCACAGGGTATATTAAAACTATTTATATGAGAAAAAAAAAGATATTATGAAGTTGTTATTTTATTTTCATTTAGACATTAACTTGAGAGGTGTAGTTTAAGTTTTAGATAGTGTTAATTAACAAAAAAAAAAAATTGTTGAAACTATCAAACATCACTATCTAAATAGATAGTGCTAATTAGAATTACAGGTAATGCAAGTGAATATAATTCTAAGACAACATACAAGCATAATAATTAGTATTATCCATTGAGAGATGTGCTTTTCACCTTTTATATATTTGAGAGTATAGTATTAATTGTTTTTTAAAATATTTTTTATTTAAAAATATATTAAAATAATATTTTTTATATTTTTTAAAATTTATTTTTGATATCATCATATCAAAATGATCCAAAAACACCAAAAAAATTAATTTAAAGCTAAACTTTTTAAAAAACTTTTAAAAGTATGATTGGACCATAATGTTAAATAGGGCCTTATATATTGTCATAACTTAATTTTGGATTTCCCCCAAAATTATCATTTTCTTTTGAAATGAAAAGCAACAAAAAAAAAAGTTTTTTGAAAATGAGAAAAAAAAAAAAGATTATCAACATGGCAAAAATAAACCAAGGGTTTTAAAAGTATGGAGAAACCACACTAGATTTTTTGATAAAATTGAAAGCCTAATTATACCCCATTATATCCAAGATTGAAAATTAATATAGATTCAAGGTTGAATTAAATAATTATTTAATGAATATGCATAAAAATTAAGTTTGAAGGTTTCATTAGACTTTTAACAGACCAATTTAATTTAATTATGGGTCTGATTAAAGGTTTGATTAAACTTAAAAATTAATTTGGTTCTAATTAAAAGATTTAATTAAGTGCAAGTATTTAGTTGGATTTTTAATGGGTCAAATTAATTTTACCTGGACTTAATTGATGAAAATTTAAGTTTAGAAGTTTAATTTGGGCTTAATTGAGAAAATTAGAATTTTAGAGGACCATATTTAATTTTTCTAAACTCGATTGGGTGAAATCATGGACAAAATTGCAGGAAAATCAAAGTTTAGGGATCAATTAAGTTTCAAATTCAAAAAATTCAAAACCAATGACCAACTTGTAAAACTCGTAACTTGTAAAATCGGTGAAATTAAAGACTATATTGAAGAAAATTGAAAGTTAAACGGTCAATTTGAGGATCAATATACATAAATCAGAAACCAAGTACTAACTTGTATAATGTGCAAGACTTTAGGGATTGAAATCGGCAAAATTAGGGACCAAATTGAAGAAAATTAAAAATTAAATGGTCAATTAGAGATCAATTTGTATAAATCAGGTATCAATGATCAACTTGTAAAATGCACAAGACTTTGGAAATTAAAATTGGTGAAATCAGGGATCAAATTAAAAAAAAATGATCAATTGGGGATCAGTTTGCATGTTTCAATGTTCAAGATAGTCATTGAAGTCTTTATGGTATTATATTTTGAAGGTTTGATGTTATTTTGTTTCTAAAGTTCTTAGACTATTGTTAGTATTTTGTTAGGCTTGTCTAGGCCAAATGTATTTTGTTTATGGTTAAGAATGTGAAAGATAATCAATGTAACAATGTTGATGCATAGAAATAGGTGTTTTGGTAGTCTAGGATGTGTTTACTGTTTTCCTCTTCATCTCTATTTTTTTTTTTGTACAGTCTAAAGCAATTATAGGAACATGTTTAAGCCATGGTTGCTAGGTTAATGTTGTTTTTTTTTTTTTTTAAGTTTTAGTGATGTTTCTGGGTTGAGGTCATTTCTAGGTTTTTTTTCTAGGGTTTCTGCATCTTTTAGAAAAATGTTCTTAGAAAGAACATTGTCTTGACTACATAATTTATACTAGTTTTCGTCCATATATTTGCACAGTAATTTAGATTTTTTTTGCCTCAATAACATGTATTTCATAGTTTTAATATTAAAGTTTCAGTTTCAAATCAAAACCTTCCGTGGTCAAATTGTGATATTTTAGTAATAATCAAAGTGAATAAGTGCTAGATTAAGGGTGTGTTTGGTATTGCGGTTGCTGTTGTGGTTGTGGTTCTAAAAAACATTATTTTATAAAAAATACTTTTAGTTGAGATTGATTTGGAAAAATATATGTTTGGTTAAAACTGAAGTTGAAATTGAAGTTGAATAAAAAGTAGTTTAATGTGTTTAGCTAAAAAAAATTATTTTCAAATTGAGGTTATAAAATAATTTAAAATATTTTTAATTTAAATATTGTAGATTTAAATACTATTATTACATCATGAAATAAATAATATTGATATCAAATATTATTTATTATTCCATTAAACTTTATACAATATCATCACATATGAAATCTATCCAACAATGACTATATTTTTCATGGTTTCTTAAGCACGCAGCAACAAAAAATGAATTTTTTGTTACGCCATCAACTGGTCTCCTTCTAATATTTTTAATAAAACACAATTAAAATAGAAATAAAAACTACATTTTTTTTAATTGGGTCGGACCCGGCAAGAACATAATTGGAATTGCGATCAAATTCCACAAATGCTATGTCATCATGCGATATCCTTCTAATTTATGTAGTGTTATTAAATAATATTAAATACTAGTTTTTTGAGTAAAACTTAATTTTTTAAAAAAATTACAATTTCATTACATACAAAATTCATTCAACAAGAACTACAATTTTCATGATTTTTTGAGCGTGCAATAAAATAAGATAAAATATTATCAGGAATAAAATTGAGATTATAGTACGAGTAAATTTAATTCACTTTAAACTACTTTTTTTAACAAACAAAAAAAAAATATTGTTCACGTTCACATTAATAGTGCGAGTGAAATCAATTAATTGCACTGGTTTTTCGAAAAAAAAGCCCTAAACTTTTCATGTGAACAGTGCGAGTGAATTAATTCACTCGCACTGGTTTTTTAAAAAAATGTTCACTTGAGTGAACAATGCTATAGTTGAGCATGGCTTCACTGTTCACTGAATGTTTTTCCCAGACGAGAAACAGCAAAATATTGCTTCTCCGAAACCTGCGATGCCATGTGGGTCCTACCCACTGAAAGCACTTTTATTTTGGTTACCAAACGTTTATTAACGTGGCTGCGGGTGAGGTTCACTCGCAGCCACGTTACCAAATGAGCACTAATAATCCTTGCATGATTTATAATCTCTCTATGCCCCTCGTTTTGCTATATTTGGTCTATGTGAAAGTTATTTTTTTATGTGTTTAACATTTGGCCAAAAATTCATATAAAAATCTTTTTATTTCTTGAGCTTTAGAAATGTTAGGTTTTAACCTAATAAAATAAGAATTTTCTTACTAAAGAGGATTTTTCTTAAATCTTAGACATACTTTTCTAGGCTTTAAAATAACTATGTTTTAACTTGATAATATAAGGATTTCTTTATTGAGAATGAATTTTATTAAATAGATTAACTAATAGAAACACAACTTAGAACAAATAACAAAGTAGTTTAACATAGGTAAGGTGCATTAGGGATGATACGTCTTTCCTTTGTAAAATCAGTCCCCTTACCCGGGACTCTCACAAACTATTAGATTTATTAATGACCATAATACTAGGTGGCAACTCGTATTCTCCTCTTATCTTATTAGGTTATTTCATCCTCATAACTCAGGAATAGTGTTTAACAGGTTAACCCAAGTTGACTCGAATTGTTTTTGTATCCTTTTTTAATTGAATTTTTTTTCCTATTTCATCATTAAAAATTGGATTAGTTGGGAATTTAGTTTCATAAACTCTTTGATTTGCTTTCTTTGTAGATATTTTGGTTTCATGATCAGGTTAGCGGGTTTTGGTATTTTAACCCCGGTTAAATTGAGTTGTTTTTTTTTCTAAGAGGTTTTCTCAGTCTCCTGACCTGGGTCACGATCCTTCAACTTTGAATTTGCTTTTTTATTGGTTTGTCTCAATCTTAAGACCTGGATCATGAGTTTTGCGGGTTAACCCAATTGACTCTTTTTTTAATTGATTTTATTTTTTTCAATTTCATCAATTAATATTGTATTTGATTAGGAATTAGACTTCATGATTTATTTTGCTTTGCTTTTATTAGGTTATCCTGGCCTCATGACTCAAAAATAGTACTTAACGAGTTAACTTGGGTTGACTTGGCTTATTTTTTTTTGTCATTTTTTTTAATTTCATTTTTATAAATTCCATCATTAAACATTAGGCCTAACAGAGTCAATTGAGAATTAAGCTTTATAATTTATTTTAATTTATTTTTTATGAGGTTATCTTAGTTTCATGAGCAGAATTGTGGATTTGATATGTTAAATCAAGTCATTTTTTTTTATTTTCTTTCTATTATGATATTTTAGTCTCATGACCTGAGTTATATGTTTGATAAATTGACTCATGTTATTTTTTATGTTTTTTTTAATTGATTTATTTTTTTAATCTTATTTTTCAACATTGGATCAATTGGAAATTGGACTTTGTTATTTGTTTAAATTTGATTTCTTTGAAATTATCTCAGTCTTATGACCCGGGTTATGGGTTTAACTTGTAAAATTGAGTTGTTAATTTAGGTTATTTTTTTAATTGATTTGTTTTTCAATTTCATCCTTCAACATTGGGTTGATTGAGAATTAGACTTCATAATTTGTTTAAATTTGCTTTTTATAAGATTATCCAAGTATCATAACTCGGATCATGAATTTGACATGTGAACACAGGTTGACCTATGCAATCCAATATGTTTTTATCATAATATTAAAAAAATATATCATCATGAGATATTTTTTTAGCAAACTATATTTTTATGAGTTGTTCGGGTTGTTTTTAGATCTGTAAAGTCAATTATATCACATCGAGTCAACTCTTACATGATTTTTTTTTTCAATAAAAAAATTATTAGCAATATCTTTTTTTTTGTGTTTAAAAAAAATTTAACTCGACCCACAGTATATCGCAAGTCAATAATATAATGAATTGTATAACATTTGCATTATCAATTTTATGACCCAAATGCTTAGTATAAGGACTTGCCTTTCTTTTTTTCTTTTTTTCTTTTTTTTTTTATATGGAAAGCCTTTTTTATTTCTACTTTATTGTCTACTACCTCTTCTTCTCCTTTACTAATGAGTCTATAAATATATGCCTCTTTTGTTGCATACTAGTTTGTATGCCTTATACTGCGGGTGAGATTCATATTTTTTTAAAATAAAATAAAAGGTATTCAGGTTGTAAAGAACTATTTGATATTATTATTTAGATCTAACAGATCAACCTTGAAACCTCTTGATTCAACTCCTTACCCAACTTAGATTTAAAATTAAATTATATAAGAATTGCTTCAACGTGAACCATTCAACTTAATTGGTAAAAAAAAAAAAACAAGACCAACTTGTAAAAAACGTTTGATTATAAAATTGAGAAAAAAACCGATGAAATTAACATAAAAAACATCTCGACTAGACTCCTTGCTTACCTTAGGTTTAAAAATAAATCATGTGAGACTTCTCCTGACTTGGTCCAATTAACTTAGTCGATCTAAAGGCAACTTAGAGAATTGTTTAAAAAAAAAGTTTAAGGATGAAGTTAAGAAAAAAAATGACAAAATTGAAAGAAAAAAAGGGGTTGAATTGAAAGAAAAAGAAGAAGAAGAAGAAGAAGCATAACCTTGATACCTCTTGATCTAGCTCCTTACCTAGCTCGATTTAAAATTAAACCATATAAGAGTTATTTTAACATGACTTAGTCAACTTGACTGATCCAAAAGCAACCCAGTCAATCTGTAAAAAAAAATTAAGGATGAAATTGACAACAACAAAAACTTTCAGTCTAACTCCTTACTTAACTCAGGTTTAAAATTAAACCATATAGAAATTGTCTTGATGTGATCCAATCGACTTAGTAGGTTCAAAAACAACTTAGATGACTATATATAAAAAAAGTGGGAGGATGAAATTGAGAAAAAGAAGGATGAAATTATAAGAAAAAATGAGGGCTGAATTGGAAAAAAAAAAGAGAGGAAACTTCAACCTTGAAATCTCTTGATTTGTCTTCTTGTTTAGCTTGAGTTTAAAATTAAATCTTGTGGGAGTTGTCTTGATGTGATCTGGTCAACTTGGTCAATCTAAATGCAACCCAGGTGACACTTAAAAAACAAATTGAGGATGAAATTGAAAAAAATATTACATTAAAAAACATCTCAACCTTCTTGTGTAGATCAAATTTGAAATTAAACAATGTGAAAGTTATCACGATATGATCTAGACGACTTGGTCAGTTTAAAGGTAATGTTGACTGCTATTGAAAAAAGTTTGATAAATTTTTTTTTTAAAAGACAAAATTAAAATAAAAAATAAAGAAAATAAAAGGAAAAAAAAAGTTGCTAAAAAAAAAAACATACACTCTTCACTGTGTCATTGTGAAGCTCCACATAGAATCAGTATAGAAGGTAAAATTGTATGGGCTTTGATGAAGATGTGTTCGGAAAATAACATGTTCAAGAAGAGCGCCCAAATCTAGACAAATGACAGCCCCAGTGCTGACAAGAAATGTGTGCAGGCTGGAACAGATAAATCCATAACTTTATAAAAGCTCAAAATATGTCCAAATTAGCTATCTATAACTTTTATTTATTGATTGAAAAAAAAAAATCAACCTTTTCTCTCTCTCTTTTTATAAGAATGTGTTTGAGAGTGTGGTAGCGGTTGCTTTTCAAATAGCTTTTCGTGCCGAAAAGCATACTAATAATGTTTTTTATTTTTTAAAAATCATTTTTGATATCAGCACATCAAAACGATCCAGAAAATACAAACTGCACTAAATTTGAGCAAAAAAAAAAAAATTTGAAATTTTGCAAAAAACTGGTTGCACCGCAGTGCCAAACAGCCTCTAAGTCTATTTATAAGGTGTACAAAACCTTAAATAACATAAATATGCTTCTCGAATGTTTTTTTTATTTATTAGAATATTGTTTTTTTTGTTTTTTTTAATTTTACTATTAAACAACACAATTTTTTCTTTTAATTTTATCCTTTAATATTAAATTGTTTTGACAATTGTGCTTTGTATTTTTCTTTAATTTTGAGTTATATACCGATCTCATGAATTTAGTTTTTTTCCCTCCTATTTCAACCTGTAACATTATATTTATTAGAGGTCGAGCTTCATAATTTTTGTTTATTTTTCTTTATGTGAATGTATCCTAATACCATAACTCAAATTGTGATTAATCAAATATGTTATTGTTTTAATATTTTTTTTTTAAATATAACCTAATATGTCACCTTATTAATATTTACAAAAGATATTGTTCAAAATGTATTATATTTCGAGTTCATGATTAATTTATTTTTTAAAAAAATATATTAGCAATGTTTGGATAATTTTTTATGTTAAAGAAAACTAGTATAACACAGCAGATGAATGATCTAGCTAAAATAAATATAAAATGAACTGATCATAATAAAATTAGTGTTTCTAACCAGGTTTTGAGCAGTTAAATGAACTTTGATTTGTGTATTCTGGAAAATATTAAAGCACTTGAATATGTTTGGTTAATATATATATATATTCAAAAGTTTGATAGGGTCGAGGGTCCAAGGAGGCAGGTGATGAAGATATTAAATTTTGAGCATGCATATGATTTGTCAAAGATCATACTTACCCGTTGTGTTTTCAAATTGCAGAAGGCCTATCATACACTTGGTCACGTTAGGATTATAGACTTGTATTATAATCCCACGTTGTGCAAGTTGCAACCACCCGAAACCAGAGTCAAAAGTGACTCATTAAAAGATAATTTCTTATTTGTCATGGTTCATTTTGTTTTTACTTTTAAAAATATATATTTTTTAAAATTATGTTTTTTATATTTTTTTATTTTAAATTAATAAATTTGATATTTTTATATCATTTTGATGTAATGATATTAAAAATAACTTTTTAAAAATAAAAAAATATATTATTTTAATATATTTATAAATAATAAAATATTTTAAAACACAACTAACTAGAACTTTCAAATAAGCTAACTAGTCTGAACCGAAGACAGCCGAACAATTTACCAATGTCAGTGCTTCCAAAGATCATTGTCCAAGCTGTTGTTAATTATATATTAGAAAGTTAAAAGAGAAATTTATTCTATATTTGAAGGGTTTTTGTTCTATTTTATAATGTAATATAATGTAAGAGATATTAAATTAATAAATTTGGATGTCGGAAGGAAAATTTATAATGTCCACGCTGTTCTTCTTTTTAAACACTTATTTTCATTTATGCACTGTGGTAAAGAAAATATATAGCTTTTTATATAAACACATGTTTAAGAGGTTATGTAAGACCCTAATTTCTTGTAACAATATAAATAGGTCATGTAGCTACTATAAAAAATAATTAACCCCACATATACATTTCATTTATTTAATTATTTTTAATATATTTTTTGCTTTCTTCGATTTTCAGTACCTTTTAATTTCTCTCTCTCTCTCTTTCCCGTTAACACTTGCTTTCATTCATGCATTATGGTAAACTATATTGATAGTCTTTTTTTAAGTTTTGAAGGTCCAAGTGTCTTTGTTTTGGATCCAGGGAGTTTTATTGTAATTGTTTTTTAAAATAATTTTTATTCGAAATGTATTAAAATATATTTTTTAATAAAAAAATTATTTTTAATATTAGTACATCAAAATAATTTGAAAATATCAAAAAAAAAAAATTTAAAGTAAAAAAAATTAAAAAAAATTTTAAAATATTTTTGAAATGTAAAAATAAAGAGGCTAGGGCTGGTGTGGATTGCAGTGAATAAAAATTTAAAAGGTCTCCTTTAATTTAACTGATTTAAAAAAAAACATTTAATATTAAAAAAAGACCTTCAAAATTAATAAATGGTTAATTATTAACCTCCGACATAAAAATTTCAAACTAATGACTTTACATGCAAGAGTAACTTTTCCCAAATAGCGGTTTCGTTTTTACCACTCCCAATATAGATTGTCGAAAGAAGCAAACCTAATTTCTATGCAATTATTCTACGATTTATAAATAAACCATACCTGGAGTAGCACTTGATAAGCAGCGTTTGGAAACGGCAGCAACATGCTATGGAATGGTGGCTTGTTTACCGGGTCAAATTAATATGTTTTTAAAAAATATTTTAACATAAATCTCATTTATCTTATAAGTATCATACTGAATCATATCATTTTTTTTAAGGAATATGAGATATTTAAATCATATAAGTAAAGTAATGAAATTTATTCATTGATAAAAAATAAAACATGAACGATGATTGGATTGTTATTGTGAATAGTGATTCAATTAATGATAAAAAAAAAAAGAATTCTTGGTTTAGTTCTCTATCTTAATAACAAAAAATATAAATTGATAACATTCTATTGAATCTGATTTATAATAATTATTTATTAAAGAATATTTTTGTTTATCAAATGATTGAAGAGCCTGGAATAATTTACTTACTATATATAGTTGATATTCATAAAAAAATATTTAATGAATTAAATATGTTTTTGCTTAAATTTTTTCATGTTTTTAAATTTTCTTGATATGTTAATACAACTATTATTATATTTTTATATACTCTTTAAAAAACTGAATTTACTTTAGCTATACTCTTCATAATTCAGATGCGATCTTGTATTTTTATGAAAAGAATAGGAAACTTGGTGGGTCCATGTCTAACAATAATATAAACGAGAAAGGACAGTAATCATGAATCTGGAGTAGAGAATTCAATAGTCTCGTGATGATTAGAATTACAAATTGCAGTGAATTCACTCTTGAATTTAATAAACCGTCACTTTCTTTGATAATTAATAGAATGGTGTGTCGGTAGGGCACCCCCACAAGATCTGCGAAAACATGGTAGCATGGATAGTTGCTTGCCACTTCCGTGAGGTCAACACCATAATTGATCCAAACATTTCAACATGGATCTCCACGAAAGAGAGTGGTTAAGGGACCAATGAATGATTGTGGGGGTGCTCCACTGCTCATACTTGTACATTACCATTACAAACATATTAAAAAAAATAAAAAAATTTATTTTTATTTTTATTTCAAATTAATATTTTTTTATATCATTTTAACATGTTGATGTGAAAAATAATTTTTTAAAAATAAAAATATATTATTTTAATATATTTTCAAGTAAAAAATATTTTGAAAAGCAATCGTTACCACACTCTTCGACACCTCTAAAATATCAAAATTTTACAACTTAATTGGGCACAAAACACCAAATATCCCAAAAAAAAAAACCCTTAAAAACCAAAGAAATATATTAAAACTAGACTATTTAGCACAATTCGGTGTTATTTGCATTTAAAATGATGTTTTTAAAATTTTTTTGATATAATAATATAATAAATAATTTAAAAATATATTTTTTAAATAATAAATATTTTTAAAAAATAATTATTATCATAGTATCAAAACGCGGCTAGGAATAGATTGATCTAACTATCCGCTCTAAAAGCTTTATTACTTAGCTTCCAAGCTCTATAAATCCATAAGTTTTATTGGATTTCATAGATATCCTTACCAAATTGAATTTGTCACGAATGAACCCTTCAACTAGATAAAAACGGGGCTAGCAAGCTTATATGATAACTTCATACGTGTCAGAACCTCCACAATCCACACAGATACCTCTTGAAGTGCTTGTGGTGGTTGGAGGGACTATGTATGTATATATGTATGTATGTATGTATATACATTAATTAATTAATTAACGGTGAAGTGCAAGCAAACCAAGCATAGCCTTTTTACTATTCTCCTTTATTTTTTTCCTTCGAGGATTATTATACCCTTTTCTCGGACGATCCTCCCGGGTGGGACCCACCGCTAGACTGGCCCACTTCCTTGTTAGAAGCCGGCCCATTTGACCCCCAAGACCCTGTTAATTTCCACTTGTCAATATTACGAACTCGTGGGTACATATGCCATTACCTTAAAAACCTTTGCGGTGTTAGCATGATAATTCAACTTAGCTGGATTCAATTGGTCTTAGAGTAAATTCTATTTTTTTCCACGTAGATTTATCATACTTTTTATTATATTTTTATAGTTTAAAATTTCTCAACATTTCACCTTTTACTATAAACCAACTAACAAAAACTTAAGGGATCATTTGAGAATCATTTTCGTTTTTTGTTTTTTCAAAAATAAAAAAACTTGTTTTGTTAGATTTTTTTTATTCAAAAACTATACTTTATTTTGATTAAATACTTGAATTTAATACAAATTTTATCCAAAATTGTGGAGTATAATTATATTTTTCATAAAATCCTGACTATTTTATCGTGTTGATATTAATTTAAAAGATTTTTAAATTTATTTTTTTAGATATTTCAGACTTATTTTTATTTTAGTTTTTGAGAGACTCTATTCTAATTTAAACTCAAATCTAATCTAATCTCTAATATTTTGAAACATAATCTAGATCTAACTCGTGGATACTTCTTATTTAATTCCAACCCAATTATTAAAAACAATCTTAACTTTATTTCAATTTGTTTCTCCATGCTTTTTGAATATAATTATTAATTATATTAATGCTAGAATTTAATTTCATTCGGATCACTATCTATATTTTAAATTATAGATTAATTGTGTAAAAATAAGTTTAGAAAACTAATTTTTTATTTTAAAAGTTTTCAAAACTTATTACAGTTTTCATTTACTGAAAGCCAAAATAAAATAAAATTTGAAAATAAAGACATGCCAAAACAGCCCTTAACTCATTTATATTTTTATTTTATTTTCTTCGTACTTTCTCTATTTATTCCTCTCAAATAACATGTTACAAAAACAATTGGAAACCTAAAAAAATCAAAGTAAAATTTTAAAAGTATGCAATTTAATGATTAGAGGGAGTGTAGAAACTTGGAGTAATATTGAAAAGCTTTAAACCATAAAGGTAAAAGTGGAAAATTGATGAAATTATAAAAGAAAAACAGAAGTTTACCCTAAAAATGACCAAAAGGAGAGGGAACACACGTGTGAAAAGGCTCCCACACATATAAGCCTGGAAAGTGAAACAACACAAGACAGACAAGGACTTGGAGTGGACATTTTGTAAGAATAGCAGTACTTGTCTGAAAGATCTAGCATGCTTGAGGAATTGATTTGAACTTTGGGAACGTTCTAACAAAAATGTTATTTTAATAGAAACAAAGTCACAAAGCAGACCCTCAAAACTAATGAACAGTTGCAGTTTCGTCCCTGCTCCTCACTTTCAAATATTTGATGATAATTCAAGAACGATTGTTTTTTGGAATATTTTTTATTTAATAATATATTAAAATAGTAATTTTTTATTTTTTTAAAATTTATTTTTTATATTATCATATCACCATATATTAAAAAAATTAATTAAAAAACAATTTTAAATTTTACTACCCTCAGTTTCGCCGCAATTCCAAGCGGACAGTTCATAAAAAATTCCGTTTCTTCTCCGACACCTCAGGGAGAGAGTCCACCACCTATTTTCCCGTTAAATAAATCCCTCCCGTGTTTTATTTTCCCGTTAAAGCCTTGATTACCCGGAATAATCGGGTCTTTTTTTCTTTCAAATCCTTCCTTTTTTTGGTTTTCTAGAAAGACAGGAAGAAAACCCAGCAAACTCTTCAACCGTCATCATCCCTTCCTATCTCTCTGCAAATCTCTCACCAGGAAGATCTGTTTTGTGGGTTCTGTCCGAACGAAACTGTGCTTTTCTTTCTTGGTCCCTCTTGTGGTTTCTTTTTATCTAGTGATTGAAAAGTTTAAACCTTTCTTTGTTTTCCTATATGAAATTTGGGTTTTTAAATTATTTATTTGGCTGAAGTTCTAAGCTTTTATTATTATTATTATTATTTATGAATGAATGAATGACACAAAGCGGTCTTCCATTTCCCCACTACTCATCTGAAGCCTATTCAATTTAAGCTTCAAAATTGACCATTTCTTTATGTTTCCAAGCCATTTGTGGCCTTTTCACATTTGATAAAAGCAAAAGAGAAAAGCAGAGCCTCCTTCTTCCTACCTCTGTCACCACTTCTCTGGTTATCTTTGCTTTGTTGATCTATCAAACAAACAAATAAATATATATATATATATATATATATATATATATATATATATAAAATGTACCATACACATAGCAAAAGGGAATTTTCCATAGGATTCCAACCTCAAATGCAAATATTGAGGCCAAGCATCCATTCAAGAAGGGCAAACTTAATGGTCAAATTCCAAGACCTTTATGGGTTCGCTGTGGAGGGCAATGTCGATGATGTTAATATATTGAATGAGGTTAGAGAGAAAGTGAGGCAACAAGGGAGGGTTTGGTGGGCTTTGGAAGCTAGTAAAGGTGCTAATTGGTATCTGCTGCCACATGTTTCTTCAATTACTGAAGGAATTGCACTCAAATCTTCTCTCAAATTGTCAACTTTAACCAATGCAATCACTTTGAAGAGGCTTATAAGGAAGGGGATACCCCCTGTGCTTAGGCCTAAGGTTTGGTTTTCGCTCTCTGGTGCTGCAAAGAAGAAGTCTACGGTGCCTGAGAGTTACTACAATGATTTGACTAAGGCTGTTGAAGGGAAGGTTACAGCAGCTACAAAGCAGATTGATCAAGTGAGTCTTAATTTATGTTATCTTGCAATATGCCAAAGCGGGTTTTTATATAATTTGGATTGTTTTTCTGCGTTTATTTTGATTGAAAAATTATGAGGTTTGGTGTGACGGGCTTGGAAGATTTTCTGCTGTTTTTGATTGTCAAAATATGATATTGGATTCGGTGGTTACTTTGGCTTGACTATCTGGTGTGAATCCCTTGGATTATTTTGAATTGCAATGATGGTTGTGGCCATGATGTGATTTTTTTTTTGCTATCCTGCTTAAACCCTGATTTTTTAGATCTACTTGCTATATGACGAGCTCTGTTGAGGGGTCAAATTTGTTTTGAAAAGGTAGCTGTTTGCATCTTTAAATTCATCAAACACTGAAAGTTCTTGTTTAGATTTGTAGGATTGATTTGGATGAGTGTTGATGCATGAGATGATAAAATGTTGTTTTAAGATCCTTGTTCCGATAGAACTTGCTGATTTTTTTGTGCATCGAGAGTAGAGAAAAAGCAAATGCAATCGTGTTATTTGGTATTTATTTTTTTCATAACCGATCGGAGCAGATTATTGATAACAAAACCAGTCGATGGTTCATCAAATTTTGATGTTCATCCAAAATGATGCTTAATAAGCAAGGTGGAACATTACTAGTACAGGAAAAAACAGGTGTGCTCCTAGAAACTTGTTTACCAACAGCACGTGCAGCATGATTACAATTCCATCTCACGTGTTCAACGAAGAGGAATTTGTGTAGTTGCTTGGCTGCAAAATATCATGAACAATGGCTTCAATTTCCCAGGACCAAGAGCCTTGCACAATCTCGTTTTCCACCTCTACGCAATCTGACTCCATCCCATATCAGTCCAGCTATCCTTTATCCAGCTTATAGCTGCCTTCATAGCCATAGCCTCCACGACTTTGGAACTAGCAACAGAAGAACAATAGACAGCTTTAGAAAAAACCAAATGACCATGAGTATCTTGAATTACAAAACCTTTACCCCCATCCTTTTCAATTTGGTATTATTTTCTGTTGCGATTTTCAAACTCAAATTTTAAGAATCCATTGTTCCAACCAATTACTCTATGATGGTTGATTTTATACTGTGTTCATCAAACAATCTTAGTCTATGTGCTTCTTTGATGTCTATTGTGCAAGACATTTTGCTGACGTCTCTTGTGCAAGACATGTTGCTGACTGAACACATTGAATTGGGTTGGGGGGAGGGGGTTAAGAACCTTTTAGATGAACGGAAAAAAAACTTTCGAAGACTGTTTATTTAAGTACCTAATTGCTGTACATCTTAGAGACCAAAAAACTTGTACAACACTGGATAACAAGTAGAGTAATGATTGTGTAAATTTTCCATACAAGGGATCTAGTCATTGCTTCATTTTTTTTATTTTTTTGTTCAAGCTTAAGTTACCTGGTCTTCACAGCAGCAAAATTATTGGACTGTTTCCCAATAATATTCCTTGCAGGTGTTGTTCATATTGCTATCAATTTTCTTTCTTCACTTTGTTAATTGTTTCATGTTTCCAGGACCTGCCACGGACCTTTCCTGGTCATCCATGGTTGGACACTCAAGAGGGCCATGCTACACTCCGACGAGTTCTTGTTGGATATTCTTTTCGTGATTCAGATGTTGGCTATTGCCAGGTAGGTTCTCTATGGGGCTAATAATGAAAGGTGAAATTATGCAATTACTGAGAATGTCAAATGAAGTAATTCAAAAACTCTTCCATGTTTCATCTTGCATACTTCGAATGGTCGATAATAGTGCCCTTCCATTATTTTCTGTACATTTGGAAGCATAACTGCATGAGCTTAGCCTGGAATTCTTCCATATGGTTTGGCAACAGAGCAAGGTGAATCCTGACATTATTGTACTGTTTAGCAAATCCAGAGTTATATCCTGACTTATTGTATCATAGTCAAATTCTGTCTGCACCTTGCTGTATTACTTAGCAGTGTAATGAGCTGATAGCCTCTACCTCTACTCTTTATGGTTGGTCTGTGTTTGTTTTGTTTCCCTATGAGTAGAGCTTCTAGATCAAATCAATCCTGATAGGTACTATTTGCTCGTGGTTTTCTTGATACTTTGTGTATTATCATATTCATCTGTTTTCAAATTATTCATGAAAACATTGTATGATATTGCCCAGATATTCTTCGCACCACTTTGTAAAACATAAATGGTTTCCTTGTCATCTAGGAAATATCTCCATTTATATTTCCATGCTGGAAATATTGTTTCAATATGAATGGCTGGATAGTGTATATATCTTCTTGGACAGTTCATTTAAGGAACCAAAAAATGGTGCTAATAGGTGTCTACCAGCTAGGCAGTTACTGATTTCGTTTTTAAATTGGTCATGATTTAATTTCCTAGGTTGCCATTATTAAATTCTCAATTAAATAAATTGTAATTTATAAACGATAACTCTAATTATCTTTGGAACAGGGCTTAAATTATGTCGCAGCACTGTTGTTGCTTGTGATGAAAACAGAGGAAGACGCTTTTTGGATGCTGGCAGTTCTCCTGGAGAATGTCTTAGTGAATGACTGCTACACAAATAATTTGTCAGGGTGCCATGTTGAACAAAGAGTTTTCCAGGATTTGCTTGTTAAAAAGTGCCCAAGGTATTTTCCTTCTTATGAACTAGCTAGTTTGGCGTTTTAATTGTTCTCAATTTGCTAAGAAATTGGGAACAAAAACAATGCAGAATAGCTGCTCATTTGGAAGAACTAGAGTTTGATGTCTCCCTTGTTGCCACTGAATGGTTCCTATGCCTCTTCTCTAAGAGCTTGCCTTCAGAGGTTGGATCATCTCTCTTTCTCACTCACTTTCTATCAGGCGCATACACACTTTCCCGAGTATAATGACCCTGATGTTTTCTCTGATGACTAACAAATTTTCCCTTGTGCCTCTACTTTCCAGACAACCCTGCGGGTGTGGGATGTCCTCTTCTATGAGGGGGCAAAGGTTCTGTTTCATGTCGCATTGGCTATTTTCAAGGTGCTAATGCTTTTGCAATGGGCTCTTTATGCTGTTTGAATTTCTTTAAACAAGCTTAGAAGTTTCATGAACATCAATTAATAATAATAATAATAAGTTAAGATCTGTGATTGCAGATGAAGGAAGAGGAGTTGCTTCTAACTCACCATGTTGGTGATGTTATTAACATATTACAGAAAACAACACATCACCTCTTTGATCCTGATGAACTATTGACGGTAAGATAGTTTAAGCCACCCTCCCTATAGTTTTCAATTGATTGTTTCAAAGCACGTTTTTTTTTCTTTGACGAGGGAAAGGAGTAGAAGGAGAACGAGTCAGAACATGTTATAGAACGTAATTTGGGGAGGGTGGTGGATTATAAACCATAAGTCCAAGTTTTAATTAATAGTCAAAGAATGACGGGGCTTCTCTTAATTTTTATCCTACTTAACTTGTCAAACAACCCACTGGATTTATTATTAGTTTCTCAAGCTATGATCATAAAATTGCTTTCAGTATTATTTTGCCTCCATCTGGATCTATTCCCGTCTTCTTGTCCTATCCTGTTCCGTAATGCCATCACCGTATTCATTCATTATAACCTAGAACTTTGAATGTAATCTCCCCCCATTCAATAAAATATAAAAAATCTTGCAGGTGGCATTTGATAAGATAGGTTCTATGACAACGAACACTATATCAAAGGAAAGGAAGAAGCAGGAACCAGCAGTAATGGCAGAGCTGGATCAAAGATTGAGAAGACTAAACTCAGTCAAAATGGATGATGACAAATAGCACTGCTTTTAACAACTTGATCTGAATCGGTGTATATATAACACAATCCTAGAAGAGGTGTTTGTTGCCCCCGAGGAGAATATTTTATGAATTCCACCTTCTCTCTGCAAGGGAAGGACAGTAAAGAGAGTGTATTGTTTGCAAGCAAGGATGTTCTTGAAGGTGGCTGGATGTAAATTTGGGCTTGTTTTGACGCAAGCATTTAAATCAAAATGCAAGCCACATATTGCTGGCTTTCTCACCGCCCCTGCAATTTTGAGTTCGCATGTTGTCGGAGATTCTTTTGTTCCCTTGAATCACGGACTCTTGTGCTCAACCCAAGGTGAAGTTCACTAGTGTTATTATCCAACTGTTAAGAATAAAATGGCAGTGACAACGGAAGGCAAGTGCATAAAGGATAGCATGTGTATTTAGGGATTGTATAGTTTAATATGAACTTAATGGATATCGACCTGAATAAATAAGTATTTTACGTGTACTGTAATCTTTTTGATAGATTCAAACATAACCCAACTCAATCAACCTATATCTTTTGTGAAAGTGAACACAACCTCCTTCCGTTGAAGGAGAAGAGACAAAAAAGCTAGGTTATATACTATTCAGTCCGATGAGAGGAGTGGAAGCTGCTACTGTAAACGGCGATGGCGTTCCCATTAAACAATTATGACAGTAAGAACTACTGTTTAAACTCTCATAAGGTGTTTGGGAGTGTGGTAGCTGTTGTTTTTCAAATTACTTTTCGTGTAGAAAAACATGCCAATAATGTTTTTTTATTTTTTAAAAATCATTTTTGATATCAGCACGTCAAAACGATTCAGAAAATACAAATCGCACTCAATGTTTTAAAAAAATATATATTTTTTGAAATTTTGTAAAAAGTTGTTTGGACCGCAGCGCTATTCCACTAGCATCATGGGGTTCCGGTGGTTTGGTCTCCAAATTGCTACGCAGGTCAGTGCAATTATTTGGGGAATTGATCGGAGATAAATCCATGTCGACGGACATATCGTCATACTCCAATGTTATAGCTTTATCATGTTCTCCCATTAAGACTACCACAGTACTGCTTCTTCCCTCATTTTACATCCCATTCAGATTCCCACGGGAATGTTTCCAATGGTCGCTCTCCCAACCTCTGCTGTCGCCATAACCAGAACAGCCTTCTCTCTGCTCGCCAATGACTGGCGCTCTGATTCCCTCCGGTACACTTCTGCAGTTTCCTTGCGTAGCACCAGGTGGATTAGGGAAACCATGAACTCTAAGATGATACTTAGTGAACAAAAGAGAATATGGGTAGATTTTAGGTATAACATGAACTTTAAGATGATATTTGAGTAATTAAAAAAGGATTTATCACCTTGGATAAATTAAAAAATATATTTTATTTGTTTTCAAATAGTATTGACAGTAAAATATTTGGCCAATATGAAATCAATATTGAAAAGAATTTCAAATTTTATTCAAACGATCAATGACTATTATATAGAAAATAAACATGATTTAACATGACAGACATACTCGATGCTTTAATATTAAATCAAAATATTATTGATGAAATGATATTAATTACACTAAAAAACCGGTCACTAGAATTTTAAGTCAAATCATTAATGATTTTTCTAATATTTGAGAGATCATAACATGTTGCTAAATGATGTAACTGATCTTTAAATATAAATTAATTAATTTTTTAATTGATAATTTATTTAATTCTATTTAATTATAAATATAATTTATTTTTGGTCCAACATATTAAGAACCTAATGAGTCACACACATATTAAGAACCATTAGTCAGAAATTAAATTGGGATGGTTTAATTAAGTATGATTTGATTAAAATATATTTTAGAAATTAATAACTATAATATAATTAATACATAAATTATATTTATAGACCTAAAAAAATCAAGTAAGGATTTGATTGAGTTAATTTATAAAATTATCATGAATTAATATATAAATATTATTCAGGAGGCAAATTGATATTTTACTAATTTATATGGTTTTTCAAATTTCTTTATAAATAGCAAGCTATGTCTCTTATTTTAGATAAGTTGTTTGCTAAACAAAAAAATTATATAAATATAAAATTAGAGCTAACTCTCAATGTATAGGAATTCTTTTTTTTTTTAAATAGAAATTTAAAAAATTTCTCACTGTGATTTGTGTGAATTATCAAATGAACAATTAAAAAATTATAAAGATAAAATTAAAAGAAATTCACTGTTTTTTCACTAACAGTGAAACAGGTAAAGTTGCACCCGTTTCTTTTTACAAACAAATAAGGAGACTTCATTTGTAGATCCTATGTTGTATCAAAATGGCAAATTATATGTACGAATTTGATCCTATATTCTTTATATTTATAGACAGTTCATCAAACTACCTTAATTGTTTATAGAAATTATAGGCAAGTTGCCATGTTAAACTTGCCGAGAGTCATGTGACAGTCAAGTGACCCTCGTAAGAACCTCAAATCGGGGAAAAACATAAGTTTGAGAAGAACATGTACGATTTATTTGCTTTTCAATTTTCTTTTAATTCTTGAGAAGTTCTTTCTTTCAAAATTCGAAGGGTATCTCACATCCAAATTTAGCACGACCTACACAATATCGAAATTCTAGACCATGAATTACAGCTGAAGTAAGAGGTGGGATTGGCCGTGAACAAGAAAGAAATCTGTGACCATATTGGAACTCACAGGGATGATTCACAGGCAAAGACATGGATTCTGAACGGGCATTCAAAGTTTCACGGGCACTCGCCAGATGTTGCTACCGGAAAAGCCAGTAGATCTTGGTGAATCATTGGGTAGGGACGATGTGACTGGCCTTGGAGTGTTCTTCGCAGCAGGCGCTCTAATGGTTGAATATGGAAAATCAATTTCTAATATGAAGTTTGTTATCCAGGGTTTCGGAAACGTGTAAGCTTTTTCCTGTTTCAAAAAAATAAAAAAAATACCATTACGGATTTTTCTTTTCCTCTTCCTACCAGCATGTTCTTCCAGCGCAAGACAGAGCTGTAAGAAAGAAAAATCAGTTTACTTACCATTTAAAATCATGAATGGGGTTGGTAAAAATTTAATATTTTCTATAATTTTCATAATTTTACATGTCGGTCATTTTTGATAAAAAAAAAAAATTTGAAGTTCAAAACAATATCTCATAATTTTCATTTTTGATAAAAAAATATAAAAAATTGAAGTTTTACATGTTGGTCAAAATTGTTGTTTATTATTCATGTATAAAGATACATTTTATTTGATCCTTGAAATCCATAATTATTTTAAATGGTATATTGAACTTTGATTCTATTATTTGATTTGATAAATATCAATTAAAATTAGTCTTTAAATTTCAAATTTTAACTATTATATTTTATTTTCACAATAAAATAAATTTATTTATTGTCAAAATTTAATATGATTAAATTAAATTTTAATTTAAAAAATATATTTAAAATATAAAACCCTTTCAACCATATATTCGAGACATTCTTATTTATTTTTATATGTAAGTGAACTTGTCTCGAGAGGGTATCTACAAAAAAAATGAAATAAATAACATGAAAAATGAATGAGCCTTTGTATATATTTTGGTAATGAAAGATTTACACATGAAAAATGACATTAGAGTCTTTATAATTTATACCTCCAATAATTGTATATATTTTTTAACAGTGTTTTTCCAAAAACAAATGGTGGCCCATGCAGGTTTCGAACCTGCGACCTTCGCGTTATTAGCACGACGCTCTAACCAACTGAGCTAATAGGCCATTTTGTAGTAAGAGCTCAGTATTATATATATATATAAATAGTATTGTTTTTCGGTCTAGATTTATTCTTGACCAGACGTTCCATAAATGAGAGAAGTGGTTGGGTCTGATGTGATTCTGTAAGCATATCATATAGAGATATCTTTCAACTCTATGTTCCCATGTCTATGAATATTTGATTAAAGAAACTTTTTGCGCACTAACAGCAGCAGATCTATGAATATTTACTTTGTAATATGAGGTAGCGATTGAATACTATTCTTCAGGAAAAAAAAACCGAATGATATAAAAATAAATTTATTTTTAAGATAATCTTAAAATGAACTTTTGTATTTTCAGAACAGAAGGTACAAAAAGAACATATTTTTATAAATAATATTTATTTAATTTTATTTTTAATATATCGTTGTAAAAAACTTTCAATTTCAAAATTATCTAAATAAGATATACAAGAATAAAACATGTTATTATTATAGTTTTAAAATCTAACTCGGGAGTTGATCCGTGACAAAGCTTGGGTCATTAGTCGAGGTCCGGGTCACGGATCGTGTTGACCCGATTCAATATAAGAATAAAAATGGTTATTATCATAGTTTTAAAACTTGACTCAAGGGTCGAACCATGGTAAGGCTCGGGTTATGTGTTAGGAAAATTAACATAAAACAAAAATGATTATTATCAAAGTTTTAAAACGTGATTTGAGGGTCAACTTGAAACAATACCTAGGTCATGGATCATGAGGGTCAATTAGGTCAATGTAAGGATAAAAATTGTTATTATCATAGTTTTAACACATGACTTGAGGGTCAACCAAGGGAAGACCCAAATAACAGGTCGAGAGGATCAACACGGATTAATCTGAGTTAATGCATAGATAAAAATTATTATTATTATAATTTTAAAACCTGATTTAGGAGTCGATCTTAGACAAGGTTCAGATCAATGGTTGAGAGGGCCAACCCAACTGACCCAAAAAAATGATAATAATTAAAGTAACATTGTTTTGACCAAATTTGTTTTTTCAAAAAAATTAATGGGTTTTTAACCCTTGTTTTATCTCGGGTTGATCTAGATTTTTTATCAAATTAGGTCGAGTCAATCATTTCTCGATTTATTTTTAAATGTGGACTAGTCTAGGTTTAGGTCAACCAATCAAGCCAGTCTTGATTTTATAATATTATTAATTTCAATACTCAATATAAATTAAAGTGTGTGTATATATATATATATTAAAATATGTTGGTTTGACAACAATATAAATTAAGGGTAAAATAATTTTTTTAATAGGTCATTATCAAACACAATTATATATATATATATATTATTTTATTTTCTCTATTTTCATTGTTTTTGTATCTTCTATCCTATAACTGTAATCAAATGTTATCTTAATAAGAGGATTTACTTTAGTGGTTGTGTGTTCGAAGTTTTCTTTTAAAAATCAAGATTTGAGTTTTAATAACTGCATGTGTTTATATATATATATAAAATCATGCAAAGGGAGAAGTTTGCCCGCCCGATTATATATCATGGCACTCGAAAAGTGATAGACATGGTCACGCTAGGCTATCCTTTTACCTTTTTTTGGTGACCCTTTGCCACCCCCGTGAAATTATTTGCTGTGGGTGGTGGCATAATGGGTGGTCCATATACGAGAATTAATAAGTGTGTTGGCCTCATGTTTTTTAGCATTAGAAAAGGAAGTCCGATGGAGTCTTAAATAAAACCCGACTCAAGGGTATAACCGGATTAAAATTCAGGTTATGGATTAGAAAAGTTAATATAAAATAAAAATAATAATTATAAAAATTTTAAAATTTCATTTGATAATTAACTTAGAGCAAGATCCGAATCACAGATCATAAGGGTTAATCAATGTAAATATAAAAATAATAATTATTATTATTATAGTTCTAATACTCAATTCGAAAGTTAATCATGACAAGACTCAAGTCATAAGTCGAGATGGTCAATACAAATTGACTTGAGTTAACACATAAATAAAAATTATTATTATCATAATTTTAAAACTTAACCTATAAGTCGATCCAAAATGAGATTCAGATAACTAGTTGGGAGGATCAATAAAAAAAAATTAAAGCATTTTTGTTTTGACCAAATTTTTTTTCTTTCAAAAATCAAGATTTGAGTTTTAATAATAATTGCATGGTGTTTATATATATAATCATGCAAAGGGAGAAGGTTGCCCGCCCGGTTATATATATCATGGTACTCGAAAAGTGATAGACATGGCCACGCTAGGCTATCCTTTTACCTTTTTTGGTGACCCTTTGCCACCCCCGTGAAATTATTTGTTGTGGGTGGTGGCATAATGGGGGGTCCATATTCGAGGATCAATGAGTGTGTTGGCCTCGTGTTTTTTAGCATTAGAAAAGGAAGTCCGATGGAGTCTTGAATACTTCAGCATTGATCAATTTGGTCTCTAGACTCTCTACCATTAACAGGATTTATGTTTTCTCGGTCTATGGACGAGGGATCTTTTCACATGTATCATAACTTGACAACGTACCAACTGCGACTGTAGTTTTTTTTTTTTTTTAATTCTGAGTATTTGAATCAGTTTACACGCAACATGATTAATTTTTAAATCTATTAAACACTGTACAAGCTCAATAAACAAATAAACTATGAATCAAGAAGATGATACTCTACTTCGGATGGAAATAAAAACTCATGCCCACATGCAAAATTGAATGGAAAATATGATCAAAAAATGGTTTTAAATCAAAGCAAATGGCAAAATCCAGATGTAGCCTCTTCACATAGAATAATACACATCAAGGAAATCCTCCCCTACAAGAACACGACCAGCACACCTATGAGTGCCAAAACCAATCGACTCCAAATATCTAAACCAAAGATCCTGTAAGAAGAATTTGGAGGGGAAGTCCCTGGAGCGCTCCCATCTCCAATCCTGTCAGATGATGGAGAATCTGCAGCAAGGCTGGTTTCAGGGGCCGGGGCCGGGGCCGGGGCTGGAGGTATATCAGAACCAAATATCGCCTCAGGAAGGAGGACTTTGTCAACTTGATAAACTGCAACGGGATCAGTTGAATGCACACTACTGCTAACTTTGGTTTTTGACCATCCTGAATCAAGGTGCACGGTCCCAGACACATCTGTGAAGTTCAAAGCATAGCCGCCTGCACCAGCAAACGTGCTAACAGGGCTTACTTGGCTAAGGTTCTTGAAATCAGCCAAGGAGTAATAGTGCGGCAAGGCATGGAAAAGAATGAGTTGCTTCAGCTGGTCTTGAGTTAGGTTTGACAAAGAAGGCTTCTTGAGATTCTTGAAGGCATCATCTTTTGGGACGAAGATGGTAATGCCTTCGTCAGTGTTGTTGGCTTGGTTTTGGAAGGTGTCAACGACCTTAGTGGATTCAAGGTAGCTAAGGAAGGTGTGGAACGGGCCAGCAACAGAGAGCAAATCAGTGAGGCTAACGTAAGGAGGTGTTGGTGCTGGTGCTGGTGATGACGACGGAGTTGGGGTTGGGGTCGGTGCTGGAGGACTGGCTGCCGTTTGAGCATATGCTACTGGAGAGCACAAAAACAACAACGTGCTACTAAACATAATAATCATGGAAAACTCCATGTTTTTTTTTTCTTCTTAACAAAATTCTCTAAATTCCTGCAAGAATCAAATCAAAATCCCATCGTTGATTATATCTCAAATTACGATCACAAATCCTTCAACGGCAAACCAATACAAATCCACAGTATGAGCAGAAAAACTTGCGAATTGAAGAAATCAAAACCAGCATTTCAAAATCCAGGTAATTTAGTTTCCCAAATCCATAAAACCCAAGTCACCAAATCTTTGTAATGACAATAGAAAAGAAATAGCATGCATAAATAGCAGGGATGAAATACCATACACAATCTGCTAAATCCCCATATGATCAAGTATTCTTGCAAAAACCAAGATCAAAATCCCGTTTCAGAGTACACTACAGCTTGTCCTTTTTTAAGGAAAAACAGTGTTACATTTGATGTTTTCCATTCTCTTTCATCTCTATAAGTTTGCAAAAGCAAGTCAAAACAAAGTTTGCTAGACAAAAAGAGGAGAAGGAAAACCAGCACCACACAATGCAGTTGAACATAGAGCAAAGAAACAGATCTAGATCAGCTCATTCCAACATTCCAACATTCCAATGGTACTTATCATGACCATTTAGCATTTTTAACAAGAAAAAGAAAAGAAGAAGAAGAAGAAGAATCAGCAGCTACGAAGTGCACTAACCTGACCAAGGATTCAGAGAGAAATGGTTGTGTTTAGGGGATACCAAATTGCCAATGCTAACCAGATGCAGCACAAAATGAAATGAGTTGACACTGCATATTTAAAGATGGATTTATGACTAGCAAAGGGCTGATAAAAGAAAATAAGGAGGGTGGGGTGGCACTGCTGGATTTATTACATGTTGTTTTCAGTTTCCAAACTTGGATGGTTCTTTCTCAAAGGGAAAAATAACGCATGCTTTGGTGGAAATCTTCACAGAGCAGGGAAAAAAATAAGGTGGCATTTCATAATCAAGTATCAACAATTGTTATAAAACTCTTTCTGACACCATCTGTTAGAAAAAAAATAAAATTAATTTGATAAAAAAACTCAGGTTAATTTATATTTTGATTAAGGAAAACATGATTTAATTAAAACCAAAATTTGAACTAATTAAATTTTTTTTTATATAAAAATGATGTTATTTAAAAAAAAATATTTTAAATTCCGATCAAATTCATAACTTAAATATTATCTATAAATATGTTATCAACTAATTAATATATTTTTTTTAATTTTAATTCTTGAGACATCAACCTTGCACTCATACCTATTATTGTCATAATTTATTTGAATTTAGCGATGGAGTTTGTTATATCATTATAAATTGGACTTTCAAAGGATTTTTATTTGATGTATGGCATTGACAGTAGATGTTAAATAGGCTTTCTAATCCAAGTTTTCGAAAGTTAATAGTTGTTATGATATGTGATTATTTTTTAAAATATTTTTTACTTGAAAATATATTTAAATAATATATATAGTTTTTTATTTTTTAACTTCAACATATCAAAATAATTTAAAAATACTAAAATAATATTATTTTAAAATTTTTTTAAATAAAAAATTTAAATTTTTTAAAAAATATGGTCCAACCACCCTTCTAAATAATACCTATATCTATGAAGTTTTTGTTACACCAACAAATATTATGTTTCTCAAGTATAGTATAATATTGTTAGTAATAATAGTTAAAACTTTTGAAAGTAACTCATCTTAACTTATTATTGTTGCAAATTAAGGATATAGAAAGAAATTAAGGGGTAAAATTAAAAACAAAATAGTTATTATTTAATTTTATAGTATCTAGAAATCCTAAATTATCTTTAGTATTCAAGTTAAGGAGTTGGTTATGTTAAAGAAAAGATAAATATAATCCTAAAACATCATAGGTACTAATGTAACCTGCATTATTTTTATTTTTAATAATAAAAATACATATTTTGCTCTTTTTAAAGTTGAGAAATTGATATGTATATTCTTATTAAAAGAAAAAGGATCACTAAACCTAGGAAAATAATTTGTAAACCTAAGAAAATAACAAGACAAGAATGGAAATAAAGGAATTATATCAACTATTATTAATGGGATTATCACATGAAATTCATTTTTCACCAAACCTCATGTGGTTTTTCTTCAAAATTTCTTGAAGGGTTTTCTTCTTCTTTTTATTTTTAAGAAAAATTATGCATCAATAATCCTCTTCTAAATCTAGGAATGTTTTATTTGTAAAAAAGCATGGATATATTTGTGAGAATAAAAAAGTGAAAAATACTATTTTAATTATTTTTTTTATAACTACCTTGCTAGCACATTTATTTTTATATTACATGTAGGCATTTAATTGATTGAGCTTTACTCATCATATATATATATATATATATATATATATATATATATATATATATAATCCTCCAAATCGGTTGATTTTAACTTTTAGAAACCAAATGTACCTAACATCACAAGTGGTGATTATTTTAATTATTTCTTGCATCCCTATTAATTACATTTCTTTAATAAAAAATTTAACATGTTTGCTAGAGTTATTTTATTGGTATGAATAGTGAAGCTCCACTTTTTATTTTATTTTATTTTAAATTTAGCTCATTTTTTTAACAATAGCTTAAGTTGTCTTTGGATCGGTCAAGTAGATTAGATTACATCATCAAAACTTTTACATATTTAATTTTAAATTCAAGTTAGGCAAAAAATTGAGTTAAGAATATGTTTTGTTTGTTAATTTCATTTTTTTCCTCACAATTTCATTCTTTTTTTTATATATATATATATATATATTTTTTTTTTATTAACCAGCTAGATTGTTCATAATCAACCAAGTTGCCTTTGGACAATCAGTTCAATTAAGTTATGTTAAGATAACTCCCATATAATTTAATTTTAAAATTAAACTAGGTAAGGAGTCAAGTGGAAATGTTTCAAATTAAACTATTGGATTGAATTTAATTATAATATCAAACAATTCTCTAGCCTAAATATTTTTTATTACATTAAAAAAATTAATTTAACCTGCAATTTAATATGGTCTTTAAAATATTAGGCAAGTGAACTCATGAAAAATTACAGTCAAACTAGGTAATATTAATCTCTTAATCATAATTTAATCAATTTTGGCTTTAGTTACAAAGGTGTTGTTTGCCTTCTAAAGTATTGATTTACATTGTGGTCTAACTGTGTTTTTTAGAATTGTTTTTTAAAAGCTTCAAATTATTAATATATTTTAGTGTTGTTTTATATTATTTTGATGTGCTGATGTTAAAAATAATTTTTTTTATTTAAAAAATATTATTTTAATACATTTTAAAATCTAAAAATCTTACCATACTCTTAAACATGCTTGATAAAACCTAAAGGAAACAACATAATGGGGATTTGTCTTGTACTTGGAGAAGGTCGCATGGCAACATCAAGACCGATCGGCCAAATTAGTTGGTTAGAATTTGATTTTTGCACATGGATTTTTTTAATAAACCGTGCCATTACAATTAAGCCAACGGATATCATTATCATGAAGGTCGTGATTAGTCAAATTCATCACCTATCGTCGACACGGTTAAATTCAATTTTGTCAGCTAACAACTTGATTAAGAACTTAATCTAACATTTGAAAGAGTAGCTTAAAAGTTTCTTGTAAAAAATAAATAATATAAGCTTTTCCGTTTGGTAAAAATAATACCAACAAAAAAATGTGTGGAAAAAGAAAAGAAAAGGAAAGGAAAAGGGCTGAGTTGGATTCTTCAACATGGAATGAAAGGTTAATGTCAACCTGGAGCCAGTGAGGCGGCAGGGATCAGATGGAAGGTTACTTTCAAGTGTGGATGGCAGCTGATAAGGTCCTTTCAAGCGGAATTGCTCCTTTTTTTTGTTTTTTTGTTTTTTTACAATTTTGATGGTCCTTCGAGAGGTCGAATTGTCTTGATTCTCTGAAATATAATGTTAATTTCCATACCTTTTTCCCCTTTCGTGAGTGTCATATGTTGATGTTGCAAAGGAAAGAAAACATATCGACTCTTTTTTCTAAAAAAAAGCGTTATATCAATTCAAAGTATATATTATATAACTTTAAACCTTTTCAGTTAATATATCTCTTGTTCATTTATTTATATATAGGATGATTTTAAAGTTGATTTTATTGAAACAATAATTTTTCATGATAATGATTTATATTTGTATGAAGGAGAGTTACATGAGTTTCTTAACCTGACCTAACACAAGGTTTGGAAATAAAATTGTTATATCTTGCACGAAACATGAACTTATATATCTTGCACGAACTTTTTTTTTTTTTTTAATATTCAAGCGCGTATGCATAGTCACATACTCATTTGGTGAATTTTAAAAAAATATCCTATCATTTTAAAAATAGCAACAGATTCAGATCTTCAAGATTTAGTAAACATCACATACTCATTTAAGTAGTAGAAATTTAAATGAATGATATGCCATTGTAGACTATTCCAAAGAGGATTTGAAATGGGTATACCTTTGAAACGAAAGGGAATGATGATAATGTAATTGTGGTATGTATTGTCGCACGTGTGCGGCGGCGCGGCGATCGTCCACCTTCAAGGAAAAATCGAAACATTTATTCCTTAAAAATAGGGAGAGACAAGGAATTCTTGTCTCTATAAGTGAATAATTGGAATGGGAGTCGCCACCTAATATTATGGTTACTAGGAACCTTAACTGGTCTTTAGAGATCGGGTACGGAGACTGGTTGCGTAAAGGGAAGGTATTAGCACCCCATCTACGTCCTACTTAAGGTAGGCTACATTGTTTTAATGTCTGATAAAATCTAAAATCGTGTTGTGGTTTTTGAATTGTTGGTTCGTTTACGGTTTAAGAAAAGTCCTCCTCTGTAAGGAGATCCTTATCTTTATCGGGTAAAAAACTAACTATTCAAAGTCGTCAAAAGAAAATATCTTTTTAATATCAGGAATACGATTTACGTATAAATTCATAATCCCTGATACTAAAATCAAACAAAATAAAATATTTTGTTGTTTTTGAGATTTTGGCCAATGTTCTCTTGACTTTAATAAACTAGTTATTAAAGCCAAAATGCATGCTAAAATATTGTTTTTTGACATATGAAAAATACGATATGATTTTTTAGATTTGAGACACTTTGCCGTATGCACAAAAACATTTTTTTTTTATCTTTTTTCAATTTTTTTTATTTTTGGAAGTTTTTGCCGAAAACCGGGTATTTTAATACCGGATTTATATTTTTACGATGTAAAATACAAACCGATATTAAGCAAAATTGATAAAAAAAAATGTGCTGAAAAAAATTTGTAAAAATTCTAATAAAAAAAATTAAAAAAAAATTGAAATAGGCCGGACCCGGCCCATTTCAGGGGGCTGGGCCAACCCGGCCCATTTCAGAAGGAGAAGGAGACGGGGCAGCGGGAGGTTACCTGCGGTGGCGTCGATGCGGTGCTGCTGGTGGCAGCGGAGGCGATGGTGGCGGAGGCACGGTGGTTCTGCGTTTTCCTTCTCTCTCTTCGTTTTCTTCTCTGCTGCTCTTTCTTCTTCTTATTCTTTTCGGTTTTTTCTTCTATTCCCTTCTCTCTCTTTTCTTCTCCTCTTTGTTTCTGTCCTCTCTCCTCTCCTCTTTTTTTTCTTTTCTCTTCGGTCCTCCCCTGTTTTTATAGGCAAAAACAGGGGGGAGGACGTCATGGTGGTGGCCGTTGTGCTGCCGCCCGTCCAACATGTGGAAAGTGGTCGGCAAGTCGGCGTCTTTTTGCGCAAAAAACGGGAAAGAAATTAGGCGAAAAGGGGAAGAAAAAATCTTCTTCTTCCCCTACCTCGCGCGTCCAGGGGAAGAAGAAGAGCTACAAAGCCGTCAAAACGGCACCGTTTTGGGCTTATGTTTTTTTTTTTTTTTTACAACAGTGAATGAAACGGCGTCGTTTTAGTCAAAACGCGCCGTTTCATTTAAAAGGAAAAGGCGCCAAAAGCATCAGATTCAAATTTCGGCCCTCCATTTGCGCGTGTTTTACAATTTAGTCCTTGGTCTCGAATTTCTTCAATTAAGTCCCTAATTGGCCATTAAACTTCAATATTTATGCAATTAAGCCCCCGATTTGACCAAATTAACTTAAAAAATTATAATTTGACCCCAGAAAATTAATTTCTCCTAATTAAAGCCCAAATTAACTCCAAAATCAATTTTTCTTGCAATTAAAATCTTCATAAATGCAATTAAACCTTTAATAAAATTTAATTGAGTCCATAAACTTTTGATTTTGCATTTTTCTTCCACAAATTGAATTTTCTTTATCATCGAGGCTCTCATCAGTCAATGATATACTGTCAAAAATTAATTTTTGATTTTTGAACATCCTCAATCAAATTTTGAGCATTTTTAGGGCGCTCTAGCATTTTTTCACTGTTATATTTTTTTATAATGTATTTTTTTTTTGTATTTTATTATTTTTTATGTGGGGACCCAAAAATGGGTTACAACATGTATTGTTAAAGAACCATTTTAACCCAATAATTTAAGTTCTTCGACAAGGTTTCAAAATATGATTTATGTTATTCTCTAACACTCCTCTCAAATGAAAGCTCTTCGGAGTTAAAACTTACACAAACTTACACTACCTTATGCTTATTTTTTATCAAATAAATAAGGATGATGAAATTTGAACTCGTAACTGTTTAGTCATCAAGGTTCTGATACCATGTCAAAAAACCATCTCAATCCAATAACTTAAGTTTTTAGATGAGGTCCTGAGATATAATTTATATTATTCTTTAACATGTACTTTCACTATTCTTGATGGTACTGAGGTGTCAGAATCATATGTGAACTCCTTCAAGTAATGTTGATATTAAAGGAAAAAACTAAAAAAAAAAGGCACAAGATGAGAAATGGTGCTTTGGTTAATATTTTTCGATGAGTGAACCTTATTTTTTTACTATTAATGATGAAAATATAGACATCTACCCATGTCATCATGTTTTTTTTTTTTGTACTTTATTTGCTCATCATATATCTATTTGGATGTAAAAATTACAAGAGTGATGATTTTACAATCTTTTACAATTGTCTACTTATTTTTAACCCCATCATATGTTGTCTACTTATTAAACTGCCATGATCTCCTCAACAAGATGTGAGTTGAATGCTCATATCACACAGAACCTCATTAACATACTTTCCAATAAAAAATAAAACCAAAACTTGTTTAGTTGCTTTCACCTCACTAACTATTACAATCTATAAGGTTTATGATGCTTAATAATACACAAGTTCAGTTTACAAACAAGGGTAGTACTAGTTACATTAACACAATTTCTATTATCTATCATCTTGTTTTGTACATGGTAGCATGTATGAAAGATATTTTTTCTTTTCTGGTCAATATCATCTTCCTCAACCTGAACTTGAAGTATATGTTTTATAACTAAGGCCTCACCATTGTCGTAACCCAATTTTGAGTTTTCAAACAAAAAATAATAAATAATTTATTTTTTTTAAAAAAATATTAAATAACAATAATGATAAAAATATAACTCAAATTAATTCGTCATGCATTTTCATTCAACAGGTGGATAGACAAACTAGAGTTGTTTTTTTAAGAAGACTAAGCCACACCAGCCTCCTACATCGTGAGCAAACAATTTATAAGGTTTATGATGTTTAATAGTACACAAGTTCAGTTTACTAACAAAGGTAATACTAATTACATTAGCACAACTTCTACTATCTATAATCAAACTAAACATGTTTTGTACATGGCAACGCGTATGAAAGAAATTCTTTCTTTATTGATCAATATCATCTTCCTTAACTTGAGCCTGGAGTGTATGTCTTATAACTAAGACCTTACCCTTGTCATAACCTAATTTTGGGTTTTCAAATAAAAAATAAAAAATAATTTATTTTTTTAAAAAAAATATTAAATAACGATAATGATAAAAATATAACCTAGATTAATTGGTCATGCATTTTCATTCAACAGGTGGATAAACAAGCTGGGGTTGTTTTTTAAGAAGACTTAGCCACGCCAGCCTCTCACACCATGAGTAGGGATTTTTCTTAGCCACGCCTTGAGTGCCACTAGCAGTAACACCCCTACGCCAAGTAAGCCTTCTTCTCCTATCTTCATTTTAATTACCCCTCTTCTTTTGCAAACATATATGAATTATAATTGATATATACTTGTGGTTGCAAGCTTGGTCACTAGGTTGGGCTAGTGACCAAGCTGGATAGGCTAGATCAAGCCCAACCTATATGACTAGGCTAGCCCCCCCTCTTAAAAAAAAAAAAAGGAATCGTTGAGGCTAACCAAGTTCAGCCTATGCCTCAGCCCAACCAACACAATCCTTGGGCCAAACACACCCTTATGCATTTTTTCTTATTTTTTAACTCATCTTTATTTTAATATCTAGTCAAACAGTCCTTTAAAAATTTCAAAAAAAGTAAGGGATCCTTTTGAATTTATTTCTGGGCTCCTTGTATATTTGTTTTCAATGATTTTACTTAATATTAGACTATAGATTTATACTGTAAGATATGAATTCTGTATAATATATATATATATATATATATATATACCTATTTTTCCTCTAACAAAAAAATAATCTTTTTTTCTAAATAAAGCTCCCTCATTGCAAAAATACAAAAATATGTTTTGTTTTCAATTGAAATTTTACTTATTTATTCAATGCTAAAATTAGGAATATTCGTATTAACTAATGCCATAATCACGGGAATTCTCCCTATGACTGAATGTTACACCTTGGCCAAAACTAACGTTCTTTAAGCTTTGATTCTTCCCTTTATTTCCCATGGATACAAAGTTATAGTCATCATCATCTACATTTGTGTTTTCATTCCTAAAATCAATAAAGACAGTTTTAACATTTTGTACGGCCCTTTGAGTAGTGTTTCCTCGCCAATTAGCCCCTATTCTCAATCCATCCAACCTACTATTTTGTTGTCTCATTAAAGCCATCTCATCTTTCAAATCTTTCATCACCCTAGTCAACAACTTAAGTAGTTGGGAGAAAAATTATATATAAAAGGTGTTATCTGTTTTTGGTGCCGCGAACTTATTATTTTCAAACAATATCTTTTAATCTAGAAAAATTGATTAGTAGTAAGAAAAATATACCTCACAACTCCGTGTTTCACACAATTCACTGCCTTTCACTCAATTGTTCTTACTACACCTTTTACCTCTCGGTTATTTTGGAATTGGAAATCAATACACCAAAATCAATGGATATCAAAATGCAATCCAATTATATATAAAGTGACTCAAGAATCAATAAGATAGTAAAACCAAGCAAAACAAAATTACGATTAAGATTTTGTAAGTAGTAAAATGAATTCATACAAAATATGAAAGATACGACGACTCAAAATAAAATAGAAGTAAAAATTAATGAAAAAACTTAATTGAATCCTAAATAACCCAAATATACTAGAAAGAAACTGAATAGGTCAAAATATATAGTAGTAAACATGTTTTTGTAACTTGACATAAATCTAACCTGTTACGCAATTTTAAGTTCTAGAATTGAATCCTAGATCAAATAATATGGGAACAATCTCAAATTTGATTATAGTATCCTTGTACCCAATAAACAATAAATACCAGTTTATAGATTATTATGTGAAACTCGAGAACAAATTATACAAAAAAGGGGGGGGGGATTTATAAAGATTTAAATTTTTATACTACATAAATAATGTAACTATATATATATATAATGATGAAAAACTTTATTGGTTTTGGGGACCATAAAAGAGTGGCTTAATTGTGAAAAGGGGGAAAGATGATGCCAAAATGGAATCAAGAAGAAATGAGACTATAAATACCCTATTCATTCTCTCTTCCAAGGCCGACTGAAATACATAAAAGAAAGAGGGGATTTTTAGATTTTCTTCTATCAAAATAAGAGAGAAAAACACCAAGGTTTAACAAATTTCAAATCCCTAGACAAGCCTAAAGGAGAAGAGCATTACTATACAAGAGAAATTGCAAGAAAAAAAATGTGGGAATCGTGAAGAAAAAAAAAGGAAGAGTGGCCGACTATATGCAAGGAGAAGAAGGTTAAGATTTTTTAAATTTTAAGAAGTAAAACTTATATTTCATCCAAGTAAGGAGTTCTAATTCTAATTTCTATGAAATTAACTTCAATTTGATTGAAAATTTCATAATTTTCTTGAATAGAGAATTAGGGTTCTTGAACATAAAAAACTTAGGGAAAATGCAAAATTTCTTGAAGTTAGACCTATTAGGGTGGTATGGATGGCCTTGAATGTGGAGTGGTGCAATGAAAAAAAAAGAAAAAAAGATTCAAGGTGGCTGGCAACTAAAGGGGAAGAAAGAAAAGGAGAAGAACTTATGATTTTCTTGTTTAATTAGTTGAGATGTGTTGTTACAATATGATTGATAACTAGAAAAAAATTGCATCAGCTAGAATAAGAAGGAATCCTTAGTTCCTTTAGATAGGTTCGGCCAAAGTAAAAATAAATATATTAAATTATTGCAAATAACCTTGGGAGATCATAATTAAACGAGTTGCTATGTATATGATGAAGGCATGGCTATATTGAAAGAGGAAGAAGGGATTGAAGATAAAATTGGAGATACTTTGTCGCCCTGATTCTTGAAGGAATTCATACATGAAGAAGATAGAATCTAGGGAGGGTCTTTTCATTGAAGTTGTATCCAGGAGTGTTAGCTTTCCAACGAATCTGACCTCGTCTAATTTGGAGTCCTAGAACTCCATATATGAATAAAAATCCAAGGGAAGTTCGAGTAGTCACCCCTGCTGACAGATTCGGCCAAGTCGACACAATGACAAAATTTAGCCATATTAAGGGTTGAATTTGTTTTTCTCACCTTTGGTAAGTGTGTAATATTATGTGTTGATCTTCGAAAATGAATATTGTCACCATTGCTATTGTTATGTTGTGATATATGGATTAATATGGAATAATGATGAATATTTATGGTTTCAGGAGGAACCACGAGAGGAGTGCAGTAACAACAAAGGAACGCAAGTCGAGCATCTACAGTAGATAGGTATTTCACACCTATATCTCCTCTAGTTAATAATTATTTTAACTATTTGTTGAATTATAAATTTTAGTGCCCATTGATGAGACATAAAAAAAAAGAAGGGAAAAAGGAAATGGAAAACTAGATTTAAATTATGGGTCCTTTTGGAGGAAATGGACAGTAATAATGAACTTTATGGATGGCTATTCCTCGAATTTGATTAGCCCATCCCAGATACGAGAGGCTAATGATGTTAGCCAAGTTGGCTATCATCGGCACGATCGATACAAAGGAGGATGAATATGGAACTTGATTAGCTATTCAAATTCAGAATAATTAATGATATCGACGGGTGACTTTGATATCGGCAAAACTCATGGAACTTGATTAGCTTTCTGAGGTGAAAACTATTAATGTCAAGAATCCTTGACATCGGCATACCCAAGGACATTCCAAGTTAACATGGAGCATTGATTAACTATGCCCGTAAATAGTTAATGACACCAATGGTTACATTAGTGTCGGCATTCCCATGAACTTAATTAGTTGATCCCAAGATGGGCAACTAAAGACACTAATGAGGGTCATTAGTGTCGGTAGAAACCTTCCTGATTTGGGAAGAAGTGGCAGGGTGGATAACCTCGATCAGAGCTTGGAATACCTATAAAAAAGGGGGCAGAAAAGGAAGAAACATGATCAAACAAATAATGGGCGCTTCCCGGAAGGATAAAAAGGGGACATAGTTATGGAAAATGAATTACCTAATCCTTAAAATGGCTAGTTGTTGTGTATGGAATTGCATATGACTCGAATAGGTGAATGTGTTGTATATTTCCTTTTTTGCAATTGATTGTATTCTTATTTTATTTATTTTTAAAATTATGAATTGCAAGTCCTTTCCATTCATGTCAGGAGTAGAATTTAGGTTCTTTTACCCTTTTTGTTTTTTATAAGTTAGGAACTTAAGGATTATTTATGTATTTTATTATGGAGTAATCATGTAACCCGAACATAATAGTATTCTCCTTGTATTATTTTGTGTTTGGAATATTAAAATGTATTAATTCGAGCTTGGAATTTTATAATGCACTAGTTTATGTTTGGAACGATAAATTATATTGTGTTTGTAATTTGAAATTTCAATGCTTGGATGCTTCTTTTAATTACTAATTTATGCATGTTAAATGAGAGGGAAATTGAGTAAATAGATTGTCCTTATTATATTCCTAAATTATTTTGTGTTTGGAATATTAAAATTTATTAATTCGAGCTTGGAATTTTATAATGCACTAGTTTATGTTTGGAACGATAAATTGTATTGTGTTTGTATTTTGAAATTTCATGCCCGGATGCTTCTTTTAATTACTAATTTATGCATGTTAAATGAGAGGGAAATTGAGTAAATAGATTGTCCTGATTATATTCCTAAATTATTTTGTGTTTGGAATATTAAAATGTATTAATTCGCACTTGGAATATTATAATGCACTAATTTATGTTTGGAACGAAAAATTGTGTTGTGTTTTGTATTTTAAAATTTCAGTGCTTGGATGCTTATTTTAATTACTAATTTATGCATGTTAAATGAGACGGAAATTGAGTAAATAGATTATCCCAAGTATATTCCTAAATAAATTGAATAATTGAGTTGGACTAATTGCGGATATGTTTATGGTTGGGATGCGAAAACAAAATGCTTGCAGAGTAAATTTTCGATAACTTAAAACCTCCCGACATATGGGAGACTTTGCTGAAATTTCATTAGAAATTTCGGTGAACTCAATGTAAAATCCTTAAACACCAAAATTATATTTTTTGCCCCATTTACATGTGAAAGATAAATTGGTTAACCAAAGAGGTTGTTACAATTCTCTTATACCTAGGTATCGAACATTTGAGTATGATCAGTTTGCAACAAAAATTTAACTTCGAATTGAAACATTAATAAAATGATACCAAAAAGAGCCCAAATTTAATATATTGTGTGATTTCACCCCAAATAACCAGTAAATCAATTTTGAAGTGATTTCAAGATGATTTGATTCAGTTTCTTTATTGTTTGTGTTTTCATAACAAAATTAAATCTAGCTTGAATAACATATATTTTTTCTTCTTCTTTTCTTTTTCTACTTTTTATGTTACTGATATGTTTAGGGATAATAAAAAAATAAAACAAAACTTTTTCTGGTACTAAAAAGCTTAAAACATAAAAAGAAGAAGAAAACTAAAAAAATCACGACTAAACTTATGGAACACAAAGAAAACAAAATTTTTAGAAAGATATGGCCTAATTTTAGTGTCTAGTTCTGATACCAATTGATGTGAACCTCATGATCACATGATCATACAACTCATAACAAGATTGACAATGAATCTTGAAAAGTCAAAATAAATCTAATAAGAATGTGACACAATAAAAACATATTCTAAGACACCAACACTTTTGGAATAAGAACCCCTACCCTACAAATTTTATTTCACGAACGAGAAGTGTAAGGAAGACGCCATAAGTCAGTAAATCTTCAATAAGTTGATTTAGTTCATTAGAGAACAAAAAAATACGATAATCTCTCTCACAGAAGCTGAATAAATTTGGCAGTGATAATATTATCAAGTCTTAATATTTTATCCTTATAAAGAATATTTATTCTCTTGAAAATAATAATAAAAAAAACCCTAATGCTAATGGGTCAAACATGCACCCAATTTAAATAGAGCCCACATTAATTAAAATTAAGTTTAGAAATAATAAAATAAATTAAATCACAGGAAAAATTATTTTTCACCTTTTATCACATACGATAGTGAAAAATACCCAAGATAAATAATTGTTGAAGAATTCTTGCTGAACAAAAGTCAGATGCCTTGTAAAATAAGAATTAGTTTCTGACCAATTAATTATTCTTGTTTGACATGAAATTTTTGTAAAATAAGTAATCCAAAGACTACATATAAGTTTCTAATAGCATTAAAAACTCTTGTAGTGAATGGAATTCTTCATAACTCTTAAGGAAACAATGTATTTTTTGTTTTTGTACTTTTCTGGTAGATTCTAGACTCAATTTTAAATATATCATTTTCTCTTGTCCGGATGAATTAGTGGGCCTATCATGTATCTTTGAAAATACATATCTAGTTTCTAATCCAATAAGAATCGTATCCAAACTCCTCTTGTAGCTTTAAATATGACTGGAAAAGTAGACAAAGGTCTACACTAATATATTTGAACCCTTTTAACCTAACTCTCTTGACTATGCTCATTGAACTTCTTTTGAATCCACTTTGTTTTAGGTTATAAAATATATGTAATGGATACTTCACATAATAGATCTTTTGATGTCAAAGCCAAGATTGCATCATTGATATAGTTTTATCATGGTGATAATGTGATATATTTAAAAAAAAAAAAAAACAAAGTGATATAAAGCAAGAAGAAAGAACTAGAGAGAAAATAAAATATGATGAGAAGCAAAAAGAACTCACTAAATCATGTTGAAATGTCCTATATTTACAAGCCAGATACATTAGTAATAAATCTATACACAATCTACTTGTAGGAGAGAAATAAATAAAGTAAAGGGAGATGAGTATCCATTTAATAATATACTCATATCAGAGTTCAAATTTACCCAAAAAAAAAAAAAAGAGACATGAAAGTATGTACCAGCTACATTGTTAATACCAGAAAAAAAGAATTGAAGAAGACACGTATAGCTTAATACCAAAATATTGTGTAAAAAAACCTTAAACAAAATATTATTGTGATAACTGACCACAGAGAGATGATTACAGGCAGTCAATGGAAGTGGGCACAACAATTAAACATTGCCTGAAGAGGGAAGAAGGCTTGAAGCTAGTGAAGGTCAAGAAAATTAATTAATTAATTAATTAAGGTCGATGTGTGAATTGCTCGTTGGAAAATTGCTGCTGATCATTTAAGTAGCAGCCCATTCTTTTCGAATGTCGAAGGTGTAGTTGATCTCCAAGTAGCACTTGTTATCATCATCAAGAAACTGAGGAAGTTCCAAGAAATTAAAAAAAAAAAAGTTAGGACAAAGGGGAGATGCTATGTTGTAATTTGCAGCAATTTGCAATTCAAGGACATCTAGTTGATGGCGTTCATTAACAGATGACTGAAATGAAAATATTTTAAAAAATAATATTATTAGAAAATAATTTATTAGGATATATTCATATAAAAATATATTAATTTGATATATTAGTGTTTGTAATACTTTAATTTAATTAGATAATATTGTGAGAAAATACATCCGAATACAAAACATGTTATATTATAATATAATCATACATTTTAAATCAAATAGACTTCATTATTATAAAATTAGGACATCGAAAAAATTAAATTGATTTTCAATATTCTCCAAACAAAAAAAAATATTTAATAAAAATAAAAAAATTACTATTTTAAAAAAGTTAATATCTCAAAATATATCATTTTCTAACTTATTCTATTCAAAATGTTCAAAGATTAGATTTTTAGCTTATTTTTCATTATACAACTAAACATATTAATAAAGTTTACTTTAAAAAATATTTAAAAATAAAAAAAATATTAATAAAATTTACTTAAATATGTCTATAATATTATATTTAAAATATTTATATTATATTTTTAGTTACATTTTATAAAATAAACCATAAATAAATATATGATATAATAAAAACATTATAATAAGTGTTTTTACAACTCATTTTTTATGGGATAGCCAAATATTAGAAAATATTTTACAATTTATGACATTATCAAATACTATAAAATAATTTATTTTTTTTAAGAATTTATTTTCTATAAAAACTGTTTTTTGTAAAAAAAATACTCCCCATCAAACAAAACAAATTAAGAAGACATAAGATATCAACTCAAAGATAGGGTAGGGTAGTATGTAAAGCACCCGAGCAAGAAATGACTTGTGTTTGCTTTAAGAGAATTGCTAGCTTACTTTTTAATCCATCAACTTTAGTACATTTCCACAATGAAGTCCAGAACATAAAATTAGCTAGTAGCAGTGAATTACTCTTCCACAGATTCTGGCACATTTTTTTACTTTAAATAAAGTAAAGACGAGGGAATTGAACTAACCTTTGACCTCGCTGAGTATGATCCTCTAGCAAAAATGCCCGAGGGCGTGGTCTCTTGTGCGTTCATATGCGTGTAAGGCTCTGGCTGGGGACTATAGGTTCCAAGCATTTCTTTCGAGCTGTCCACTGATTTGATAAAAACTATATTACAAAGGGGAAACATTCAAGTGCTTGAAACACAGGTTTTGGCGTGAGTTAGGATGTCGATAGCTCACCCTTGAGGCCTGTTTTCCAGACAGTGTTGGTGTATTTCAGGCCTGATACAATGTTATTGCTGACTTGGAAGGAGAATTTTAGGTTATAGGGACTGCCTTCTTTCAATGTAAACCACAAGCCTCTGGGCCTCCCGTTCTCAGGAATAGAAAGAACAATGTCAGGTCTGCCAGGAGATAGGATTGACAGGCTAAGAAATTTCACATCTGGTTCAAGTGTTTCTGCAATTAGTAAAAGAAAAACAAGATTTACTTAAAGCAATAGGGAGATGATTAGAAAAGAAGCTATACCTAATCATTAATTTTCTCTGCTACACCACTAGCTAACATAATATAAGGTGCAAGAATTTTGCATGTACACAATGGAAGGACTTCAAGATTCTTTGCATGAACACATAACATCAATTATGATAATGTAAAGGAATAGAAACCAAGATTTATTTGAAGAATTTAAAAAAAAAAACCCAGAATCCAACAAACTCACAAAATTTAGATAGGGAAAAAGAAAGTATACGTGACAGCTAGCGAGTACCTCCAATGGTGTTCAAATCCACACTCCCAAGAAGCTGCTCCTTCCATTTCTTCAAGCTCTCATCATCCTGAACTTCCAAAATCCACACACCAACATATGAAAAACGGATTAGCAAATACATTTCTATAATTTAAAATGCAATGGCGGCAAAGAAAATGAAAGAAAAAAAAAACCTTGTCTTTTTCAAGTTGTTCTTTGAGGGTGTACTGTGGACCTAGCTGAATTTTGTTACTTCCGCCCTCATCATCTTCCTCCTCGTGATCAGTTGCATTCAAAGAAGTCCCACTCTCACTCATCTGCCTTTCTGTCCTCTCTCCTCCATCATGATCCTCATCATTTGTTTTCATAACCCCACTATTATCTCCTCCTATCGTCTTGTTATTGTCGTCAAACCCCATGTTTCTCGAACTCGATGCAGATCCAATAGCCAGCAAAGACATCAACTTTATGATCAACCAAAAATGTATAAAGATTGAACACAAAAACGTTAAAAGAAAGACTACATGTAAGATTTTGTAATGTCTTGGAAGAAAGAAAAGGATTAAAGAGAATCCAAAATGGGGGCAAAAGGACTTAGATTTTTGTTGTGTTAGAAGAAACGATGTGAGGAAAGAACTAAAACTGTTTTATCTTAAGGAGAGGAGACCCCATCTAATAAGAGAGACAAAAAAAGACCCATGCACAATCCAGAAACAAAAGATCAGCAAAAGACAAAAGAGATAGAAAAAATAATAATTGGGTTCGTCTTGTCTCCTGGCTTTCCTGTAATTTCTATTTCTATTTCTATTTTTTATTTTTTGTTCTTGTGGATTGTTTCGAGAGATTCTCAAGACAATTTGAGGCAGCTCTCTAGAGAGATTGAGAGGCCAAAAGATTGGGTAATATGAGGAAGATAAGAACAAGGTCATGTGGTGATCCGAAAGATGAGAGAGAGAGAGAGAGAGAGAGAGAGAGAGCATGAAAGTTACTATTGGGACATGGTGTGTCGACGTACTTCGATGGAATTCGGCCTAAGATTGAGGGTGATGATAGCTGTGCGTTTTGACTCTTTCTTTAAATATTTTTGTAAAAAATCTACCAAGAAAACAAAATCAAGATAAGTACAGTTCATGGAATGTGATCGATGTGGGTGATTTCGTAACCACAATTCCATTCACGAATTTAGTAACAGTCCGTCCTCTCGTTTAGATTAATTGTATCACTCTGACATCCCAAATTGAAACCAGGTTTATGATCTTTTCAATTTAGTGAAAAACACCCTTTTTACACAACAAAAATCTAACCTGAAAATTTCTTTTCTTTCCATCTAACCTGAGCTTTACTTATTCTCTTAGCCACCATTTCTTTGCAATGCATGAATAAAACAGTGGGTTTCATCTTAAAGGGTTCAGGTTTCTTTAAGCTTACATTTTGTGTTTAATGTAGTAGAAAAAAAATTAAAAGAATAACTAGTCCTAGGAATTAGTAATCAATAGCCTTGGTGCTTGTGTTTCGTTGGGCTAGATTTTTTTTTTTTGTAAAAAAATAATATTTAATTGTTGCAAGTGTTTTTTAAAAAGAAAAAAAATATGAGATTATAGATTCAACTGGTTTGAATAAATTGAGTTTATTTTAATTATACAAAAAAAAATATGACAATAGAAGGATCAAACTTAAAAATAAAAGTGATTAGAATAACTTGAAGAAAAAATATATTTTTCAAAAGGAGGCAATTAATGATGTATATCAATTCAAAGCCCATTAAATATAAGAGAACAAAATGAAATAACAAAAAGGATATAAAAAAACAATCATAGTTGACCCGAGGTAACATGATAAACATGTAACCTCAATAATCAAGTTTGAGTCAACCAATGATATCTCGTCAAACTCATAGTCTAAATTATAAGATTGGAATAACTCAATAAAATAAATAAAAAGAATTATAAACCTTTTTAAAAAACTATATTAACTTTTCAAATCCATGACCTGAAACATCATATTTGAAAAAACCACAAATTTCAATTCTCAATCAATCAAATATTAAAAGATGAAATTGAAAAAAAAAATCAATTGTATAAAAGAATTTAAAAAATAACAATTAAAAGAATAATGGTCAAAATTAAAAAAAAGCCAAGCTATAATTTTTTAGATAGGCGAGAGAAATAAAAAAAAGATCATCCGATGACAAATCAGACCATCAACTCCAGCATGCATCGCTCCATAAGGAAGAAGACATGATGATGCTTCCAACAACATGGCAAGAAAGGCATTTTTGGAAGCCAAGAGGTGTCACACGAGCTATCCGAAGTGTGTCGGTGCCTCCCAGTGCGTCATACACCTTTTTTCTTTTGTTTTTTTAGTCAAATGACAAATTTTCCCTAATTTGACTTTATAATGACAACAACAAAAATTATAAAAAGATTAAAAAAAAACCTTTAACTCCAAGTTTATTTTTTTGTGCTTTTAAGGGTATTTTTATTGTTTTACTGTGCATTTTAATTATTTATTATTTGTTATATTTGTTAAAATATCAAATTCCCTTAGGCTGATATTATAATAAAGAAAAAAAACTATTATAAAAATACAAAAATGCCCTTTGTTGCTAGGTTTAATTTTTTTTTATTTCTAATGGTATTTTGATCGTTTCACTATCCAATTATAATGGGAAAATATTTATTTATTCCCGGTCAATTTTGTAATGAAAAACAAACCATCTTAAAAGACTTAAAATACCCTTGAAAACCAATATTAAGTTTTTTTTTATATGAAAAAACAAAATTATCATTATATTATTCAAGTAAACAATATTTTTTTTTAGGATGGAGCAACCATGTTTTTCAAATAGGTTTCAGCATTTCTTAATTAGGGTGGAGCTCCCTCTCCATCGACACTGGCTAGAATTAGAATATTCAAATTGTGAAGGCAAAAGAATCTGCTTACTAATTTAATGGTTGGCGTCAAAGCAACTGGGTTGATTTTGAAGGCCCGTGGGCTGTGAAAGAGCAAAAGGCTTCGGTATGCTTTGATCTCTTGCTTGGGCAGCCAGCCCATCGAAGTCCACAGGGCATTTGAAGCTCGATTATAGACTAGAGATTGTACTTGGGCCAGCTATGGATCTTCAACATGGCTTTTCCTGTACAATGTACTGGAAGCTAGATGATGGAATATTGTTTGAACTCGATGTTAGATTCTCGAACTTGATTTTGCGCAATATTATTCAAACTTTTTGTTTTTTTTTTTAAGATTAGAACTCAAAAGACTATAACTAACAATTAGAAAAACATCCATCCCTTAAAAGAAAGAAAATAAACAAAATCATTATAGAATTCAAGAGGAGGAGGGCGAAAAAAAAGAAAATTTGGTAACCAGCACCGCCACACATAAAAAGATCACACACCTCTTCTAATGAAAAAAATCATTGAGACACATCTAAAGACGTTAAAGAACATTTTTAAAGGTTGGATGATGTCGCATGCACCACAATAACATGGTAGGACTTCTCGTATGCTGCTGCTTGTTCTCCACACACTTGTTATTTTTCTACCCTTCATTAAATTTGGTCCATGATTGTATAAAAACCATTTAAGTGAGCCTCGAATTCATCTCATCACAATTTAAGCTTCTTTTTTTTTCAATTTAATCCCTAATTATTTAATAATTATTCAATTTATGATGGAATTTCGTCCAGCCCAAACCTAATGCAGGGCCAACCAAGAAGAGAATAAGGGCAGAGAAGAGAAAAGAAAAGCGATAGTTGATAGACTTGGTTAGTGCATTATTATCGCGTCTATGACCCAAGTCGTGATTTCTATGTTAAACCTGGGTTGATCGGGGGTGATTCAAAATTTCTAAGGCTATGCAAAAAATCGAGTAAGGAGATTTTAAAATTGATTCATTAGGTCGAGTTTAATGATATTAGAAGAGTTCTCTATATAGCCTATCCTTTTTTTTAAGCTCACGAAAACAACATCACTTATAATTTTACTCTCCTAGATTTGTTTTTATTCAAATCAAGTTTCAACTAGATTATCTTTGTATGTTATGAGATTACAACTAGTGTTTATTGTTATTGTCATAACCTAAAATATAACCATTTTATTCTTACTTTATAAAAATAATAATGAAAAACAATGAAAAAATAATAAAAAATGAAATGAACGAAGAATAAATTGAAATTTGGGTCAAGGCAATATAAATTGGAAGATTGGGGACATAATTGAACTTGGATTTAGTTTAATTAATCAAATCAAGAGCTTAATTGTAGATTTGATGAGTTTTGAAACTTAATTGAACTTGAAATTAGTTTAAATAATGAAATTAAGGGCTTAATTGAAGAAATACCAAAGTTTAGAGAAATGAAGGACTGAATTGAATAATTTAGATAAATAAGGATTGTGCTGTAAATGGTGCTAAAATCCAGGGTTTCAATTACAATTTATCCAAGGGCTTGATTACAAAATTGTGAAACTCAAATGACCAAATCAAAAATAGCCAGTATGTATCAACAACCATTTTTGGTGTGATTAACTACTCTAGGCATGGAGGCTAATGATGTCAATGGTTCTTGATATCGGCAACTTTGATTGTAAACTAAATATGAATAAGATATGGTGCTCTAGATAGGAATAGTTAATGATACTAATCGGTTCTATTGATATCGACACATGAATGTAATTGATTAGTCTAGCTCAATATTAAAAGACTAATGTTACTAATGAGATTTATTAGAGTCGGCGATTATCTTTCAAAAAATAAATATAAATATTGATTAGTTATTCCAAAAAAATAAGATAAGCTAATGATACCAAGAGAAGAATATCTTGGGATAAAGTGATAATTGATTTATAAGGAGATTGTATTCAAAAATCATTGAGTTGTGTTGAGATTTCCAAGATGAAATTAGTCTCAACAAAATTAGATGGATATTGGTAATAGATGAAAAATAGAGAGATTGTTTATGGCTACATTGGTTCTAGACAAGGAAGAAATTGTCGTTGTGGTCACTGGTGGCAAATACAGTGGTGTGCTAGTGATGATGTGGTTTTTAGGTGGCTTTCTCTCTCTACTTCGGGTTTCTTTATGTCTTTGATTTTTGCCTTTTTGCCTCTTTTTTTTTTTGCCTCTCTTTTTTTTTCTTTTCTCTGTGCAACTTTCAAGCTAACATTAACTTCAAAACTTTTTTTTCTCTCAATTTATTTCATATGGTTTTGGGTTCTTATCTCTCTTTTATTTCCCTTCTTCTTCTTCTTTTCTCTCTCATCTTTTGACTCAATTTTATCAAATCAAACTCTTTTTTCCCTCACTCTCTCTTAGCATTTTCTCCTTTTAACTAAGCTCTTATTGTTCTTTGCTTTGCCAATCTATTTATTGGCATGGATGAAGCTTATACAAGTTTTCTTGATGAAATGATTATCACCATTGGTTCTCTTGGGTTAATCTTAACCCTCCATAATAGTTGTATATTTTGGCCAAAGCTGTTTGGATTGGTTTCTTTACACCACTTTTGTAGTGATTTAGTTAAAGTATATGTTTTTTTTATTGAAATATATATATATATATATTATTTTCTTTTTTTATTGAAATAAAAAGAAGTTGAAAGGGCATATATCAAGTAAGTCCTGGTGATTTAATGTTTAGCTCGAATTTTACAATAAGGTTAGATACAACATGAACATGACTTGACAGGGTGAAAAAACCAAATCCTTAGTAGCGCCAAACCTTCACAAACAGTTTAGTTTTTAGTTGCGAAAGATCGTAGGATTAATAATGGCTATGAAAAAAGATTTGCAAGAAAATTATCTTAGCTCCTAAGATTTGATTAAACCTCTGAACTTCCAAGCCCCAGTACTGATCATAATATCTACCATTTGTCTATGATGAGCTCACATGGCGAGGTTAAAACAGGCAAATGGTGCAACATGACTAAGCTTGATTTAACTCCAAAATCTGGATCTTGCTTCCAAAATACCAAGCTAGCAATCATCCATATCGTTGAACACAAAACATTTGCTTCCAAGAGACTGTCACTCGACGGAGACAGGTGGCTCCTCCAAAAGTTTCATCCTTTCCACCAACCTCCACGGTTCATCATCATCATCCCGGGGACCACCTCTTTTGAAATCCAATTGACCTTGTTCCATCCGACATGACATGGATACAGCATCATCCCATGTGGCCGGTGGCGTGTATTACACCTGGCATGACCTCATTGGTGTCCTGCAACCCCACTTCGGCTCCCCTTTTGTAGGCTAGCCCACCGCCCAAAACCTGAACCGAGACCTAAAAGACAAGCCCTTTACACCTTTCAGAACAGCTACTTTCACAGGAGACTTCGAGTTCTTCTCGTAGCTCTTCCTTTTTTATTTTTTTTATTTATATGGATTTTCAGAAACTTGTACGTATAACAATTAATTTCACGATTCATTGAATATTTTACAAATCTAATAAATATGTAAGGTATCATAAGAATAATAGTTATATATAATAATTTCACGACCCATTGAATATTTTATAAATATAATAAATATATAAGGTATCACAAGAATAATAATTATATATAATAAGATTTGAACTTTAATGCAGATAAAAAAAACAAATCCCTACCACTATTAGATCAAGATCTCAAGTGTATCTCTTCCCTATTCTATTTGGGGAATGAAACGGCACGACGAGCAACAATCATTCCATGCTGCAAACGCATCTCGATGTAGAAATGGGTGCCGCCACCGTACGAAGTTTTCAATTAGGGTTTATTGGCATAGAGATCCACAAAAAACTATACAAAATTCATGGCATTATCGCCTTACGGTGGCAATGTCGGATTTTAACGATGCCCGTTCCCAATTGTTGATCCGTACACAAAAATGCATGCTGCTATTATTCTTACAGGAAGGGTTCACGTGATTGTACATCATCAATTTTATGTTGATGAAGAGTTAATTAAATGCAACATGTTAGGGGTCAGAAGATTTGAGATACATTATCATCGTCATTTGTTAATTTACAGTAAAATATTTTATAAAAAATTGATTAATGTATTATATTTTATAATTAATTTTTAAACTTAATTTATATATTTTTAACTCATAAAATTCTATAAAATATTTTCTTTTATTATTATTCTAACTATTACCACTACCATCATCTTACTACCCTTCTCTTCTATCACCATCACCTTTTTTTTTATTATTATTCTAACTACCTCATAATCACCTTAACTATTATTACTGTGTCATCACAGCAATCTTTACCTTCATCACAATTTTTTTCTTTTTTACCATCATTATCATTAAAAAATATTTACATGTAAAATATTTGATGTAAAAATATTTTTCAATAGCGATGTGGAGGGTTTTTGATTGGATGAATGGAGACAAGAAGAGTAACTTTTGAAATTTGGATACCCTGAGCTATTACCATTTAGGCATTTAGGCCTTGTTGCTTCTTTATTTTTTTTTAATTAATATAAATATTCGGACTAACTTTCTCAAAACTATTATCCAAAAACAATTTCGTTGCTTCTCTTATACAAGATGAGTATGCCTTTGCAAAATCAAGTAGTATAATATGTCATAGGACTACGCTGTATGACTCATTGAGTCCCATAAAAAAAGGGCTTCAATTTACATTTCTTATGCTCTGTCTCACAAAGAGCAAACAATGTCATTATAGCAGTCTAGATTATCCCGTAATTTTCAAGTTTTTTTATAGTAAGCGCTGCAACTATCATATATATGATTTTAAGTGAGATAAGTTATGTCTCTTTTTATCTGAAAAATATAAGGAGCATTGCTTTGAGAAAATGATCCTGAAAGTCTTTCTATACATCCTGGGCAGTGGTAAAAAAAAAAGAACAACATTGTTGGGAAGATTTGGTGTGAGAAAGTTTATAATTAAGGATAAAATCATGTCATTGCATTTTCGGTAAGGATAAAGTTTCTAGTTGTGTGAAAAATCATGTAAGATTTGGTGTGAGAAAATTTATAATGAAGCTTTGATATTATATAAAGAACTCTGAACAGTTTATAATTATATAATCTTATTAATAATTACATGATTATTATTAATCTTGTTAAATTAATCATTTATTTTTATTAATATGAATATCCAAATTAATTTGTATATATCTCAACTAACCTCACAAATTTTAAAATTAATAATTATATAAGAAATCTTAACTTAATATGGATGTTGCTAATCTTATTAATCTAAACATTTTTAAGAGTTTTCAACCTGTAGCCAATGTTTCGTTCTTGGAGGCTTGGATCCATCTGGAAAAGTAGAAGAAAATAAAAAAAGAAAACTGTTGACACGTAATCAACAGCTACGAAATCCGTGGACGTGGCCGTCCACCAGCTCCAGCTCAGCTGATCCAGCCCTTCACTAGTGTCGTTAATTTATCCCTGCATCTCGTGGGATCCGCCGACTTTAAAATAGCGTTTGATAAATGTGATAGCGTTGTTTATTAAAGTAGTTTTAATTTAGTGATATATTAAAATAATATTTTTTTATTTTAAAAATTATTGTTAATATTAATATATTAAAACTATTTAAAAAAATTAATATTTTTGTGAAATACCATAATTGATGAAGCAATGGCCGAGAGAGAGCGTGGGACCAACTTAAATTTCCACGACAGAGTTTTATTCGTTTGTTTGAAGTAAATTATACCTATTGGTTAAATTTTAAGATAGTTGTAAATTTCACTTCAATCTAATAGATTAAAAATTATATTTAATAATATAAAATTAATTAAATTATGATTTTTATATTAATTTTCTGAATTTTTAATCTAAATTAAAACATCATATTAGAAAGCTCCACGTAAATTTTTAATAATTAATTCAATTGAAAATCATGAATTTCTTTTTATATAAAATTAATAAAAAATATTGATAAAATCTTTATCTGAACCAAAGACCATTCAAGTCTTTAACATGTCTCTACCGTCGGTTAACTGTTATTATTATTATTAATTAACATGAGAAAATCACTCGTTTGTTGTGCAAGCAAATATTGAAAAATATTAAAAAGAAATAGCTTTTTTGAAAAAAAATTTGGTCAATTGTTTTTATTTCTTAAATATTTTTAATAGTTCTGGTGACCCAGCATTGTTGGAAATTTTTAACTCTAAAATTTTTGACAAATTATTTTCTTAAAAAATTAATTCATTTATCCTTTAAAAAAAAATGAAAAAGGGAGGAGTTTTAAGGACGAATGGCAAGTTGAGAACATGAATGGATGATAATCAGGTCACCTACATGACCGACTGCACAAAGCACATCAGCACACACGACCAAAAGAAGATGATGGCTAAGATGAAAATGGCCTCCATTATTCTAGCTTTTTCAAATTAATAAATCGTGTGGCCAAATGGAGATTTGTTAGAATTTAAGTTTTTATTTATTTATTTTTTATCTTTTGAATATACAGATATCAAGACAAATTTTAAAAAATAAAAATATTATTATAATATATTTATAAATAAAAAATACTCTAAAAAGCGATTCACTTCCACCAATTCTTTAATAAAATCCCTTAGTGAGCTGGGGTGTCAAATCCCAAGATTCCTCGAACGGTAGCTCTCTCCTCTCACTCACTCACTCGCTCGCTCGAGTGAGCCCCCCTACATCTCTATATAAGTCCACCCTCGTTCATCAGTACTCTGCATCAAATACTCAAAGCAATTTTTCTTCATCCTCTTCTGTGATAATTACTCCTACCTTTTTGCTTCTTACAGTTTTCTTTTGTATCCCAGCTGTGCTTTATTTTCCTTCTAGTTCCAATGGCCACTGTTGAGGTAACTCATTCACTAAGAATTATTTATATATATAACTCTGATAAGTTTTATGCTGATGGAATGTACATCAAGATCAACGCCTCCATCTTAATTATGATCTTTAATTCGTGGATGTTCTTATTTGAAAACTCATATATTCATCTCTCTATATATATAACAAATGGTAAGACCTCATCAGCATTTTGGTGAAGATTCTTTTCTTTTAATAACGTATCCTGCAGGTTGTGTCTGCGCAGAGTGCACTTGTAGAGGAAAAAAATGAACCAATCAAGGTTGAGACCACCACAGAAGAGGCTGTCACTGCAGCACCAGAGGCAGTAACTCATGAAGAGCCAAAAGAAGCAGAGAAAGTTGCAGCATCTGAGGAGCCCGTGGCACCGGAGCCCGAGGCCCCAGCTGAAGCTGAAACTAAAGAGGTGCTCGAAGAGACCAAGATCGCTGCAGAAGAACCAACAGTACTAGAGAAAACTGAGGAGGAGACACCTAAGGAAACACCAGAGCCGGTTGTTGAGAAGACAAAAGAGGAGCCGGAAGTACCCGTAGAGCCTGTTGTCGAGGAGGCTAAAGCGACTACAGAGCCTGGCGAGGCACCGGCAGAAGAAACGGAGGTTGCAGTCGAAGCCCCAAAGGAAGAAGAAGTAAAAGAAGAACAGAAGCCTGTTGAAACAGAGGAGAAGGTTGAATCAGAAACCCTAGAAAAGACTGAGTAATGAGGTCATTAAAGGAGAAGGCTGCATGGTTCCAGTGGAAGTCTATCTAGTGGGTTCTTGTGTGTAGGTTGAATCTTGCATGTCTAGCTAGTGGTTTAATAAAGGATCGTTATGTTAATGGGGGTGTATGTATGGAAATGTTCCACTTGGATCAAACCAATGCGAACTCACCGCATGGATGCATTTGATCTTTGATTTGGAGCAGAGATGCCTTGTGGGATGTTCTTGTTGGTTCCAAGTAGGTTGATGAATTTTATATTAATGGTTTGGTATGTAATAAAATAAGCTGCATCTTTTGCTGCTTTGTTTGATAATTGGAGCACATATTCAGCCTTGCTTAATTTTACGCTTCTCCGCTTGGCGAGACCATGTTTTGTGGTTCATCATCAACTCCTTCATTCCTGAGAATTTCCCATTCATGTGGAAATACAAGTACAGGACAACAATCATCAATGCCTCCATTAGTAATTGAAATTTATTACAAGTGGTAAAGCCAACGGCTACAAATGTATAGAATCCTTCTTCAATGTTACCCGTTAGACAAATCAACTAAGAGAATGAATGTAAGAAAATATTCCTTAAACACACAGACTCATGATAAAAAGATCCAGACCAGTTGACAACCAGTCTTTAAACAAAAGATTGAGCAAAAAAGCTCATCTTAGCTGACTATGTACAGGCCCGATTATTATAGGGTAAACTAGTAGCATTACAGCAGCTCCAGTGGAGAATATATCCGCAACTTTTCAATTTTGTTTCTGTATTCTTGCATTATTCTTTATAGTACATGTCACGGGGTAATTTTTCACTCTCGAATAAACCAGTGCGGCAGCCTAGTGCCTCACTAGACTCAGCATTTCCTTGCCAATCCCACTCGTGTTTGCCTAGTAACTAAGCAAGCGGAATACACAAGTAGAATAAGATAATCAAATGGCACAACAAGCTTTACAGGAACTCTTTCCTATGTGTGCTATGCACAAAGATTGCATGCTACACCAAGCTATCTTTAACTCTTACACTATATGTTTTTGCATGCCCCTACATGTTGAACATACCCCACGCATGCCTCCCTTCAACTAAGAGTTGCAACTAGTATTTATAGACAAGCATTTACAAGGCACAACTCCCATTTCTACTTTTAAGGAAGTAGTGGGACACTATCTCACTTATGTTCACCTATGAACATAGTGGCCCTATTATCTACCAAGTAGTGGGTAGTTTTCTCCCATGATCTCCCATGATCTTAGTGGGTCGAGAGCAACCCTTGGTCAGCCCCCATGATCTCATGATTTTGGATATCCATAACTGCCACTAACCCACATTCTACATGTTCACCTGGTAGCCTCAATTGCTAGTTCTTGCTGCGTCATCTGTTAAGTTTCTCGCATGCCTTGGACAGCCCATTGTCCAAGCTTTAGATCATGCCAAGTCGAACCAACGATTTGCACAAGCTGTTGCGCGCTGCCGAATTCGCATTTGCGTGCAAGCTGCCAATTCCTGCATTGCCGAATTCGCATCTGTGTGCAGGATGCCACTGTCTGCGTTGCCGAATTCCGCGACAGTCCCAGTTCTCGTCAGCCTATCCCCCTGACGAGTTTTCCTGCTTGGCCTGGACAGTCCATCGTCCAACCCATGTTCGTCAACAATTTGCGCTGCTGATTTTCCTTTGACGAACCTACAACTACACAAATTTGCGCTGCCGATTTATTCCACTGTTGGCATGGCTGCAAGCACCCTCAGGCACTGTTTTGGACAACATGCTGAAGTGTGCACCTCGTGCACATTTTAACACGGTTACATTACGCCTCTAACATAAGTGCATTGTGACTTTACAGGAAAAAAAAACAGCAGCTACTCAAAAGAATGTTAGTGGCATCTTCTCAAAGCACTTCAGAGGTGCTGCCGCCGGCCCTAACAGTTGCCATTATCTCGGGTTTATAAACAGCATATCATCGCATCTCCTTGAAAATCACCAACACCGATTATCTTTTCTGAAAGGATAGGGACTCTTGGTGCCACAAGACTAACTTATTTTGAGCACATTGATCATGTCCTTATCGACAGATGTGCTGTCTTCGGTGCTTGATTGCAAAACCTCTCGGGACATATGGTGCGCTCTTTCTGCAGCGCTGGCATCTCCATCGTCGACGATTTTAGAACTGCGTCAACATCCTGATGAAACCATGACAACGTGTTTACAATGAGTTCAAAAATACAGTGACAAACTCACTACTGTTGGAAAGTAGTTAGATCCAACAGATTTCAATTTATATTTAATTCAAAGGATTACGTTTCAAATTTAAAGATCTTGTCATAACATTAACTACTCGCCCTAAGCTAGTTTCTTTTTCCAGACTTCATAATCTACTTCTTAGTCATGAATCCCTTCGTTAGGATGAGTTTCGGCAGCTCACTGTTAGTGGGACTAGCGTTGATAATTCGATCCAACCAACATTACAGGTGGGGCAACTAGTGGAGGTTTTGGAAATTCGTCTAGAAATGCAAGAGCTCACTGTAAATTTGTCATGTCTAATGCTCCTAATGACAAACGGAGTTCATTGGTGTTGCATGAAACATGGTGCTAAAAGAAAGTGATAGAGACATGCAACAGCAAGAAACTGGTACAGAAACATGATGAGAGTTGAAGGCTCATGGCCATATGGTAAATAAAGAATGAACAAACTTGCAATTTGAAACCAATGAAGGTTGGTTTAAGTGGTAAGCAACTTGTTTCGTTTAAGTGAGGTTTCGGTTTCGAGTCTCCGTGTACGCAACAACACCCATTAGTAATTTCATTTGTCATTGCCAGACATGCGACCCGAGGCGACCACCAAAGGGACAACCTGGATACCGGGGGCTGACAACCTAAAAAAAACTTGCAATTTGAATTCACAAAAAAGAAAATAGTAAAATTAAATATTTATTTATAGGATTATTTGAAGAGATCTATTCCAGAAATCAAGAACGATGACAAATTGGAGAAAGAATTCATATGAACATATCTTCAAAGAGTAGAAATAAAGAGGAGATCTGCAGATTTGATTTCTAGTGACATAAACAATTACAGAGAGTGAAAGGGGAGCCTGAAAAATCAGCATTCGAAGAATATGGGAGCAAAATTGATGAGGATGAGGAAAAATTAAGCAAAGGATGAAATAATTCTATCTCTTCTTTTATGGCCAACGACATGGCCACTCTATATATAATTATGGAACTAGCTTGGACCTTAATATTTTTTGTTTAAAATCTTTTACACTAGATAATTTCATACCTCTATGCATAAAGATAACTAATTTGATCGTTGAGGTCGCACTCCATTATAGATTCTTAACCACTTTCTCCAAAATACTTTCTTATCTCTTCGTTTTTTTGAATTGGGGTTATAGAAGAAGGAACCAAAACCAAAGATATTGGCAGCAAGTCTTATTATGGAATAATTCATGATGTTAATTTTACGTAAATCTCATATAATAATTGTCCAAATCTCTCCCTCTGTGTGTAAAAAAAAAATTACATTGAATATTTTTTATAAGAGTTTGCCCACTCATAATTACTAGTTATTTAAGTAGCTGCAATGAATCAATGTAGGTCGTATAATGTTTTTGAGCAAAAATAGGAATATGGAGATCTTTACAACATGTTTTATTGACAAAAACAATTTCTCATCATAAATAAAATTTATGTTTGCATTTAATAAAATAAAAAAAATAATTTATGCCGGTAATTGTTTTCCAAAAAGTATTAAAGTGTCTATTTAACTTGCTTAGCTAAATATTTTTTTCTACACAAAAGAATGAATAATTGTTAATGTGTTTTTAAAAATTGAGAAAAAAATATATATCTATAAATCTAAAACCCGATTCTTACATATTATTGTTATCTATTTTTGGGTTTCACAAAAAAAAAATCCAAAAGTCAAAAAATATATAGTCAAAAGAAAACTTAAAAAAATAGTAGTAGTGAGAAGTAGATGTCAGAACACTCAAAAAATTGTCATAAATTGGTTGAGGAAGTTTAAAAATAAAAACAATTGAAATTTAATAGTTTATTTTTTATTGATGAAGGTCTTATTGACAAAAAAAAATCAATTTAAAAAAAATAATCCAAAATCAGATGTTTAAGAACTCAATTATATTTTGTTAAAAAATTAATTGAGTTTATGAAGAGTTTGATTTCAATAAAAATTGATTTGTAAGGTTTTAATTAAAAAAATTAAATTTGGGAGTCAATTTGGTCAAACATTGGAAGAATTAACAAGTTTGGGGACTTAATTAAACTTGAATTTAATTAATTAATACAATCAAAGACTTAATTGAAAAAACACCAAAGTTTGGGACTGGTTTGGGTCAACATTACAAGAAATTAAAGTCCAAGAACTAAAGTGAAAAGATGGGAGTATTGTAGGGAGCTTACTTGATTTTTCTAGGAGTAATTTTGAAAATATTAAAAGTTAAAGAGTCAATTAAGGACTGAATTGAATAATTCAGAAACCAAGAATTGTTTTGTGCATAATGCTAAAATCTAGGGGTCCAATTGCAAATTACCCAGGGGCGAAATTAAAAAAAGAAGAAGAGGGAATTTCCTGATTAAGGGGCTTAATTACAAAATTTCAAATATTCAGTGACCAAACTGAAAATGATCACTCTCATCTCAAAACGACGCCGTTGCAAAGAAGAGCATTCATCTTCTTCATCTTACCCCACCGGGAAAAAAAGGGACGCCCCCCGGCGCCCCGCGATGCGTCTCCATTATCACTGTAACGGTCATGTGAGTCCGTTTCGTTTGCCTTACCAACGCATGGCATTCTCTGGCTTTATATAAGCCAGAGAAGATCCTCAAGAAGAAGGGAGAGAACTGGGGGGGGAGCAAATCAGAGAAGCAGAGAAGAGGAAGAAAAAAAAACAGTAGAGAGAGAGAGAGGAAAACCCAGGAAATCAACACACACAGAGAACAAGAACGAACAATACAGGGCCAGAACGAGAGAACATAGACACGAGAGACAGAAGAAAGACCGAAAAACAGAGACAGGAGAGGAAGATACAGGGAAAAATACAGAAAGACAAGGAACAAAAAGAATACGAAGACAAAAAAAAAAAAAAAACAGAAGGTAGATCACAGAAGAAACCAAGGAAACGGAAGAGAAATTAGCAGCAGTCGATCGCCCGCAACTTCGTCTTCATGTTCAGGAGCAGCAGCACAGGTAAGTGCTTTTCGTCTTCCCCCGCTTTACAATTTCAGTTCACTCACTGTGCACTTTGAATTTTAATTACTCTTCCACTGTTCATGCACGCGTGATTTGGTTCACGCGTGCCTCCTGCTTTGCCCAGCCGTGTCCCGGTTACAAAAAAAACTGTGGCCGGGCTGGGCCACGGTCCAATTCCTTTCATTATTTATTTTGATGTAGGCCGATCGAGTCTTTTTTTTAATATAAAAAAATTCAAAAATTTTATGGACTCTATTGAATTTATTTATAGCTTCCTTGTATTTTTTTAAGTATTTCTAGATGTTTATTGTGAAAGGTAAATGCAATGTACAATACATTTTACTATGTAGCAACTCATTAAATCTTTACTGACTAGTTAGGGTTTCTAGTAACCATAATACTAAGTGACGACTTATTGAACTAGATTTTTCCTATCGAATAACAAGATACCAGAAACATGTTTTTAATTTTGAATTTTAAAGGTCGTTGTGACGTTGGGTGTGACACATATAATAAAATAAAGTAAAAGTCATATACATTAATAAATACAAGAAAAAAGTTGTTAAAGCAACATCACATATAAGATCTTAAGTTAATTTTTAACATAGTAGAAAAATAGGATAATATTGCAATCATATTTCACTATATCATGATTTTTTTAATTGAAAAATGTAAGACATTGTTTATGCTAAACTAAATAAATCATAGAATATATGAATTGATAACTGTGAAAGAGCTACTAATGCAAATAAAATTCTAAAATGAAAAGATTATCATTCTCTTAAAAGTAAAAGAAAGATAAATTAACCTCAACTTTTACCTATAATATAAGGTTTTTTTTTTATTTTTATCTTAAAGGTTACCTTTTCCTATCAAGAAAAAATAATTTTTAATTTTATAAACACATCATGAAAATAAAGTTTATGTATATAAAATATAAGAAAAAGATTTTTGGATGAATTAGAAATATCTCTTTGAAATGTTAAATATGTATAAAATAGTTTTTTTTTTAAAAAAACAAAACTACTATTTCAAAAAATGCTAAATAAATAATTTTTATAAAAAAGCATAGAGAGAGGGCATTGATTTAAATATAAATTGAAAAATTATTGAAAAAAATACATATAAAATTATTAATTAAGAAATAAAATTAAAAAAAAAAAAAAAAACTAGATACTGATAGGTTTGGCAAACCAAACCCGCGCGACAACCCTTGTTTTTCTTTATTTGGTAATGGGGTGGATGGCACATAGTCCACCCCAATGTTTTTTTTGTAAGAAATAAAGGTAAATGACATGTTTTTTAGACGAATGTAACTAATTGTTCTCAATCTATTTTTGACTAAAAACACATGTAAAATATATTATACACCTCAATAAACCTTTATATGACCGCTAATAACCTAAAAATCGGTCTATAAACCCAATATTAACCCTATACTAAAAAACTTTCTGATATAAAATCTATCATTTTCAGGTGACGAGAAGGTTAAAGAACATCCAAATGAGACACCTATCGTTAAGTGAAACTTACTAAAACCAAGACCAATATTTTTTGTGGTTTAAGTAAGTGTCAATCAAGTTTTTTTTTTTCTCTATCAGATTTTCCAATCTTTTACACTTTGATCCTTCATCTTTTAATTATGTTATTATTTAATAAATTAATTCTAATTGGCTATCAACTTGGCCATAAAAATACTGAATTGATAAGAAAACAACTTAGATAGCCATTAAAAATGAAAACAAAAAACCATCGTGTCCTTTTAAAGTTTCTTGGTTAGCTAGTAAAAACCTTTTCAGGGAGTCAAAGCCTGAAAGCTACCATGTGAGTGTATTTTCTGTATACTTTATTGGGTTGCTATATTGGAGCCTGAAAACTACGTTTGACCAAATAAGAAAAACTCATCTCAGGCGAAGAATTCTTTTCAAAGGCAACCACTACTGTGTGCATTGGGCAATGGAGGGGCTTCTTGGTGACCTACTTTTTCAAAGGCTCCTTTCTATATAAATCCAATGTTCGGTAAAGAATTTTTCAATAGATTGGTTTTCGGTGGTGGCCGTTGAAAAGCTCGCCAGCGCTGCCGCTCCTTTTTAGGTTGCTGATAATGAAGGAGGACTTTCATCAAATATTCCCTGATAATTAGTTTGTTTGAACTCTGGGCTTCTAGCTGTCACGCATAACGCAGAGTAACCCCTTCCATGTTTCGTTGTTGTTTGACCAGAACTCTTTATGGATGTAAATCAAAGTTTTAGGTTGCCGACTCGTTTTGACCCCTAGAATCAAAGTTCTATCTTAAAACACTTCAATAAAAATCTCGAAAAACTATTTACCAATTCCAGAACATCCCAAAATAATAATAAAAAAAAACAAAATTAAAAATCAATAAAAAAATATAAATGAAACTTAATCTACTGTTTTATACATGTTTATAGAAAAAAATTATAATCATTAAATTCTTCTACATGCAGAAAACCAATAACTCTCTCTCATTCATTGTTTTAAAGAGATTTTCACTCTTTTTTTACAAATTTAATAACTGAAATATTAACAAAATAAACCCCTGAATCAAAATTAAAATTACATAAATTAAAAGAATTTTAGAGAAAAAAAAAGGAAAAATAGGTGGATTAAATATAATTTTTTCTGGTGAATTTGAGATTGGATATGGGTTTTCTCTTTGTTTTATATTTTGCTCTCCTTTTGTTGATTTTTTTTCCTCTCCTTAAATTTTTTAAAGAAATTGGTAGTTAATTTAGGCAAAAACAACTGCAATTTTAAAAAAAATTGAGGATGAGATTAAAAAAAATACTTTGTGGTCTTATGAATTATTATAGTGATTTACCTAGTTGTTTTAGTATATTTTGTAATTTTAATCACAAAATGTAGCCTCTTAAAAATACGGAATGGCTTTGTTTGGTTTGTCACATCACCCTTAGTTTAAAACTAGTTAGTTGCCAATGCACTACCACAATAACTTTTTGATGGTATTTTTAAATCTAGATTGGTTTGAGGAAATAACCTAGTGGCTCGTTGATCAAGCCACTTGCAATGGCCTAATTTAAAATTAAAATGGAAAAGAGTTAATTTGGTATGATTTAATTAATCTTACAATTCTACACGTAACTTATACAACTTGGTGTTTGACTTTTAAAAAAAATATTATAGTGACATCATAGCAATAATTTTTAAAATATTAAAATGTTGACATTTTAGATTATTTCAAGTTAACATTTCTAATTTGTGACTTTGTCTAGAACTAAACTAAATTTAATAGCTTTACTTTTTGAAATTTATTTTCTTATTATACAACAACAAAAATAAATATTTGTAGACAAATTTTTTTTTTATCATGTTTTATTTTTTGCTAAAACTAAATTCTTTAATTCATGTATTTTTTTTAAAAACAAAAGGAGGTTTTGGTTAACAACATAATTCATTAAATAAAAAATACTAGCAATTAGAAACAATATTTGAAGAAACTATGGCAATCTAAACTAAAAGAAATAAAATGTATATTTTTAATAAAAAAGAATTTTTTATTCATGCATTTTCTTTTTATTTTGAAAAAATAAAACATGTTTTTTTTTTTTTTTATGTTAAGCATTGCTTTTTAAGTCAAAACTTATTATGAACGTGAACACAAGTTCCAAATTAAAAATTAAAAAATCATGAATAAATATATTTAATGTACTTTTATTAAAAAAAAATATAAGCATAATATATTTGAGAAAATTATAAAATAACTTAAAATAAAAATTTTAAAAATAGATATTTTCTTCTCATTCAATATTAATGAGAAAATTATGTTAGAAATTCCACATATTAAGTGAATATATAATTATTCATAAAGCAATTAATAATATCATCATAAAAAGTCTTTAATATTTTTTTAAAATTAAAGCATAATTGTATAATCACTTAAATACTATTTTAATACATTGATTCAAAGACATTTTCTATAATAATAATAATAATAATAATTACAGGGACTGGGACTGAAACGTGAAATAAATAAAGCTTAAAATCTTAATATAAAATCCTAAAATTACAGGGACTGCAAGGGAGTAGATGGAAAACTTTTGGACAAAAGTGAGCTTTTTTGTGCTTATAAGAAAAAAGACCCTTTAGGTTTTTGTTATTTTATTTTATTTTGGTCCTTCTTTTAATTTTTCTTAACATTACAATTTTAATTTTTTTTTCGTGAAATTGGCCTTTATATCAGTTTTAAAATTTTACCAAACACATTGAATTGTCAAGAAAATACAAGGAAAATAAAAATCAACACGTAAAATATCACAAATATCATACAAAACAATGAAATTGAAAACAAAAAGGTGGCGTTACTAAAACAAAAAATAAATATTGTTCAATGAGCAAATACCATTCACCGTGAAACACAGTAATGCAAGGAAAAATACGGAACTCTTTTAGTGTATTAGTATTAACACTAATTTTTACATTAGTGGTTAATTGTTAATGTAAAAAAGGAAGGGTTGGGTGATTGTTCGAGCGGCAGAGGAGGGGGATCGAGCTGGACTTAACACCCACTAATTCAAGGGATTAATCTTAATCTATACGAACTGATCTTGTCTAGTTCTTACACGAGACATAAATATTCTCTTGCATTGCAATCGATCCAAAATTAATATTCAATATTCATACACGCCAATATACTTTGATTATTGGAGTCTGTAAATGCGTGTGAGGTTTGACAGTCTAATGAAGAACCTAATGATGAAAGCGAACAATTGAAACAGAAACAGAATTTTTTTTTGTTTCAGGACAAGGAGAGATCAACTCACGAAGGGAGAAGGACCCGATCCATGGCTGTGCTAGTCGCCTGGAGTGTCGATCCAGTTCAGACAGCCCACATGAACTACTGTTTGGAACCATTTTGGCGTCCCCTGTAAGTCGACATCCTTAAATTTTCCCTTTTTTGGGTCATAAGAAACCAGAGCTCTGTTCTTGTACTCCAGCAGGATTTCACCATTCTTCAACACGCATAGAGCTCTAACAGCCCTTCCATTGGAGGCATTCTTCCATATCTTCAGAGGTCGGACGAGATTTTGCTTCAAACCCTTTGGCATGTACGCTCCAATACTGTATTCTTTAACCCATGACCCCTTCACATTGTACTCCTTCATGATCCAGATCTCCAGTCTTCCATAGTTGCAATAAACAGCAACAGAGAGACAGCCTCTCAGAACCGCTAGATGATAGTCGCACCTATTTAGGCCACCGCAGTCCGGTTTCGGGACTTCTCGGAATTGCTCATCGGTCAAGTCGAATGAGACCAGCCTGCGGGCAGGCTTGTTTCTACACGGTCGGCTAACCCAGTGAAGCCTTCCGTTAACCAGGGTCTCCGATGCCCGGCGAACTAGCCGGTACGACACTTTGCCTAGACTTCGCCATCCAGGGCAGCCTAGTGTTAAGATTTGGACTTGTGATAGTGGATAAATGATTCTACGTGACCGAGGGTATCTGCCATGCCCATTCCTGTAATACACAATCCTAATTACCTTGTATTCATTAGTCTTGGGATTGAAACCAAACCCAAACACCACTTCTTGATCAGGATACTGCAAGGATTTTGGCAGCTCTCTATATCTGCCCGTGAAAGGATTATAGATGTAAAGAGAATCGTTGTACAACGAGTCGGATAGGCATAGTAAACCATTACAGGAACCTACCACTTCAAACTCCGGCATCATAGAAGAAAAGGGTGCTCGAATTCTTTTCACCTTCTCTTTTTCTTCGTCGTGCGCAGCGAAATCAACGAAGTAAAGATTGTTTCTGATGGGAAAGTCGCAGTGAAGGATTACGCAAGGATCTGTATCCTGAGTTGGGCAAGAAAAAACCTCAGGGTCCAGCGCCATGGCACGCCAAGCTCGGCAGACACACTTGAATTTCACCAAAGAAGTGATGGGCAATCTTGAAAGTATATCTTGAGCAATCTCCCTCGGTAGAAGCTCCATTCCAGTTGTTTGTGGATCATCTTCAAGCTTGGTTTTTCTTCTTTTGCTATGTCTTTCGAATTCAAAATCCAAGGCCATGATCGCCATAGGCGAAAGAAGGTATATTAGATCAAAAGAAGGTTGTTTGAAGGTGAAGCATTGTGGTTGGAGATAAACATGGTGGACTTTGATAAGGTACACAAATATTTAGGAATAGAGTTGGAAACCACAAGGAAATTGGTGTGGAGCCACCATTGAATAATTCTTCGAAAAAAAAAAAAAAAGAGTTCGATTTTCTCTTTCACTACAACGAAAAGTTAAATTGATAGACCCAGCAATGTGAAACGTCCAATAAAAGAATACAGGGCCATGATATTATACAGAGAAATTGGCAAAACTTATGAATCCTGTTCCTTGTCGACGGATGCGTGACCTCACTGATAGCGACCTAGCAACAGTTAGTTTGAATAAGATCAAGAATTTGACAAATAAATGTATACTATGTGCTGGCCATAGCCATCTCCTTTTCTTTCCATTGGAACCTGGATGCCCTTTGTACGTGGTGCCACAAGGAACTTTGTTAAGCAGATGCCAGGAATCATCCTTGTGAAAAACTTTTCTGAATGGGGCCCAAGAAATTAAAATGTCAAAGATCCAGAAAATAAGTCTTTGCAGAAAAATAATTAATTTATAATGAGAGCACAATGAGCAGCCATGAAAGTAGACTTATGGGAACTAGCCAGAGCCGAAAGATACATATCTACTTGTGTCATTTAGCTGCAATAATTTCGTGTCGTATAACAAGGTGGTCTAGAATACATTAAATTAATCAGCCGTTTGATGCCAAGGTCATGTGAGCATTTTTTAGAAGAAACTTCTAGGAAGGTGGGCGAATTCCAGAGGTTAACAAAGTGGAGATAATTCATCACAGTTTCTTCAACACAGAGGAAGGTAAGCATGCAATTTCAACAGAGCATTTGTCTACCTTCTTTTCAGAAAGCAGCGTGGAGATAATTCATTTCAAACCGTGAGGTTTCTTTTTATCTTCTTTTAAGAAAGGAGTGGGGAGATAATTCACTCCAAACCATAAAGTTTATTTGCATTAAGAAGAGAATAAAGGTCAAGTAGCAATTGTTGAACTAAAGGTTCTCTCAATTGTCTTTCACCGGAAACATGCCGTCCGGTCTACTCCATTGGTTTAGCAACCGAATTTTGAGTTTGGAAATAGGAATTTTGGATGGTTTTAAACAATAAGACATATTTCTCTGTTGGGGTATTACTTATTTTTTTTCTTGGAATAGTGGCTAAATAAATGAAGTGGGGATCAAGTAAGAGTGGAGTAGCCTTTCGAGTTTTGCAAACTTAGTCACCAACTTTATTCATTTTTTGCTCACCAAGTGTTTGACCATTATAAATAGATGAGTGCCTTAAAGTGTGAAGAACACAGGGGTTAATAAATTTTCTTCAGGTGTGAGAACGGATGTACAAGGAACTTTGGGATTGGGTTTTGTTTAAATGTGGAAGTGGGTGTTCAGTTTTGAGTATAAAAATCATAATCATAATCTTGTTGAACCATGTTAGCCAATCTTGATTCATCTCTGTTATTTCTCTTTCCATTGAATGAGTTATTTATGAAGGAAGACGAGTGGGAGGAGTTGGAATTGAAGTATGTGAACATGATTCAACTTTGTATTGATGACAGCATTCATTATAGATGAAGATGTGATGCCTAAATATGGGAAAAGTTACAAAAATTTTATATGATAAAGAGTTAGTTTGACCAACTAGTTACATCTGAAGCATCTCATGGAGCACTCGAATGTGCTCAATGGTATATTGGATCAACTATAAAAATTGATGTCAAGATTGAGGAAGACAAGACCCTTTTACTTCTTACCTTTCTCCTTGATTCGTTTAATGATATGGTGACATTGATACTATATGGTCGGGTTATATGAATCTAGATTAAAATTATAAAATTAACGATTATATAAATTTTCAGTACCATAAAATTTATAACATTCAAATTAGCTACCTCTAGATATTTGATTTTACTTGTGCTCCATGTTCTAGAAAGGAATATAGTTGGTATGTCATCTGATGATGTTATGTTTAATAGCATGGTGAAAACCAAAGTTTTTGATGGAGCGGTTCTTTTAGCGGTGTGATTGTGATTACTTTTCAAATAACTTTTCATATTAAAATGCATGTCAATGATTTTTATTTAAAAAAAAAATTATTTTTGACATCAACATATTAAAATGATTTAAAAATTTAAAGTTAATAAAAAAATAAATTTTTTTTTTTTTAAAACACTTTTAAAATGCAGAAACAAAGAGTCCCGTTTGGATAGTGTGGCTCATAATCCAGAGATAAGTAAGAATTTCCAATCATTTGGTTAAGGAAAAAATTTATGCATCCTCAGGTTTTGTACAAGTACGAGGGGAAAATTCCGATTGATTGGAGTAACCTTGAAGTTTGTTCATTCCTTATTCACCGATTGTTTGACCATTCTAAATACGTGAAAGATAAGTTGTTTTAAAGTGTGAAAAACACAAGGGTGAAGTGTTTTTCTTTGAGTGTGAGAGTGGGTGTGCAAGGTACTTTAGGATTGGCTTTTGGGTATAAAAATATATTGATTTGAAAGATAATCTCTTAATAAATTATAGTACCAGCTAATCAATTTTACCTCTTAAGAAGAAAAATCTACATAATAAGAACCTAATCTCAAGAAGATGCAGACAATAACCTTATAAAATCAAGTGAAATATGGAATACCAAGATTTTCTAACATTAAAAAAAGATAATCTATTCTAGGCAACACAACGACTAGAAAAAAAAAATATGAAGAGAGGGATAGAGAAATAGGAAGATGAATTACATGAATTCAAAGGTAATATAAAAATAATGAAGGGGTAAACAAAGATGTAAATAAAAACTAAAAGAAAGAAAGATAAATTTGTATAGAAATTGTATATATGAGGTTGACTATTTTTTAAAGTAACCATGTGGCCCTTTATATTCGTAAAGAGTTAGAATCTTATCTAAATATATAGATGCAGTCCTATATAGATATCGATATAAGATAAAAAGACTTTATTGAATCTTAATACAAATTAAACTCCTTCTTTGTTGATACACGTAAATTCTAAACTAGTCTTGTGATTTCTGATTAGTTATTTCGATAAAGACTCGTGCTCTGAATAAATTAAACTTTGTAGTTATTTATGCGCGTTCAAACTATTATGGTCAATCACTTTTCTTTAGTCAATCGTGAGTCATTGTCACATAGTCAATTTCTTCTTCAAGCTTTTAGTAGATTAAGACTCTTTTAGCATAATCAATTCTATTGTACTCGATTTATTTTAGCTTCCTTTCTTCTTCTTTTTTTGTTGTGAGCAATTATTGTTCTTTTATGATTGACACATGGAATCTCATATTTCACTCCATCCCCCATATAAAGGTAAATTTAATCTTATCTTCGTTATTTAGTGTGTTTTTTTTTTAATGTAGAGTATGTACTATTATGTGCATCTTTATATATTTATTGGATATTAGCAATAACTTATTGATTGACGATCCTATAGGGATGATACCATGATGATTAAATTTTATTTTCTAGTATGGTATACTTCGCTAATTCATCATCTTCATCATTGAGTTTAGATAAGTTTTTTGTGGATAATGTTTATGCCATTTCAATAGGCTTTTTAGCCCGAAAAAGCTTGGCCTTCCATCATGTGCAAGTCTATTCAAATTTGCCCCCAAAGCATTCTCTTTTAGGTAGAATCTATGAAAAGAGGGACACTTTATACTTCATGGAGAGGTTTTACATAACTCTTTTATGCTAATTTATTGGTCTTACCATGGTAGATAAACCTCATGCATGTTATAATAATGTCAGTGACTAATTAATACGGGTATGTACTATGTTTGGCATGGAAAGGAAAAAGTAAAACTTGTAAGTTGTAAATATTTTGTTAACAATTTTAAATGTGCCAAATTTGAATTAATACGGGTATGTACTATGTTTGGCATGGAAAGGAAAAAGTAAAACTTGTAAGTTGTAAATATTTTGTTAACAATTTTAAATGTGCTAAATTTGTCTAAGTAATGGTTTTGTAAATTGGGTAAACTATATGATTATTAACATGTAAAGGTGTTATTATGGTAAGGAAATTGCCTAAAACCTCGAGATTTAGATGTTATTTGACATGTATGAATGAGGATAAGGCATGATGTTTGCCTAAGTTTGTTTTAAGATGGTTAAAATGAATATGAAAAATATGTTTTGTAAACATGAATGTGTTACGTATGTTAATAAGATATATGATATAGCCTTATTTAGAAATTGTAAAAAACATGTGTTAAACATGAAACTAGGATATATTTCCTAGGACTAATTGAATATGATAATAATGATTTAAATCTTGTTGTTACAGGGGATATTGCAGTAGTGCAACCCTAGACAGGAGGAGCATCATCATCCTAACAAGCAGGTAGGTGCTCAACACTTAACTTATTTATTTTAAGTTAAATATTTTAATTATGTTTGTCTTTAGTTAAAATGTTCGATACCTCTGAGACAAGAGTAAGGATGGGAATGGACTAGATATTTGATTGAAATTATTTAATTAGTCATCGACATGAGTGGATGCTAATGATATCAACGTATTTGATATCAACATTGATTAATTATCCATATGCATGGATGCTAATGATATCAGCATAGATTAGTTATCCATATATGTGGAGATTAATGGTATTAGTTCAGTTGATATTGATATTGGTTCTTCATCCCTGTATGTGGAGGCTAAGGGTTTGAATACCAAGGAAATAATTATAAATGGAATCTTTAGTATCTAAAATAGGAAACTAACTATTAATATACATGACTATATATATATATATATATATATATATATATATATATATATATATATATCCAAAAGAGGGGATTTTAGGGCTTGTTTTTCATGATACGTATTTTTATACTAACAGACATAATTTTCAATTTGATTATTTAATGGGGTTGAACGTTTACCACAAGATTCTAGAGGTTATGTTTTATATATAGGTAAATTTCATAGAAATCAAACATTGAAAAGACCTTGCGATAAGATCCATATGATACTATATAAGATTTGTATTAGCTTCCTAGTTGATTTAAGATTATTTTCCCTATTTTATTTAGAACTTTATTTTTTTTTCAGCATTGTTTAAGATGTTTTTTATTTATTATAAATAGCATTACTTAGCTTGTGTTTAGGTTTTTTTTTTTATCATGACTTTGATTTTAGAATAATGTATTGTGTGTGAGAGAGAAAGAAAATTCTTTTAATTTGGTTTTTCATTGATCTACTTTGACGTATCGAAGAACTAACCCAGCTTAGTGACATCTTCTATACTTCTTGTTCATGTATTTTCATAGATATTGTATGGGGGTTTTGTTTCTATAATCATGGCACCTCCATATAAGTTATTATTGTGTCAAGCTTAATTATAAACCTAAATTTAGCTTTTTTAGAGAATGTTGATTTGACTATGGATTTCTAAATCTTTATATCCACAAGGTTCATATCATTTTGATACTATTATAACCTCTTGTCTTGGTTTCAAACTTGAAATTATCATAATATTAAAAGTTGCTATTTATTTTCTTTTAGTTTTGAACTAAAAAAAACCAAAACTTTTACCCATATATCTTTAGGCCTTGGAACAAGTTTGAAAGGCATATTAGGTTGCGACCCAGATAAAAAATGCCTATAATGCCAATATTTTAAACCCTTAAAAATTCCATCATTTTTTTAACACTATGTCGAAATGTTATGTTATTCACTTTTGGTGTTTACGATAAATGGACTCAATAACAGGCCATTACCTTAGACATTGAGGAGGAGTAACACTTTTTTTGTTTTCTTTTTCCAAAAAAAATCTTTAAAACACATGAATTTCTAAGTACAATATTCACCAAGTAATTAGGAGTACTGATCTTTTTAGTCAGACTCCACATGTGTGTGTCTCTCTTTTGAGAGGCTTGGCTAAATGCACACCAAATAAAATATATTTTTGTATTTTTGAAATGAGAAATTGTTTTCAGGAAATTTTGAAATTTTTTAGATTTTGACAAAAAAAACATGTATTTAATACCAGGTCAGGATCTTGCATCATAAGTCTACAACCCCAATATTAAATAAAATTGCTAGAAAAATGTGTGAGGGACCCACAAAGAATTTTAAATTGGTCTTTGAAATTGTTTTAGAATTTTTAGGAATTTATTGAAGGTTTGTTTGGCAAAAAAAAAAACCATTTTTATTCAAAACAAAACTTTCAAAATAGGCCTAAAGGTGTGTTTGTCAAACCACTCCTTAAGTAAAAAATTCCACAAAAAAAAAAAAAAAACCAACCAAACAAAGCCTTAGTACCTAACCCAAAACAAAACCAATCAAGTTGACTTGAAAACATTAGTTCAACCTTGAAGTGAACTAAAAATCATGGTTTGACTAGAAATTAAAGCAAAACAAAAAATTAAACAAAAAACAGACCAAAACTAAAAAAAATACAAAAGCATAATATATATTTTTTAATCTAAATGCATGAATATGTGTTACTAAAGCATTTTAACCCTAGATTATTTTCTAAAAATGACAAGCTAGCATGTTGATGCCAAGAATTAACCCAAAACAACTCCAAAGCAAGAGTCTAAAGTAAAGTTCATGAGAAGAACATGAACCCAAAGTCTAGAAAATTTCCTGAAATTGAAAAACTACTGTCAAAACCCAAATTTGGCCTTCTAGACCTCTAAATGCACTGCTTTTGGTCATTACAAACCACATTAACACTACCAAGTATAGTTGAATTCAAATAAAATAAAATCATCAATAATATGCATGAAGTTTCAATTTCTAGAACCGCCAAATCTTATCCAGCCTACATATCTATGCAATTTGAATTCAAAATTAGTTTCCTAAACATATTTTGGTCAAGAACAAGCCATGTAAACCCAAGATAAACAATATTGCTTCAAAATGCATTAATCAAACATTGTTTTATCAAAACTAACCTAACTAGAAAGCTTTTTTTATATTAAAAACATCAAACACGTCCTAAAAACAAACATCAAATTGTAGAATCAAAATAAATGTAACAACAAAAACAAAAATGCTACCCTTACTCTTTAAGCATCACCCTATTTGAAAACATAAATGTAGACCAATTGACAAAAAAAATATACTCAAGCAGGCCACATGGACACCACTTGTAGGTTAGAAAATATACCTTCAAAACCCTAGAACAACTACTACTTTGTAAGGTTTTGCTTCAACAAAATTAGTGCCCTTTCAAAATTGAAGAAACCCTTGAGCTAGGCTTGTAAAGCCTTACAACTTGGTTATTTTCTTAATATTTTTTTCTTTTTTTCTCTCATTTTTTTCCTCTTCCTCAACTCTGATTTTGCTAGGGTTACTTAAAGGGTTTTGCTAGGGGTTGATCAATCATGACCCTCTAATTGGAATGGAAGGGTTTTAGACAAAAAAAAAAAAAAAACAGCTTGAAGCTCTGCACCATGCTGGTTTTGCAGTGGTGGTTTGGGTTTTAGGAATTTTAGTGGTTTTTCCAAACTTAAAGACCAATTAGTTTTTTTTTTTGGCCTTTTGATTTTGAGAGATATATGGCCAACTTTTTAAAAGAATGTATTGAGAAAGTTTTGAGTGTGAACATATGAAAAAGTCAATGGGTTTTTGAAATGGATGTCACAGTCACGGCTAACTGGGTTAACCAATTTTAAGACTTCATTGGAGCAACTTTGATATCAAAGTTGCCTGAGACCACCTAGAGTTAGTAGAGGAGGTGCACACATTTTATTTGGATCCAACCTTGCTCAATTTACAGGTTTGTAGCTTCACATCATTCGTCCAAAGATGCCAACTCGATCAGCCTAATATTTGAAAATGCAAGTTGATCAGTGACAAGATATTAGAGACTTATATAAAAGAATTAGTGTATAAACATCCAATTTCTTGAGCATGGGCTTGTATAAGGGGTGTTTCTTAGTTAAATGGTGTTGGTTACAACCCCTAAGGTGGTCGAAAATACCACATTCATTCACCTGAACATGCTTACTCAACCAACCAAAATTTCTAAGGAAACCATTTTCCAGGAAACAAACGCACCCATAGAAAAATACACATGATACTAACATGTTGAAAGAGTAAATCGATTAGTAATTCCATCTATACAAAAATAGTCTGTTAAATGATGGTGATGGTGATGATTAGAAAATATTACTTTAAAACTAGGTTTTAGAGTTAAAATGATAATATTAATGATAAAAGTCACTACCAGAAAATCTACAAATAGAAACAAAATCATCGATAAAAACATTCCGTCGTTATTTAGAGGTGATATTTACCGACTGATTTTATTCCATCACTAACTCCGTCGGTAATAAAAAGAATTTAAAAAAACAAAAAAGTACGATGACGTGTATTTTTTTGTGGACGCTTTTACCGATAAAATTATAGTTGGATTCAAATAAGAAAAGCCATACAATGACGTGTCGCTTTTATCGACAGACTTGCTAATGGATTGACAGACAGAAACATTTTATTGGTAAATCCATCAGTAATATTTAATATATGAATTAGTCATTGACCCTCCCCTCTCCTATTTCTTCTTTTCCCCTTCTGCAACTAAACAACCCCCCCCCCCAAAATCTACAACTAACAGCCCCCCACATCACCTGCCATCCTTTCTTGACTTTTCCAATCACAACAATAATTTTATTGCGGATTTTGTATTTTAAGTAAGTAAATCGACCATTTTTTTAATTTGAAAACAATTTTGAAATGTCAATTTTTTATTGCATATTTTTTGTAGTATATGTATTTTGATTGGGTGTTTACTCATTTTATTGTTTTTTCTCAAACAAACTTGATGTATAGATACATGGTTTTGTACATGTTATGGTTTGTTTTAGATTTTATAAAATTATATTTATTTGTAAATTATTGAAACTTATGTCATATTATCGCCTTAGATGTGTTGTGATAGTATAAATAATGGCTTGTTTAATGGGTTTGATATATATATATATATATATATATATATATATATATATATATATATATATATATATGTTCAATAGAAGTCATGAATGATCATTCATGGATATATAAGGATTCATCCTAATGATTATAGAGGATGAATTATTATAATGGGGTTCATGGTTTTATTAATTACGCAATATCTATTACGAGAAATATTAGTGGAGGCAGTATTAGGTGTTCATGCAAGAGGTGTCAAAATAAAAAGTTTCTTTATCCAGATGTTGTAACGATTCATATTATACACAAAGGGTTCATGAAGGAATACCTATATTGGTATGCACACGGAGAACTATTTGCTCCTCACAAGACCATGGTAGAAAGGATGGTTGGGTCAATTTCTAATGCTAGCAACGTGCATGGAGTTGAAACTAACAACAGTAATCCTTATAGGACTATGGTTATGGATGCGATGAGAATGAATAAAGGTCATGTAAGTCAATGTCGAATCATAGATGAAGAACCTAATGCAGACGTGGCTAGGTTTTTTGATCTTTTGAAAGATTCTAACGAACCATCATATGATGACTGCACAAATCACAGTAAATTATTGGTCGTTGCACATGTGTTTACCATCAAGTTGGATTATGAATTGAGTAAGGCCGGTTATGATAAAATCGTCGAATAGATAAGAAGTATTTTACCTGAAAGGAACAGAATAAAAGAGAACTTCTATGCTGCTAAGTCCATGATGAAACCCATCGGTCTAGGATACTATAAAATTGACATGTGTCTAAACTTCTGTAGGATATACTACCTTGAAAATATTGAGTTGACCGAGTCCAGGACATGTGGGCATTCTTGTTATAAACCAAGAACTGGCAGGGAAACGACTTTTATAGCACATAAAAAACTTAAATACTTCTCAATCACACTTGAACTGCAGAGTTTATTCATGTCACCAAAGACTGTTGAGCACATGACATGGCACCAATCACATGATGCGGTTGATGGAGTGATGGTGCACCTTTATAACGGTGAAGCATGGAAACACTTTAACAATGTGCATCCTTACTGTTGAGGGATCAACATATAACCGTGGGGTTTGTGTTAAGGGATCGATTTTGAGTGAGTTAGAAGTTGACTATTATGGGAAATTAGAAGAGGTAATTAAATTACAATATCATAGCAAACATAATTTAGTCCTTTTACTCAAATGATATTGGTATGATACCACTAATAGAGGAATTAGAGTAGATCCCCATCATGGTTTGGTCAAAATTAACTCAAAAGCTAGACTCCGCAACATTAACGATGTCTTTGTTTTTGCCAAACAATGTCAACAAGTTTATTACACATACACCCCTTCCTTTAGAAAGGATCATTCAAGAGTTGATTGGTTATTCATATTGAAAACCAAACCCAGGAGTCGTGTCGAGGTTGTTCAGGATGAGAACAATGAGAACATGACTCAAATATCAGAGATGATGTCTTTCAAGTAAGTTAGTTGGTTAAACCATATCGAGTTGCTCTATCGATTGACTTGGAAGAAAATTCAAATTTTCACGTCTTCGATAATATTTTTATTAATGTTTATGCTGATGTGTTATATGTTGTTCTGAAGTCCAGCGAACAAGCATAAGTCAATGAAGATGATGATAGCAATGTAGAAGATTGCATTGGAGCTGACGACGAGTCAATTGAAGAAGAAGAAAACAATTCTGACTAACTATGAAAACATGAAAGTACTGTAATGCCACAAACGATAATGTAATTTATAGTTATCAATGAAATTCTTAACAAAGAAGTATTTATTTTATAATTATTATGTGAACTGTTGTTATTTATGTTGTGAGTACAACTTTCAATTTAAGTATTTGAGTGTGTTTGTTTTTTTAGGTAGCTTTTGTGGTTGTAATTTAAAAAAAGTGTAGTCAGGTGTGGTTAGTTGTATTTAGATACGTGTTTGGTAAAAATTGTGGTTGAGGTTTATGTGCAGCGAAAAACATGTATAAAATATTTGGTAGTTGTGTGGTTGTGGTTGCTTTTCAAAGTGCTTTTTACTTGGAAATGCATTAAAATAATATATTTTTATTTTTATAAAATTATTTTTGATATAAACGCATCAAAATGATCTAAAACACCAAAAAAAATATTAATTTGAAGGAAAGAAAAAAATAAAGAATTATTAATTTTTTTCGAAAGCTCTTTTGAAACACAAAAACAAATAGTATTTTACGAAACACAGTTAAAAAAGCATGTAAAAACTGCTTCACGAAAGCTGTGTTTCAAACTCAAATTTTAAGTGGGCCCCATAGTATAAAACATAGTTTTTACAGTTACCAAACACCTTACTGTGTTTTTTGCACCGCAAACGTAAAAGCAGGTGCAAAACAAACACACCGTTTGTAGGATGGAAATAGGGGCTGCAAATACAATCTATCATTCACTATGCAAAACACCGGTGGAAATACCCATGTTTTGTGTCTGTCAATGTATTCTAGAGGCGAGAGGAACTATTCCCTTCTCACAGGCACTGTTCACTATGTAGTACACCGATGGAAACACAGACGAACTCAAATCGTTAGTGTATTCCAGAGGCGAGGGGAAATGCTCCCCACCTAAGGCACTATTAACTGTGCAATATACCGATAGAAACACCGACGATCTCAAACCATCGGTGTATTCTAGAGGCGAGGGGAACTGTTCCCCTCTTCCAAGCACTATTCACTGTGCATTACATCTATGGAAACACCGACACACTCAAACTGTTAGTGTATTCCAGAGGCAAGGGGAACTATTCCCCACCCCTAGACACTGTTCACTGTGCAGTACACCGATGGAAACACCATTGGTCTCAAGTCGTTAGTGTATTCTAGAGGCGAGGGGAACTGTTCCCCTCCCCTAGGCATTGTTCATTGTGCAGTACACCAATGGAAACACCGACAAAATCAAATCGTCAGTGTATTCAAAAGGCAAGGGGAAATGTTCCCATTCTCATGTCGGTGATGAAAATTAATAAGTGTCGGGTTCCCGAGGGAATTACTGACAAAATGTGAATTTCAATGCCTTATTAATTAATGCATCTATGAATGTGTACTATTCATATTTTTTATCAATGAAATCGCGAACGTTCCACCAAAAATCTGAAGGGTTTTTTGAAAATTTTAGTGCAGAATGAAAATTTCAAGGTGAATTTACCAAGGGAATCACCGACGAAATAATTTAAAATAATATTATTTAATATTTTTTTGATGATTCCCTCGGTAAAACACAATATAAAACCCAGCTAGGCTGATGGAAGTTCATTTTTTTCTTCTCATTTTCTCTCTTCACTTGCACTCAAATCCTCTCTTCATAGTAATATAACTTAAGGTTTTTACCATGAACACAATTAAAAGGTATGTGTGGTGAATCTTTTGAGTTATTTTCTTCTTTTCTTTAGTTTATTAACAATGTTTTTTTTTTTTATCACACGTAGACATGCTCTAAAATTAAGCATGCCATTAAGGTAGGCATTTTTCATTCCTAAAGCTTATATTTGTTCTTGTATTGTTTTTTCTATTTTATTGTCTACATTGCAATAATGTTTTATTATGTTTGTTGAATTTTAATTGCTATTGTTAAATTTGTGGTATAAATGTTAGCTGAATTTATAGGATTAAATTTTATTTTATTTTCTATTTTATTGTCTGCATTACAATAATGTTTTATTGTTTTGTTGAATTTTAATTATTATTGTCAAATTTGTAGTATAAATGTTTGTTGAATATATAAGATTATAGTTAATTAAAAAAATTCTTGTCAATTTAGGATTAAAAACATTATCATGTTGGTAGAAATAAATTAAAATCAACTGGTTTATGGCATATATTTTGTATACTTGCAGGATTAAAACTTCTGGGTAGTCTCCGATATAAGGGAGGTGCTGCTGAATTTTTTTTAAAAAAAATCAAAATTGATCGTGCAAATATTCATCAAATTTATGTAGATGCATAGGGGGAAATCAATTGCATGTCATAAGCGCACGATTGTGTCTAGTTCTTCTAGCAGTGATGATGACAACAACGTGTCATTGGATGTCGATCAAGAAGAGGCACCGATGTCGACTCCCAACACTGCTTCTTCCAGTGTTGTTCCACAACGTAGAGGCAATGTTCCTTCACAATGGAATCCATTCACCTACAAGTACGAGGCGTATTGGAAGGACAACCTTTCAATGTAAGTTTGTTTTTCTTTCAGTTTATTTGTGTTTAACAATTTATGAACAAACTAGTATTTCATTAATTTTATCGATTTTTAGGTTCACAAACATTGTGGCCGCCCGGGTAATAACATCGGTGTTTAAATCATCGATGGAGATTTCATTGTTTCAATGGAGTTAGGTTTTCAAACATCCTGATTGGAAACCTCATGTCGATACATGGTAGTCAAGATTTAATGTTAGTATTAACTTAAAATTTTAACTATTTTTTTATGTAAATTCGTTTACTTTATTTAGAATATTTTGATTTATTTTTCAAAAATTATTAATGCAAGGGTAAATTTGAATGGAATAGAGAAAATAACAATGCTGCAAAGAGGGTTTGAGGGAATCACGATGCAACTTGATTACAACGAAAACAATACGATAATTATTTTTTATTTTAATTATTAAAATTTCATTTGTCATTAACTCATAGAATATGTTTGTATCATTTAGGTTGTGTAATTTTTAAAAAAGGCAAAAAAAAATGGCAAGGAAAACGCTCTGCCAGGTTGGAATGACGTAGTGGTTTGGAAGGATTTCAGACTGCCATACATCCTGGAGGATATATGGGCGGAATATATTTAGCCCGTGATGTCCAAGTGTTTCACACGATGCTCATAGTCTGGTGTGGCAAACCGGAGCTGGCAAATTCACGGCTCAGTTACCACGCACACTGGCAGCTCCGTTTCTTTCTTTTCGCATGCAAAGCAGATGATAAAATTAATTATAATCACATCTATATTTAATTAATTTATTGTTATTTATAAATATATTTAACTTGCAACATTTTTTTCTTATAGGCTACAACTCTTGGACGTAAGTCGAGCTCAATGGAGCTTTTTATGGAGATGCACATGCGAAGTGAAGACTGTCAAATGAGTGTGCAACAGTTCGTCGACAACTGTGCTCAACACTTTGTGGTATGTTCGTTCAACCATTTTCTTTCATAAGTTATTAGTATCTTAAATTTCATTTTATGCTTTTAGTTTTTATTTCCAGGATTATGAACAACTCTATCAAATGATCATGGACATGAGATCATAGATGAGTAGTGCACGTGTGCCCCTTTTTGGCCATAAGATCCCGAGAACGACTAGTCTCCTCCAGCATTGTCATTCTTCTAGTTTAATTTTTATTTGAACATATAAATTTGTAATGAATATTTGGATTTTCTATTATTCAAATTTATTTTTATGTATTTCAATTTTATTTTTTTAATTATTTTCTTTTTTTGTTCCAAATATTTGTTAAAAAAATATTTTTTAATTATTACAGACGGATATACCGACGAACACAATCCATCGATATATTCCAAAGAGTTTGAAATAATTTACTTCATATGCCACTACAAATCACCGACGAAATAATTCCGTCGGTATATTAAAGCGGGGTTTTTTCCGCGTATTTTTCATTTGTAAAACCACTGGTTTTTTTTATTGAAAGAAATGACATTACCGACGAATAGTTTTCGTCCGTAAATCTATCGGTAAAACTTTTTCCGACAACATTTTAGTGTAAATACCAATAGAAAAGTCTATTGGTAAAACTGTTAAATCTAGTAGTAATCGGAGAGTATGGAAACCTAATTAACTAATTGTGATTGATAGAAAATATAGGAAAAGTTAACTGAAAATGGCTTGAGAAAACACTAGACTACAGCCTAGATAATCTCCTACATGAAAGAAAGATAATAATCTTTTTATTAAAATTGTGATCAAAGTCTATCAAAAAATAAATTAAACAATTCTGTTTATATTTAATCATATATCTAAATATTAATTTAAAGAAAAAAATCCCAACTTTAAGATTCCTCAATTGAACAAGAAAAAATAAAAGTAATAAATTTGATAAAAAAACTAAAAAAAAATATTTATCTTTTAAAAAACAAGGTTTATCGAGTAATAATAACGAAAAAAAAATGTTTAATTTGGAGTAAGTGGGGATAGGATTTGGTGAGAGGGCTGGTAGTTTATAAAAGTTTAAAGGTTCAGTTCTTTGCAACATTAGAGTTGTTACGAAAGGAGTGTCCTTTGCAAGTCCTTACATTGTTGGACCCCATGTTGAGATAATGTTTTTATATAGTTGTATTTTAAAATATTTTTATTTTAAAAAAATTATTTTTAAATTCAACATATTAAAATAATTTTTAAAATAATATATTTCTTTCATAGTTTATATCCCTATATTTTTTTATTTTTAAAACAATCTTAATAAAATAATTTTAAATAAAAAAACTTTAAACAATTTCCAAACAACAGGATTAATTACTAGTAATAGACATAGTTTTGAAATCAGGCTGATTTAGGACTGGAATCAAGCTGGGTTAAAAAAACAGAGAAAAGAAAAACTCGGTATGATACGGTTGACCGGATGGGTTGACCCGGCTAGAACCGGTCAAGATCCGGCTGCAAACCTGTTGACTTTTATTTATTTTTTGTGTTTTTTTACTAAAACGATGTCATTTTAATTTTTTTAAAAAAAATTAACTGGACCGACTCAATGACTCAGTTAAAACCCGGAACCCGGACCTTAAACCGAGCCAGCTACCAGACCAACCGGACCAGGTCTTAAAATTATGGTAATAGACTCGCAAATATGATGAGAAACTCTTAAATAATTAATTAATATTATCTTATTAAACACGAGACGAAACGTTTCCTTTATCACTCGCTTGATTACACAACTTCATTAATTGCTTCTGGAGCAAGGTGATTCACTCGCCCTTCTTGTTATTCCTTGTCGTCGAACTTATTCGCTATGCAAGTCAAAGGATCCATACTCGAGCAAATTAAGTGTAATTTCCATAAAATGCTTTAAGTTCACCTCTCTATATTATTACATTGGACATGGAGGGGTTAGAAAGCGTACCTAAACCTAGTTGTGGGGTTTCGCATGTCTAAAATATAAGTGAAAATATTTTGAAAATAATTAGGCAACTCTGTCGGCATGTTGGCCTAGCAAGACCCCCCAAAATAGGAAAAAATAAAAAATAATAATACAAGTGAAAGGGCCTTGAAAAGACTCCAATCCTTTGTGACAAACACTAGCACTAACACCACCACCACCACCAAGCTGCCATTATCGAAAAAGCAGCCTTAAAAGCTGGCCTTGCAATCCTTCTCTTCACAAAAATTTGCTTCTCATAAACATCTGAACACCATATCTACAAGGATTCTTAGCATCAAAACTACCGATAATTAAGATGTGGCAGAAGCTGGCCAGATTGCGGAGGAACGTGAAAAATATTAGGAAAAGCCCGCGAGTAGCCGATGAGAGCATGTTTGGAGGCATGAATGGAGCTGAGTTTCCGATCCTTGTTCGTGATATGAACAGAGCACAAAGGTGGAATAGTCTTTCTGCCCTACTCAGAGTTGTTCTTGTACCATTTTCAATTCTTTCTTGCTCCTCACAGCCTCATGTCAATGGAGCTGATGGTCTTTGGGTGACTGGTGAGTTTGCTCAACTATCGGAGATGAACCATCTCATGGTAAATGACAGCATGCGCTATGCAATCTTGATGTAGAAATTAATGTAAGTTGGCATTATTTAATTAGTTGGCTTAGAGGGATTGTATATATGGAATGCAAATTTTGTCCACATACAGTTCTTGGCTTGGATTGTTAACAAAGTTTTTTTATATAGAGAATGTGATCCATGTAATTTTATTTTTATTTTGTCTTGTAATATGCTAATAGTTATTGCTTGTTAGAGGAGAAGTACAGCTATGTATCCTTGTATGAGTAGAGTTTTCGATCCATGAATAATGTTATCAGCTGGTTTTTTCCAGATCAAGTTTTGAGAAGTGATGAGAATCACAAATCCATTGATTAGCTTCTCATACGGAGTTTTTGTTTATTTGAATAAAACCAGTCATTTTGCAAACGGGCCATTAATTCAAGTACTTTAATTTGTCTAAATTAACCATAACAATTCTAAAGTGGATTTTTTTTAAGAAAAAAAATAAATGAAACTGGTAGCTAGTGGAGTCTTTGGTATAATATCTTATAATAAACAAAAAACTTAGTAGTACTGATCCTCTTCTAATTTTATTGTGCTTGTTGCGTTAATATTGTATAAGCTGGAATTGTGCTTGCCATATGAGAAGTAGAAACATAATAGAGATGAGTCTAGCTATATATATATATATATATATATATATATATTCCCTTTTGGAGAAATCATGTTTCCTCCGCCGGTTTGTTTCTGCGTTTTAAAAATATTTTTGAAAAATTTTAAAATAATTTAATTTTTTTTATTTACTTTAAATTAATATATTTTTAGTGTTTTCAGATTATTTTAATATGCTAATGTCAAAAATAATTTTTTAAAAATAAAAAAACATTTTAATACGAAAAATTATTTGAAAATCAACCACAACCACAACCACACTGTCAAATAAATTTCATAAAAGGAAAAGTATGATTCTTGGCTCTAACCTTAATTTCTTATCAGAGATATGGGAATAGGTTCCACAGAATACAACTTCCAAGCCACTACTTTATCGATCCGAACCAGTTGTTATGGCCTTTACAACTTCATGGATTCCATGACACCAAGGTTGATAACTACTAATGATATATAGCAGAAATTGGAGCGATTTTATGGCAGACAATATTATCCTGTCCCTCTCTTGAATGAACCGTTGTTTTCACGTCTCAAGAAACTGAATTAAAAAGGAAAAATACATTGTATTCACTGCACAATATTGGTCCTCTCTTTAATTAAAACATTTTTAACAGTTTTCCTGCCCATTTATCTCTTCTTCGAATAATAATAATATTGGTTGTCGTCTTCAAAATATGAAAATGTAATGCTTTTGGAGCAATCATGAGAGGAGCCTAGTGGGATTGTTGGAGTTACGACTAATTAGCTAAGTTTGTGTCCATGATTTAGTGCGACTTAAGAACAAAATAAACAAGTCAACCTCTCCAACTTGTTTATAATTTTCATAATGGAAACACAGATCGTCATGAGCACTAGTGGTGGAGAGAGTGGGTGCGTCGAGAAACCACTAGAAGTGGTGGATGAAATATCAAATATCCAGAACCAATTTGAAATTCTAGTAAATTAATTGTACGGGTGGAGTACAAATGATTGGTTTGCGTTATCTACACTAGTGTTTGTTTAACTAAGTCAAATTTTTATCCTAAAATCATTTCAATTCAATAATTTAAATTATTAGATAAGGTTTTAAAATATAATTTATATTATTTTCTAACCTATCCTTACAAATCTTTTAAACTTAAAAGGTTTTTACTCATTGTACATATTTATATTATTTTATATTTGATTTTTTATCAAATAAATAAGAATAATGATATTTAAATTTATGATCGCTTGGTCATAAAACTCTAATATCATATTAAAAAATCATTTTAATCTAATAACTTAAACCATATAAAATTTCAAAATATAATTTATATTATTCTCTACCATTTAAAATTTATCTTATTATCATCACTCTTCGCGTTTAATCTAGTTTTTCTTGTGTAAAAATTCTTATATGCTTGTAAAAGGGAGTTATAATTTGTACGGAGGTTGCATTTTGACTTCAGAAGAGAAGAAGAAGAAAGCCTGGCCGCCCTGTAGCCACGCGGGGTAGTGAAACAAACAACAAATTCTAATTACGATATGGTTGTAGCAAAAACTATACACCAAATTGCTGTTTTTTTTGGTTCTTCATAGCTCAGAAGATACAAAAAGAACACCACGGGAACAGGGGAGGAACCCGTGCGAGAGAAAACCATGAGCTCAAGGGATAAGAACCTCAAAAGCAAATAAAAGTAACCAAGCAAAAGGGACTCCAGCAAACAGACTGCCAAAGAACTGAAACAAATACTGCGAAGTTCACATCTGCGCTATAAAGTCAGAAGAACGTCTAACTCCCTGCTTACTCAGCAGGTCTGCCATGAAGCACTCACGAAAAAAAACAAGCTTATATAAATTATAAATTCTTAAACTTATCTTTTTTTTTTTCTCTTCAATGTTTCTCTTTTTTATTTTTCATATTCAATAATATATACTTAACTGTCTATTTATATATAAAATAAAAGCATGAAAAATCTATATTCCATGTGTTTCGATAATGGCAAATGGTAATGTTAAAGTGGCTAGTTGTTATGGTTGGTGACTGTCATCCTTGACCTTCTAGATTGAGTTTACTATAACAAATCCCCTATTTAAACTCAATCAAGGAATGTCATTCCAAGTATAATGAACTTTAACCTGATAAATGCCTCTCCCTTTAATGGCTTTGTAAAAATATCTGTAACTTGATTATTTGTTTTGCAAGATATCACTTCAACTTCTTCGTTCCTCACATGCTCTTGGATAAAGTGATGACATGTATCGATGTGTTTACTTCTTTCATAATGCACTGGGTTCTTTGCTAATGCAATCACTAATCGATTATCAATATAATTCTTTGTAGGATTTTCTTAAGGAAATCTTAAATGCTTCAACATATTCCTTAATCATATTAAATGGCATAGAGTTGAGTTGGAAGCAACATACTCGGCTTCATAACTTGATAACATTACTATCGATTGCTTCTTGGATGACCCTATGAAAGATGTATCTCTTATAAAAATAAAAATAAAAAGACAAATCATATTGTGTTTTTCTTTTCATCCAGATCTCTTCCCCGATCACTATCTAAGTATCAAACAAGATTGATTTTTTTTACTTGAAGTATAGAACATACCTCCATTCATTGTTCCTTTCATATAGCGGAGAATTCTCTTGGTTGCATTCAAGCGAGATTGATCTAGTGTCTCCATATATCTACTAATAAATTATACTTCATAGAGTATATCTAGTCTGATACATGTCAAATATCGCAAGCTTCCCACTAAGCTTTTAAAGTAGGTTGGATCAACATTTCCTACTTTACTCTTTCTCAATTCGACTCTATTTTCAACTGGAGTTGGTACCAAATTGCAACTTTCCATCTTGAACTTTTCAAGAATATATTTGGCATAACCTTTTTAGGATATAAAAATTCTTTCTTTTTGTATCACTTTTAGCCCAAGAAAGTGTGTCATTACACTAATGTGTATCATCTCAAACTCTTGCACCATGCTTTTCTTGAAATCCCCAAACATGGTAGGATTGTTGCTGGTGAAAATCAAATAATCAACATATAAACATGTAAATAGTGTGCTTCCATCATCTTCTTTCTTTATATATATTGCATGTTCATATGGATATTTTTCAAATCTATTTTCTTGAAAATACTTGTCAACTCTGGTATTCCAAGCATACAGAGCTTGCTTTAAACCATAAAAGGCTTTCTTCAACTTGAATACTTTGCCATAATTATTAGCTTCAATAAATTCAAGTGGTTGTTCAATATAGATCTCTTTCTAAAAAGCTATAAATAAATGTTACCTTCACTTTAGGTTGATAGATTTTCCATCTATGTTGTGCAACTAGTGAGATCATTAGTCTAATTATCTCTAGCTACTTCTCCATAGTAAATGTCTTTTCTCTGATTGCAGCCTTTTGCCACTAATCTTCCTTTATATCTTTTTACTCTGTCTTTTGTATCCGTTTTTGTCTTATAGACTTATTTGACACCAATTGCTTTCTTGCTTTCTAGTAGATTATTTAGTTTTCAGGTATCATTATTCTCAATAGTATGTATTTCTTCATCCATTGCTCTTATCCTTTTTTTTATTATTATTACAACTTCATTGAAGGTAAGTGGGTCACTATCTACGAAGAAACAAAATAAAGTTCTATCTTCCATAACTTGAGTGGCATCATACAAATCTTTTAAATTTCTCATCCTTATTGGTTCTTCTGGTGAGGATGGTGATGGTGGTGATGATAATCCTAATGTTGGTATGTTTCTCTTAATGAATATAGGGAATCTATGTACCGGATTTTATGGCTCATCTACTTATATTATTGGACCTCTTGTAAGTACTACTAGTACTTCCATTACATCTTCAATGATCAAATCAATACTGATCCATTTGACTTTTTCTGGATCATTATTCCATTGCCAGGTTTTATCTTTTTCAAAGATAACATCTCTACTCATAATAACCTTCTTTATGACAGGATTATACAGCTTGTATCTTATCCTTATATCACCATATCCGATAAAGATGCATTTCTCACTTTTATCATTGAGTTTGGTCCTTCTTGTATCTAGGATCTTTGTATAGGCCATACAACCAAGAACTCGAAAATGAGAAACATTTGGTTTGTGACCACTTCATGCTTCTTCAGGAGTGATAGCTTGCAAACTTTTAGTTGGGCAGCGATTTAGTAGATATACCGCATGTGACACAGCTTCAGCCTAGTATTGTTTGGGCAGCTTCTTTGCTTTAAGTAGACGACTTGTCATATCAATAATAGTTTGATTTTTTCTCTTAGCTACACCATTCAATGGTGGTGTATAAGATGGTATTGTGTGATGATTGATTCCTTGTTGTGTACAAAAGGCTTTAAAGTTATTTGATGTATATTTTCTACCTTGATCATATCTTAGAGTTCTAATCTTTAAAGCAATTAAATACTTATGACTTCTTTTTCAAAAAATATATTCATGTCTTTCTACTATAATCATCAAATAAAGTAAAGAAATACCTATTATATATAGTTGATATTGGCTTTACAAGACCAGTCATGTTGGTTTGCACTAACTCCAGTGGCTTCTTTGTTTTCCCGTTGAGCTTTTTAGCAAAACTAGCTCTATGGTTCTTTCTGAGGACACAACTCTCACAAACTTCAACTAGATGATCAATATGGGGCATATCATTGACCATCTTCTTGCTTGCTAGAATTTTTAGACTTGTAAAATTCAATTTTCAAACCTTAGGTGCCAAAGCCACTCTTCATTGTTGGTGATGGCACTTAAACAATTTATTACATCATATTGAAACTTTAGAGGAAACATCATATTCTTAGACATATTTACAAAGGCAATTAATCTCTCATTGTAGTCCTTGACTATAAGATGACAATCTTTCATGAAAAGAGAATAACCTTTCTTTAGAAGTTGGCCTACACTTAGCATATTGTGCTTTATGACTGGAATATAGTAAGCATCTATGATGTAGCTATGATCTTCATTTTTTAATCTAATTGGAATGTTGCCTTTACCTTCTACCAAAACTTTTTAGGTATCTCCAAAAGTGACTTGTCCTTGTATAATCTCATCTAAATCACCAAACATATCAAATTGTCCACACATGTGATTGCTGGCTCTAGAATCTAGATATCAAACATTCTATTTGTTTTGGCTTAGTCCTTGTTGTCGTCATACAACTTGGTTTGTCTTGAATTATTGTATATGATAACAAAGGAAAATCATTCATGGCTTACTTACGGGGGAGCTTGGTTTTCCTCTTTAAGTAGCTATATGATAACAAATCTGTTTATTTTTGCATTTTAAAAGCTCTTTTAAAGCATTTAAAAAATTTTTTGCTTCAAATTAATAATTTTTTAGTGTTTTTAGATCATTTTGATGCGCTAATGTTAAAAATAATTTTTAAAAAATAAAAAAACATTATTTTGATATATTTCTGAGTAAAAAGCACTTTGAAAAACAACCACAACCACACTCTCAAACACGCATCAGCTATTAATAGTGGAATACAACATGATGGAACTAACCTTGTAGAAATTGACCGCAATTTCATATATATATATATATGAGTATGTGAAAATTATAGAACATTTGGATAATATTCTAACCAAGATTGTTGTTAGTCTAGCCTTGAGAGGGAGCGTTGCCGAGATCCGAGTTTCTCTATTTAATATCCTTTTTGAAAGGAATTTATGCTAAATAAATCAACTATTTTCTGTTATAGCTAATTAACTATTATATTATAACAATATAAAAGGCATTCTTAAGGTAAGAAATAAATACAATAACGTGTGTTCTGCGTATTAACAACTTTATTTTCTATTGTTAATTTTTCTTTTTTGTTATTATTCGAATTATTCTTGATCCTTAAATAATAGCAATTAATAATATGGAATGCTCTAACAAGTAAAAAAAAAAATCATGCCATAAACCTCAATGGGCAAACTTTCAATTATAGTACTTAGACATTGGGCCTTTAAATGAGCCATCAAGGCTAATTGAGAGCGTGGTGGTTATTGGTCTTCATTCTAATTGTGATCTTCAGGCGCTTTAGAGGTAATATAGTCCTGGAAAGTCCGAAGGTTTTGAGATGTTGCAAGGTGCACTTGGTTGTCAAGATCAATCACATATAGAATCCATTCTTGAGCCTTAGATTTTGCTTGTTTATCCTTTAGAAAAATAGTTGCCACTTGAATACAAAGATCTTTTATCATTTATTTTCTAGAGGCCAAGAGGATCATCCAGTTGAGAGAACTTCTTCTAGGTAGGAGCACCTTAAACAAAGCGATACGTCACTTGTATTTCGATGTTGCAGGTTGTTAATGATTCAACGTTGTATGAAGTGTTGTGATAGAGTAGCTGGTGTGGTTTTGCTAATTGTTGTGTTTGCTACATTATTTTTTACCATATTGCAAGATTGTTATAGTCCAGCAAAATGATCCTAATTTGTAATTATTGCCGCTGCAATTTGCTGTATTCTTTGACTATACATTGATCGGTGCTATATTTTATTGTGGTTTTAGGCTGCTACATTGCCTTGCTTCGCAATCGACACTTGGATTATTGTTATCTAGCTTCTTGTTAATGGTTTAGCAATTTATCCCTAGGCCGTTGTTGTCCAATATGTCATTATTGATGTTTCCATTTGTGGGATGATTGTCGATGTGTCGAAGAATCAATTTAATCTAAAAATTTAAGTTGTTAGGTGATATTTCAAGATATGATTTATATTATTCTCTAATATATCCCTCAATTAAAAGCCATTTTAACTTGAAACTTGCATAGACTCATATTATCTTATACTTAATTTTTATCAAATAAATAGAGATAGTAAAATTCAAACTCATGACCGTTTCGTCATCAAGGTTTTGATATCATATCAAAGAACTATTTCAATCTAAAAACTTAAGTTGTTAAGTAAGGTTTTAATATATAATTTATATTATTCTCTAATATATTGTACCTTGCTAAAGTTTTGAAGTAGTTGTTGTTTCTACCTATGTTTGATGCTCTCATGTTTAGGTATGTACTTAAGTTCATCTATGAATTGTTGATGTCTAGATTGTTATTTTTATCATTGTTATTGTTGTATATTATTGTTACTTGAGTTGTTGTCGCCATACAACTTGATTTGTCTCGAATTGTTGTATATAATAACAAAGAAAAATCATCCATGGCTTACTTAAGGGGGAGCTTGGTTTTCCTCCTTCAGTAGCTATAAAATATAATTGCCCTGTTTATTTTTTAGTTTTAAAAGTGTTTTAAAAGAAATTAAAAAAAATTTATTTTTTGCTTTGCTTTAAATTAATATTGTTTTTGTGTTTTTAGATCATTTTGATGCGCTAATATTAAAAATAATTTTTTAAAAAATTTAAAATATATTTTGATATATTTTTGAGTGAAAAACACTTTGAAAAACAATATCAATGATACTCTCAAACACGCATCAACTATCAATATCGTGGAATAAAACACGTTGGAACTAACCTTGTAGAAATTGACCGCAACTTCATATATATGAGTATGTGAAAGTTATAAAACATTTGGCTAATATTCTAACCAAGATTGTCGTTAGTTCAGCCTTAAGGGGGAGCGTTGCCGAGATCCGAGTATCTCTATTTAATGTCTTTATTGATAGGATTTCTCTATTTATAGCTAAGTAACTATTATATTATAACAATATAAAAGGTATTCTTAAGGTAAAAAAATAAATACAATAACATGTGTTCTGTAAATTTACAACTTTATTTTTTATTATTAATTTTTCTTCTTTGTTATTATTTTAATTATTATTGATTCTTAAATTTAAATGTGTATTTGAAAAGTGTGCTAATAGTTATTTTTTAAAATATTACTCACTCGAAAATATATTAAAATAAGTTTTTTTGTTATTAAAAAAAAATTTAATATCATTGTATTAAAATGATTTAGAAATACTAAAAAAAATTAATTTAAAATAAAAAAAATTCAAATCTTTTTAAAACATGTAAATAAACACGTTATGAAAATATATTGTTTCAAGGAGAGAATTGTCCTTTGACATTCTTAAAATAACAAAGCAACCCTTCTGTCATGTGATGCAAAAAAAGAGTTTAGCAACCAAAGAAAACCTATATATATACACACACACACACTATCTATCCTCATCCCAATTTATTCGCCTCTTAGAACCCTGATCATCATCGTCATCATCAAACACAGGAAATTCTATAATTAACTGACAGAAGATCTACATCCATAATATTAATAAAAACTTGATTTCTGCAATATTGTAGCTGAATGTGTACCAAGCCATGAAGGGACTTTTCAAGCCAAAACCCCGGACGCCTGCGGAGCTTGTGCTCCAAGCACGCGACCTTCTCAAGTTTCTCGACCAGGATACCGAGACTCGCGAACGCGAACGCAAACGCGAGGAAAAGGTGCGTACGTTTATATAAGCAACATATGTTTTCTATTTTGATTTATTGCGAGTGTATATAATGCATGGGATATTAATTGCAGATGTCTGAGCTGGGTAAAGTAATTCTGGAGATAAGGGTAGTTTTATTTGGGAATGGAAAAGCAGAACCGAATCCTGATGCTTGTGCACATTTGGCTCAGGACTTCTTTAAGCATGACACTTTCCGCCTTCTCATTCTCTCTCTCCCAAAACTCGACTTGGGGGTAACCTACCCCATCAACCAAATTTATGCTTTCTGTTTTTATGATTCAATTTTATTTTTATTTTTTGATTTTCATGACATCTTGCCCACCCTTTATTGATCTCAGGCACGTCAAAATGCTACTCATGTTATAGCAAATTTGCAGAGGCAACGAGTTAGTGGGCGCTTGATTGCTTCCGAGTATCTGGAAAATAATTTAGACCTTATGGATATTCTGCTGCCTGGGTTAGTAAATAAAATAAGTTTTTGCTGTCAATAAGTCAGATTTCAGATTTATTTTTCTTTCTTATTTCCTGGTAATATGGTTAGTTATGAAGACGGTGAGATTGCTGTAACATATGGTGCAATTTTGAGGGAGTGCATACGCCATCAGATTGTGGCAAGGTAATCATTACTAAGCTTTATATGATCTGGGAATTGGTTCTTTGACTCCGTTAAATCATATCAGAGATTGTTAATCAATGATCATTAACCGTGTGTTTACTGCCTGAGGTTCAGATTTTGTTCCTGATCAGTGTATTCGTAGACAATGGTGGAAGGTTTATAGTTGAAATGAACGCAGGATTAATTCTTTTATGTAGAGAACTTGAGTGCTAGTCTTGTTGTTGATTATTTTAAAAAGTATGACCGTGAGTTTCTGAATTCCTAGGCATACTTGGCCCTCCTAAACGCATATTAGCGTTTGGATTAAAATTCAAACTAGTAATTAGTATGTGGTTTTGTCTTACAATCATGCATATAAAAAACTTGGTTAAGAAAGCTCATGAAGATATGCAATGTCTCCAACATCGTACGGTAGGAGTTGCAGAACCTAGGAGGTAATTAATCACTAGCTTTTCTTACAGCATATATGTTTTACCAATTGGAAAACTTGTACCAAAAGATTATGCTATGCATTTTGTGCGTCTTCCCTCAAATAGAGAAAGTGAAATAAATTTAAGATATCATAGGTGAATGCCAAGGTTGGATTTTTGTTTTTCGTTTTTATTGTGTATATAGCCAAACCAAGCTGGCTTCAGAATAGTCTAAAATGGCTTTCTGCATTAGCACAAGTAACGTGATAGATCTTAATAACATTTATTGATTTCTCAGGTATGTATTGGAAACAGAGCACCTGAAGAAAGTTTTAACTTATGTACAGATTCCAAATTTTGACATAGCGTCAGATGCTCAGGCAACTTTTAAAGTTAAGTATTTTAATATCTCATTTTATTATTTATGTTCTTGCATCTAAAATTGATGTGCGTATCCTGCAGGCACACAACTCCTGCTTGAATTCTTCATAGGCTTAAGAATTACATATTTGCTGTGACATTTGATCCAGTAATGCATATTTGCTGATCCTTCTCGGAAGCCTTTGCTGCTACAGCTCTTACCAAAATAGTATTCACGTAGAAGATAAATTTGCAGGATTGGCAACTTCAGGATAAGTTTGTTTCAGGAACATGATTTCTACAATTGTTGATTGAGACCTGAGTAGGCAAAAAAAAAAAAACAAAAACCTTAGATCTCCATAATAATCAATATTTCCTCATTGTTTTAGTACTGTCTTCACTAGCTTCTTCCTGCGGGGTTGGGTTCATGCTTCTAGCTCAAATGTCCTACCATTTATCTATCCACCATCCTATGGCCTTGTCAGGTTTAACCAGAATAGTTTGTGTTTGGATACACAATAACTTCTTTATCTACAATGCACACTCTAATTAAGATTTAGTATGCCAGTGCTATCATTGATATATCGTTATATTTTCCTAATGCTGTGCATGGAGCTTGTACTTTTGGTACTATTATGATACACATGTATTCTAAAGTTATCCTTCTTGTATCCATGTCATCCTTTTCTTAATGTTTCTAATTTTAAGAGTATTTTTACTGACCCACTGCCACATTTATACAGGAGCTCATGACAAGGCATAAATCGACTGTTGCCGAATTTCTTTCTGTAAATTATGACTGGGTAAGTGGTGTCATCATTATCTGCTTTCTAGTCCTGCATGGTTTTACCTGCTTCCATATATTACAGCAACTCGTAATGTTAGCTCTAAGAACATGAATAGTGGATGATGCAATACAGCTGACTGTAAGCTAGTTTTATCTTTAGAATCAACAGCATTATATAAGGCATTGAACTGGAGGTAGATGCAAGAGATGTATCATCATTATCTTCATTCATCCCTTGCATGTCCATAATAATGATCTTTTTAAACAATATTGTTCCTAGGATTAGAGGAACTTCATTAACTACTGATGTAAGCTTGTTAATTTTTTTTTTTTTTTTTCCTCTGGATTAGAAAGATATCGCTTCAACAATAATGGAGCCAGCTAAAATTTTAACTGATTGAGTTAGTCAGCAAGAGCTTTTTAAGATTTCCATATGAAAAGGATGGCATCGTAAAAAGGAGGCTGCTGACTGCCAAGAACAGACTGTGCTTGATGCATTGGACTTGGCAGTTGTTGTAGTTCTATCATTCATCCCTATAGTAAATAGAGTAATGATTTGTAAAACAATTTTTTTAACGAAAACTCACATGAAAATAAATGATCAGAAAGTTGAGACTCAGAGTATTCCTATTGCCACTGTCTGTGTTCGTAATGTTTTTGTTGCAAAGATTTCATTGCGCTGAACATTATCGGTATACTATTGTTGCTAGGATCAATGGAACTTCATTAATAGCATCTGTAAAATTGTTTACTATTTATTTGTGGCAAAGATCACCATTCTACAATTAAAAGTTCGACTGATTGAGTTATGCAGATGAGCTTCTTAAGTTCACTCATCTGAAAAAGGATGAAACTGTGAAAAAGAGGCTGCTGATTACTCACAACCGCGAGCATTAACAACAACTATAGGCATTGTTATAATTTATACTTGCAAAATGCCTGTTTGAAGTGGTATCAATCAATCAGTAGAACAAGACCATTGTTGTTGGCATGGATGTCACTTGGTGGTGATACTTATTCTGTGATATCGGTACATCTCCATGTTGATGGTGTGATTAAATATATCAACACTGAACACTAGGGGAATAACTTTGACACTTAGTTACTTTCTTACATTTTTCTTTCCATTTTTGAATTACTACCAGTATCTAATGTGCCTCCAAAATTTTCCCTTGTTCCAGTTTTTCCAAGCATACAATTCACAATTGCTAGAGTCTCCCAGTTACATAACCAGACGGCATGCTGTCAAGGTAATATAAATTTCACAGGAACAATCTACTCCTTGCATTATTTATTGTAGTTTTTCATTTGATAAAATCATCCTTTTTCCAAGTGTATCAATATACATTTTCTGTAAAAATGTTAAAAGTTGTAAATGCCTAAATCTCATTACTGGGAGTTAATAAGTGCAACTGCAAGCACAAAAAGGTAAAATAAAGTGAAAGTAGGGAACTTCTTTATCAATTTTTCTTTTCTCTGAAGGGTTTTGCTTTATTTCTTCTCTCAAAAAATCAGAGATATTTGTTAAGGAGAAATAGAATACAATATATTTTCTGACAGCATATAATCTGCTTCAGCTATTGGGAAACATGCTACTTGACCGCTCAAATTCTGCTGTGATGGTTCGGTATGTGAGTTCATTGGACAACATGAGGATCTTGATGAATCTTTTCAGGGTCTCTCTCTCTCTCTCTCTGATTTACCATATTTGCTCACAGCATTTCCATGTGTTCTTATCAAAATCTTTTGTACTTGTATTCCACTATAAATTTTGGTTCATCCATTTCAGGATCCAAAGACAATGCAGCTGGAAACCTTTCATGTGTTCAAGGTAGGTAGTGTAGAAAGATATTTGGATATTTTTCTTCTTTTATTAATCTGTCTAATTTTAATCAACTTCTATTTTCCCTTAATTGGTAGTTATTTGTAGCAAATCAAAATAAACCTCCTGAGATCATCAGTGTACTGGTTACAAATAGAAGCAAGCTTCTTAGGTTTCTAGGCGACTTCAGCATTGATAAAGGTAAAAATGATATAATTAGACAGTGAAATTCTTGAGATTTTAGCCCTCATTGCTTTTGTGCTAGATTGCTAATGATATTCTGCTTCATTAATTTCAGGGGATGAACAATTTGAAGCTGACAAAGCTCAAGTCATCAAAGAGATTGCCACTCTAGAAATCAACGATCGTTCATGCACATGATTGCGAGGTTGAATCTTAAATTTCCCTTTGATTTAGAATCTAGTTTATGTTTATCTATGGTCTTTGTTATATCTGCTTGAAATTGTACAAGAGTTTTCCTATTTCATTTCGATATACGTTGGTTCTGTTTAGATATAAAACGTCTTCCAAGTATTACTCCTCAAGTCAGACTGCATTTCAGGTGCTATTGCTCTGTTTCTTCCCCTCGTTAAGTAAACCATGAAAAGATTGTAGCAAATGCCTTGGTCTGCATTTGGATGCATGAAGTTATATTGAGCTTACTGTCTTCTTGCTGTTTTTATCATGTTCTTGTCAAATTGTACGTGTTATTTTTGCTTTCCCAAGGAAACAACAATTGCCTGAAAAATAAGGTCTCATGCATTTTTTCCCAAGCAATCCCTTTGTTTCATTCTACTTTTTTCAAGAGTGATAATGCATTTCAATGGGACACATTACTTCGTTTAATCAACTTTTGTCTTTGCATTTAAAATTGTATTCGAATACATTTTAAAAATATATTTTGGCTTAAAAAAACATTAAAATTATATATTTTTTAGTAGTTTTAGATAATTTTAATATACTAATATTAAAAGAAAACAAATCCATACGAGGCTAGAACACCGAGCCCCAATGAATTCATAACTGATTCAATCTTCAAATACCATTTTTATTTATATGATTTGTACAGTTTTCATGATGTTTTTCAATAACTAAATGGTTTTCTGAAACGAGTTTTACAGCATTTTTCAAAACGGAATTTGTTTTTTCACAGCTTTCGACCTTGTGCTTCAAATTTTGTTTGAAACTTTCTTCTATGCCGGTATGATAGTGCCCCGATCATAGCCAGGTTTTCCATTGCATGACCATCTAGAGCTCCTCCGGAGGAGGCCCTCCAAAAGGAGATCCTCTTGCTCTTACAATTCAATCAATTACTGTTCGGCCATGGTGGACTTCGTTTTTAGGGCCCATGACTAGGCCTACTAATTGTACATTTCCTGAACAGATATTACCTCACATAAACTATTTAGATATTTTTTTAATATTAGTATATTAAAATAATTTTAAAATACTAAAAAAATATTAATTTTAAATAAAAAAAATTTAGATTTTTAGAAACACAAGTTGTAGGGCGTTCTTAAACGATCTCAAGATAAGTTGCGTGTGTTTTCGGATGAGTGATAAGTTTGATAATGAGTTGAGACAAACCTAGGGATACAAATAATTCAAGTATTTCTCGAAAAAAGACTAACAGTAAGATTATTATAGTTGCAAAACACGACCAAATAACAGAAGTACAGGCATATAAATGTGAGATCGAAAACAACTAGCATCGATCATCGTATAACAAAATGCCAAAAGAATAAAAATAAGAAAAAAAGCTCACTAATGGACATCTAACCATGTGTATAACATAAAACACAGAGCCTATCAATGCTAAATCATCAGCTACGCATTCTGCTGTACCCTGGAACCATATCCATTAACTCCATTAGCATGCTTATCTGAGCTTGCTGTTTTCTTTCTCTTGATGACTATCAACCAAGTAACTGCTTCCAATACAACAGCAACAGCTCCAAGAAATATGAGAACACCAATATAGGCCTTTTTCCAGTTCTTCTCGCGGCCCAGAACTTCAAATCCCTCGAAGATGTTAACAATGCTCAGAATCACGGTAGTGTATCCAATGGTGTGGTGGTATATGTTCCAATACAGTCTGTATTTGTGGTCTGGCTTGGGCCTCAAGAGCAAGGCGAGCACCTGCAAACAGGGCAGTGCATTATTTGTTAGAAGACTTTTCACACTGCTTGTCTAGAGATCACATCAGTTTTTATGGCAGAGCAGAGAGGTAGAAAAAATTAATCTTTTTCAATTCAGTTTTTAATCTTTTGAAAAGACTGCGAGGCCGTACGGTTCGAGTGACGGTGAAGGGAAGAAAGAACTTGCAAACAGGTTCCCTTCTAGATGCCGCCCGCAGTTGAAGACTTGGAAAGATCCACATTAAAAGAATTGCGTGTGCTCGAAAACAAAATCAAGATTCAACGGGACACAAATGCTGACTTTTTAGGCACTAAAGACTTTCCTTAGGCATCCTATGATGTGGAAAGAAATCTAAGAATCCCATGGCAGCAAAAAAATCCAAGTGTTTTTAATGGTTTCTGAGGTCTCTTTTGTTCGAAGTCAAATGAACAACAGTGCGGTGACATGTTAACAACTGTTTCGAAATCAAAAGTTTTCTGAGCTTTTGAATACATTACACAAGGCAATTATATTCTCAAAAATCAATACTTTCTTCAACAAATATGAAAAAGAGTCATCAACTAACAATCAAAACCCAATTAATTGCTGTTTAGGTAAATAAAAAGTGAAAATACCTGAAGGGTTCCAAGGGCAAAGATGGTTATGCCAAGCTTTCTATGCTTGTCGTAGGTGATTCCAGGGCTATCGCTGCCCAGTTTAATACCAGTTGCCCATCCAGCAACTCCAACTGCGTAGCCAGAAGTTTGGCAAATAGCATGCAGGTAAAACCAGGCTGGGCCTGCTGACTTGAACACCTTAAGGTACCTTGCTATAATGATCCCCACGGGCATAAGGATTCCCCAACTCACTGCGTTTAACACTCCATGAACCTGAAAAAATCAATTTCAATCACCTTTAGAATGATGATTTAAGTTGAATTCATGTCTAGCAAGCATCCTATACGCATAATTAATTGACCATCCACTTACATTTCTCTTGCGATCTTTTGGGGTAGTAGTTGCTCCAGTTGAAGTTACTGATCCAGAAACAAAATTCACAGTCCCCACTGATTGCTTATTCTCTGTACTGAGAGGATGTGGACCAGGATTATCTCCACTCAGAGGACCTTCTTGCCAAACTTGGTTGGTCGACACAAATCTATCAGAAAGCTCAAGTGTTGCAAAAATTATCATAACCCCTCCTGCGCTCTCTGCACTAATATTGGGAACCCCAAAATTCAAGCTAGCAGGTTGCATACTTCCGGATGCACTTACTTGGGTTGTGTAAGCAAGCATGGAGCCATTGGAATGTTTGTGAGCTACAAGAGCCTGTGAACCAGCCATTTGTCCCCCAGAGGGATTTAGAGCCCATGCAATCCAATTCGATGTCGATGCTCCAGTCTTGCGAAATGCAATATCAGCTGTCTTGTTTGATGGGTAGTAGTTCCAGTGAAGAGAACAGTTCAATTGAGAAAGGACATTACAGTCGCTGTATGTTCGGTTAGAGAAAGAGTAGCTACTGCAATTTTGAGCTAAGGATGAGACAGACAAGGAGATCAACAGAAAGAAAGAAAACAACAAAGTTGTTGTTAAGGATTTATCCATGATTGTTTGCTTGGTGCTTGTAGAAGCAGGGATGATGAGATATGACTATAGAGAAATTATGAGCCCTTTTTCTTTCCTTCTTTCAAGGACAAGGAAGCTCTCAGTGTTTGGCTATGGCGCACCAGAATAGCACAAGGTACTGAAACTGTTTCCCCTGATGAGGTTCTGGTTTCTCTGAAAGGGTTGCACAGAGTTTCGGATCCAGAAGCTTGAGATTTATAGGATTGTTCTTGTAAGAAGAGAGAGAGAGGTCCTTTGAGGAACCGTCAACAAGGGAGAGTGGGCCCCTTACACATTGTTGGATTTTGGAATGGTCGAGGTTTCTTGACTAATTCTTCCAAGAATAGTTCTGTATATTGTTTTAAATTCTTAAGATGTGTGAACATAAAATAAAAATCTCGCAAGAACAAAATGAGAGTAAGTCAAAAGAATAGAAAAGGTCTCTGAAAAAACCTCAGTTTCATCCCTAATGTATTATTTATTATCAAGATTAGCATCAAAACTTTTTATTTCATCAATCTTACCCTAAACATATTTGATATTAGATGATATCACCTCTCAATCCATCTACAATATATTATAGTTAAATACTAACTTATTAGACCGCGCTACATAACAAGTCATAATAGAAAAAAATTAAATATATTTAAATGTTAGTAAAGTATCTTTTAAAAAAAATAGATTATAATAATTTATAATAATTTAATACTGAAATATCAAATTACAAAATTTTAAGAACTTGACTGTTTCAATTTATAATAATTTTATGAACAGTAAAAACGCTGCCGTCCTTGGATTTACAAGAAATTGCGCCACATGCTGCTGTGGTGAGGAGGGGGTGTTGTATATTTCAAACTCTTTGAAGTTTCTTCCACCAACTCCCCATGTTCACACGCGCTTTTCTGGACCCATAAACTTCCAAGAAGCTTGCAGGAAGCCCTCGTAATTATTTGCAAAGTCAATTCCAAGTTCTCAACATTTCACCAACCTTCCGTGGAAAAATTCTATTAAAAACAAGAGACGAAAGAGCAGAGACCACGCCAATTTTTTCTAGATACTAGCAATAGTTTTTTGAATTTTTTAAAGTATTTTTTGTTTGAAAATATATTAAAAAATATATTTTTTAAAAACAATATAAACATAAAAAAATAATTTAAATTAAAGAATATATATATTTTTAAAATATAAAAATAATCACTCGTTGTCTTCACATGGGATTTTCTTTTTCTTTTTCTTTTACAAAACTCTCCGTCATTCGCCGGCTTGCGATGAAGCTACATCATCAATTACTTCAAAATGTACGACTACTTTGTCATATAATGAACATTGTATGTTCAAAGACATTTTAGACCCACAAATATAGGATCTCGATTTTTATTTAATTTGGATTTTTCATTGTTTTTTTTTTAGAGACACGTGTCAGATTTATATTGGTGTAATTCCTGATAAAATAAAAATAATAAAGATTCCGAGATTATAAAAACAAAAAAAATATTAAGAAGTATTTGCCATTTATTTATTTATTTACCACTAGCAAAATATATGTATTATTAAGAAGTCAAGACTCAAACAAAAAAAAAATGAATATTTATTTATTTATTTATTTATCACCAACTAGATAGACGAATACTATAATAATTGTTTGGCCTTGTAAATGAATAGATTTTCTAGTAATGTTCAGTGAAGGATAAAATTATAGATTTATTACTAAAGCATACTTGCATTTAGGATAGCAAAAAAACTAAAAAATTAATTAAATTGAGAAAATTAAAAAATCAATAATTAAAAAAATCAATAAACAGATTAAAATTTTAAAAAACTGACCGGTTCGATTCGGTTTCAGTTTTATAAGCCTAAAATCGAACTGAACTCAACTAAACCCAAATCCAAAAACAAACCTGAAAAAAACTTAGCCAAACTAGAAAACAACCAAGAACCGGAAAAAACTGAGCCAAATCAAAAAAACCGACCGGTTCAGTTCGGTTTTGTTTTTATAACCCTAAAACCAAAAAAACCGAACTAAACTCAAACCGAACAAAAAACCAGAATCAAAACCGAGCCAAACCGGTTTGAACCGATTTTTATCTTAAAAACCAAACCAAAACTGGTCGGTTTGAACAAGTTTTTGTTCGATTTCAATTTTTTAAAAAACAAATTGGTTTGGTTATTTTTTTTATATAAAAACCAAACCGAACCAAAAATGATCACCCCTACTTGTATCTTTTATCCAAAACATGAAATATATTATTTTATGTGATTGATAATTTTTTATTTTTACACAAAATCTATTTCCTTCCAGTTTCTTTTCTGTCTTTTGAAAATAAAATAAAGATTTGGCTAAAACAAAGAAATATGAAAAAAAATAAAAATAAAAATAAAAACAAGAATGAAAAGTTAGCTAGAAAAATGAAAAATTGTTATAAAAAAATAGACAAAACAAATTAAGGATGAATAAGTTAATTATTAACCAAAACATTAATTATTTTTTATTTTATTTAAAAAAATTAAGTATCTCTCTCCATTTTTGTTGAAGTAGATTACTGATAACAAGTCACGTTCACATTCATGCAAAGAAGATAAGCACGTTTAATGTACATGAAATTAGCTGAACGGTATGCGGCTTAAATATCTATATTAATAAATAAATAAATAAAGCAAGCAAGTTCCATCCAAGCTGCGTCCACATGCCCACCTGCCTCCACCTGCCCCAGGATGAGGCGACGTGGGCATGTGATGCTGTTAAAAGTTAGGAAGATTAAAAAAATATATAAAAAATGTTGCTGACATCTTGTTTTATTTATGCTGACTTGAAATGAAAAAAGAAATTCCGTTGATTTTTTATGCATGTGTTCCTAGCTAGAGCAAATGTTTATATATTTTTGGGATATGTTTAATTTTTATAGAAAACCAACATGAAAATATAGAACAGAATTATTTTCTATAAATGTGTTTAAAAAGAAAGTAAAATTAGGAGAACGTTTTTCCACAAAAAATTAATTATTTTATTAAAAATTATTTTATTTTTTTTGTGTTTTGGATCGTTTTGATGCGCTGATCTTAAAAATAATTTTTAAAAATAAAAAAATATTATTTTAATGTAATTTAACACTAAAAATATTTTAAAAAACAACCGCACTTCTAAATAGATTTTAAAAAAAATATATGAAAATGAAAGAGGAAAATTATTAAGTGTCAAACAATTGATCAATACATAAGATTTTATTAGTGAATAATGTTTTGACCATGATAATAAAAATTATTGAGTCTAATGATATTTTCATAAGCATATATATCTTAATAAAAATAATATTTATATAATATGATTATGGCATTTCATTGTGTGATAATAATGGGCATTTAACCTTGTTACAAAGTATTCATGATAATAAATATATAAATAATTTATTTTTCTAGGACTTCTAAATTAAACATGTGATGATATATTAAATGAATATGATAATTTTAATTAATTTACAGTATTAGTGTCAAATTTTTTTATTTTTTCATTCAAAATATTGTATTAATTTTATATGTGTTATGGATATTTTAATTAAATATACACACATGTGTAGTAAAAAGTTAAATATATTCAGTAAATTTATAAGTATTATTTATTATTTAAATATAAAATAAGAGAATAAAAACTATATTGTTGTAGCTTTGAATTCTCACATCATGACTTTTGAATAAAACAAATAAAAATGTGGTGGAAAATGTGACAATTTGTGAACAATCGTTTGCCCCACCGAACCTCGTGTTTCCGGTGACGTTGCGTGAGGTTTGTGAGTTGACCATGAAAGGTTCAAACTTGCCGTGTGGTCCAGCTTTCCCGAGCATAAGCATGACTCAGAACTTACGGCCTCGTCCACGCACGGCCGTACAAGGCAACTGCGTTCGACATTCTTTGATCTACATGCCATCACCGGTCCGGATATGCAATATCTTCTATGAAACTATTAGAGGTTGTGATTAGAGTCGGGGTTTAAAGTATTTTTTTATTTAAAAATATATTAAAATAATATATTTTTTATTTTTTAAAAATTATTTTTAAAATTAACATATCAAAATAATTTAAAAATATAAAAAATAATAATTTTTAGCTTAAAAAATCAAAATATAAGGAAATGCAATTTGTACTGTGTTCTCAAACAGGTTCTTCACAAGGAAAATATAAAATGAAAATAGACGAGCCGAAATCATGCAAATGGAAAATTGCAAAAATACTTTAAAAAATCTTACATTGTAGTCCTAAAATATTTAAATCTTTCAATTTCACCTTTGATTTAAAGTTTATATTATATTGAATACATGTTTTGCACAAAAAATATATTATTCGACATAACCCATTTTCAACCTTCATTTTCCAAAATATTTTAAAAATACAAAGATTTTCAAAAAATTTCTTTTCTATGCAATTAAATCAATTTATGATATTTTTGGCACTTTTGCTTATTTTACAATCTTTTTATAACATAGAATAAAAAATAAGATACTCTTGCAAAAATTCTAACCAACTAAAAACCTAACAAACAAAAACATAAAAAAATCTAGACACCAAAGTCTTTAAGTTACCAATCTCTACCTTAACAACTATGCCACCACTACCCTCGATCGATAGCCACCTACTTTAATCATCTCACTCCTAACCGCATCTGCAAGCCAGTGGTCCATGGTAGATCTAACAAATTGTTCGATTCAGAAAATATAATAATAGACCAGTTTTCATAACAACAAAATTCATCTTTTCTCGTTCTAATCTCTCTACATAGTTAGAGATAGTCGACACCTCCCACACCAAAAAAAAGAGGAAGGAGTTATTCACTTGATAGAGTGGCCCGTGCACCTTTGCCACTCATTGGAGCATTAAACGATGCCCTACAAATTGATTAGCTCTCCATTGTTTGAACTGTATGCACCGCCACTATATGTCCAAGTTCCAACAGCCTCTCATCGACTTTAACAATTCTTAAATGTCACTTTTAAACCCCTAATACCTTTATCTTGTTTATTTTTGAATGATTTGTAATATTGTTTGTTTTTTTTAATATTGGTGAATAATTGAGTTATGATTACACGACGACCTCGAGGATATGAAACCACCAGGGAATTGATATTTTGTTTGAGGTGGAATAAGGATGGGTTTGAATTAATCCATTATTATTTGTGTTAAATTTTTCTTGTATGTTTGTAGTGTATTTTCACTTAAACAAGGATTAGGCTACCTATCATTAGCTTTTTATCCATGGATGTTGATTATGAGGTAATAGAATTGATTGATATGCATTCATATATTATTTCAGTATTTTTGTTTTTTTTATGTGCATGTGATGTCATATATGTTAAGAGCTTAACCTATGATTAGATTACTTATTCTCGACTTATATTTTTGAAGGTTGACTATCATATATTTGAAATGGCAACTAACTCAACCCAGGACTAGGTTATTTTTTATTGGCCACTATCATTGGGTGTTGATTATTAGCTAATGAAATTGGTGGGTGCATTTTCATGTTTCTTAGTATATTATTTTGATATTTTTATTTGTTATGGCGTATTTGTCATTATATATACCCAAAGCTCGTCTCAAGATTAAATGACATATTCTCAACTTCTATCCTTGAAGGCTGATTTTCAAATATTTAAATTAGAAACTACAAGTTTATGTCAGGTCTAATGCCTCTCTTTTAACAAAGTGTGGATTAGGTTATCTTCGGGCTCAAATCTAAAACCACTCTTTAATTTAAATTTATAATAAAAATGTTAGGTTTTGATGATCTCTAAGCATAACAAACACATGCTATTTTAAAATAAATAATTATATAGCTTATCTTAAATATGATAAATATGGTGATTATATCTTTTCTATTACATAACCAACCCTTTACTCAAAACTTTTGGAAGACTAGTTAGGGTTTTTAGTTATTATAAAACTATATGGTAACTCTTATTTTAAATTTTACTGTTAATTCACTGAGATTTCTCTTACAATAATACTAACCATGTGAATTTTTTTTTGTTATCTTATTTTTAACTTTCCCTATATTTTCTCATATTAGCCCCTTTAATCCCTTAATTTCTTATTTTATCCCTAAATATAAGGTAAGATTAATAAATAGAGCACAACATAAATATGATATAAATAGATTAAAAGACATTATTGGTAGAGATCTTGATATTTGGATGATAGTGACAATTGGTATAATTGTTTTTTTAATTTGATTAAAAAGGCAAATTTTACAGAGAGAATGTGTCTAATAGGAAAAAATACAACCACATGCCAACTATTTAGCCTTATAAAACTTTTATCCCACTCCACAACTTACTATTAGGTAATTATATACCATATAGGTTGTGACACAACAAGGAAATCTCAAGCCCCTTGCATATCAATTCTTTATTATTGACTAGCAGTGAAATGGAAATGGAGGAAAGATAGAGTTGAACTAGCCCAATACTTAAGATAGATTGGGCTAGAAGTAGGACAAATAATAAGACTTACTTATAATTGTCCTAACTCAAAATAGATTTATAAGTTGCACGCTATCTTTAAAGGAATAAAAATTATTGATTTGAAGTAATTTTTTGATAAAGATAACCAATTAATAAGGGAACATATTGCCAAGTTTACTAATTAATATGGTAATGGTGGAACCACTTCTTTCATAAACTAAGGTTGTTTGGTTTATCATTAGCTAAAACAGCTTTCTACTAGTTCTCCACATTGCTATCCCAACTCAATCGATACTTGGAAAGAGATAGAAACTCATTTTCATGAACACTTTTACATGACAGAACTAGAGTTCACATTGGTTGACTTAGCTAGAGTACTCTAGGATTTAGGTGAGGCTATAAAAAGTTATGACATAAGGTTTAGGACAATGAAAACTAAGTTTACTATAGTTATGATTGAGTAGAAGTGCTTAAATAATGTTTTAGAGAATGTAGTGGAACATAAAAAAGGAGGTATGTGAGAACAATTACTAAGAGATCTATACCATCCCTAATGATGTTGCTCATAATAAAAAGATACTAGATAACAAAAATATAGATATAAGACTATTTGAGATCATGGTATTAAAAAAATATATAAAAAGGATGATACTAAACCAAATAACAAAAATGTAAATGTTATCGAAGTAGTCTAAAATAGAAAGTATTCTATTAACATCAAAATAGTAGAAGAAATACTATCAAGAAATTCACTCCAATAAAAGAAAAACATATACCCTTTACATAAAAGATAACACCAATAGTGCTCAAAAATAGCAAAATTACCCAAACTCTAAATAAGTCCATGAGCTATTAAGAGACTTTAATAGATGACCTCATCTAAATATCAGACTAATTAGATAAATAAAATGATTTATAATGGATTCCTAGATGATAGCATGATGGATGAAGGTTTAGAAACTCTTTATGATGACAATACATGATAGGACGAGGCAGAACAACCATAATTCTCAGTCCTAATGAAGCATGTTAACAAAGTGCTTTAAATGATGAGGAACTAAAAAAACCTTCTAATGCAAAAGTGGTCAACCATGAGAAAATCATATCAATCAACATGGTGTTCACACTTATATATTCCTTTAAAACCAAGATTGTCAATAACCTTCTTTGGATAGTGACTATAAAGACAATGTAGAAAAAAAGATAAATATTATTATGGTTAACTAGTCAGAGCCAAATCTTTGAGTAAGATCCATAAATCATATTTCCTAAGCCAACATTGGCTATAAGTCGCCATTTGAAACCCATGTACATCACTAATAATTTTAACGATGGATAAATATAGAAGGTCTTCATCAATAATACTGTCTCACTCAATATTATGCTCCAATATTTGATCACTAAGGTTGATCATAACAAAGCTGATATGACCTCGTTAAAATTGGTTACGTTAGATTCTATAGGTATATAAGAGATATTATATGAGTATTTCCAAGAAAACCTAATTATTGGGTCTAAAACCTTTAGTAAAACTTTTTCTATGGTAGAAACAAGGCCAAGCTACAATGTTTTTCTTAGACAAGACTAGATAGATGCTAGCATGTGTATGTCATCTTTTTTACACTAAGCTTTGATAATTTCACTACTAAATAGATCAATTAAAATAGTTAAACAAGATAATAAACCATTTGGGGTTAATTCAATTATGAAAGTTGTATGGTTATACACTAATGATATCGATCTAGTCTAGTTCATGAGCATGGATAACATAGGTCACCCTATTAACTTCTTAGTTAGTAAAAATATAGCATGAATAGAACAACTCAAAACAACTTTTAATAGGCCAAACAATTCATAATAAAAGAAAAATGACCAAGAATTTGAAACATGAGATTAGATGAGTTATTATGACTTAATAGTATGTTTTGAGGCTTTTAATGAAGCATGTCGGCATATGAGGTACCATAATAGAATTTGTTTAATAGAATCAAATCAAGATTGTAAAATTAATCTTGATCAATATGATAAGTCTTACTTCAGCACCATCAAAGATGGATGATGGATATGCTGAAGTCTAAGACATGTTAACTGAAGACAAGCCTAAACTAACCTTTATAAGTGTAAATATATAAAAGAAGTTCAAAGTGAAATGATAGTATTGTTACACATTTATAAAGACTATTTTACGTAAGATTATGATGAGATATCTAGTTTAGACAAAGTTTTGGTAAAAAAGATCCTCTACCAATCGAGCCTAGGTTTAAGCCACACAAATAACCTTCATGAAGAATGGCTCTAAACACGATCGATAATGTGAAGAAAGAAGTTAAACAACTCTTAAAAGCTAGATTTATTAAGTCAATAAGAATGGCAAATTAAAGGTAAACATAGATTTCAAATATTTAAATAATACAACTTTAAAAGATATTATCTAATGTCAATGGCTAATATGTTAACCAATAAAGCATTTATTAATAAAATACTTAGCTTCATGAATGGCAACTCTAGTTATAACCAAATTTTTATTATATAAGATGTTTTCGAGATTGTATTTAGATGTCTTAGTTCTTATACCAAAGAGCAATTAACTTAATCTTCTATAATATTGATCATATTATGATAAAGTCAAAATCAAAGTACATTTACCTAGATAAATTGCATCCTTTCTTTAAATGAATGAGGATGCATGACATAAAAATAAGCCATTTAAAATGTACATATGGAGTGTAAGCATGTAATTTTCTAGGATATTTATTGCATTAACAAAGCTTAGAGGTTAAAAAAATAAAGCATAAACAATCATAAAAGCATATCTTCTCATAGTAAAAAGGAACTTCAAAGCCTTATTGGCATGATTGATTTTCTAGGGAGGTTCATTTCAGATATTATAGGGAATATTAGACCCTTTACTGGGTTATTGAAAGGGCAAAGCTTTGATAAGTTTTAACAAAATGAAAGTAACAATTTCCTTTGAATTCGTAAAAGCTTATTTAGTTAAATCTCCATTATTGGCCCTATCAAGGCTTGAGAAGCCTTTAACACTATATTTTACAATAGTGGAAGGACCAGTTGGCAGCATGCTAGCACAAGAAACAACTCTAAACATGAACATGTTGTGTATTATCTTAGTTGTGCACTTATAGTTATAGTTTTGAAACCCAGCCCGGCCCGATGGGTCGACCTGAGATCCGGCCGGCCCGAGGCTAGAAACGAGCCACATTTGAGAAAAATAGGGAAAAGCAAAACCTAAGGTGACCTAACTGACCCGGCAAACCCTGGTCAAAAACCCAGTTGCAACCTATTGACTTTTGTTTTTTTTTTTTACTAAAACAATGTCGTTTTGATTTAAAAAAAAAAACTAACTCAGGCGACCTGGTCAAAACCCGAAACTCGGGCCTTGGACCAGACTGGCCACCGAACCGGGTTTAAAAACTATGCTTATAGTGATTAGAAAAATACATTGATAGAGAAATTATGTATATCTTTGATTTCATCTTTGTTAAATTACCTTAGTATATATTACTAGTTATTATAATTGTAAAACAGATTTAATTAAATATATGCTATCAAAATATTTTTTAAGAGGTCATATTGATAAATGAACATTGGCATCTTTTAAATTTAATCTACATTGTATGCCATAAAAAGTAGTTAGAGGTTAAGCTTTGGTTGATTTCTTAGTTAATCACACGTGCATCGGTATCGATCATCAATTGAAATAAGATATCAACATTATTATAGCAAAACATGTTCCATGACAATTATGGGCGGAGCCTTGTAGAAGGCTAAGGAGTGTTGTAGCCCAAGTTAAAAAAAAAAATTAATGATCCACTTTCCCTTTTAATTTTTAGACAGCAAACTTATATCCCACTTTCCCTATCTTGCAAACCTAATGTCCCACTTTTCCTTGCAATACAAATTAATTACTAGCCATTAGCCGCCACTTTACTTTCCCTAGCAACATTAGTTAACTAGCCACCCACCTTTCCTTGCAATACTAATTAATTATTATATTTTACAGCAAATTTATCTAAATATAAATAATTAATTGGTTTACATGTCTTCTAAATAACTTGGGGTTTTAGCTATTTTTCTTTTCAACAAATACAATTTTAGCTTGGATTTTGAAGAAGAATCTATACAAAGAGCCGCAAGAGTGTAAAATCATCAAGTAAGAATTTACAAACCATGACTTTTCATTTTGAATTAAATGTTTCACATTCATTACAGTAGATTGTTAATGGAGTAAACAATAGACTGTACCCTAGAAATAGATGCATGCTAACACACTAGTAGTCTAGTACTAATAATTTACTGGTTATTTCAAAGTTCAGTTCTCCAAATCTCCCAATAGTTTGCATCACTAGTTTATCCTTGTATATTCTACATTTTATGAATATTTTATTGTGGCATTAGTATCTTTTCATCTTGCACCTGACTTCCCTAATCCCTTTTACTTAAATAGGTTATAAATTATAATGGAAAATTAAGGAAACAAGAGAGGAAAAACTATGTTTTCATTTTTTAAACCAAACGAACAAACATCAACCAATAAAGGACATTCTCCTTCCAATATTGATGTGTCAAATTGTAGTGAACAGCCCCCTTTCAAATCTGAAAGAGTTGAAATTGATGTTAATACTCTTGAATGAGATCCTAGGTTACGAATTCCAGTATGAAAACATCCTATTAATCAACAAGATGAAATAAGAAGAGCTTATATCAAAATGGGTCCTTATAAACCTAAGTTAGCAAAGTATCTAAGGACTGAATCAGGGAGACAGTATCGTCGATTTCAATACACTTGGTTTGATCAATTTTCTTGGCTAGAGTACTCTCTATCAAAGGATGCAATATTTTGTTTTTCATGCTTTATCTTTGAAAACAAAGTGCCTCGTCATCTCACATTCACCACCGAAGGCTTTAGAAGTTGGAAGAGGGTTAATGATGGGATCAGATGTGTATTTTTGATGCATGTGGGAAGTCCGACTTCACCACATAATAATGCTGTGAAATCTGCTGAAGATTTAATGAAAGTAAGTAAACATATTAATAAAGCGTTGAATGCAAAAACTATTGAAGAAGTTCAGAAAAATCGATTAAGACTTATGATAACAATTGAAAGTGTTCGATGGCTTAGCTTACAAGCATGTGCATTTAGAGGTCATGATGAATCTTCAGCTTCTAATAATTGAGGTAATTTTTTGGAGATGATAAGACTTATGGGGAGACTGAATGTTGACATTGATGATGTTGTCTTAGAAAAAGCTCTGAAAAATACAAAGTATACCTCACCGATTATTCAAAAAGAGATTTTACATATTCTTGCGAACAAAGTGAGGAAAAAGATTTGTGAAGAAGTTAAAGATGCAAAGTTTTTTATTTTGATTGACGAAGCCAAAGATGCATCAAATAAAGAACAAATGGTTATTATTTTGAGATTTGTTGACATTCAGGGTTTTGTACGAGAGCGTTTTTTTAGTATTATGCATGTTTCAGATACTACTACTTCAACACTTAAAAAAGAAATTTATAATGTGCTCGCTCGATATAACTTGTATATTTTCAATTTGCGAGGTCAAGGGTTTGATGGTGCTAGCAATATGCGTGGTGCATGGAATGGACTACAAGCTCTATTTCTCAAAGATTGTCCTTATTCATATTATGTACATTGCTTTGCTCACCAACTACAACTGGCATTAGTTGCAGCAACTGGAAATGAGATTTCTATTTGGTTATTTTTCTCAAAATTGACAACCATTATCAACATTATTTGTGCTTCTCCCAAATGTCATACCGAGTTACATTATGCTCAGGTTATAGAAATTGCACATATGGTAGCTATTGGAGAACGTGAGACTGGTAGAGGGGCTAATCAAATTGGTAATTTACATCGAAATGGAACTACTCGCTGAAGCTCTCATTTTGATTCTATTTGCAGCTTAATAGATATGTATGGTGCAACTATTATTGTGCTTGAAAGTATAGTTCAAGAAGGATTTTTTAATTCTATACGTGGAGAAGCTGGTGGTTTTTTTATTGTGATGAAATCTTTTGAATTTATATTCATCTTATATTTGATGTATAAAATAATGGGGATTACTTATTTACTTTGTCGAGCTTTGCAGCAAAAATCTCTTGACATCTTAAATGTAATGGATCTTATATCAACTACTAAATCATTGCTTCAAACTTTGAGAGATGCCAGATTTGATATTCTCCTTGCAAATGTGCAATTTGTTTGCACAAAATATGAGATTGACATACCACATATGAATGCTTCGTATAAAAAGGCTATAGGTCGTTCATGTCAACTAAAAGGTTCAGTGACAGTTTACCAGCATTATCATTATGAAATATTTAACTCAACAATAGATTTTCAGTTTGAAGAATTAAATTCTAGATTCAGTGATGGGACAGTGAAACTCCTTGTACTTAGCTCTGCTTTAGAACCTAAAGACAACTTTAAATCATTTAAAGTTGATGCTATTTATAAGCTTGCTGAGAAATTTTATCCTAAAGATTTCAATGAACAAGAGATGTATTATTTAAGATCTCAGCTAGAGCATTATAAGATTGATGTGATTTATCATGAGAGCTTTGAGAATATGTCTATCATTTCTGAATTATGTCGAGGATTAGCTAAAACAAATAAGTCGCAGCACTATCATTTGATTGATAGGTTGATTCGTCTTATTTTGACTTTGCCTGTTTTCATTGCCACTACAGAGCGGGCATTTTTAGCTATGAAATATGTTAAAAATATGCTTCGCAATAAAATAAAAAAGGAGTGATTAGCAGATTCTACGATGATTTACATTGAACAAGAGCTTGTTGAAGATATTGATACGGATTCGATCATAGATGAATTCTATTCTACAAAACATCGAAGGGTGCAGCTTTGATAGTGTAATTTATTTTTATTTTTATTTTCAATTTTATGTACTTTAAATTTTATTTTTTATATATTTTATGTTATGTATTTGAATTAAAACTTTATTGTTAACTTGAAAAATTTATGTATCCAAGTGAATGATTGATCTTAAAAAATAATTTATGTGTATTTATATCATAACCCATGATAGAAACAATTCATGGCTCCGCCCCTGATGATAATTATGGTTTGATGCATTCAAGACCAGGAACAAAGTCAACGCATAGGTGGTCATAATGTTGATGTCTCTAATAAGTCATAAAATGACATTATCCTTTTAGCTTGATTGTTTGTGAAACAAAAATCAAGCTAAATATGAGGTTTTAATTAAGTCTAGAAATGTTCTTAGAGTTCGGAGAGATTCATTACTTATTGTAAACCAGTTATTTAAACACCCAACTCTAACTCTATATGATACTATATACATAAACCTTGTTAAATGGTCTTCTTATTTTATTTTTATTTTTTCAGTGAGAGTAAATAATATAGAAGCCAATAACCTAGTTCAACATGGAACAAGATACAAGATGGTCTTTAATAATCTTGGAATAATCTCTATCAAAACCATCGATTGATTAATCATGGCTGATATCCAACAAGAATATCATGAAAAACCATGCAATGCAAATTTCATGGTCAAAATTACAAAAGTTAATTTTTTTACCAAGTTTATATAATCTATTTATTCCTAAAATTAATTAAGTAATTTAATTCATTATTTTATATACTAATCCATATTATTTTTCTCGATTTGGCATGGATCCAAATTGTACATCAAATGGAGTGGTGATAGGCTTCATCTAGCACTAGGCTTGAGCTACGCAAGGATGGACATAGGTATTGTGACATAGACAATGTCCAGATTTTATCTTTGAGATGTATTAGGGAAATTTTATTGGTGGGCTTGGAGCTAAAGAAAGGCTCAATTGTTACCTTTTTTATTTTATTTTTTGCTTGTAAGTTGAAGTAGTTTAGCTCAAAGACATTCTTTTTTTCCTCTTCTGGTTCAAATCTAATTGTCCAAACAAACATGGATTATGTAATGCAGCTTCAATTGCCAAGACCACCATCCTTCCTGTATAAATACCAGCCTCATAACATCATGAGAGGATTTACAATCTTCCATCTTTTTGACATTTTTGAAGTCTTTGATCTCTTGCTATCCAAAACTCTCCCAAAACTCTCACGCCATGCAATTTTCAAAGCTTCTTTGGTCTAGATTTTGATCACTTGTTGTTGCTAGCACTACCAGCTACTTGTTTCCATCTTTCTTGATTGATAGACCGTTGATCACAACATTAATTATTTCTCGATATTTTAGAGGATGTTTGGGAACTTGGTGTGAATCATGTTTTTAAAAAATTTAAATTTTTTTTATTTTTTAAATTATTTTAATTGCACTTATTTTAAAAATAATTTTTAAAAAATAAAAAAATATATTATTTTAATAAATTTTTATATAAAAAAATATTTTAAAAAACAACTATAACCACAGTATTAATCTACCTGCTAACAAACCATTTGGCATATTCTCAAGAACCTTCACACACACGCCAAGATGAATTATAACTAAGACTTTAGTATTTGAGTACGCTTCATCTCTCCTGAAAAGAAAAGTTGTGATGATTAAAGATGAAAAACTCGTGCTGATCGAATTAGGTTGAGTTAACACGCTAATTACATCAGTAAAATCGAAAGGGCCGAACTTGCACTCCACGTCTTTGTGTCTGAATCTTGTTTTTCTTTCATTTGCTCTTCTATGTAAAATAAGATGGAAAGCAGACAAGGATTTTAAGGAAGCCAATGGCTTTTCAGTCCACCTTTAAGGACTTGTTGACCCTTTGTGTAAAAGAAATCTCCTCGTTTTATAATTAGCTAGCTAAGCTTCGGTGAAGGAAGCCATTAAACATTAAACAAAGCAATTAAGACCTCTTTTTCTAAATTAAAATACTCCATGAGTGCTAATTTACCAACTCCACCTTGTAACCAACCAGGAGGCCGGAAGTATGTGAGAAAAATCTTGACCATTCTTAGAGGAATCCCAGCGTACCATTATCTTGTATTTATTAGTTTAATATGCTCTGAAAACTAAGATACATGTGATGTTATTATATTCATATAAATATATATTTATTATTAATAAAGATCTAATTTATCTTTAATATTTATATAATATTAGATTAATAAATCTAGAGTGAAGATAAAATAAAATTTATAGGATAAAAATACTTTATAAAAAGAAGAGAAAAATCTTGATCATTCTTAGAGGAATATTCCCAACGTCCCATTACGTTGTATTTGCCTATTTTCCACAAAGATTTCCTAATATTTGAAGGTGAGTGTTCAGACGACTATCTTCCATGATCTCAGATGAGAGGAAGATGACCATATCGGCAGTCTTTCTAGACTTTTAGTTGATGACACGGTTTACTTGATCGATTTTTTGTGAAGTCCATCCATGACACAAGACTCTGCCGTGGGTGATCAAATTATCTTACTGGATATAATAAATAAATAAATAAATAAATAAATAAAAATTCAAACATGCCCGCCCACCTACTTTACTTTTTTCTGCTGACCTAACCTTTCCAGCCATTATATTTTCTTAGACAGAAAACAACATCCGATGACTTCCTCCTCGTATGCAGGTATTAATCGAAACACCATATATCTCTCCTTGTACGAACCTACTCTCTTCCAAGCTTCTAGCTCTCCACATAATGCTAGTTTTAAATCACTAAGCCCCATAGATTTCTAACTTCCTTGGCAAATTGGCTAAGAACAAGTTAACTTTGATTGATGGTGCATGGAGAGGAAAATTTTTTTTCCAATGATGGCTGATCCATTCAGGATGCTCTCTACAAGTCTGTGATTTTCCTCGATCCCTTGCACATACTCTCTTTTAAGCCATGCATTTATAGCTCTTTTCGGCAACAGTTTTCCTGTTAATTTCTGGTAGGTTTATTAGATAGTGTGCATTTGTTTTTGGCTACGGCTTATTGAGTTAGTACTAGCCATTAATTGGGTTGGAAATTGAACTGTTGCGAAACAGAGGCAAGGAGATATTATCATGCAAGAAGAAATAAAACTTTCATGGCTCTGACCCTTGTGTCTTTACGGGCTGTTTGGAATTTTTGAAATTGAATTCTGTTGGATTTTGACAGAATGAAATGCAAAGGCTAGCAATTATCACACTTATTCTGAAAACTTCACCCCTTTATTGATCATAAGAGTTCTTATTTAAACAACAAAGAAAAGCTGAAATGCAAGTAACAAGCAGCTCAATTTGCTGCTGTTACGTAACAGAATTCAAAGGAAGATAATGATTAAATAAAAAAGATTATATCAATCCTAGCAGAATTTGACAAATTCAAAACAACAAGTGTTTTATTAAATCTAAAACTCATATCAACTTCCGCATCAGCATTTTCTGGGGCATTAATTCAACACTCCTCTTTGGCTCTGAAGCTGCAAACTCAAAGTCTCTGTCTAAAGAACTCATACTTAGCTCGAGGAAATGGCTTGGTCAGAATATCAGCATTTTAATTTTATGTTTTGTAGTAGATCAGTTGTATTTCACCTTCTCTTTGAACTTCTTTTAGGAAATAGAGTTTCAGCTTAAAGTGTTTTGTTTTGCCATGAAACACAGGATTTTTTGCAATTGAAATTGCAGCTTGATTATCTACAAGTATTTGTGTGCTTTCCTTTTGCTACATATGCAGATCAGCCATCAATTTTCTAATCCAAATGGCCTGATTCACGGCAGTAGTAGCAACAACATACTTTGCTTCTGTTGTGGATTGAACTGTGACTTCTTGCTTTTTAGAGCTCCATGAAAAAATAGCAGAACCAAAGCTAAAACAATAACCTGAAGTGCTTCTCATGTCATCAACACAGCTGGCCCAATCACTGTCAGAATAACCATGGAGTATGGAGTTTTTAACTTGATAAAACTTCAATCCATAGTCAATTGTTCCCTTGATGTATCTCACGATTCTTTTTGCTGCTTGAAAATGAATTTCACTTGCACAATGCATATACCTTGAAAGTATACTTGTAGCATTCATAATGTCGGGTCTTATTGCAATAAGATACATCAAGGATCCTATTAAGGTTCTATAGAGTGTTTCATCAATCTTTGCAACTCCATCTTCTTTGCAAAATTTCTCCTTTTGATTTGTTGGTGTTGTTGTTGGTAAGCACTCTTCCATGTTAAACTTCTTTAAAATCTCTTTGGCATATGAAGATTTCATTCTACTTTTGTTTAACTTTCATGCCAAGAAAAAATGTCATCTTTTCCAAGTCAGTCATCTCAAAAACATCATTAAACATCATTCATTTCTTTTTTGAACATATCAATCTGCTTCATGTTACTTCCTGTCACAAGTAAGTCATCCACATAAAAAGAAACCATAAGTAATTCATCATTGACTTTCCTGAGATAGAGTGTAAATTCACTTAGACTTTTTATAAAGCCTAAGTCTAACAAATGTGCATCAATCCTGTTGTACCAAGCTCTTGGTACTTACTTTAAACCATAGAGAGCCTTTTTTAGCAAATAACTTTCTCATCTTCTCCTTGAATGACAAAACCTTCAGGCTACTCCATAAATATTTCCTTCTCTAAATATCCATTTAAGAAAGAAGATTTGACATCCATTTGATGTATAATCTAGCCATTTTGAGCAGCAAGAGCAAGGAGCATTCTTATAGTATCAAGCCTAGCAACCGGAGCAAAAGTTTCAAAGAAATCCACCCCAAACATCTTAGCATATCCTTTGACAACAAGCTTTGCTTTGTGTTTGTTTATAGAACCGTCAACATTGAACTTGGTTCTATAAACTCATTTGACTCCTATGGCCTTTTTATGTGCAGGTCTGTTCACTAGCATCCAAGTCTGATTTTTCTCAATCATCATAAGCTCCTCCTTTATTACAGCCATTCAATGTTGATCTGCAACAGCTTCTACATATCATGCAGGTTCAATTATTGTCATATTGCAACTCTGATAGATATCATAGAGCAATTTGATTTTTGTAACAGATTCATCATCAACATCAACATTCTCCTCTTGAAATTCAAGCTTATTTTTCTCTCAGTTCCAGCTTCTAACTCAAAGAATTGGATGTTCCTACTAACAATTACTTTGTTGTCTTGTGAAAGATAAATCCTATCAGCTTTTGAAACTGAACTGTAGCCTACAAAGATCCCAGGTTCTGCCTTTTTATCAAGTTTGTCTCTCTTAACCTGTGGAATGTAAGAGAAACAAGGATAACCAAAAGTTTTTAAATTCTGCAACATTAGTTTATAGCCATACCATGCTTCAAATGGAGTTTTTCATTGTAGAGCTTTTGTTGGCAATCTGTTCAATAGGAAAGCTGTTGTGTTTTCAGCCTTAGCCCATAAATACTTTGGCAACCCTTTGTTATGTAATAAACATCTTGTCATCTCCATAAGTATTGTTCTGTTTTTCCTCTCAACAACCTTATTTTGTTGAGGGGTGTAGGGTGCTGTCAGCTGGTGCTCAATGCCTTCTTTTTCACAGAACTTGTTGAATTTTTCTGAGGTATATTCTGTTTCATTGTCTGATCTGATCACCTGTATTTTGTATGTGTTTTGTTTTTCCACCCAAGCTTTGAACTTCCAAAAGATGTCAGCAACTTCAGATTTATACTTCATGAAATAAATCCAGCACATTCTTGTATGATCATTAATGAAAGCAATGTAATACTTACTATCATTTAATGATGATGTTTTAAGAGGTCCTCCCACATCAATGTGCACTAACTGTAGTTTCTGTGTAGCTCTCCAGGTTTTATTTTGTGGAAAAAGAAGTCTTGTCTGCTTCCCATACTAGCAGGTTGCACACAAAGGAAGTTCTTCTTCTAATTCAAGTAAGCCTTTCACAATATTGTTCTTCTTTATAAAAAGTAGAGTTGTATGATGAAAATGCCCCAATCTTTTATGCCAAAGCATTGTATTGCTATTTTCTTCATGTACTGCAGCCTGCTCTTTTTCCGTAAAATTCAAAGCAAAGCTTTTACTTTGTATCTGAACTTTAAACACTTTCTTGTTTTGTACATTAGTAATCAAGCAAAACTTGTCTTCAAACAACACCTTATATCCTTGTTCCAGTAACTGACCAACACTCAAAAGATTTTGATTAATTTCAAGAAAATATAAGACATCATATATTAATTTTAAGCATGTGTTGCCTTTGATTGCCACTATTCCTTTGCCCTTTACTGCTAGATATGCCCTATTTCCAATTCTTACTTTAGAAATGGTAGTTTTATTAAGCCTTTTGAAAAGCTCTTTATCATAGGTTATGTGGTTAGTACAACCACTGTCTATAAGCCAGGTCTTTGTCGAGCTACTGGCAACAAAGTTTGATGCCATAAACAGTTGTTCTTCTTCAGGTTGTTCAACAACAGTTTTGACTTCTCCTTGTTGTTGTTATTGTTGTTGAAATTTGCATACCCTTCCAATGTGTCCTAGCTAACCACACTTATGACATTTTATATCCGGCCTTCACCAGCATCTACTCTGTGGATGATTAGATTTCTTGCAGTAAGAACATTATAAAAATGTTGTGTTGGTGCTACTGTTATTTTTGTTTCTTTGTTGTATGTTGTTTTGTGATTTAGCAAAAAAGGCACCTTCCACGGAACATGTTTGTCTCGTAAGTCTTCTCTGTTCTTGAGCCTGCAGTGCATTTAGTAGTTCTGTCAAAGTGATGCTTGATACATCCTTTGAATTTTCTATTGATGATATTGAAGCTTTAAATTTTTCAGGAACTGTGACAAGAATTTTTTGAACAATTCTAGAATCAGAGAAATCAGTACCAAGAAGCCTTACTTTGTTTACAATGTCAAGAAGTCTGTCAGAGTAATCCTTGATGGTTTCTGATTCATTCATTCTTTGCATCTCAAAATCTCTGATTAGATTTAGTACTTACATGCCCTTCACCCGTTCATTCCCTTCATACTTCTTTTTTAGGAAGTTCCAAATTTTATTTGTTGTTTTCAGTGTCATAATTCTAGTGAAGATTGAAGATGAGACAACTATAAATAAGCTAGCTTTTGCCTTTGATTTCCTTTGCCTACTCTCCTTGTGATTTTTGATTTGAGCTATAGTTTGATTGTCAAGCAAAAGAGGAACCTCATAAGTATTTTCAACAGCTTCCCACGAACCATTTGCATCAAGGTAACCTTCCGTTCGAACAGCCCACACTTGATAATTTGTTCCATCAAACACTAGTGGTGCCATCAAATTCATATAAGCTTCAAAACTTATTTTATGTTGGTTGGTTTTTTAGAAGGATAATAAGTGTTTAAGGTAAGTGTTTAAGCTCTCTCAACCTCACAGATCTCTCAAGAAAATAATAGGCTCTGATACCAATTTGTTGGATTTTGGCGGAATAAAATGCAAAGGCCACCAATTATCACACTTATTCTGAAAACTTCACCATTTTATTGATCATAAGAGTTCTTATTTAAACAACAAAGTTGAATACAAGTAACAAGTAGCTTAATCTGTTGTTGTTACGTAACAGAATTCAAAGGAAGATAATGACTAAATAAAGAAAATTATATGAATCCTAGCAGAATTTGAGAAATTCAAAACAGTAAGTGTTTTATTAAATCGAAAACTCATATCAACTTCCACATTAGCGGACTCCACATCAACAGCTTTTGAAGCATCAATTCAACAAATTCTTTGAAATTCTTTTGAGAGTATTCACTACCAGAAAATCGGTGAAAACCAACAGAATTTTTTCATCGGTAAATGTTACCGACAGAAATACGTCTGCCTCTAATTCTGTCAATATTTACCGACAGACAATAGCCATCGGTGATACGGTCAGTATTTACCATCGGTGATTATACAGGTTTTGGGAAGTCGCAACGGTGTGGTGACGTGGATTTTTTTTAGATGATTTTATCGACGGACTGACTGAGGGATTCAAACCGAGATCTTCATACACTGACGTGGCACATTCATTGGTGGAATCATCGACGAAACGTGTCTGTCGGTGATTCCATCGGTAAAAGCCAATATATACCCACTCTACCGACACTCTCTTTATTTATTTCTCCTTCTTCTTCCCCATCCACCCACCTCTCCCCTCCCGAACTGCAGCTAACCATCAATCCCAACTCTCCCCCTCTTCTCAACACAAGCACTCAAGTTTCTTATACTTTTGTACGTGTGGTCATAACAATATTCGTTCTTGTGGATTTTATTAATATTTTTTATAAGTAAATCTATCCTTTGTTATTTTAACATTTAAATATGAATTTTTTTTTTAGTATATGTTTTTTGTTAACTTATGTACTTGTTTGATTGTTATTTATCAAAGAAACTTGTAGTATGAATGTATAATTTTGTAGTTGTTATAGTTTGTTTTAGATTTTATCAAATTATATTTGTTTGTAAATTATTGAAACTTTGTTTATATTACACGGAATTAGATGTGTTGTGATGAAATAAATAATAGCTTGTTTAACGGGTCCGTTTTAATTTTTATCAAGTCTATTGCGAAGTTGTGATTTCCTTAAATTTATATATGTATAAATTTATATGGACGTTGATAGTTGATAGTTGATAATTGATAATGAATATTTAAATTAAGTTTTTTTGTAGTTTGTTGCATAATGTTGGGGCAAACCAATATTTTTGTTATGTTTATTTATGTAACATAGTTAATTAATACATGTTGTCATCATAAGTTTTTGATAGAAGTCATGGATGATCGTTCATGGATGTATCGGGACTCACCTCAAGGATTGCGGAGGATGGATTATTGTAACGGGGTTTAGGGTTTTATTAGTTTCACAACATCTATCCCGAGATATTTTACTGATGGCGGTATTAGGTGTCCATACAGGAAGTGTAAAAATAAAAAAAAAATTGCATCAAGATGTCATAACGATGCATCTTCTAACCAAAGGGTTCATGGAGGATTACATGTATTGGTATGCACACGGGGAACTATTTGTTCCTTATGAGAGCATGGTAGAAAGGGTGGTTGGGTCAGCTTCTAGTGCTAGCAACATGCATGAAGTTGGAAATGACAATAGTAATCCTTACAGAAACATAGTTATGGATGCAATGAGAATGAGTGAACGTAATGTCAGTGAATGTCCAATCATAGAAGAAGAACCTAATGCAGATGCAGCAAGGTTTTTTGAGCTGTTGAAAGATTCTGACGAACCATTATAGGATGGCTGCACAAATCACATTAAATTATCAGTCGTAGCACAGGTGTTCACCATCAAGTCAGATCATGGATTGAGTAAGGTTGGTTATGACAAGATTATCGAATAGGCGAGAAGCATTTTACCTAAAGGGAACAAGTAGAAAGAGAACTTATATGCTACCAAGTCCATGATGAAACCCCTCGATTTAGGATACCAAAAAATTGAGATGTGCCCTAACTTTTGCATGTTATACTACCTTGAAAATGCTAAGCTGACCGAGTGCACGACCTGTGGGCATTCCCGTTACAAACCCAGAACTGGTAGAAGAAAGACTCTCGTTACATATAAAAAAATTAGATACTTTCCAATCACACCTAGACTGCAGAGGTTATTCATGTCACCAAGAACTGCTAAGCACATGACATGGCATCAATCACATCATGTGGTTGATGGAGTGATGGTGCATCCTTCTGACGGTGAAGCCTGGAAACACTTTAACAGTGTGCATCCTTACTTTCAGCTGAATCAAGGAATGTGCGTCTTGGGTTGTGTACAGACAGATTCAACCCATTCGAGTCATTTGTTCCTCCTTATTCTTATTGGCCGGTCATACTTATGGTTTATAACTTGCCACCGGGGATATGTATGAGGCTGGATTTAATGTTTTTATCTATGGTCATACCAAGTTTGAGCAGTCTGAGGCGGAATATAGATGTTTGTCTTCGTCCATTGATTGATGAGTTGACGCAGTTGTGGTCCTCTAGAGCTTTAACTTATGACATCTCGAAGAAACAGAATTTTGTTATGAGAACGGCCTTGATGTGGACTATCAATGATTTCCCAGCTTATGGAATTGTTTCTGGTTAGAGCACGCATGGAAAGCTAGCATGTATATATTGTATGGACAACAACAAGGCATTCACACTAACAAACAGGGGTAAAGCTTCTTTTTTTTACTGTCACCATCGTTTCTGGCCACCGAATCACGGGTATAGAAAGAACAGAAAGGATTTCTTTATTGGCAGAGTTGAAAAGGATGTTGCACCCCCATGTCTTCCAGGTGAAGAATTGTTTGATGTTGTGTCAGAGTACGGTGACATTGTGTTTGGTCTCCAATCAGGTAAGCAGAAGTTTCCTGGTTTTGGTTTGACCTATAATTGGGTAAAGCGAAGTATCTTTTGGGAGCTTCCTTATTGAAAGACCAATCTTCTCTACCATAACCTTAACATCATGCACATTGAAAACAATATGTTTGAGAACATTTTCAACACCGTCATGGATGTGAAAGGGAAAACAAAGGACAACATCAAGGCTAGATTGGATGTAGCGTTGTTTTGTAACCGTAAAAACATGGAGTTGATTTGTGATGGGTTACGGGTCGTAAAACCAAGAGCAAGCTTCGTGTTAGATAAAAACGCACAACTACTAGTCTACAAGTGGCTTAAGAATCTGCATTTCCCCGATGGACATGCCTCAAACATATCAATGCTGGTTAATATAAAGGAATGAAGATTATATGGAATGAAGAATCATGACTGCCATGTGTTTATGCAAACACTGATCCCATTAGCTTTTCATGATTTGTTGCCAAAGGGGATATGGGATGCACTAACAGAGATCAGTCATTCTTCAGAGATATATGCTCCAGCAAGTTGAATGTTGATCACATTGAAAGGCTTGAAATGAATATCATCAAGACATTATGAAAACTTGAGATGATAATCCCTCCATCATTTTTTGACTCAATGGAGCATCTTCCCATACATTTACCATTTGAGGTAAAAGTTGGAGGACCGGTCCAGTACAGATGGATGCATCCATTCGAGATGTTAGATATTACAGTTGCTATGTTATTTATAATTAAAAAAAAATTGTTTTTTTTAATTGATAATTTTTTGTTCTAATTCTATATATTTATATATATGCAGGTATTTGTTCAATCTTAAAAAAAAAATGTTAAGAACAAGGCGCATGTTGGTCAATATGTGAGGCCTATATTGTTGAAGAGATCTCAACATTTATATCATACTATTTTGAACCTCATTTAAGATCGAGGATCAACCGTGTTCCACGGTATGATGATGGTAGTGAAGTGCCTTCAAGTGGGAACTTGTCAATATTCTCCAATCCTAGACGACCAACACCTAAAAATGTCATGAGGGGAAGATATTTGTCTGAAATAGAGTTCAGACAAGCACATAATTATGTCCTATTTAACTGTGATGAGCTGAGACCTTTTATTAAGTAAGTAGATGTTTGACTTAAACTTTGTCAAGGGTGTACTATTTATGTTTTATGATACCATAAACTCATATAATTTGGACAACCTTGCAAGCAACATCGATGATATTTACTGTCCAATAACTCATAGCTGACCAAATCCCAGATCTTTCAATTATAAGATGAATAATTTACCACATGGTTTAGAGCACATGTAAGTCCTATCACAAACTTATTATCTCTTGCAATGTAAGTAACTGTACGTCAATATTGCATAATATCCGTTTATTGATTATTGTTGTATTTAATATACAAGGTTCATCAAATGAGAGGTAGTGTTGTTATTTCACTATCTTTACTAAGCCTAGGCCCTGAAAGAAAAGTCAAGTGTTATAACGGGTATCTTTTCAATAGATATGTCTTTCATACTGAAGAATACGGGCATGGAAAAAAGACATACAACATTGGTGTTTGTATTAAGGGATCGACTTCTAGTGAGTTTGAAGTTGACTATTACGGTAGATTGGAAGAGGTCATCGAATTACAATATCATAGCGAGTAGAATAGAGATTCAAATGTTATTGGTATGACACAACTGACAGAGGAATTAGAGTACATCCTCACTATGGTCTCGTTGAAATCAACTCAAAAGCTAGACACTGCAACGTAAACGACGTCTTTGTTTTCGCAAAGCAATACCAACAAGTTTATTACATATACACCCCTTCCTTTAGAAGGGACCGATCAAGAATTGATTAGTTATCCATTTTAAAAACCAAACCTAGGGTCGTGTCGAGGTTGTTCAGGATGAGAACAAAGACACAAGTGTGATAGATGAAGTCTTTCAAGCTAGTGAGTTGGTTGAACCATACCGAGTTGCTCCTTCAATTGACTTAGAAGAAAATTTGAATTTTCTTGTTTTCTACGATAGTCTTGTTGATGTTGACGCAGAGGAGTTGAATGTTGTTTTCAGCTCAAATGGACATGAGAATGTTGATGAAGAAGATGACAACCACATTAAAGAGTGCGATGAAGCTAATGATAACAATTCAATTGAGGACGAAGATGAAAATTCTGACTAAACATGTTGTAAAGCCTTATTTTTATAATGTAATATTAAGGATGATATTTTGGAACATGAAATATTTATTCTTCTTTAATTGTTAGCTCTTGTTATTGTGTTGTGCGTGTTGTAAGTTTGCAATTCAAGATTTTGTGTAGGAGGATAGATAGAAATACATGGAGGAGCTGCAAAAATATTGACAGTGTCACCGACGGACTGGCACCCGTCGGTATTAAACCGAGAGTTGAAAAACAATTACAGAATTTTGCCACTATCACCGACGACCTGGCACCCGTCAGTATTTGAACGAGAGTCGCAAAACAATTACAGAATTTTTCCACTTTTACTGACGAATGTACCGACGAACTGGCACCGTTGGTATTTGATCGAGAGTTGCAAAAAATTTACATCCCTTACCACTATCACCGACGGGTGGCGCACCCCCCGAAGGGCACGCCTGTCAGAGCGTCAGGTCGATCGGCATATTTACCGACAAACGCGGCAAACCCAAGACACCCGTGCTCTGACATGCGGTTACCGATGGATTCCCGATGACCAAAAAAGTCTTGCAGGATTTTTGAATTTTTTGGTGAAGATATCAATTAATATACCGACAGAATTTAATGCCACTAACAATAATAAATGTTCGTCGGTAATTCCGTCGGAAAAATTGCAATATAAATCCCTCCCCCTCCCCTTTCATTTTTTTCTATTTCTCTTCTCCTCTCCGTTTAATTTTTGTGTTTTTTTGCAAGAGATTGTGTTCTTTTGGTTCTAGTTCTAGCATATTAAAAGGTATGTATTCTTCTTTCTTTATCTTTGTTATTTTTTTATTTTTTTTATTTTAATTATGATTATTTTTTTGGTGTTGTTTGTTTTGTGTATTGTTTGTAGATAAAATCTTCAAATCAACACACTATTAAGGCAAGCATTTTTTATTCCTAAATTTATTTTGAATTTATGTAGTGTTTTTTTGTTTTGTGTAGTTTATCTTAATTTTGAAATATAGAATTAAGTTTAATTAGTTTGTCTTAATTTTAGGATATTATTGTTTGTTTTGCCAAAATTGTTATTGTTGAATTTATGTTTTAAATGTTAATTGAAATATAGAATTAATTTTAATTAGTTTATCTTAATTTTAGGATATTATTGTTTGTTTTGTAATAATTGTAATTGTTGAATTTATGTTTTAAATGTTAATTGAAATATAAAATTAAGTTTAATTAGTTTATCTTAATTTTAGGATATTATTGTTTGTTTTGTAATAATTGTAATTGTTGAATTTATGTTTTAAATATTAATTGAAATATAGAATTAAATTTAATTAGTTTATCTTAATTTTAGGATATTATTGTTTGTTAGGTTGTTTATTATTTTGATTAATTTTAATTGTTATTCATGAATTTGTATTGATGTTAGTTGAAAAAATATAGATGTTGAATTTCTATAGATGTTAGGTTGTATAGTGTTGATTTTGCAATATTTGTGTAATTATTAAATGATTTAATTTATATAGATGTTAGGTTGTATATATGATGTTGCTGCAGTCAATTGGATTGTGATTATTATATAGATTGCAGGTTTGGAAACTGTAGGTAGTCTCCAGTATAAAGGAGGTGCTGCCGAATTTTTTTAAATGATTGAATTTCTATAGATGTTAGGTTGTATATTATGTTGCTTGAGTCAATTGGATTGTGATTATTGTGAAGATTGCAGGTTTGAAAATTATGGGTAGTCTCCAGTATAAAGGAGGTGCTGCCGAATTTTTGTGAAATAATCAAAGTTAAATTATGTAACAATTCGTATACAATTGTGTAGATGTGTCGAATGAAAACTACAGCACGTCGTCAGCAAACGGATGATGCTAGTTCTTCTAGCAGTGAGGAGGACATCTCCTTAGGTGGTGATCACAGCGAGGCATCCAAGCCTACTTGGGATGCGGGCTCTTATAGCGCTGTTTCACAGCGTAGAGGTAATGTGCCTTCACAGCGGGGTCAATTCACCAGCAAGTACCTGGCACAGTGGAAGGATAACCTCTCAATGTAAGTTTGTTTAGGTTTTAGTTTTATATATATATACTTATAACATAATTTATGAACAACTAATTAATATTTTATTAATTTTATTTAATTTCAAGTCCACGAACATTGAGGCTGCCAGGACAATAACATCGGCGTTTAAATCGTCGATGGAGATTCCATTGTTTCAATGGAGTCAAGTCTCCAGATATCCTGAGTGGAGACCTAATATCGATATCTGGTTTTGACGATTTCAGGTGGGTGTAAATTTTTAATTTCGAATTTATTTTTAATAAATAATTTTATAATTTATATCTTGTAATATTTTTATTTTAAATGAATTATTTGTATACACAGCATAAGTTTGATTGGGATAGCGCGGACAACAATGTTGTCAGGAGGGTATGGGAGAATCACGCAGGCAACTAGGTAATATCAAAAATAATATTTATTTTTAAATTTATGTTCTAAATTCTAATTAGTTACTATGGAAGCAGGTTACGTGATTTTTGGTATGACACCTAAAAGAAGGCAAAAAGAAATGTGAGGGACAACAGTCTTGAAGGATGGAATGAGGTGGCGGTTTGGCGGGAATTCAAAATGCCATTCATCCCGAGAGATATGTGGGAGGCATATATTGAGCATGTGACGTCTGAGCGGTTCTCACGGCGCTCACGGTCCGTAACCAGCAAATTCATGGTTCGGTGACCACGCACACCGGCGGCTCCGTCCCGTTTAGCGCACATGCAAAGCGGATGGTAAGATTAATTTAAATGAAATATATCGTTAATTAATTTGTTGTTTCTTGTAAATATATTTAACTTGCAATTTTTTTTTCTTATAGGCTACGTCTCTTGGACACGAGCCGACTCCAATGGAGTTTTTTGTAGAGACTCACGTACAGAGTCAAGACCGCTAAAAGGGGGTGCGCAGTACGTGGACAGCCGTGCCCAGCACTTTGTGGTATGTTCGTTCAATCATTTTATTTTGTATGTTATTGTTTTCTTGAATTGAATATGATGATTTAAAAAAAAATCAGGAGACCTATAATAGCCGGTTGAGAAAGAGATATGGGGACGATCCTTCAACCCATCCAGATTTTGATCCGGATTTGTGGATGGAGGTCGGATCGTCTGGTGGACCTAGTAAAAATCGGGTCTACGGCCAAAAACTTGCGGTCAGCCTATAGTGTCTCAACCGTTGGGAGCTATCCATCAGTATCAAACGCCCAGTCAGAGGAGTTCATAGCATTGAAACAACAATATCAACACCTTTCAACAGATTATGATCAGTTCCGTCAAATGGTTATAGAGATTAGATCAAAGATGGGTGATGATCAAGGTTGTTAAAATTGCGTTTTGACTCGTAAAATCGTACGATATTACCAGTCAAAACATACTTTACGTGTTGAATCGTTTAAAAAAATCGAAAATAGATAAAATCGGGTTGAAATCAGGTAAAATCGTTAAAATTGGGTAAAATCGCGAGTTCAACACCGATTTAACGATTTCACCCAAACACATAAACTGAAGTAAATGTTTCCCTCCCTGCTCCAGCTGTCTAGCCTCTATTGGCTGGGTAAATGCACCATCACTCCAAAGTCTCCAGTCATCGGTGCATCACCTTTGTTCCTTTTCAATGAAAACAAATCCCTAATCTCCTTCTCTATCAACCAACCGGCAACCAAAAAGCGGCGACGATCAGTCCAGTCTTCACTCCAGTCATCAGTCCATTCTTCACTCCAGTCATCGGTGCTCATGGTCGAGTATTTAATCGGTTCATTTGCCAGTGAGAAGATGTTTCCTATAGGTTCTCTCCATGAAGCCTGCAAGCTCTTCGGTCAGTTTATCACGAAACCTCCTTCTCTGTTCATTAACATCTTATCCTGCATTATATGATAATATGTATTTGCCTTAATTGTTACTTTATTCGCACACCCTCCCTCCCTCCCCTTTTCATCAATTTTTAGTGCATTTGCTTCTCTGTTTATTGGAACTATAATTATAGAAATTATGTATTTTTAACAAAAACAAATTTTGTGCAGCACAAAATAATTGTTATACTAGGCATCTGATGAAGATTTTGATTCACTTATCATGGTGTTTGCAAGAGTGTGTTTCAAAATTCTGTTGCACCTTCGGAGGTTTATGCGAAAGCTGTTAATGCGGTTACATTTCATTTGTTTTTTTGAAGTATTTAATTGAAAATGCTCAAAGCAATAATAGCATCGAGGAGTTGTATTTGTCATTGAATGTAAGCGAACCAACACCTAATGATTTCAACACAGGTATTTCATTTTTTTATTTGGTAAGTAGTACAAATTGAATGTCAAGGTGTAGGCTTGTTTCAAAGCATCCATAGTGGATTTATGTTTCATGCTCTGTTGAAGTAAGGTACACCATGCTCATTATGTTAAGATTTTGTCAATTTGATCTTCTAAAATGCGTTATTTTTGTTCCAAGTTCAAACATATACCTTCTATATCAATGTCAACCCAACTTCTCAACTGACCATCTCCTGGACCAAGTGACACGAACCCTTTTATTGATGCAGCTATGGTTCAGGTTAGTGGATGACCTTTGGCTTTATTTCTTGCTTTAAGTTCAGAATTGTTTAGATCTTGCAATCTTATTATGGACGTCTTCCATAATTTGCTGGAAAGTTCTTTGGTTAATTTTGTTGTTGGGAGATTGCTACTTAATTATATAGTGCAGCCTTGTATCCCATTTAACAATGCATCTTACTCAGTATTTTCTGGCAGGAGTCAGCCTGGAGTTTTGCAAAGAGTCAGTTTTGCAGCTCGTATGATGTTCTTATTAGAGCTTCATTTTATTTAAATAGGCTTGAACTAGTCAGCTCGTATGAATTTTTATTTGAAGCATAAATTTTTTTTTAATGTATTTTAAAATTCCTGACGATTTTTTTACGATCCGTTTTTACGATCCGATTTTGTGAGCGGCTTTTCATGCCGTGTTAAAATCGCGATTTTAACAACCTTGGTGATGATCCTTGTGCTCCCTTTTGGCCGTACGGTCCCGGCAACAACCAGCCTCCTCCTCCTCCTCCAGCTTCGCCGCTATTTTAGTTTATTTTTGTTTTTTAAAACATTAAATTTGTAATGAATATTTGGATGAATATTATTTAACATTATTTTTACATTTTTAATGTATTTTAAATAAATACTGACGGATTTACAGACGGAAAGATTATTTCGGTATTTTACTGAGAGTTGCGAAAAAATTACCGCTCATGCCACAATCACCGACGGATATATTCCATCAGTAACTTCCATTACTATTACCGACGGATATATTCCATCGGTATTTTGCAGGAAGTTCTGAAATATTTACCGTCCATGCCACAATCATCGACGGATTATCCGTCAGTAAACACCGTTGGAAACATAAACGGACTGATTCCGTCGGTAAAATTCTTGCAGGTAATTTTTTTTTGGCGTGCTTCGCCGTCTGTAATACCCCTGGTGGTCAGTCGGTGTTTGGTTTTTTTTATTACCGACAAAATTGGCAACGGAATGGAAAATTACTGACGATCCAAATTCCGACGGACATATTCCGTCGGTGTGACCGTCGGTAAAATTTTTACCGACGGTTCGTGTGCCTCATATTGACGGATCAACTTCGTCGGTAAAACTGTTTAATGGTATAGTGATTCAAATGAAATTCAAATTATAAAAAATAAACACAAGTAAATCAGAGCAAAGGCCCTCTGAATTGCTCTTTGAAATATTCCTGAAAATGCGATTTCAAAAATACCCAATCCCATATTCTTCTGACCCTCCGACGTGCTATTCTTCTCTATATTTATTTGATGTTGGAAAATAAAGGGAAAGATGGGTGGATAAACTCAACCCATGTTAATATTAATTATATTAATAAATAATAAGAGTTAAAAAGGATGTCCATATCATTCATGGATTTGAACCTAGACAGACAGGAAACATGACTTGCCAAGTTTGATGTGTTTGTTTTCAAACTTGAATAAAGATAAAAAAGCAAAGTCAAATTAGGCAGTCCAAAGTTTAATTGGATTAACCTAAGCTCATGAACTGATATAATGGATTAGAATTATCTTGAACCCTAATAGTAACTCAAACTCAAGACAACCCAGATTTGGTCGAATAAAATCATTTGTTATGGCTTTATATATATATACATAGCCTTTCATAAAGGCAAGGGTACAATATGATATTGTATAAAAAGCTTCGGATATTTTTTAAAAGCTTTCACTTTGGGGTACGTACAGACCACAGTAGATGGCGGCATCTCTTTGAATTATTTGATATAATAATATATAGTATAAATTCTGGTTAATTTATCAAATTTATAACTCGAATTATAAAATTGTGATGATCCTATAAAATTAAATTATAATAAATTATAAAATCTAATTTTTAATTAATTTAATATTAAATTATAAAATTTTAAAAAAAAACAAAATAAAATATTCAAATCAGCTCAAATTAATTTTTCAAACTTATAATCTAGATTATATAGCCAAGATAAACCCATAACAAATAAATTAAGAAATTCATGAAACTTAATAGTAAATCAAACTCAAGACAACCCAAGGTCGAATAATATATATATATATATATATATATATATATATATATATATATATATATATATATATAGCCTTTCTTAAAGCAGGGTACAATATGATATTGTTTAAAAAGCTTCAGACATTTTTAAAAGCTTTCACTTTGGGGTCACAGACGACAATTGATCACTGCTTTTATTGTGATTGATGAGGCAAGAGGTGAATTATTCGTGTCTTTCATTCATCTCACAAGGTTTTCTTCTTTATATTCGAATCCATCTACTAACAATCATAGATTCCGTTTGAATTAGATATTACTAGCAATTATATAATGTGAAGAGGTTGAGATCAATTTTTTTTCATTAAAAAAAAACACATTTTAATGTTGCAAAAGTTTTTTTTAATAAAAAATTAATTGTGAATTCAAAATATAATATCATATTTAGACGGCGGCATCTCTTTAAAATGTTGTTAAGATAATATATTAATTTAATTTAAATTAATTTGTCAAATTTACAACTCGAAGCATGAAACCGTGATGATTCTATAAAAAACAAATTAAAATAACTTATAAAAATTAACTTTTAGTCAATTTAATATTAAATTGTGAATTAAAAAAAGATAAAAAAAAATTTAATCAAGTTAACTCAAATTAAAATGTCAATCGTATAACTTGAGTTGTGGAATCGAGATAAATTCATAAAAAATAAATTAAAAAAATCATGAAGCACAATTAAAAAAAAGATTAACTCTACAGAAAGAAAATTGTAAAAACAAAATAAAAGGCTAAAATTTTTAATTAATTCAATAGGGATGAAAAAAAAAAAAAAAAAAACAAGTAAAGTGATGCTCGCAGTCCCGTGATCCAGGCAAGGGATTCCCGAACCAAGATTTTCACGTACAATGGCTTAGCTTCAAAGCCAAAGCCAAGCACCACAATATATCCAGGTCCCTCTGTGAAAAATAATCAAGAAAATGATAGTAACTCGACATGCTGGCACAGTCACAGACTCACCATCATGCATGTATGCATCCACTACTCATAAACAAACAAGTTCTTGACGTTCTTTTCTCATCCACCGAATTAACACTTGAAATTGACTTTCCTTCAAAGTTAAGCACAGAAACATGCTCATGGAGTGTTACTAATCATGATAACCTTCTGTCACTCTTCCCCCAAAATAAACATCATTCACCTAACACGCAAATGTTAACAAAAGCTTGCCTGCCTCCTCCAAGCCTGTGCCATCCTTCAGTGCTCTAATTATTCCATCGTCTTTTTACTAAAATGCCTCTCCTGTTCGTCCTCGTCTTCCTCTCCTCGTATGTTCGGACTGCATTTTCTGTCCACTGCAGCACCACCACGCCTACCAAGACTTTTGAAAAATGCATGGCACTCCCTACCCAGCAAGCCTCGATGGCTTGGACATTTCATGCTCACAACGCCACCCTAGACCTCGTGTTCTTTGGTACCTTCATTTCACCTTCCGGTTGGGTGGGGTGGGGGATCAATCCTTCCTCGGCCGAAATGACCGGCACTCGTGCTCTGGTTGCCTTTCCAGACCCCAATTCTGGCCTGTTAGTCCTATTACCTTTTATTTTAGACCCGACAGTGAAGCTCCAAAAATCGCCACCCCTCTCTCGCCCTCTGGATATCCAGCTTCTATCCTCCTCCGCCACCCTCTACGGTGGCAAAATGGCCACTATACACAATGGCGCGGCCGTCCAAATTTATGCCACTTTGAAACTTGCAAGGAATAAGACCAAAATTCACTTGGTGTGGAACCGTGGCCTCTACGTTCAAGGTTACTCCCCAGCTATCCATCCCACAACCTCCAATGACTTATCTTCCATTGCCACCATCGATGTCTTGTATGGTTTCAGTTCTGCCCATAAAGATGATACCAGAACATTAAAGACAGTGCACGGAATCCTAAATGCTATCTCGTGGGGAGTCTTGCTCCCGATTGGAGCTGTCACTGCAAGATATTTGAGGCACACACAAGCACTAGGGCCTGCATGGTTCTATGCTCATGCAGGGATACAACTCTCTGCTCTTCTCATAGGAACGGTAGGATTTGCCACTGGAATTAGACTTGGGGAGTTATCACCAGGAGTGGTTTATGGCCTCCATAGGAAGCTTGGTTTCGCTGCATTTTCCTTCGGAGCTTTGCAAACACTAGCACTGTTGTTTAGGCCTAAGACCACTAACAAGTTCAGAAAGTACTGGAAATCTTATCACCATTTTGTGGGGTATGCTTGTGTGGTGCTAGGAGTCGTAAATGTTTTTCAAGGACTTGAAGTGATGGGAGAGAGCAGGTCTTATGCTAAGTTAGGATATTGTCTGTGCCTCTCTACATTGATAGGAGCTTGTATAGCGTTGGAAGTGAATTCTTGGGTGGTTTTTTGCAGAAAATCGAAAGAGGAGAAGCTGAGAAGAGAAGGGTTGATTGGAGGAGGGTCTGACAAGGACAGTGGGAGCCATGGTTAAGAAGTTAACCTGTGATCAGTACTTCCATAGAAGAAGGAGAAGAAAAATATAAAACTTGTAGGCCAAGAAATTTGTTCGTTCTTCTTTTTGCATCTTCTAGTTGTCAATTAATTATTTTCAGGTCTGTAAGGATGTTCTACAGAGAAATCTCTATAACTATCTATCTCAACACCTTCCTTAAAAAAACAGGTTTATTAAGGTGTCGCATGTAAGTCGTCGTTTCTTTAGGCTTCAGCCCCTTCTTCTTGTACCCACGAAAAAGAAAAAGGAAGACACACTCCCTCTCGACAGGTCGTATCATTAAAGTCCCTCTTTTCGACTTTGGGCTATCAGAAATCTCCATCTCTTCTCACCTTCACATAAAAATGGCTGTTCTAAACATGGCGTTGATTGTCTACTTTAACAGAAATACTACCCACCCGCCAAGTTACCTATCTTTTATGATCGTTGACACGCCATAAAGCCACAGGGACTCTGACAAAAAAAACATAGCATCAATGAACCATTTATTAATGATAAATTGAAAACGATGATACAGAGGAGTTTTCTGGAGAAGCACTTTTATCTCATTATCCAAGCTTAGGTGACAAAACGGACACACGTCCGACCAAGAGAAAAACGTACAAGACCAGCATAAAAAGACCTGCCGGATTTCATGGTAGAAAGCATTCGACCATGAAAGAATCCGACTGAATCCAGATCAAAAGCATTGCTAATGGCTCGATATAGCCAGAGGTGAATATGATTGTACTGTGCCTGCAAAACCGATGGCTCGATAGCCACAATGTCGAGGTCAGGAATTCGATCTTCGTTTTTCTCTATGAGCATGAAGGCCATTAGACAGAATTAGAGGAATAAATCATTTTTCATTTACAGAGAGCTGAAAGGGACGATCAAGCTTGAAGTGATGGGAAATGGGCAAAGAACAGTCAAAGCTTAAACAAAAAACAAAGACCATCCCAGATGACAACGAATGGGATATCATATGATGCATGCAAGTCCATAAGCAGCCAGGGATTGGAAAGCAAGGCATGTATGGAAACTCGGAAACATTGGGAAGCAAACGCAATAACATGACTGACTTAAAGTCAGCATAATGAGGAGACGAGAAGAGGAAAATACTATTATCTTAGCACGAAATAATATGCAAAGTGCTGTTGAGAAACTAGGAGGATCCCACTGGTGACCACACTGGATGCACGCAATACTGCAACCACTAATTAGAATCTCATCAAAACAACGTAATCGATTGAACACTAGATAGATATCCAGTCATCAATATAACTTGGTCTAGCATATGTGGCAGACAATTTACGAATTCAGGTCAAATACCAAGTTTTTTTTTTTTTTTTAACTGTTAGCTTACAAAATATAGAAATGGAAAAAGAATAACAATATGTTGGTAACTTATTCATGGGGGACCCTAGATGGGTATCCCTTGAACGTATCACACTAGTAAAATAAACAAGAATCTGGGGGGGTACAATCTGCTGAAAAATAATCCCCATTAATGGGAAGTAGGAAAAACAAAGAAGACATAACTGAAAAATCCACAACTTAGCCAGAAATTACAGGGCATAAAAAACTAGGAGGTAAAAAAAGGCTAAATCTTTTTGTATCGCCGGCCTCACCAGAGATGCATGATACAGTTCGACTATATCCCGCAAGCTGATTTTACATCTCAATCAAAGAACAGAAACAAAAAAACCTAAATTGTAACTCAAAACTCAACCCTTAACACAAAACCTTATAACTTCTATCTCTAAATTTAATTCTTCGAAACGAGCACTCCAGTTAGCTCTAGATAACCAATTTGTTTTAACTGAAATATACTAAAGAGAGGATGCATGAAATTCACAATTCACCTGGGTCACCGGAATATCTCCACTTAATACATCATGATAACAGAAATGATCCAGCTAGGCAGCAATTCCTGAAAAAAATTAGAAGAAAATCCCTCAAAATCTAAAGGTTGAGGCACAATTAAATCAATTCATCAAATTGTACCGTGTAAATTTCCCTTGAATTAGTTGTCAACAAATTAAAATGGCTATGCTTTGTGCAAAATAATTCAGTTCAAAAATTGCAGGGGAAAAAATTAAATTACACAAAGAAAACCGTTGACATCAGCATGAATACCAGTGAAGCAAATCAAAGAATTTTGTGTTGTACATAATAATCATTCAGATACTTGGAACGCACTCATTTCTTAGCTAAAATGGATGGTACAGTACAACTTAAGCAGTTCAGTCAACAAACAAGAAATAGAACCACATATTTAATAGATATTTGTAACACAATGATAAAGAAAGATGCTCCAACATAATGAATAAAAGCAAAATTGTATTCATGCGAGTGGATTGTGTTACCTTTGCAACCGATCCCTCACAAATTGGTGAACTTATAATCCAGGAATTAAACTTCAAAATCAGTGAGCTTATAATCTAGGAATTACTATTTAGAAAAGAAACCTCCTTACTTAACTGAAAAATTTATTCTTTGAAACATCACTGACTTCCATCTGTCTTTGTTATTCAATCTTCTTATAGGTCCCTAATCGCAGGAATTCCCAGGCCCACCATTCCCAATTTCATAATCTTCCTTATCCTTTTTACATCTTATCTATAAGCACACAAACTACAATCAATTAACAAATGCCACGTGCTCAGAACTAAAGAATTTTTTTATTTACACAATTCGATCCCTTGCAACTAGTTTTTTTATTCACCTAAGTTTAATATGAAATACTATCATAGGAAGCCTCCAGGACAACGTGATTACGTAAACTTGCAAATGCAGCAACTAAAGTGTGATAAATTAGTCATTTAGTCTGTTATCATTACTTGCACACATTCCAGGCCTTCTACACCATTCTATCTGAATCTTTATTTGCAATGCATATGGTTGAACTTCTAGTTCAAAATCCTCAAACCAAAATCCTCAAAATGTGGACTGGATCAGATTCACAGGTGAAAACACCTTAGTTCCATGAAACAGTTGGGTCAAAAGGAGAACCAATTGACACAAAATTCCAAGTAGACAGGTATTTTTCAAGCCAACAAAGCATCAAGGAAGATTAATGCCACAATACAGACAACATGGTAGGAAAGCACATGAGGAATCCAGCGAGTTCTCCCTTCAATGCAGTCATAGTGGAAATTTGAATTAACACCCAATCTTGACAAGCCTACGCTAGAGGCCAACACTGGGATCTGCCTTTTATTTTCGACATTGGCTATAAACTAACTTCCGAGGTATAATCCCACTGTTAAGATGATAATACTAGGATCATCGAAAAATCCAAATTGAAACAGATCACTGCAAAACTTAAAGGTCTAAAATGCTAAGAAATACGAGGAAAATTATAGAGATTACAGGTGCAAAATAAAAGCAATTGGATAAAAAAATAATATCGTTTAATATAACATAAAACATATGCATATTTGAAACCAATTTCCTATCCAGCACGAAACTATTGTTGTGAAAGAGTATATTATGGGAGGAAAAATAATGACACCAATTGAATTCTTTTTACTGACAAAAATTCGCAGGCACTTCAAAACAGAATGGTAACCAAAATGGAATGGAGGGAGTACAGTATGTGTAATAGTGCATAAATAATAGTGGAGAAAATTCATGGTTTTATATCATGTAAAAATCAACCACAAAGACAAAAGACTTGAAGAGGCAGAAAAAAGTTTTGTGCTAATCACTGGTGCTTTATCAATTGAGAAAAACATCTCATGACACAGGGATATAAATTAAATCAATATCAACAAAGATACTATAGAATAGAACTAAACCTTGCTAGGTAAACATCAACTATCTACATCTCAACAATGGGAATGAGGCAAACTTGCAATAAATGCACCAGAAAGAATGAGCAATTTAATGGCAATTCACAAAGTCACGAACACATGACAAATGAAGGGAGAACATGCGACTGAAGCGAGAAATCATGCAGACAACTAAACAAAAATCAATGTTGTGTCTACTTGAGTAAAGTTTTTCAGTTTTCTTGAAAGATTTTCTAAGAAATAGAAACTAAAGAAAAGACGTTTTCTAGTTAAGAATAAAAATTGTTTTCTTGGACGTCTTTTCTATCTCTCTATTCCTTTAGAAAACTGAAAAACATCAAAAAGTTGTTTTCCAAATTCTCTCTTATTAGAGATAGAGCATTGCTCAGCTCACCTAATTTTTTAAGCCCCTTTCTTTTATTATTTTCAATGCAAGCCAAAAAGGACCTTATTTTATATTTTGAAAATTTTGTATTAGTAAAACACATTTCCTTAATTTTCCAAGAAGAAGTCTTTTTAGAATAAATTAAGAAAACTAGAAATGGAAACTAAAAGGTATTCTAAAAGTAAACACAGCCTAAGATTTTCTAGCCTCATTTTCCAATCAATATATGCACAGAGAACATCTTCTTTTTTCACTTTTCATATGACAATTGTGATGATAGTTTGGATCGCTCCTCTGAACCTCAAGACCAAGAATGTTAATTCATGAAAATGGAAAATGATGATATTGAACTCTCAGCATTATTAATAACTAAATATTCGGCACAGGGTGTGGGGGTGCCCATCCCAAAATTGTGATTAGCCCATGGTTTCTAATGAATCTACAACAGAGACAAGAATTTGAGACATTTGATGTGTGTATGGCGTACAAGATCATGTTCCTCACAGCACATTGAATTATTAATTACTCAGTCAACTATTGCACCAACCATGAGGTTATGTAAATTTCTGCTAATCAATTGTTTACTACATTTCATGAACTGCAAAATTAAGTTCAGACATTTGAAACTAGACACTAGAACAAAGAACAAATAATTTGGCAGTTCAATGATTTGGGTTAAAGCAACACTTTCAACAATAGAAATCAACTCGTTGTTGTAGGGAGACTCCCACATCCAGCGAGTGCAAGATGAGAATCCGCGTAGTGAACAAAACGAGACATGCTATAATAGCTAGCTGTTTCAAATTGATTTCTTCATGTTTCAAAAATTACAAAGGTTTTGTGTAAACCATTTGTAATTTTTTCACATCTGTACATATGCACATGGATATATAGATAATGAAAAGAAAATGTAGACTAATCGCTCATGCTACTACTGGTTATGAAGCATACTTATCTCTCAGAACATTAGGAGCAACTTTAATGATTCAGTATGGATTTATTTGGTAATATTGAGAAAGAACTTTCAAAGAACCAGAGCAAGCAGTTGAATGGATGTACTAGACTAGGAGCTCTTACCTCTATTTGACTGTCTCTTATTAACACCATAACCATCAGCATAACCAGGAGAGTTTCTTACTGGAACATCAGAGGTGGTATTGCCGAGGCCATAACCAAAAGAACCAGATCCATCTCGCTCGGAATTTGACGGCTGCCAAGTGGGGTACCTGTAATCTGAACTACCACCATAAAGGTCAGCAAATGCTCCATCAAAGCTACCATTCGATGCAGCATATGATGATGTTGGGGCCCCATTGTTCGCACTATTTCTTGCATAACTACCCATGCCCTGACCAAAACTATTTTCACCACTTCCATACCCAAAATTCAGACTGCTATTAGAAACATTATTTCCTCCACCTTGAGCTGAAAGAGATGAAGAACCCCAATTAGCTCCACTGTTGCCAAAGGTGCTTCCTCCAAGGCTTCCAGTTCCAGATCCCATGTATGCATTTGAACTTGTAGAGTTGGTGTTATAATTGAGCCCCCCGTTTCCCCACAGATTTCTCGTTGCCGAGCTGAAAAATGAAGTATTTCCTCCATTACCTCCATCATATCCTACAGGTCTAGCAAGGTTATTGGTATTACCAATGTAGTAAGGACTCATTCCTCGACCATAGCTGAGATTGCTATTAAAATTTGCATCCCCCCCATAACTAGGGCTCAATGCTGGCTCAAAATTCATACCCATTCCATAACCAGAACCAAATGGAGGGAAACCACTTCGACCACCAGCAACCGGACTGAACCTATCATCCATCCTTAGTCCATAACCTCCAACTGCACCTGGAGTATATCCCTGAGTGTAGCCATTAAGGAGGCTACTAACCCTATTTAGGCCATAGTTATATCCACCAAGTGGGCTGCGACTGGGACCGGGTGATAACTCTTTGGGAACAGCTCGCTTAACCTCGACCATTTTGCCATTCAGTTCATGAAAAGTCTTCATCAAAACTTTGTCCACTGCCTCCTCAGAATCATAAGTGATGAACCCAAATCCCCTTGGCCTCTGTGTGTTATGATCATACATCACCACAACATCTGTGATGATCCCAAACTGGTCAAAATATTTCCTAAAGTCACTTTCTGTAACAGTGGATGCTAAGCCTCCTACAAAGATCTTTTTTGTACGCCCTGGACCAGGAGAACCATGGATGCTACCGCCACTGTTTCTGCTCAGAATGTTCTGATCATCCCTGGGAACAGCCTTTTTTGCTTCAACCTGGTGATAAACGCACAATTAGAAAACCAAGCTTAGACAGTGGGAATCTGTCAACACTTAAAGCTTAACTTCAATACATAAAAAAAACACAAATTTGGATGATTAGCAAAACTAACACCATCAAACAAAAATAAACAGAGAGAAGGCAAGCTTTTACTCTTGGCTTGATTTGATATCTAGTTTAATACAGAAAAAGAATTAAAAAAAAATCTTCAGTTAGAACACTGGACACGTGACTCAGACACGGAAATGAATTCTCCACTTTGCATGGTGCAGTATATAGTAAACTTTCTGAACAGCATTAGCACATTGCACACAAACTTAAAGGGTCACTTTAAGGTTAATATAGTTTACCAATCTGCCATCAATGCTGTGTTTTTCTTTAATGACTCTCTCTGCAACAGATGGGTCAGAGAAGACAACAAAGCCAAATCCACGGGCACGCCCTGTGGTGCGATCCTTCATTATCACAGCCTCTACTACCTCCCCAAAAGATTGAAAATAGTCCTTGAGCCTTTCTTCATTGGTGTCCCATGAAATTCCACCAATGAATAGCTTGCCACTGTCAGATTGCATTTTTTTGTTTTTCTCTTTAATCTCTACAATACAAAATATTTTTCTTAGTGAACACGAAGCCCAGAACTTCACGAATACAAATCACAAATCACTAAAAAAAGGCAAACCTTTTTACACAATCGAAAGCCCGCTTCAACTCAGTAAACGTGTTCTACACTGGATCCAATCAACATCAACACGATTAACATACAATTCAATAGCAAATCAAAACCAACAAAGACCATTAACACTAAGCAGAAAATGAATGAAAGTTGTCACTATATTGAATAAGAATGCAATTCAGATTTTGGCAATACCTTTATTTAGACAATTAAGAAAAAACACACAACAGAACTCCTATGTTTTTGTTTGACACAAAAACCAAAAACTTATCAGATCCTTCAACGATCAATCAGCCAACCAACAATCTAGAATCAATCAAACCTGAAACAAGAGAGAAAAAACAGAAGAACCCAGAAACATCCTGGAATTCAATAAAGGTCCAAAATTTAGAAAGATCCGAATCCAAAAAAATAAATAAAAATTATATAGCCCACCGATTAAAGAAAAGCCCAGATGGTAAATCTCATCAAAATTGATAATTTAAGATCTGAGAGGAGGCATAATGAGAATACAAATAGAGGGCATGCTCAACCTCCTCTACAATATGCCCTCCTCTTCTTCTTTTGCTTCGTCTTCTACTACTTGTTTTAATTTGTGTTTATGATTTTTTATCAGCTAATGTAAATTCAGTTACCAAACAAAATCGCAAATTTATTTATACACGCATAAATTCTAGTGAGAGAAAAGGGTTATTTTTGTTTTAGAGAGGGGAAGAGGGGAGAGAGAGAGAAGGCCATGCGGAGTCTGGTGTGAGGAATATATATAGGGAGAGGCTCAGAATGGAAGGGGGCTGATTTTCTCCTGTTTTTATATTTTTTGATAAAAATATTTTGAATTTTTCTGCGGTTTTTTATTATTATAATTATTTTTTACTCCTAACCCTTTACAGTGAAAGGCAAAAACGCCTTCTTCCTCCTCAACAACCCCATCATCCTGTAGGTTGCGCCTCTGCACTTCTACTTCTACACGCATGCATGCATTGGATTTTGCGGTGCGTGGGCTGGGATGTATCGTCGTAATTATTATTTTTAAGTATTTTTTATTTTAAAATATTATAAAAAAAATATTTTTTATTTTAAAAAAAATTATTTTTAATATTAATACATTAAAAAAAATATTAATACATTAAAAAATATATTAAAAAATATTAATATTAAAAATATATTTTTAATATTAATACATTAAAAATATATATATATTAATAAAAATATATTTTTAATATTAATACATTAAAAATATATATTAATAAAAAATATTTTTTATTTAAAAAAAATATTTGTAATATTAATACATTAAAACATTTAAAAATACTAAAAAAAAAAATTTAAAAATTAAAACACAAAAACAAACATTCTCTTCATCTCTGTTATTTTTGTATCATCAGCCGTTTATTTTTCTGATTTTCCAGATGTCAGAGACTATGAAATTTTGCGACGGTTGTTATCCGTTGATGCTGGTGATGGTTGTGTTTACAAGGCATATTTTTTACTTCCTGGAGGTCAGAAGAAAAATGGAGGTAATTAGGCACCCGATTTTTCTTTTAATTGTCATTTTCATTGCTTTTAGAACAGACAACACATCAACACCTTTTTTTGGGGGGTAATCGAAACAGTTACCAGCCAATAACTTTTCTCTCAATTGGGTCCCCAGCTTAATTTGTTGCCTTATTAAGTAAGTCCTCCACATGTCCAGGAATCCTTGTTTTGATCCCTCCATCAACAAGTATACCTGGCATCATCCACAGGTTGTGTGCCCATTTGAGAAAAGGTTTAGGCACATTCTTTGATGAAAGGATCCAATGATGGATTCTTGAATACGATAGGGACTTGATTGATCAGAAACATAGATCAGGGATCCAATTGCAAATATGGTTATATGTTGCTGACCAATATGAGGTTACTTTTTCTTTCATGTATTGGACACTGTTTGTTTTTTTATTTTAAAAATGTTTTTGAAAAAATTTAATTTTTTTTCTTTAAATTAATATTTTTTGGTGTTTTTAGATCATTTTGATATACTAATATCAAAAATAATTTTTAAAAAATAAAAAATATATATATTATTTTAATACATTTATGAATAAAAAACAACCGCAACAACACTCTCAAACATTTCTAGCGCTCTAGGTAACTTTTAGGTTACTGTTCAACTGGTTTTTTATTGAATTTTGAAGAAAAAACATTTGCTTTGAATAAAAAAATTGTGTTTTTTTATGTTTTTTAATTATATTAATATATTGATGTTAAAAATAAATTCTAAAAAATAAAAAATATATATTACTTTAATATATTCTCAACTAAAAAATATTTTTAAAACCAATATTTACTACCTCCTTGAACAGAAACTTAGATATAAATGAAAATTTTGGAACAATTAAACTAGTACTCGTGTCGTTGATAAGTTAATAAGTTTCTAATTGGAATGTTTTTTCTCAATAATCCAAAAACAAAATAAAATTCACTTAGAGCGTTTAAATTTCTATTATCAAACACTGTTCGATCTCATACTATTTTTAATAGTGACTTTTATCTGGTAAATTAACTACCATCCACAAAATATCTCTTATACGTAGATTTTTTTTTTTCCTTGAGAATATCTCCTTTTTATAGATTGAGATGAACAAGTATGCAGGGCGGAACTAGAGGGAGGCAAAATATTTTTTATTATTTAGTATTTAAATATAAAATAAAATAATATTTTTTATTTTAAATAAAATAAGCTTTTTAATTATCTTATTATATTAATTTTGGTTTTTCCTATCAAATACTATCGCTCTGTCCTGAAATATTATTATTTTTTCTTTTATATATATGCAAATATGATTGATTTTTTTTTTATTGAAAAAGTGATCAATTATTCTTCTTATAAGTGGTCCGTCGATCTTCATATATTGTTTGGTTTCCCACATGAATTTGTCGATGCATATTTTCATTATTTCTTTGATAATCTTCCTATAAATATGTTTATTGCTTTTAAATTCTACCAACTACCTAAACTAGCTACAGTTACCGATAGACTGGTATCCGTACACGGGAATACATTATTTTTCTATTAAAATATTTAGATGATAGAAACATGTTACTAAAAAAACAAATCAACTAATAAGTTGGTTTTATTTGTGCAGAATTGTATTATTTTTCTAGTAAAATATTTAGATGTTGGAAGTGTAATTTTTTTTAAAAAAATCAATCAATTAAATAAGTTGGTTTTATTTGAATTATATTGAAAAAAAAAACAACAATAGCAAATAAGAAAATATATATAAAAAAAAACAATCATGATAACACGGAAATAAAAAAAAATTCAATAATAAAATGACAGGTCATTTAATTGATTATATTTAATAAATTTATTTACTAAAATCAATTTGTAATAGAAATCGATACTAACATGAAATTTATTGAATAAAATAAAATAAAATAAATATTATACAAGGATCCACATATTGAAAATATCATAAAAAATAAAGATTTAATCTATATAAAATATTAAAAAAATACAAATGAATCATACTAACCTCTTAAAAAAATTAAACCCACCCAATATATTAAGAAATCTAAAAAAAATCACAAAGCATGACATTAATTAAATCATAAATTTAAAAGTTATTTAAGAAAAAAAAACATGTAAAAAAAGGTATTAGTAAAAAAGAAAAAATTGAAAAAAAAGGAAAAAAAGTTTTGTACAAAAATGAATTTTAAAAAATTAGAGGGATCATTACCTAATAGCCAAAAAATATGGGCACTAGAATGAACTTTGAAAACAAATTTTAAAGTCATCATATATTTTACCCGTTCCTTTCATTTAAGTTATTTGTCTTTTAATTCAACTATTCTTCCCAAAAAAATATGCAACTAGGTTCTAATTTGAGTTTCAATCGCTTAATTATACAAAGTAAAAGTTCAAGAATTAAATTAAAATTTTTTTAAAAAAATCATAATTTAGATACACGGTGATATGCAATAAAATTGATACAATAAAACTTCAATATTAGAGTGTTTCAAGTTCGATGAGAGACTTATTTTTCCAAAAGTTCTTAGAGACGAACCAAGCCCAATTCATCTGTTTTAATTTAGTTTTACAGCACACAGTAAAATGTCAGATTTTAATATGAAGTTTTCTTACGAATTCATCAGTTACAAGCTCAGGCCACTGTGAATTTCCAAGGTTCTAATAATCTGGTGGTGGATCCTCGCGTTTGAAGTTTATGCCCCATATTAAATTAGGGTTTTATTTATTTATTTATTTATCTTGCTAACAAATGAGGATAGATGCTATTTGTTTTTCAATTATTTATTTTGCAAACAAATGAGGATCGATGCTATGTGTAAACTTAGCCAAGATATTTCAATTATTTTATTCCCACCTTGATGCCCATTTGTTTTTCCATCGGTATCATCAAATGCTATTCCGACGTGGAATAACATATCATCTTAGCGAAGCAATGCAATGCAAATTTGTTTGTTATTATTTCTTTAAAGTATCAATGGATCAAGTTCCACCATTGTTTTTTTAAAAAAAAATGTATATAAATAATATTTTATATCATAAAGATGTACAAGAAACCGGATAAACATGGAATTAAAATAAAAAAGCAACCGAATAAAAAGGCACTAACTATTTGACTCGCGCTTTGCTAGTCACTGGTCGGATATTATTTTCAACAAAAAAAAATTGAATATGTATTCATCTAACTAAATAAACTAAGAATCATATCTATCAACGAATTTTTTTTAAAAAAAAAGTCATTATGAATAACTAAAAACAAAAATAAACAAAGTTGACATATATAAATCAAGATATTTGATCTCATAATGAGAGTCATGTATCTAATTGTGTTCAACAATTTTATTTATTAAATTATTTTTTATTTGATTAGATGGTAATAGAAATAAACACATGCATGAAGTTGATTGAATAAAATCAATTAGAAAACAATATTATACAAGATTGCACATATTATAAATATTATACAAACATAATTATTTTTCATTTTTTAAAAATAAATTTCATTATATAAAACATAAAACGAAATTATAAATGACTTGGAATAATCTCTTTAGAAATTGAATACATAAAAAATAATTAAAAGAAAACTACTGTTTAAAAAAAGCTTAATAAACAAATAAAAAATCAGAGAAAATAGGTATTAATTTGAATATAACTTTTAAAAAACCACGTTAACAAAATGTGTTAATTTTTTTAAAAAAGAAAATTTATATAAAATGTTTTTGAAATATATTAAATGTGGTTAGGCTCAGCAAGCTAGGCCAGCGTTGGTGGCCCGTCTAACTGATGTTTTGCCAATAAACTTAATTTTAAACTCACTTTTTACTCAAAACATCTAAAACACATTGATAAATCCATAAATAGCCTTAAAAACTCACATTTAAATCCAAGATCAGCTTAAAACCAAAACTCTTCCCAAACTTATATATGGTTTCTTAGGTAATTTGAAGGTGAAAAAACACTCAAGTAAAACTCCATTCATCAAATGAAATTCGTTGACACCTTTATCGACTATTATGGTGGCTAGAATCAGTGTCAATGCTGATTTTCTCTATCTAACACTGAAAATTGACAACTCTTTTTTCTCACAAATAAAGAACTTAAAAATATAAAAAATGAAGTTTTGAACTAAAATTGACTCTTTTTTTTTTGTAAATTTGAAAATTAGAAGGACATGATATTTATAGTTTGGAAAAATGAGGACTAAATTGTTCAATTTAAACAAAGGTTGAAAAAACCACCGAATTCCTCCGTATTTTACACTTTGTTCTCGTGTGTTTCAATCTTGTTTTCTCTAAATAAATTAACCTAAATTGGCCTATAATTTGGCGGCTACATCACAAAAAAAAAAAAAAAAAACACTGTAAGTGTGTTAACAATATCATTTCTATAGTGGAAAGACTACCCGTTTTAGATTTACTTGTAATATAATAATTAGGCATTAAACGAGTTAAAAATAATCGCTTTTATATATATTAGACCCATGTAAATGTTATAAATGGAGCACAAATATAGTATTGTTTGGGTTGATGTTCCTACTTTTCTAGCGGTACCCTATCCTGCTTCATGTGCACATTGATGGTCTTCCCCAGTCATGTCACATCTTTAACGCTTATAAACAATTGCGCTATAATCACACCTATCATAATAATTGTTGGAATGGTTATTATAGTTGTATTTTAAAATATTTTTTATATTAAAATTTATTAAAATAATATTTTTTATTTTTTAAATTATTTCAGAAATCAGCATATTAAAACGATTTAAAACACAAAAAAATATTAATTTTTAACAAAAAAATTTTTAATTTTTATGAAATGTGATTTACACCGCATTCCTAAACTATCTATAAACTAAAACAAAACATAAATATTACCGTTGTAGCTTTTTTATATATATAATTATAGATATTCGGGTTATTTTATATATTTTTTAATTAATCTCTCAAGATTTTGTAATTATAATTTTTATATGTTTAGATATATTATTTAAGGAATAATGCTCTTTTTATTTCATTTTAACTATTAAATTTATTTTTTTATTTTATCTTGGCAAATTATATTTGACATCATTTTACATCTTGATATTTGCTTTTTTTAGGAACTAGTTGTGGTTTTTTTTTTCTAAAGTGATTAGAGAATGTTTTAAGATTAAATTAGTTTTATTGAAGCTTCTTTGATTTTTTAAGGTATTTCTTTGGATAAAACAATTTTAATTTTTAATTTTTTGAATCTAAAAGCTCAAATAAGTGGACAACAAGTCGCTTCCCATCCTATTAAAAAAAGAAAAAGAAAAGGAGAGGCATGTGCGTAGGCCTAACTTATAGTTCTAGGTGCTCATGAGTTTTTCGCTTTTAGAATAGTTGTAAGAAGGAGATTTTGACACGCCACCATTTACAAAATTTTACCTGTTTTTCTTTTAATTAATTGTTTTGTTCTTAAGAAGATTTATTCAAATAAAACTATTTATATGGTATTTACAAAATTATTTGGCTATGCTATAATTTTTAAATAAAATTATAGCTCTTATGATAATATTAACAATTATTTTATGAATCTAATATGAAAAAAAAATGTTTTTCTAGGAATATTTAGTGAGAATAAAATATCTATTTTGTTATTTTTATTGTCAATCTTTTATATAATTTTCTTAAATTAATCATTTTATTTTTTATTTTTGTGTACATTCACTTAAAAATGTCTAGGCTTGATTTTTATTGAAATTTTGACAAGTTCTCATTAAAAACAAAAAGTTTGTTTATGGTAAAAAAATGTGTACATGTTTTTGTTAAAAAAAAGAAATAGATGAATAAAAAATAACTTAAAAATACATTTTTACATTATTATAATTGTTAGGAATATTTATTTTAATTATCATAAAAATATATAAAAATAGTTTTCAAGAATTGCCCCGCGACAATTGTGCGGGGAGAAAATCTAGTATCTTCTACATTAATAAACCTTAAAATTCACTTGGTATACAGTTGAGCGCTGATGGTCGTGTCATGTGAGAACGACACGTGTGCAACCCTGATCTCGACAGCATGAAGCCTAACATGAATTTTGTGTGTGACATTCAGAAACCTTGGACTAAAATTTGAATCGTGGAAAGTATATGCAAAGTTGTTCTTATCAATTACTAACATTTTTGTTCGTGCCCCCCACGAAAGGAACTTTGGTCTAATGGCCTCTATTTTTTAAATTTTAATTTTTTAATTATTTTAATATACTAATATTAAAGATTATTTAAAAAAATAAAAAAAAATATTATTTTAATATATTTTCAAATAAAAAACACTTTAAAAAATAACCAAAATATATAGTTTAAATAAATAAATAAAATCAACAAAACATATTATAATTAATTTATTTTATTTTTCAAAATGAAATAAAAAACTACCCAATTTAATAAAAAAATAGTTCACGTAGATATTTTTTTATTTTTTAATCTATCTTTTCTTTTCAAAACCATAGCCAGTAAAAATCCAAAGCATGTTTTCCCATCCCATCCGAGTCAAAATTAGGTTGACATTAGAATTGAATGAAGAGACAAACAGTGTCTTAAAATCAAAATGTCAAGAATCCAATTATCAAAATTGAGACTACATTTAGTGTGTTCGTGTGAGTGTAAATACATCCACCGTATCGTGAGAGTAGATAAGTGGCCTATCCAATTTTTTTTCAATGTTAAAAAAATTATCAAGGCTACACAAGCATTTCCGAAATAACAAAAAACAATATATGAGACTTCGATTATTGATGTGACCGGGTTTAATAAACTTGAGTAATTTAAATAATTTGAATAAAACATTGCAATGAGGATAAATAAACTAGAAAAAAAATTTTGACAACGATAAAAAGGTAAAAAAAAAGCCAGTATGAGCCCATCTAAGTTAGCATGTGATTGTGATATAAGGGTAATTCTGTTGAAAGCAAATTGAATAAAATTATGAAATTCAATTACTAAACAACCCGGTGTTGAAGGGCAAAAACAAAAAAAAAATAACTTAAAAAATAAAAAAATAGATGCGAGTCAAACCGAGTTAACTTGTAAATCATGCTACCATGGATATAAGATTGAGATAACCCCATAGAAATGAAAGTGAAAAAAAAAAAAAAAAGCTTGAAGACCAATTCATAATTAATCAAATGTTGAATGATAAATTTTTTAAAAAAACAATTTAAAAAAAAATCAAATGTTGAAGAATCTTATTTGACAACAAATCATGATAATCTCATAGAAAGCATAATGAAAAAAAAAAATCAAAGCTCAATTTATAACAAATAAAATGTTGAATGATGAAGTTGAACAAAAAAAATCTAATATTAAATAATCTAGTATTGAAGGACAATACTAGAAAACAAATTAATTTAAAAAGGCAACAAAACTTATTTGAGTCGACTGGAGTTAACCCGCTAAACCTGCGATCATGAGTATAAAATTGAAATAACTTCGTAGAAAGAAAAGTGAGAAAAAAGCATGAAGACCACTTCCCGATAAATCAAATGTTGAATGATGAAATTTTAAAACAATTAATTTTTAAAAAGGATCTAAAAAAAGACTACAATCAACCCGTGTTAACTTTCAAAACTCATGATCCTGATCGTGAACCTAAGACTAATCTTATAGAAGGCAAACGCTAAAACATGGTGAAACAAAATTCTTAATCAATAAGATATTTAGAGATGAAATTGAAAAAAAAACAATAAAAAATATCCAAAATAAAAAAATAACAATAAAAAAATTAATACCGAATTTGACATAAAAATAAATGGAAATTAAATATTGAGGAATGAAATTGAAAACAAAATTTAATTAGAAAAATAATATAAAAAAAATCAAACATCAATAAAAAAAATTGAAGACTAAACTAGATTTAGAAACTAAATAAAACAAATGATAATGAATGGAATTGAAGAAAAAAAATTATAAAAAGATAAAAAAAAAATAAATAGTAATAAAAAAAAATCATAAAACACCTTTATATTTTGGTAAGGAAAAAAAAGAAAAAAGAGAAGAGAAAAAAATCCACCATAAGCCAACTATGGTGTTGTCGTGCACATGTGCTATTCTGAAAGGCGGTATTTGACAGTCAGATGACATTTGTGAATCATTTTTGTTTTTAAAAATATATTTATATTTATTAAAATATTAAATTATTATATTCAACTTGATAATAACTAAAAAAACCAGCATGAAAGACAATGAAAAATTCCCAAAACTCAACTCAAATAACATTTTGGTTTTGCTTTAATAGTGTTTAATTTTTTTTAAAAAAAAACTATTCTACCCCTGTAAATTTAAAAATAACGAATGAAAAGATTATATTATGAAGGAGCTACGGTGTTAACCCTATAATTTCGATAACCATCTATTTACAAATTATTAATGTATAGCGTAGAGAGCAAAACATCCAACAGAGTCAACAAATTGCAATCCCTATTCAGGAAAAAGTGAAAAAAAAAAATATTAATGTCCAAGTCGCAGATTTTAATTAGTCCTCATATTTTTAGAAAATGTACATTTAATTCTTATATTCTTAAATCTGTTTATAGCTTCATTCTTTTTGTCAATTTCATGTTCTTTTATGATTTTTTTAAGAAATAGAAAAAAGAAAATAAGATGGAGAGAATTTACAAGAAAAGAATGCAATTTATGGAGAAAATAATAATTAAAAGGACCAAAATCAACATCAAAAGAATATATTTTTTAGTTTCATTGTTTAAAGGGCACAAAAAACTTCTCGACCTCCTTAATCTTAAATTATGCATATTTGATTATTTAGGTCAAAAGCTTTATTTTATCAGGCTTTAGTTCCTCAATGTTGAGGAAAGACACAGAGACTCATCAAAGAAAACAAGAGAAAATATTCAGTCGGTCATAAAAACACTAATCTTAGTGTTAATCTTAAAGATAAAAGTTCACAATATATGATTTTGACTTTTAACCATGCTAGAAAAAATAGATTGAGACTTGCAAATTTTATTTTTATTTTATTTGATTTTTTATTTTAAAATTGACTAGAGGGTGTTTTAGAATTAAATATGTTTTTATTGATGTTTCTATAATAATTTTTGAGATGTTTTTAGAAAAAAATTAAAAATTACATTTTGAGTGTCCAAGAACTCAAACCCCAATCCAATAATAAAAAATAAACCAACAGATAATGTTGTAACCCATTTTTGGGTCCCCACATATAAAATAATAAAATACAAAAAAATTCAAAAAAATATATTACAAAAAAAATATAACAGTGAAAAATGCCAGAGCGCCATAAACATGCTAAAAAAATTGTTTGAGGATTTTCAAAAATATAAAAATTATTTTTTGACAGTATATCATTGACTGATGAGAGCCCCGATGATAAAGAAAATTCAATTTGTGGAAGAAAAATGCAAAATTAGAAGTTTATGGACTCAATTAAATTTTTATTGAAGGTTTAATTGAATTTATAGAGGTTTTAATTGCAAAAAAAATTGATTTTGGAGTTAATTTGGGCTTTAATTAGAAGAAATTAATTTTCTGGGGTCAAATTATAATTTTTGGAAGTTAAATTGGTCAAATCAGGGACTTAATTGCATAAATATTGAGGTTTAATGGCTAATTAGGGACTGAATTGAAGAAATCCGAGACCAAGGACTAAATTGTAAAACGCGCGCAAATGGAGGGCCGAAATTTGAATCTGATGCTTTTGGCGCCTTTTCCTTTTAAATGAAACGGCGCGTTTTGACCAAAACGGCGCCGTTTCATTCACTGTTCCTAAAAAAAAAAAAAAAAAAAAAAAAAAAAAAAAAAAAAAAAAAAAAAAAAAAAAAAAAAAAAGAAGCCCAAAACGGTGCCGTTTTGACGGCACTGTAGCTCTTCTTCTTCCCCTGGACGCGCGAGGCAGGGGAAGAAGAAGATTTTTTTTTCTTCCCCTTTTCACCTAATTTTTCACCCGGATTTGGCGCAATAAGACGCCCGCAATCACCCACTTGCCTCCTCCTTTTTATCCACGGATCGATAGTGGACGGGGCGGCGGCCACCACCATGACAGCCCTCCCCTGTTTTTTTCTATAAATACAGGGGAGGGCTGCTAAAAAAAAAAAAAAAAAAAAGAGAGGAGAAGAGAAGAGAAGGGAGAGACAGAGAGAAGAAAGCAGAAGAAGAAGAAGCAGAGAAGAAAGTCGAACATCACCACATCACCACCGCAGGTGCGTTTTCCCGTCGTTTTTTTCCGTTCTGCATGCAGATTAATTAGCGAGTTACTGTGCTGTGCACAGTAACTCGCTAATTAATTCACGGTTACTGTGCATGTGCACAGTAACCCCGCAGATTAATTCTCTGGTTACTGTGCACACAGTAACCCGGTTACTATGTGCACAGTAACCAGCCCATGCATTTGGGCCTTGTTCGGCCCAGCCCATGTAAAAGGGCCAGGTTTGGCCCAGCCCATGCAATTGGGCCTGATCCGGCCCATAAAAAAAAGAGAAAAAATATTATTGTTTTAAAAAATATTTATGATGTTCCCATTTTTTATTTATGTTATTTTTATTAATATCGGGTAGTATTTTTATGTCGTAAAAAATACAAATCGGGTATTACAATATCCGGTTTTTTGTCACAAACTTCCAAAAAATACAAAAAAAAATTTTAAAACAACATTTTTGTGCATACGGCCAAGTGTCTCAAATCTAAAAAATCATATCGTATTTTTCATATGTCAAAAAACAATATTTTAGCATGCATTTTGGCTTTAATAACCAGTTTATTAAAGTCAAGAGAACATTGGCCAAAATTTCAAAAACAACAAAAATTTTATTTTGTTTGTCTCTTAGTATCCGGGGTATGACATTACACGTAATGCATATTCTGGATATTTAATTCTTTTTTCGGACAATAGAACCTGGGGTATGACATTACATGTAATGCGTATTCCGAACAATAATAAACCACAACACGATCTTATATTTTATCAGACATTAAAACAATGCAGCCTACCTTAGGTAGGGCGTAGTTGGGGTGCTAATACCTTCCCTTTACGCAACCAGTCTCCGTACCCGATCTCTAAAGACCAGTTAAGGTTCCTAGTAACCAGAATACTAGGTGGCGACTCCCATTCCAATTTTTCACATATAGAGACCAGAATTCCTTGTCTCTCCTTATTTTTCCAGGAATAAAATATTCCGATTTTTCCTTGAGGGTGGACGATCGCCGCGCCGCCGCACACGTGCGACAGAATGGCGACTCCGCTGGGGATCTTGTGGACTAAGCTTTGTTGTTGTCTGATTATTGTGTTTTTTATTGTGGTTTGCGTGTTTATTTTAAAATATGCATTTTCTTTATTTATTTCTTACGCGCTTTAATTTCTGTACATATTTATTCATGCATTGTATAGAACTGCCTCATGCATCACAGGCTTTATATTTTTCAAGCATACACAAACCTTTAAGTTAAGTGGGGAATTAACGATCTGCCCTATGACTATTGGTCGGGTTCAGATGCGTGAAACACCCAACTCATATCTGAGAGCCTGCTTGGTAATGGTGGGCATACGTGCTTTAACTGTTCTTTGCAACGCCCCCATACTGCCTTTACGAAGGACGTCACTGGGCAGATATGAGACCCTTTTGAGACCAGGTAGAAAACCTATTCATGAATAGACCCTGTCTTTAGTTTGTATGCGCTATCTTTCTTTACAGAATATGTCATACAAAAATAATAATAATAAAAAAAAACCATGTCACCCCTTGAAGAGCAAGTGCATCACATAAATTACATGTTCATACATTTAACATGCATACATGCCAGATCGAAATATAGGTCCCCAAAAAGTCTACAACACCCGACTTCGAGCAAGAAACATGGAAGATGAAGAGCGTGCTCAACGTGAGGCCTATTTGCACGACGAGTTGGAGTCTCTGAAAATAAGTGTGGCTCACCTCACTAGCTTACTCAAGCAAACACTAAGAAATACCTCTGATGAAGGTCCTTCTAATCAACCGATCACCTTTGCTCCGGCTCCTACTACAGTTCAGCCTGAGGAAAGAATGAGCGAACATGGTCAAGAATCTCAGCAAAATCCAACATTTGTGCAATCAACGACACCTGCACCATCCCCAACAGTTGTGAAGGCATCTGCTAATGAGTCCCACAAAGCTAAGTCATCTGATAGCATTGATCAAGCTAAAATAGAGGCGCTGGAAGCCAGACTCAAAGCCATTGAAGGGGTAGACTTATATGACCCGGTACGGGCAGCAGAGATGTGTTTGGTCCCAAATGTGGTTGTCCCAAAGAAATTTCGTGTTCCTGAATTCATCAAATACAGTGGAACACAATGCCCCATGACCCATCTCAGGTCCTACTGCAATAAAATGGCTGAGGTAGTACATGATGAAAAACTACTAATGCACTTTTTCCAAGACAGTTTAAGTGGGGCAACTTTGAGTTGGTACATGAGATTGGATAACACAAAAATTCGCAACTGGAAAAATCTTGTGGATGCTTTCGTCAAGCAATACAAATACAACATGGACATTGCGCCCGACAGAACCAGTTTGTCCAATATAGAGAAAAAGGATAAAGAAAGCATAAGGGAATATGCTCAAAGATGGCGAGAATTAGCTGCTCAAGTACATCCCCCACTTCTGGACAAAGAGATGGTCTCTTTATTTGCCAACACACTTAAAGCACCATATTACGAACATATGATGGGTAGTTCAGCCCAACAATTCACTGATGCTGTGATAGTGTGTGAACGCATAGAGCAAGGTGTCAAGAGTGGTAGAATTGCTGCTCCAACCGAGAAAAGAGGCGTCGAAAGAAAAGATGTTCACCATGTTGAAGATGGCTACAAGGGTAAAACAAATACATCCCAAAATTACCATACTCCATCCCAAATTGCCAACATCAAAAAACCTGAACCCCAAAACTTTCAAGCCAAAAGCCAAATTGGAAATTTCCAAAGGTTTCAAGAACAACTACCTCCACTACCGTTACCCCTGAATGAGATGTATCAAAAGCTATTGAGCATCGGGCAAATAGCTCCAGAACCTCTGACACCTCTGCAGCCACCTTATCCTAATTGGTACAAGCCAGAACTCAATTGTGAATACCATGCCGGTATTACTGGGCATAGCATCTATACCTGCAACGCCTTCAAGAGAAAGCTTCTGCAATTAATCAAGGCTGGGTGGATAGAATTGGAAGATGCCCCCAATGTGAATACGAACCCGTTGCCTAATCATGCTTGAAGCATATTAGGATGGAATGTTTGGGGAATTGGAAAGCATCAATGGTCCAGCATGATAGCTTGAATTTTTGACCGGGGTGTTGTTTCGCATTGTCTTTGAGTCCTCTATGCAGAGCTTTTGAGAGGAGTTAGCCTATGAACAGATTCGCCAAAATAGAGGAATGAAGCTTGCCTTGTTATTTGCCTTTTGTTAATGCTTTTGAATAAGACTTTCTCTGTTAATGAGTTTTTCTTGTGAAATAAGATCATGTGTTTTCTTGTGTTCACATCACACTCTTCTTTGTTGTTATTCCATTTAAATAACATTTTGAGCGCAACTTTGCTCACAACACTACAACATGAAGGATCCTTTGATGTTCCTTTCTTCCAAACTCGTACATTAATCTCATATGTTTTCAAGGTATATTTTTTGGGACCTCCAAAGTGAGTACAAAAACAAAAATCATGTTGATATTTGTCCAAAACAAATGCATCTTGGAAATTCAAGTGATTCCTTAAATAGGTACACATATACCTAGAAAACTTGAAAGAAAAAAGACAACAAAGACAAACAACACTATGAGGTGACTCAAAAGCTGAGTTTTATTTGACTGAATAAATCATTTGGCATACGCGCATGAAAGCAAGACCTATCGATCCTCAATGCATGAGTTTGAGATGAGGAAAGGCCATCTTTGATAATCCTTTCACAAAGCTAAAAAAATATCCGTTGCAGTCCCATTTTGAGCCTAGTAATGTTTTTTGGAAATAACCTTAACTAGGATCACACCCCACACTGGGGGGCAAAATAATAGAGTTTTTACCCATCCAGACAAAGCAGTGAAGATGGGTGCTGGATTTGATCATGTAATTTTTAATCTTTCATTATCATCTAAATGAAGCAGTGATTGGTTAAGAAAAGAAAAGAAGAAGATCTAAAGGATCTAAAAGATTTGAGCTTCTCATACAAACAACTGATATGATTGTGCTCAACCCAAACAAAAACGAAGAAAACAAAGAGAAAAGCCCAAACCCGAAACTGGGGGGCATGAAGACTATTTTGAAAACAACAAATCCAAAAGACAAAAGGTCAGGAAACAAGCACAAGTGATCCTTAGTCTTGAAATCCCTTAAACACCTTTTGAGCCTGCAACATATCCATTTCCTTCATAACCAATAGCCAAAGCCTACATTACATACCTGATAAAGCCCTTTCTGATCAAAGGCAAGCAATCTGAATCGGTATGCAGTGCTTTCTCGTGCAAGTCAAATCATTATTCATGCAAATAAAATAAATGCTTTGAATCAATTCGGTTCTCAATAACCCTCAAATTGACATTTAAACCTTTTGTGACCAACCAGATGTCACCTTCATCTTTAAACAAAAGCAAAAAGCTTTCATCACTTCAAGAAACTTGTCCATAGGAATCACTTGAATTTTTTAGAACAAGTTTATTTTGAACCAATATCAAAATCATTTTTATGATTGGAATAACTTGGAAGTTCTAAAAATTTTGCATGAAAACATTCCATTGTACAAAAAACCCAAACTTACTTTCACATATCCTCACCCCAAACTAAACCCAAGTTGAATACTTGGGGGGCATGATCAAGCTGGGGGGCAATCAAATACACTTGGTAGGGCTGTCTCTATGATTCCTTTTCTAAGGAAAATGTCGGGCAAAATTGGCAACTCTTGAGATAAACGGTGAATGACAAAGATGTATGATGACATCAAACTCTTCCCAGAGGTCAAGATCACAATGTGTAACCCGAGTAAGCAAACGTGGAAAAGCCATCGAAGTTTACTACCAACACTACAACTTTTGAGAGAAAACAAAGACACCATGAAGAAATGGGGGCCTATATTTCTCAGGTAAGTATACATGCATATCAATCATAATGCATTTGCTTTACAACATTGACAATCATTGTTTCAACATCAACTTTTGGGTAGTACGTTTTATAACCCTACCTCCCTTTGAGTGCGCCTTTGAGCCCTCACCGCCTTTTGAGTGCGCCTTTGAGCCCTCATCCCTTTGAGTGCGCCTTTGTGCCCTCAACTCCTTTTGAGTGCGCCTTTGAGCCCTCACCTCCCTTTGAGTGCGCCTTTGAGCCCTCACCTCTTTTGAGTGCGCCTTTGAGCCCTCACCTCCATTTTGAGTGCGCCTTTGAGCCCTCATCCCTTCGGTAGTGCGTTTTCTAACCCTACCTCCTTTTGAGTGCGCCTTTGAGCCCTCACCTCCATTTTGAGTGCGCCTTTGAGCCCTCATCCCTTCGGTAGTGCGTTTTCTAACCCTACCTCCGTTTGAGTGCGCCTTTGAGCCCTCACCTCCGTTTGAGTGCGCTTTTGAGCCCTCATCCCTTTGGTAGTGCGTTTTCTAACCCTACCTTCTTTTGAGTGCGCCTTTGAGCCCTCACCTCCATTTAGTTTGCGCCTTTGAGCCCTCATTCCCTTAGGTAGTGCGTTTTCTAACCCTACCTCCTTTTGAGTGCGCCTTTGAGCCCTCACCTCCATTTTGAGTGCGCCTTTGAGCCCTCATCCCTTCGGTAGTGCGTTTTCTAACCCTACCTCCGTTTGAGTGCGCCTTTGAGCCCTCACCTCCGTTTGAGTGCGCTTTTGAGCCCTCATCCCTTTGGTAGTGCGTTTTCTAACCCTACCTCCTTTTGAGTGCGCCTTTGAGCCCTCACCTCCATTTTGAGTGCGCATTTGAGCCCTCATCCCTTTGGTAGTGCGTTTTCTAACCCTACCTCCCTTTGAGTGCGCCTTTGAGCCCTCACCTCCATTTTGAGTGCGCCTTTGAGCCCTCAACTCCTTTGGTAGTGCGGTTTTCTAACCCTACATCTTTTCGAGTGTGCCTTTAAGCCCTCGCCATCCATTTCTCCATGTTTCTTTATCTGGGTAGGTCACCCATTACAATGAGACCACACTTCACATTCTTTCCTTTTTCTTTGGGTAGGTCACCCATCATAATGAGACCATTTTTTTCATTCTTTCCACCTGGGTAGGTCACCCATTATAATAAGACCGTTTTTTTTTCCACATTTCTTTTGTTTTGGTTAAATGAGGTTGCCAGATGGGATCTCATGTAGCTTTGGTTAAAGGGAATCTCCATATGAGATTTCAGGTTGACCGAGCTACACACACAGGATTTTGGTTCTGGTTAGAGGGGATTGCCGAAAGGAATCTCAGTCTATCCCAACCACACAAGTTTTTTGGTTCTCGTTAGAGGGGATTAGCGAAAAGAATCTCAGTCTATCCTAACCACACACACATAATATTTTAGGTTCTGGTTAAAGGGGATTGGTGAAAGGAATCTCAGTTTAGCCCAACCACACACAGGACTTTGGGTCCAGTTGAAGTTTTAGGTCAATCAAATTTTGAGACGACCCGTTTCGGAAAACCAACTTTGTTTTATCTTTACAACACTTACTATGCACAAATCTTTGCTCCGTAAGCATTGTAAAGAGGGGGGCAACTGTTGTAACCCATTTTTGGGTCCCCACATATAAAATAATAAAATACAAAAAAATTCAAAAAAATATATTACAAAAAAAATATAACAGTGAAAAATGCCAGAGCGCCATAAACATGCTAAAAAAATTGTTTGAGGATTTTCAAAAATATAAAAATTATTTTTTGACAGTATATCATTGACTGATGAGAGCCCCGATGATAAAGAAAATTCAATTTGTGGAAGAAAAATGCAAAATTAGAAGTTTATGGACTCAATTAAATTTTTATTGAAGGTTTAATTGAATTTATAGAGGTTTTAATTGCAAAAAAAATTGATTTTGGAGTTAATTTGGGCTTTAATTAGAAGAAATTAATTTTCTGGGGTCAAATTATAATTTTTGGAAGTTAAATTGGTCAAATCAGGGGCTTAATTGCATAAATATTGAGGTTTAATGGCTAATTAGGGACTGAATTGAAGAAATCCGAGACCAAGGACTAAATTGTAAAACGCGCGCAAATGGAGGGCCGAAATTTGAATCTGATGCTTTTGGCGCCTTTTCCTTTTAAATGAAACGGCGCGTTTTGACCAAAACGGCGCCGTTTCATTCACTGTTCCTAAAAAATATAAAAAAAAAAAAAAAAAAAAAAAAAAAAAAAAAAAAAAAAAAAAAAAAAAAAAACAGAAGCCCAAAACGGTGCCGTTTTGACGGCACTGTAGCTCTTCTTCTTCCCCTGGACGCGCGAGGCAGGGGAAGAAGAAGATTTTTTTTTCTTCCCCTTTTCACCTAATTTTTCACCCGGATTTGGCGCAATAAGACGCCCGCAATCACCCACTTGCCTCCTCCTTTTTATCCACGGATCGATAGTGGACGGGGCGGCGGCCACCACCATGACAGCCCTCCCCTGTTTTTTTCTATAAATACAGGGGAGGGCTGCTAAAAAAAAAAAAAAAAAAAAGAGAGGAGAAGAGAAGAGAAGGGAGAGACAGAGAGAAGAAAGCAGAAGAAGAAGAAGCAGAGAAGAAAGTCGAACATCACCACATCACCACCGCAGGTGCGTTTTCCCGTCGTTTTTTTCCGTTCTGCATGCAGATTAATTAGCGAGTTACTGTGCTGTGCACAGTAACTCGCTAATTAATTCACGGTTACTGTGCATGTGCACAGTAACCCCGCAGATTAATTCTCTGGTTACTGTGCACACAGTAACCCGGTTACTATGTGCACAGTAACCAGCCCATGCATTTGGGCCTTGTTCGGCCCAGCCCATGTAAAAGGGCCAGGTTTGGCCCAGCCCATGCAATTGGGCCTGATCCGGCCCATAAAAAAAAGAGAAAAAATATTATTGTTTTAAAAAATATTTATGATGTTCCCATTTTTTATTTATGTTATTTTTATTAATATCGGGTAGTATTTTTATGTCGTAAAAAATACAAATCGGGTATTACAATATCCGGTTTTTTGTCACAAACTTCCAAAAAATACAAAAAAAAATTTTAAAACAACATTTTTGTGCATACGGCCAAGTGTCTCAAATCTAAAAAATCATATCGTATTTTTCATATGTCAAAAAACAATATTTTAGCATGCATTTTGGCTTTAATAACCAGTTTATTAAAGTCAAGAGAACATTGGCCAAAATTTCAAAAACAACAAAAATTTTATTTTGTTTGTCTCTTAGTATCCGGGGTATGACATTACACGTAATGCATATTCTGGATATTTAATTCTTTTTTCGGACAATAGAACCTGGGGTATGACATTACATGTAATGCGTATTCCGAACAATAATAAACCACAACACGATCTTATATTTTATCAGACATTAAAACAATGCAGCCTACCTTAGGTAGGGCGTAGTTGGGGTGCTAATACCTTCCCTTTACGCAACCAGTCTCCGTACCCGATCTCTAAAGACCAGTTAAGGTTCCTAGTAACCAGAATACTAGGTGGCGACTCCCATTCCAATTTTTCACATATAGAGACCAGAATTCCTTGTCTCTCCTTATTTTTCCAGGAATAAAATATTCCGATTTTTCCTTGAGGGTGGACGATCGCCGCGCCGCCGCACACGTGCGACAGATAACATGTTGTCTATTAAAAAAAAAAAACAATTCAATAGCCAAATGTGTGAGCTTGACCTATTAAGCTTAATAATGACTGATTTCTCTTTTAATTTTCAATTTATATTTTAATCAACAACATGTATCATTTTCTAAGTTGTTTAGTTTATTTATTTTTAATATTAATTGATCTTTTAAATTATATATGTAATTTCATAATACTTTAAATAAATTATTATAATTTATGACAACGAAAATCATATGTATATAATGATCAAAATTAACCTTTAAAAGAAAACATATAAAATGAAAAGGATGGTTAAGGTAAAATAGGTATTTAGTTATCAAAATTAACCTTAAATATGAAAGTAAAAGTATTAAGTAAAAGGGATATTTGAGGTAAATTATTTCCATGTACAACTATTTTATTTTTTATAAAAATAATTAACTTACCGCTTTTGTTTATAATTAATATTAATAAATTTTTAATATATAATTTATTAGTTTATATATTTTTCAATTTATACATTATCTTTTCATTCTTTGTTAAAAAATATCACAATACTGAAAAACACAAACATAACTCTAATATTTTTTAATTTAAAATTCTATTCACGGTGGAATGTGCCTCTACAGGTTAGTTAATTCTAAAAACGGCACTGATGGGCTGATGGCCTAATGCATTCTGAAAACAAAAAGGGCAAAAAAAAAAAAATTTGGGTAAAATGGTGGGCCCAAATGAAAATGGACAATCAAAGTGGGCCCAATGAGCCTAACCCCACATAATCAAAATTTCTTCAGTGCATAGTAGACTAGTGGTTGTTTTCTGATTTGACTTAAAAATATATTTAAATATATTTTTATTTTTTAAAAATTTATTTTAAAATCAGCATCTTAAAATTATATAAAAATAAAAAAAATAATTTAAAGTAAAAAAATAAAATTTAATATTTTATAAAAAAACTTTTAAAACAAAAAATAAATTAGTTGTAAGTTAAAATGTAAAAGTGGCTTTGAAAAAAATTAAATTTATTTATATTATATTTTTAATTTTTTTTATAAAAAAATTATTTTAAAAATTAAAAAAATTATTTTAATATATTTTAAATTTTTATTTTAAAAATAACAGCTATCAAAATATTAAAATATCTAACTAATACACAACGAAAGATACATCCAGCTCAGCCAGCGCCAACCAGGTCGGCCATCAGATCGCATGACTCATGCACGAGTGCTCAATTTAAAAAAGGAAAAGGAAAAGGAAAAAGAAATTCATATTTCAACTTCCCTCCAATTCTTTTCCCTCCAAAACCATTCAAAATAAAACCAGCCTTCTTTTATTTCCAAACAGAACATCAATCTCTCCGCATCTCCCATCTTCTCACCTCCCAACTCCCAAATTCTTCCCCCCCACTTCCAGCTTATTACTCTCCCATGGCTGCTTCGACTTCGATTAACGGTGGCCGCTGTGAGGCCGGTGAAGTACATGTCATCATTGGCCCCATGTTTGCTGGCAAAACCACCGATTTACTCCGTCGTATCGAATCCGAGAGCAGCAGTGGCAGGTTCTCCTTCTCCTTCTTCTTTTTTTGGGGAGGGTTATGATCTGGTATTAGATACGCGAAAAGAAAGTTCTAATTTTGATTTTTGAAAATAATGATCTTGAATATTATTTTTAATGTAGAAATGTGGCAATGATAAAATCAAGCAAGGACACAAGATATGCAAACGATTCGGTGGTCACACATGATGGCTTGAAATTTCCTTGCTGGTCTTTGCCAGATCTCACCTCTTTCCATCACAAGCTTGGAGATGATGAATATCACAAGGTTCTTTTTTAGCGTTTTGATTCGTTTATTTCACAATCAGAACTAAACAGGGTCTATTATTGTTGCTGCCGCTGCCGCTGATTAATGGGTTTCGGAGAGAAAAGGAAAATAAGATTTTCTTTCCTTTTCTTTTTACGAGTTTGAAAGAAGGATTGCTAAAAAGAAAATGTTGTGATTGGCTTGATGATCTTACTGCAATTCATATTTTCTTTCTCCTCCACTTCTCATGATCTATGTTTATTGACAGCTTGACGTGATTGGCATTGATGAGGCTCAATTTTTTGAAGACCTTTATGAATTCTGTTGCAAAGCTGCTGATCATGATGGGAAAACTATAATTGTTGCTGGCCTTGATGGGGATTATTTGAGGTGTTGCTCAATGTCTTTCTTAGTAATTTAATTTGGTTTGACAAATGTTGCTGTTTGACTTCAGGAGATCTTTCATTGTAAATTGGCATCTGATTTATATTACCTTTGTTTGGTAGGAGGAGCTTCGGATCTGTGCTTGATTTAATACCTCTTGCTGATACGGTAACAAAGCTGACGGCAAGGTGTGAACTTTGTGGCAAGCGAGCCTTCTTTACCTTGAGGAAGACAGCAGAGACCCAGACAGAATTGATTGGAGGATCTGATGTCTACATGCCTGTTTGCCGCCAGCACTATGTCAGTGGGCAAGCAGTCATGGAATCAACAAGGAACGTCCTTTAATCCTATAAGGTTCCCACTGACTCCCATATTGAGGTAGCTGCAGTCATGTAATGTGCTGACTGGGAGCCCACGCGTGGCTTTCCCATTAGTTATCTTTTTTATCTGCAGATTGCAGTTTATGTACAATGCTGAACTGGAGGCTTTCATGGTTCCAGATAAGTTGAAAACATCAATGTACTGATCATAATATATTGTATGGAATGAGATTTCTTACATAAAATCTTTGTTCATTTACTGGGAAATTCATACATTTTTCACTGGAAAAGTTCATTATTGGCACTTGATATAGAATGAAGTAGCTCAATCCTCATCAATTAATGATATCCCTGGCAAATTATAGAGCGAGTGAAGTTTTCAATTCATAGAATGTGGGCTTGTTTGAGAGTACAATAAACATTAGTTTTTAAAATGTTTTTTTTTGTTTATAATACATCAAAATCATATATTTTTATTTTTTAAGAACATTTTCTTCATGTGAATATATGGCATTTTCTTTCTTCACAATTCCACAAAAAACCAAAAACAAGGTGAATTGTATTTTAGAATTTAGCCTCTATTGATTTAGCAATGTTTTATTTTGTTTCATTTACCAATATTAACCTTGTATTTATAAAATGCTCATTTCTATAATTTTTTTAACCTTTTATTTTCCGCTGAAAACCTCAAAAACAAGAGAGACATGACTTATGGTGAGAAATAAAAGCTTAGTACAAATCTTCAAAGCCTACCTTCAGAGAAACCGGACAACATTGCACAGACAATAAAATAGAGGAGTTCTTCACTCTCCTAACATGATGATGGGAGCTGAATAGGTCTGTTACCATCTATATGAAGAGTTTAAGCAAAAGAGAAAAGCTGAACTTGCCATTCAACAGAAGGTAAAGCCCTCGATTGCATTTCTCAGTGTTGAGCATATTTAGGAATTTGTGGTTACTAAATATTTATTGATATTTGGTTGCAGGTCCCAACACTAGTTGTTAGGTTGTTATTCACACATGGGAAAGTGAATTCTCTGGATGGGTAAACCTCTTCTTATTCGAGCAAGAAACTAACACCATCCGGTGTTCAAGATCCAGATCTCTATCGAGATTGTTGAGCATGATGAGATGATTTGATAACATGGGATTCTTGGATACAATTGAATTCAGGATGATGGCTAGGGTTCATGTTTGGAAAAGAGATGATCTGATCACATTTATTTTCTTTTTTTAATATAACAATATAAATTTTGAATCACGATTGTATTTTATTTTTAATGATTAGCACAATCACAGAGTAATCGATTGGATTTCGTGATGATAAGTTAAAACTATTACGATATAATAAATATATATGTTTTATAGCATATAGCTTGAAGTTGCTTTAGTAATTGTATAAATTGTTTGAAACCTAACAAAAAAATTCAGTTGAGATAATTATGAAAGTTCAATGCATTGGTTCATAGAATCATTTATCTGAGGAAATAATTTAGGTTTGATGAAGAGTTCAAAATAGGCTTATACTTATTTTTATTCATTTTTGAAACAAAAATTATAAATATTTTTATATAATATTATATCATTGCTTGCGTCACACTATATTAGTTTGGATGCACACCACCCATAGGGTCCTGGCGGAGTGGTTAGGCGCACTCTCGTCGCTTACGAGGTCTGGGGTTCGACCCCTCTCTTCGTCTGTAGCCGGCTGTTTGGGGAGCACTTGCCACCCGGTGCGAAAGGGATTAGTCTGGGCCAGCGCTCAGAATAGCCTTGGTTATACCAAAAAAAAGTTTGGATGCACACCAATTATCTAATATTTTGATTATAAAAGAAATATATGATTAATATTTAATGATTGTGATGATAACATAGTATATGAGTAATGTTGTTTAATATGTATTTAAGTATATGTTTTACATTGATGTCTTAAACTAACATAAAAAAAAATAATGTTTTGATTGACTTGATTTGTATGCTTGTATGAAACGTGCATTATTGCTTAAGTTTATTTGAGTACCTATATAAAAATATATTACTTGTATTTGTATGTTGTACAAGCTTAATGATTTGGACAAGATTTAATAGTATAGAATCATTTAAATAAATTATTAAAAAAGCAAGACATGAATACATGAAGTGACGTAATAATAATTTTTAACTTCAAACACGAATCATGATGCCATAACAACTTTCAACTTCAAAGATGAAGGTCTTGTAAAGAGGGTTTATCAAATAACTTTTAATTTTTTTAGGAACCATTTCCCACTTCTATTAAACCTATATAGATTCAAAAGAACATAATAAAACACTAGCACACAAATAAAAGAACTTTTTTGATACCTAAATCAATTTAGTTGACATAGAAAAATGATTATTTTTTTGAGAAATGGTTTGACCAGTTTGGAAAATGGTTTAACTATTTTATGAAAATTCCTAATAAATGATTTAACTGGTTTTAGCAATGATCTAATCAATTTCTTAACGAACATAAATTTTTTAAAGAGTGTGTCTAATAACTAGTTTGATCTTTTACCCTTATAAGTATCCCTCTCTTCAGCAAAATAAAAAATAACATCCAAGACAAAATTCTAATCATATTTTTATTCTCATACAACCTTTTATAACCTTTGTTATACTTTTGATTTATAAAAAAAATAAGGTTGAAGTGTTTTTTACAAAACTCCTTTAAGTACTTTATTTGTATTCTATATAACTTTATTAAGAGAGTAATATTGTGGAAATGTAAGTTGATCAATATTTAAAAATGAATTTTTATCAAGGTTTTATATCATCATTTTGCACTTGAAGTATCAATAACTTCTTAACTAAAACATGTTTTATAATAACATATTTAATAATATAAGATACCTTTAATTTATGGTAAATGTTCATCTTAAATGCAGGCCTATCATATAAATGAAAGGATTGATTGATGAGTTTAAGTACTGAAATTGAAAGGATAAAGAGAGGGCCAAACTTAGAAAAGAGATGCTGGTTCAGTCCAAACTGGAATACTGTTCGGTCATTGGGTCATATTTGGAGCTGTAGATCTTGGATTTAGGTCTGCTTTATATGTATGAAAAGCTAAGACATAGACTTAAAACTTTAATGAGAGTCCAAGATTTAAAAAGATCATTTTCAAGTTCAAATTATAGCAGCAACGGAGAAGTTCGAATCTGTCTTGCAGCTCAGATACTGTTCAGTGTTCAGTCAATATCTCGAGTTTTAGAAGTCCAAATGACCTCAATTGTTTTTCCTGAAAAACTGAGACAATTTCCTAGAACTTTCATGAGTAAAGTTGGTTCAAACTCGGATGTTTAATTACATGACAACAAAAATTAACACTCATAAAATTAGACGTCAACTAAATATGGGAAGATTTGTTTAAGACTATAATAATATTATAAAAAGCTAATCGATAAAAATCATGAAGCCCAATTCAAAATCAGCCAAATATTGAAGAATAAAATTGATAAAAAAAAATCATAAAAAATATCAAAAAGAAAAAGAAAAAGAAAAAGAAAAAAAACAAGGATATGTATATGGGTTAGCCACTAGAGGCTCGCATGTTTGGGCTTTTTCTTTTATTAAACTAGGTGGGCAATGAGTCGCCTGTTTATTCTTAAAAAAAAAAACATAAACAACATGTCATTTGTATCCTAGAATCAATTCATCGTAGAGGTGGTTGAAAAATCAAGAAGGAGATTTTGGACTCTAAAATCCATTTTTCAATAATTTTTACCCATACGCATCTAGAAAATACAATAAAGACTCAAGTAAATCAATTTATAGTCTAAAATCAGTAAAGAATTGATAAAAAAACTAAACATCAATTTGAATCCAAAACACTTTTTGAGCCTAAATCTACCATCTTAGGCAAGATGTAGACCAAAGAACATCATGATGAAACTCTTCTCATTAAATATAACCTGTTGACACTAAGATCAACCTTTTTTGTGGGCGAAATTAGTGTCAACCAAATGTTTTCTCTCTCTTCAGTTGAAATTCGATAACTTTCTCTCTTCTCTCTCGAATCCAAAAAATAAAAAAATAAGATAAATGAAGTTTAACAAAAAATAAAATTTTTTAAAACTAAAGTGACTAAAAATGTATTAGTAGAAAAGTAGATGGATCAAAGAGAACTTTTGTCTATTTGTAAATGATTACTAAGTTTTTCCATGTTTTTTTGCTTTTTTATCTATCTTTTAATCTTGCCCTTAACAAATTAGAAATAAATGGTCATCAATTTAGCCAAAAAAAGATCTAATTGAGGAGAAAAAAATTTTGAAGATCAAATTAAAAAAAATAACACCACTCCATTTCATAGTAAAAATATGAGGGGATGATCCATGGAATTTGCACTATAAAATGACCAAACATTTTAGTTTATTTTAACTAGTTTTTCAACCTGCATTTTATCACAAGTTAGAATGTTTTTTCTCAATATAAAAAATAAATATACGAGATTTTTCAATGCATTTTTTAACATGAATGAATCTCAATTCTAAATTTAAAAGTTAATACATGTATTTAATTAAATAAATAAAAAATTATGCATGCCAATAAATACAAAAAAAGTAACTATCTAAAGATTAATCTGAAAAAATTGATAAATAAATATATATTAAATTTTTTGATTTTTTAATATAAATCATGTATTTTTAATAATTTTATTTCTTGAAAATAATATTTAATTTAATAAGACGATAATAAAACAAGAATGCTTCTTGATATCGTTAAAAAATGGGTGGTTAAGCTGGCCCATTCAAGAAACAATAGATAGCCCAAACATACCATTAAACAATGGGCCTACGCCCAGACTACTGAAAAAGTGACACGTGTATAAGGACACGCGTTTAACCCAAAACGAGAGGCTGGTTTAGTTGTAGGTTTTGATATCACGTCGCTTCGATGCTTAACCCGTCGTTTTGTTTTCGAAGCAGTTCCTTCCTGGTCGTAGCGGGAGATAAATCAGAACTCTTTCTCCGTCGTCGTTTCGCTAAAAATTTATCCCAGTCTCCTTTTTCAGGTTCGTAATTCCTTTATCCCCTACTCCTCCTCCTTGTTTTTTCATTTTCCCGGAAGCTGCAGCCAGAGCTAGTTAATACAACCACGCTATTGTTTTTTCTTAGTTTTAATTTTTGTAAATCATTTATTAGACAACAGGAGCAATAATCTAGGTTTAAAGCAAATTAAAAATTGGATATCCATGGAAGATTTCGATTCAAGTCTAATTCATTCTTATCATTACAAAGTATTAATAATAACTGCAAGCTACTTGTTGAAAGAGGCGTTTTGGATGGTTAATAATGGAATTGTTGCAGTTACTTACGTTGGTGGTGGTGGGAAACAGTGAATGGATACGAATCCCGGACCCATTGATGGTAATGTACTGTATGATCAAGACAAGCATGTCTCCTCTGCAGTTTGGGATGGCCAGGTTGGTGTTTGTGTGGAAACATAGTGTCTTACTTTTCATGATCATTACATTAAAGCACACGCATTGTTTGTGCTCTGCTAAGACTTTGTTTATGTGGTGGTGTTCAGGAGCGTGGTGCGCTAAGATGCCATGAACACACCTCGAAGCTGGGTGAATGGAAGCTAACTCCTAAACAAATTGAGTTGGTGGAGAAAGCTGGATTTGGTTACTTGAGAAAGATTCCGGCTATTAGTCTTGACAATCCTCTAATCTCAGCTCTTGTTGAGAGGTGGAGGAGAGAGACCAACACGTTTCACTTCACTGTTGGTGAAATGACTGTTACTCTTCAAGATGTTGCATTGTTGCTCGGACTTGCGATTGATGGGAAGCCTGTTATTGGAATAACACACACCACTTGTGCCTCGGTTTGTGAAGGGCTTCTAGGGAAAGCACCAGACTCTAACTACGCGAGTGGCGGGATGGTGAAGTTAAGTTGGTTGAAGGAGTTCTTTTCTCATTGTTCTGAAGATGCACCTATTGAAGAAGTTGAGCATTGCACTCGTGCTTATCTTCTGTACCTTGTTGGCAGTACAATATTTTCCACTACCACTGGGAATAAGGTTCCAGTAATGTACCTTCCTTTGTTTGCATATTTTGAAGAAGCTGGGGAGTATGCCTGGGGAGCAGCAGCATTAGCTTTCTTGTATAGAGCACTCGGCAACGCATGTGTTAAATCTCAAAGTACCATTTGTGGTTGCTTAACACTACTGCAGGTTATTTATGTTTTAACTATAGCTATCCATTGATCATCTTGGAGATTGGTGTGTCCTTTATTTATTTATTTTTCTTTGTCAGGATGTGTGCTGCAAGGATTTCTTTCAGCAACTAATTTCATCCTAGGATAAATATTATTGGTATTGACTGGTTCTTGCTTCCTGTAGTGTTGGAGCTACTTTCACCTGAATGTGGGCCGACCAAAGCTTAATCGGGACCCCATCCATGATCATTTTCCATTTGTACTTAGATGGAAGGGAAAACAAAGCGGGCCAACAACAAACCGTGATGTTGTTTTCTACCGCAAGGCACTGGACTCATTGAAAACAACTGATGTAGGTTTTTACTGCTTTCAGTTCAGTTCTTATTCCACTTACTGAATAAAAAAAAATTCTAATTCAACTGGCGTGGTGTTGACACACAGGTGGAGTGGCTTCCTTACAAAATTATGGACAGTACTGTAATACCAAAAGATATTAAAAATACTTTGATTTTAGGGAGATCAAAGACAATGCTCATATGCTTCGACAAGGCAGAAAGACACCTTCCTGACCGTTGCCTAAGGCAATATGGCATGCTTCAACCAATCCCAGAAGATGTGGAGCGGTGGCTGAGAAAGAGTCGAGGAGTTGATGGTGGGGTCGACTTGTCTGGGAAAATGGAGTCGGAGCTTAATGAATGGATGGATCGTCAACTCCATATTGTGGATGGGGATGATGGTGTAGATGAAAGCGACTACATGCAATGGTACTGGAAAATTACTCGTAAAGTTGTTGGAAGGCCAATCTCTCTCTCATCTGAGTTCCAAAGGACGGTAGGACTATGCTCAAACTTCAATTTTGCTATTACATTTATTTTTTATAATAATCTTTAATGGTCTATTCTTTAACTGTCACAGATCTCTGGTCTAAGGGAAATTGCTTATTTAGCGGATTCATTCTCAACAAAAGGGTTGGATGGACAGCAATTTGAGTCAATTTCAAGGATCAGGTTTATTGCGCAGGACTGTTTGAGGGACCAGATTGAATGTCCAGCCACACCTTCAGTCCCCCCACAAATTGAACTAGGAAAAAGGTCAAGGGGGAAGGAGAGGATAAGAAGGAAAGGTATTGGGAAACGCAGGAGAAAGGGTGATCTAATGGAATATCAGGAAGCAAGTGAGGATGACCAGCCTCAGTTTTATGGTGCAATTATCGAGGCTGATCAGTTGCACTTGCATCAGGAAGATGGCGAGGTTGGTCAGTTGCTGTTATGCCAGGCAACTGATAACTTTGATCCTCAACAGCTGTCTCATGCAGCTGGCGAGGGTGACAGTGAAGAGCTGCCAAATGTGGTTAATAAGGAAGATGGTGCAAAGCTTAGCAATGCTACAAAGGATATCATTGACTCTCAATCTTGTAGAGACTCTGACAGTGTGAATGACTCTCAGCCTTGTCATGCAACTATTGAGGTCAACAACAGAAAAATATATGGTGAGGCAAGTAAAGTGTTTGATGATTCCCAGTCCTGTGAGCCAACAAATAAGATGAATGATTCACAAACTTGTCAGGCAACAATATGTGATCATGATTCTCAGCTTCCTGATGCATTAGACAAGGTCAATGACTCAGGACTCTTTGATGCAACAATTAATGAGGTTCAGCCCAATGGTGCTATTGATGAGATCAACAATCTGCATATTTCTGATGCAACAAATGCGGTCAACGATTTGCAGCTACCTGACACAAATGAAAGGCTCAAAGCCTCGCAGCTTCCTTATACAACCCAAGAGGAAGATGATTCGCTCCCCCCGGATGCAACTGCAGAGATCAATGACTTGCAGCTTCCAGATGCAATTAAAGAAGCCAATGACTTGCTGCTCCCTGATACAATTGAAGAGGCAAAAGACTTGCAGCTTCCTGATACAAAAGATGAGGCCATTGATTCAACTCTCTTGGATGCTGCTGACAAGATTGATCAACCAAAAGCCAAAGCTACAATAGAGGATGTTCCAGCATCTCTTGATACTGTTGAGGATGCTGCAAAGCAGGGTGATAAAAGTGTTGGAGCATGAAAAGAAGGCCTTGCCATGATAATTCTTCTGTAGGTACTTTTAATATGCTTGCTGTTTTCTACCCCGTGTTCATTAATCTTTAAGCAAAACATTTTGATGTTTGCCATCCATTTCATTGCAGATTAATAGGCAGTAAAATGTTCATTTTATTCTGGCAGCAGCTCAAGAGCAACACCATAAGTCTCTGAAAATGGGGGACAACCAGTAATTGTAGAAGAATACTCGCACCATTATCGTTTGAAGACTCTAATATTCATGATACCATGTAGCTTATAGAATTAGGTCATTAATATAGGGATGTTGAAAGTTATTTTCCAATTGAGAAATTCACATTATATTTTGAAGATGCTCATCTAATACTTCACTAAATTAGATTCATGCTTATGGTTGGGCATGATCTGGCTTTTATATGCATGGTGATGTGCTGTTGATAAAATTCTGTGTTGCCCTCGTTGCAGGTTCCGTGTGTCTACTTCTCTTGATTAGATTGCGCTCTCATTCTCATTATTTAAGTTAGAGAAGCATCTGATAAAAATATTTTCGATCATGTCTGGGATTATAGAATTCAACTCCACCTTTTATGTGAGTTGTTATTGCTTGTGTTTAGGCTATATCAGAGAACGTGGTGGTATTGTTTCTCCCCTCAACAGGAGAAACTCTTGCTTTTGATGCGAGGCATCTATTAACCACTACTTTATTCATTTTTTAAGTCTTAATGCCTTTATGAATTGAGTGACTTAGCACTTATTTGACAGAGGAGGCGCAGTGCTCCCTACTCTCTGTTTGGGTTCTATTGTGTGGGCACAAGCAGTATGACTCTTCGGTAAGATGTGCTGTACCTTTATTTAAACAGTTCTTTTCTTTTGGTCGGGAACGTTCATGGAAGCATCCAAGTGGTTTAATTATGTGTGTCGAAGATGATATGCAGGCTTTGTTTGGACAGGGGAGGGCAAATCATTAGAAAGAGCTAAGGATTTGGGTTTCCCCCTTTTTAATCAATCAGTCTTTTTTCCCCCTGTTCTTTCTGAGTTTTGCTCGACATGTGATTGTTTTTTTTTCCCCATCATCTCTTGCTATAAATGGTTTTCAACAACTAAGCTGCTGTGAACTTGAAATGTTTTGTAATTTAAATGGCGAACATTAGCTGATTAGATCTAGTGATGACAATGAATATCATGAATCGAGGTTCGAGAACCTAAACCTAATTAGGTTTTGGGTATTCATAATCTGAAACTAACCTGAACCTAAACCTCAATGCTATAATCTAGTACATAATTAAACTTGATATATAAGGTTATTTTTTTTTTTTAGTTGGTTTCAGGTTGGGTTAGGGTTCAGTAGAGACTAGTTAGTATCTATACCCACATGAAAACCTGATTTTTTACCTAGAGGTTTTACATCTATAATCAGTATGTAGCTTGTTTGGTAGTGTGATTGTGGTTGCTTTTCAAATAACTTTTCATGCTAAAATATATGCTAATGATGTTTTTTTATTTTTTAAAAATTATTTTTGACATTAGCACATCAAAATAATTTAAAAATACTAAAAATATATTAATTTGAAGTTAATAAAAAAATAACTTTTTTTTAAATCATTTCAAAAATACTTTTAGAACGTAAAAAAAGATACAACCAATCTTCAACATTCAAAAGCGCACTGGTCTAGGGTGTGGCAAAACCTCCTGCAGAAGAGAAATTTCAAGTCATGTCTAGTCTAGGATGGTTTCTGTAACCCAATTAATTGAAGTCGAGGTTTATTTCAAATTTCCAACTTTTTTAAATTAATAAGCAAAAATCTTACACCTTTTATATAATATCACAGGGAACAGTTTCTAGTCCTGGCATAGCTTCATAATAATTCAATGGTGTGAGTAATAATAATAATAATAATAATTCTGTAAAGCTCCCCAACAACTAAAAGGCACCTACAAATAACTGAAGGTGTGAAGAACACGGATCAGAACAAGATTTGAGCAGTGATTAATTACCTACATGGCCAGTACTGTTCCCATTGACTTAAATGTTACTGCGACTCAAATCTCCGTGAAAGAGGCCAGCAATCATGCAAATGAAGAAATTCCAACCACTCTCAAGCCTGCTCAGACCACATCTTCAACGCTTTCAAATTGAGAGAGCTAAGCAATGATGTGCTTGTTCTTGTCCAATGTTCTCAGCAACTGAACCTCCGATTGATGAGTAGAAAACAAAAATCTCATCCTTAGCATGGAATACACAGAGTATATATTTTATTCTGACTTGTTCTCTATAATCAAACAGAGATTTAACTTGTATTCCTGACTCTAGACGTATCTGCGCTTAAAGCAATGGAGTTTGAGCATGTTCACTGTCCTCCTCTTTCATGGGTTACCCGTGCTTGCCTCCAATGCCCTCTAACTGAAACATCGAATCTCGGGATCACTTTCTAAAACCATCCTGCTCCTTTTTGCTTGTCCAGAAGGAGGACTCCATCATGGAGCGCCGATGGTGGTCAAGACATATAAACTGTGATTGACAACATGTTATCTCAACTGGACCTTAACCTGAGAAGCCCTTGGTCACCGGAAAAACACTTTGCCTCTGGATTTCCACTAAAATAAGTATGATAACCAAGTCGCTTCCCATGGTGACATTCCAGAACTAAAAGGAAAGGATTGCTCCAACCAGTCGACCACATTTCAACGATGGCACACAAGCAGAGGGTCTAAGTAAAGAAGTTACTAGTTGTTCATAATAATCTCTGCTTAACTAATAAACTTCTATATAACAATCTCTTCTTATTATGAACATCAAGCACTGCAGTCCATTAACAGTGAAATCATTTTCTATATTTATTATCATCTGCAGAAACCTGTTTGCTAACACTGTAATGAGTGAAGCATAAACATGGCAGCAGCCTTGTAATCTGAGCATCATATTAATAATCCCACTGGATTATTGTTTGAATTCAAGGGGTTATAGAATATGAAGTATTTTGTTTTGCATTTCAGAAGCACCTTTCGTATTGGCCAGACAAAATGAATTTATTGACTTCTATCAAGCAACCTACTAACTAGAACAATAAGTTGATCCAACATGAGGATCCAATTAGATGTCCTCATGAAATTTAAATTGCACATCAAAATATTCAATGTTTTCTGCCATCCTCGCACTTATTCAGCATAACCAAAACTGAGAATTGACAATGTCTGACCGGCTTACCAATCAGCCAACTTGAATCCTAGACATCTTTCCTTCAAACAACACATACAAAAATAAAAAATAAAAATGGAACCCTTAAATTATGAGCAGTTATTGAATACTAATTTCCGCACGAGACAACGTTCATAATCTCTTCTTTTCATTAAACCCAAGTTATATAGAAACAGAGGAAAAAAGAAAACAAAGGCGATGGTACATGGTTCCTTAAAAACAAAAGGCATCATTTATAGCTAATAAATGCTGCCATTAAACAAGTGCTTGGCAGAATATAACACATTGAAAACATTACAGTTTACCAAGGAGGATTAGAATTCTCCCTTATAGAAGGTGACCTGGAACTTATGCTCCCATCTCTTCCAAACCTCGAGATACTCCTTCCACTCTTAGGAGTACCAACTCCTGGACTTGCCCCTCTATAACTGGCACGGAGGGTTTCATCTACAGAGGATGAAGACCTGGAAATTGCATTCCTCACAAACTTCTGTGCAGCAGGAGAGAGGGTCCGCACACTTGGACTAGCGCTCCCCCCTCTACTTGGAGAGGGCAACGGTGGCTTTTGAAACATCTTTGACTTCTCCCTCAACCTTCGCGAAGCCTCCCTCGACAATGAATGGGCCTTCACATCCCGTGCAGGTGGATTAGGGATCTTAAAATGCGGCCCATTGCCACTACCACCAATATCAATCGGGGTATCCTCGGGCTCCAACCTCATTGGTGTCCCTTCAATCTCACCCCAAGTAATAAATGGCGACTCATCAACTCCAGGAGCCGGTGATGGTGTCCTAACAAAACTATACCCATCATCTGCCTTCTTCCCTGATTCCACATAAAACCTATCTGGTGTCCTCCTCAAATCCTCCAAATCATACTTCTTTGCCTTATCCCCATCCCTATCATACATAGGAAGTGGAGTAGCCCCAGCTACAGGAGTATAAAGCACCTCAACAACACCATCATCTCTTGGCCTAGTATCCATCATCTTACCATGAAAACGTGTGCTGGACCTATTGATTTCTTTAGTCAAACCCTTCAATCTAACAGCCTGTTCCTCCTCAGTCAATGGAGCCTCACCCCTATCAGCCGGATGATACATCAGCAAATTCTTCGCTGTGTACTTCCATCCTTCCAATGTGCTCGGTGGCTGATCAGAAGTTCCAAAACCATCTGTAATCCTATCCCTCTTCGCATCCCCAATCAATTTAACATCCTCCTTTTCACCTTCTAACAAATGCTCATATCTCTCCTTCCTTTTCCTATTCACTTTCTCTAATATCTTTGAAAAGCTATCGTTATCCTCACTCGTATATCTCCTAAAAAAATCGTCTAAACTCAAATTCTTATCAACAGCAACTTCATTCTCATTAGACTCTGCGTTACTAGATAATCCCCTATCCATAACAACGCTAGGTGTTTGCATCCTGCTATCAAATTCATCAAATGGAGTAAGACCACGCATAAAAGTAGAACCTGGGGTTTGGGTTCGATTTCTACTCCGTATGCTGCCGTCGGAGCTGGGATTATTTACCTTTTTGCCACGGCGCTCCATAATCTTCAACTGGGCATCTCGGATTTGGATCGGATCACCCGATTTCATAGCTTCGAGCCAATCAAGACGGTCACGTAGCTTCGAGATATCAGGGAAGAAGTCGCGCTCGATGATTTTCTCGATGGTGGCCACATAGGTGTCCTCGTCAAGAACCGTGGGGCGTTTACTAGGGTTTATCGGGGTGTTGTTGATTGAGGAGGAATTGCTGGAGATCTGGAGGGTATTTTCGGAATTTGAATATGGTGACGGAGATGAAAGGTGGCGTGGTGAGTGTCCTGGAGAGAGTAGCATGATGATTTAGAATGAATTAGGGTTAGTCTTTCCACAAGAAATTGATTTGAGTGATGAAAATTGGGAAATTTTGAAGGTTAGGGTTAGGGTTCTTTAAGCTTTTGAAGATCGGAGACGGAGAATGGATGCGCGAAAACCGTGTGCGCGTTACGTGATTTGGATTTGTGTCCCCTTTATTTATTATTATTATTATTATTATTATTATTATTAATGGTGTTGTAGAGAGTTGGAAACGACGGCGATCTAACGGTCATGATGAAATCCTTATTAAATAGCCGACATGTCCAATCGCTCCTCCAACTTTTAACTTCAAAGTTATAGGATTTAAAAAAAAAATAAAAAAACTTTCATTTTTATTTTTCTTTATATTATTTGGCAGTCAGTGATTGGTAGTGTGATTTATTATTTTTTTAAAAGTATTTTTTTTTAAATATCAAATTAATTATTTGAGGTGTTTCTTATAGTTTTGATGGGTTATAAAAAATAAATAAAAAAATACATATAAAAAAAATATTTTTATAAAATACCCCGCATTGCATTATTCAATATTTACAATAAGAGTTCATTAGATATTGTGATAACAATTGTTTTTTAAAGGAATTTTTACTTTGAAATATTTTTTTATTTTTAAAATTTATTTTTAATATATTTCAAATAAAAAATAAAAAATAATTTTTATTTGTTTTAAACTATTTTGAAACACGTAAAACAACCAAGTTATAATAATTATTACACAACCAATCATTTAACAAAACTGACCCTTAATAGCTTGGAAGTGTTATCTCTAATTCTCTAGTGTGAAGACGAGTTTTGAGATGCCAGGGCTCCACAAGACCAACGAGGGTTGTATTTCTTGAACCTAGAAATTGCATGCGGTAGCTATAAAGCTCCTACGAGTCAATTTGCACCACTAGGGTATATTAGTTATGTGTCCTGTATATTTATTTTAATAAAAAAAATATTTTTAAAATTTAATATATATAAATATTGAGTCTAGCTATAACATCGAATCAAGAGTCTTGTGTATAGTTTTAATGTCAAATCAAATAATAATATTTAACTTGTTTGTCAAAATATTTATTTTTTTAATCTTTTAAAAAAATTATGGTTTTTCTTCTATACTAATAATAATTTTTTAAAATATAATAATAATAATAATTTTTAATTTTACACATAAAATCAAATTTATTGTTATTTTTTAATATTGATAATAATTGTTTTTCAAATTTATTAATAATATTAATTATAATAATATTTATAATACAAATAATACTATTTTTGATATTAATACTTTCAATTATAATAAAAATAATAATATTTATAATATAAATAATAATATTTGAAAATCTAAAACTTAAAAACCTTGGATCCTGACGTTGGACTTAAGAGAATTAAGTCCTAACGCAGAATCCATTAGCCTTGGATCCTAAAGCCAGACCCAAGAGAAATGACATCTGACACAGGATCCAAGGGAATTGGGTATTAACAAAGGCCTTATAATCTTGGGTCAAGTGGGGTTGTAAGATCCAAGAGATTTGGATTTGCGTTCTAGCCACACTTAAGCTTCTTGAGTGAGGCGCAACTTTCTTGCCCCAAGTTTCTTGAGTTCGAAAGGGGATGTCTGATCTAAGTTAATAATAATAAATAACAATACTTGATTTTACTCTTCAAATCAATTCTATGTTTTTTTATAGTAATATTGTTTTACAAATTTAGTAATATTAATGAATATAATAATATTTATAATATTATTAATAATATTAAACTCACCTGACCTAAATTCTTATAATATTTATAACACAAATAATATTAATTTTAATATTAATACTATTAATTATAATAAAAATAATATTATTTATAACACAAATAGTAATATTTTTGATATCAATACTTTTAATTAGCGCTAGTGTCTGTTTCCTAGGCTGCTGCCAGGCACACGGGTTTGGCCCTAGCGTTCTGGCTTGAAGTTGAGGGCCAGGTGTCTGTAGCCTGGGTCGTGCAGCCTCACCAAAATCGAAACTAATAATTTTCTCCCTAATAAAAGATACAATCCCTCCTCCTGCAGTTTTTGCAATTCTCTGTAGCAAGGGCAATCTTGCCAATATGCCTCCCAACCCATAGTGTTTTTTGCAAAGAGCAAACCTAAACAGTGTAGTCCACAGTGAAAATACTCACATTCTACAGTAATTCACACCATAGTACCGAACAATGCAATCCATAGTGAAAGCATTCACAATCCACAGTAACTCACGCTATAGTAAAACACTATCCCTTATATATATGGTCGAGTATTATGCAAGCCCCAAGTATATATAATCAACTGCTCATCTATCATATCTGTTATGAGGTCTTAAAATTAATTTCTAACAATATCAAGTTGATGCAATCGCTCCTATATGCACTGACTAAAGACACTCATCATAATAGAAGATCACATAAAACTTATATGTCAATTGACCCTTCATATCCTTTCACAATGGTTTCATCTATCAAAAGACTAGTCAATATAGTAACATCCAAGAAGTGTGAGTGTCATCTCACCAACACATAGATATAAGGCGTGTGTCTTTTGCCTTTATCGCTCAACCAAAGCTGTAATCAATGCACGGTTAAGATGTATGCCACACTGCTGACTGATCTCATAAAAACCAACATTGAAAACAAATAGGCGGACATGCTCATGTAACTTCATTAAGGTATGATGTCAAGGTGTTATAGGATCACCGCCCTAAGAATTAAACAATTTAGTTATTTACACAATTAAAATATTTAGATTTTAATAATTTATAATGCTTAATTAAAAATGTTATTAATCTAAACATCTAATCTCTTTACTTTAAATATCATCAGAACGATGCTGATCCTGCATATATAAAACTAACCTACCATCAAGACCTGCCTTAACAACTAGGTGGTCTTATCTATTAGCACTCTTGGAAGCAGTGAAACCTTCTATAGTCTAAACCATGTCTCCCTTGAAATCTTATATAACAAATTATTAGCCTTTGTAATACAGTTAAACATCAAAATAGTTGAATTAAAAATAATAATTAAAGTTTATATAATTTGAAAGAAATACAAAAAATAATATAAATTTGTCTCGTTTCACAAGTTTTTCTGTTATAACTCCTTTGACTGCTTATGACATATCTATTCAACGAGTGCCCTTCTCTAGCATCCATCTTATTATATAGACAAGTGAATTTTCTTCGATCCCTATCCGTTCATCATCTAGTTTGACATCCATATATATCTGGACCAGTATATGCAGGTTACAATGAAGTATAAGGCAAGGGTTAAGAAATGAAGAATATATGCATTTTTATATGACAAGAGTAGAAATCATCAACAAATTGCACATACTTCACATTTTATAAAGTGCAACATGCAATTAAGTGTGAACATGGTCAATGATATAGTTGCCATTTGCTACAAGTACATGTTGCTTCATTGATGTTAATAATTTCTTGTACTTTTCTTATAACATTAGCTGTTAAAGGTGTTTAAAAATGAAATATCTCGCCTTTAAGATCAAATAGAGATATCAAGTGTGATCTAGAAGTTGTCGCATCAACAAGTATTTCAGATAGGATTTTTGAAGGCCACAATACATCACAACTAAAAAAATCTTTAATTGTTTTTCTACGCTCTACAAAATATTCATTACACCTAAAAAATTATTATCAGCACTATAACTGATACAAACAAGCCATGGTCAATTTTTAAAACATTATTAAAAGTATCTAATAAATTCTTAGTCATATTTCCATAACGATGACCACTTAAATCATATGACAATGCCTATTTTTCTTTATATTCAACTTCTAGCCATGCTCTGATCGCGTCTTCAATCTCTACTTAATCCTTATATAAAAGGTCAAACTCTTGTTTTAAAGGATTTGTATATATCCTATGCAAAATATTTTTCAAGGCAACATTTTTAACTTAGTGATGAAGTTAACTACAAAGTGTTCTGAACAATATTGATGATATCTAATAGGCTTGGAAAAAAATTCAAGCCATATAATTCTTAATCATTATATGTTTATCTAATATAATACATAACTTAGTTCGACTGTCAATCATTTATCGATGAGTCAAATCTAAAAAAACAACTCTAATTATTGTTTGTCTCTTTTTTAACAATAGCAAAATACAACGGATAAACTCTATTATTCATATTATAAGCAATTGCAACCAACAACTTTACCATGTATTTACCATAAATGTGAGTACTGTCAATAATAATTAGAGGATAATAATATTGAAACTCATCAATTGAAGCACAAAGTGCCTAAAATGCTCTCCTAGATATTGCCTTATTCCCATAAATCATTTTATGATCCCAAGTGACAATTATTTTTGAATATGAGTCTCTAACAACTAGTAACATTCTAGGTAGGTTTTCAAATGACTCTTCATGTGTACCAAATAACCGCTATAATATTTTTTATTTATCCATCCACGCCTTCCAATAAAAGACTTCATGCTTATAATCCATCTCCACAATACATTGAATTGTTGCAACACTCGTACTTAAATCCCTCATCATAATTGTCAACATTACCTTAGCAATTAGATCCGAGTCAATATGACGATGGTGTTGCAAAACAAGAGGGTTTTGACATATGTGTAGCCCTTTCAATTTTGAAATTTCCCATTAAATTCTACATTTGATGATATCCTCCATGCAAATACCATCTACATACCGGTTCATAAGCATATTGCAACTGAACACAATTTTTAGTTGAATAGTGGACCTTGTACTGCAATGAGTTCTTTATATGCGACCGCTTTATTACATTAATACATTCATACTTGTCTATGAATTTTGTTTTTAATTTCCAATTCATCAATTGACAAACCTGAAAGTTAACAACTATTAGCCAAATCATTCCATTCATATTGGTCATCCACACTTGTAAGCTCAAATTCAAGAGTAAAAGCAGCTATGTATTGATTAACGGGCTTAACTAACTTAGTATCTTCATCTTTCTCCTCAACCTCAATTCTATCAATATGATAGTTATCTTTGGCCTCACTTGGTTTAGATTCTCTTAGTCAATAATTTTAAATTTTATTGACTTTAGAAATAAATATTTTTACTATTAAAAAATTTATAAAAAATCAAGAAAACTCTTAATCAATAATTTTAAATTTTAAATGTAAAATAATATTTTTATTATTTAAAAATATAAAAAAACTTATACATCCCCAATCAATCCTTAAAACTAAAAAACCTCGGCCTAAATATTTTGTTTTGTTCCACTCAAGAGTAAATAAATAATTTTATTATAGCAATCTACATTACACTGTATATATTGGCACATGAAAACACCATAACGAGGTTTAAAGTTTTGTTAAATTATTGGAAAAATTTAAAATACAAATGTAAGTGCAATGAATCTGTCAAAAGAAATATGGATTTGGAGCACAAACCCTCTCTCTTATAGTTTTTATTTTGTAAGGTTTGTTGTGATTATTTTTTAAATAATTTTTTATATTAAATATATATTAATAACATATTTTTATTTAAAATTAATAAAAATTTAAATTATTTTAAAAATATTTTTAAAACACACATGCAAACATTTATGAATCACGGAATCATTTTCTCTTGCTTTTTTTCTACTCAATACTAATGATGCCCGTACTGTCCGCTCCCTCTCTCTCCTCTCGTACTCAGCCTGTCTGTCTGATTAGACTTTTCTTGCTTTTATAACCTTAAACTCTCCAAAAAGCCCCTTCCCTCGGGCTCACCTACACCAGCTTAAAAAAAGAACTAAGTGAAACCTTCATCGGAACTTCAGTAGTTGCCGGTTGGTTCCGATGCGATCTACGGCCCTGATTGAGTCGAGAGTCAGAATTCTAGGGTTTCGCGTGGGAGTGGGACCACCTGATCATCATCATAAAAATAAAAAATGAAGACTGGTTACCATTTTAGGTAATTTATATATATTACGGGAGTAGATATATGGTTTACTCTAATGATTACTGTATTTATGACTAATTGTTCTAAGATTTTTATTTCAATTTTTTGTTCTTCTGTTAATTAGTATTTTTTTCACTCTTTAATTTCTAATTATATATGCTATTTAAGTTTTCAGCTATAATTTGCTCCGTTGGGAAAATGCAAGGAATAAATAGATAGAAATTGAATTCTAGAACCAAAAGCTGCTGCTGGTGGTGGTCTTAGCACTGTTAAAATTATAGCAATTTACTGTTGACTGTAGCAATTTGACTTACGTTTGATTATCATAATTGAAATAGTTAAACCGCAAAGGTATGAACTAGTGGTTAAGGAGGTTTATTTCCCTGGTTTTTTTTTGTTCTAACCTTGGGGTTAGCTTTGAAGGAATTTATTAAATTTCTCTGAATATATGGCCTTAAGATTATTTAGGAAGAGGACTTAATCTTGGTTGATATAGGCATGTTGGTGCGTCTATTAAAAAAAATGATAATTATCGGTGAAAAAGAAACTATTTTTTTCACTTATTTTTTGCATCAATTTTCTTGGCAACCGAGCAAAGAATATATAAATTTTTGCCTTGATCTTCTTATTAATCATTGCTGAAGCTCATGGATTATTTATTCACCATGGAAGAGAGTAGAAGCATTACAAATTAGTTGTACATTTGAAAATGCCGTGAGAGTATCCGGAAATAAATGGTTTCCGAATTGTTTGAAGCAGGCACAACTTTGAAACATTGGGTTCCATTATGTTATATGTGAAAGGAATTGTCTAGCATGTTGGTTGATTGAATATGTGCATCTTTTGGCTTGTTTGCTGTTAAGGGAGTTAGCGTCTCTCTGACAAAGATCATTGATTTGTTTGATTGGAGTGTTATTTTTCAAATAAAATGTTGATACACATCCTTTTGTGTATAACATGTAAGTCTGCTGTATCTTTTACTTGAAATATTCTAGGAATGTTGAGTTCACAGTCAGCAGTTGGGATGCAACAGCTCAAAAAAAAAAAAAAATGGTTATTAAAGTGCTTGGTATTTTTATTTCTACCGGTGCTTGATGCATATACAAAATTTTCATCGACATTTTATTCATCATGCCTCAATTCAAAATCAGGTTTACATGATAGTGATTACCAACTTTTTATATATATATATTTTCTTAAGCTCTCCATATGACTAAAGAAGTTTTAAATTTTTTGTTTGAAACTTGAAATAGTTGGTCTCGATTGTCAATTTGCAAATTCTCACTTTTATTAATTTTACTTTGATGCTTCCTCAGGTATGAACAGCCACCACCATGTGCCATTTGTTCAAGTGTGCTGTCAATTGTATTAACAGCACCTTGAATTTATCTCTTTGGTTTCTTCTATAACTTCCCAAATTAACATGGTCTCGTCAGAGGAAGTTTCTCCCAAGGAATTGCAGAAAAGACAGAGCCCGGATGGTGGGACTGACACAGCACAACAGACCCGTGGTAGTGGAGGTGATGCTTCACAACAAGAAGGAATTCCTCCTTCAAATGCCCCTGAGAAACCTTTGGAGAAAACTGGGGGACGTATTTTGCAGTTAGACAAAGAAGGAAGTGTTTCTTCTTTAACACCTCGGAAATTGTCACATACCCCTGGCAGTGATCTCCATTCCTTGCAATCTGGTCAGGAAAGATGGAGTCCTTCTATCATGCGGGAAAAAGTGTCAGAGGATGGATATCGCTGGCGAAAATATGGGCAGAAACTTGTTAAAGGAAATGAATTTATACGGAGCTATTACAAATGTACACATCCAAGTTGCCAAGTGAAAAAGCAATTGGAGTGCTCACATGATGGGAAGCTTGCTGATATCGTTTACATTGGTGAGCATGAGCATCCCAAACCTCAACTTAACCTAACACAAGCAGTTGGTTGCGACCTGTCCATTGTTGAAGAAAAACCTGATAATCTTTTACTGTCTGGCGTTGAAGGTAACAGGGAAAAATCGCCATCTTGTTCATTTTTTGCTCTTTAACTAATAAGTGATCATTATGTTGTCTTATGTTTTCACTAATTGATAAATGAAGAAAGTCAGGCACCTAATCCGATTGAGCCAACAACTACCTCTCAGATTTCTACTGTCACATCCAGCGAGTATGTGAAGCGTGTGCTATCAGAACCAAATAGGGTAAGGGATGAGATTGATGATGATCAACGCTCAAAACAACGGTAAGTTAATCAAATGTCTGTAAATTGATATTACTCTTTTGTTCCAAGCGCAGAAAATTATTAAAATGGCTGTAAATTTATTTTACTATTGTTTCACTTGTGAGATATCTCTTTTGTTTCAAATGAACACAACAGGAAGAAAGGTAACTGTAATGATGATTCTACTCCTTTAGATAAGCCAACTGGTGAGCCACGCCTTGTCATTCAAACAAAATGCGAGGTTGACACTGTCAATGATGGCTATCGTTGGCGTAAATATGGGCAGAAATTGGTTAAAGGCAATCCAAATCCCAGGTAACTGCCAAATTTAATGAACTCAACAAGGTTAGACCTTGGTTTATACATGTTTAGTTTACTTCTCTTCCCTCTGGTTATGAATATATGTCAGGAGATGCCTGCTTATATTGAAAGCATAACGACGAGATTGTGATGTCTTTATGTGGAGACCAAAGTACTCCGATTACATGCTGACTTTGATCTACCCTCCATTATGTAGGAGCTACTACAGGTGTTCCAGTCCCGGATGTCCAGTTAAGAAACATGTAGAGAGGGCATATAATGACCCAAAATTAGTTATAACCAGCTATGAGGGACAACATGATCACGATATGCCTACTGTTGCTCAAAACACAACTGGTCTCAACAATTGTACAACTACCATCCAGAATGGCGCGTCAGGTGCAAAATGAGGAGAAAGTGATGCCATCTCCCATTTACCATGACATGGTTGCTTATAATAGTTCGGATTCTAACATCAAATCGGAGGAGAAAATGAATTCTGAGTTGAGAAATATATGGAAAGAAAGCATTTCAGGCCATGAAAGTGAATCAAGGGAGCAGAAAAATGGCTAGTCAAGTGCCACGAAAGCAACTGATATTGTTGTCAATGCCAATCCTGTGTCAGCAGGTAGATCAACGGAGCAACATGATGGCGAGTCAAGAACTGAATCAAAAGAGAAAAGTGCTGCTTGCGGTGTTCGTACCATCACTCCAGGTCCAGAGAGTAGTCCAAATGAACAGCACATGCTAAATTCAGAGCCTGACCAATGCTAATCGAAACAGATTGATTTTTAGAATTGAGGGAAACGACCTCCAGCTCTATAAATCTGTATAAATAAAAAACAAATGAACAGCACATGCTAAATTCAGAGCCTGACCAAAGCTAAGAAACAGATTGATTTGAACATGGTAAAAAGATGTTCCAAACTCGAGTTACAATTCCTGGAAGCTAGTTTCGTACGTCCTGTATTTGCATTCCGTACATTTTAGCTCAGCCACTCACTACTGTCCTAGCTCCTTGCAATAAGAGCTTGCAGGAGTGTTCATAGTTAGGTTCGGTTTAGACTTAAAAAACCAACCGATTTGAATTACATTAATTTTGAGAAATATTAACTGAAATGGACCGAAAACTAATTTAAATTAAACTAGTTTGATTCTGTTAAATCCAATTTTTTGGCAAAAAATCAGGAAACCTAATCCCATCATTAGTCTCCCTCAAATCCTCTCCTCTCAGCTCTAAAAACCCGAACCCTGATTCGCCAACCCAAAACTCCACCTGGTCCTTTGGCTCTCATCCAAATCTTAGCAACCAATTTGATTCCATCATTGAAATCTACAAGAAAGACCTGGAAGAATGAATTTGTCATTATCCATGATGTCGCTTCACTTACCGGCCATGATCTCCCCGCTTCCTTCGAGGCTAGCGTTGCCGTCGCTTAGGAGTCTGTTGGACAAGCCATCGGTGATATTGGATCCTCCATGTGGAAAATCATTGTCCCGTATGACTAGAAAATAGAAACTATTTCAATCTTTTAGTGGAATTGATCAAATATGTGCCAAGTTTCCAGATACTTGAGATAAAGATGACTTCGAGCCTTCAAATGTCCATCGCCAATTTTGCAAACGACAAACAGTACAAGTAAAAAGAGATTTATACGCAAAGGACATTTGATCTCTTTTATGGCTGCCCCACTATTTTTCGTGTGTATATAGTTGCTTATCTATGTCAAGAAACTGAGAAAAATGAGAATTAATTGAGAGGAAGATTGAGAATTTCTCAGGGCAAGGAGGTGGTTTTTTGTGAAAGCCAGAGGCAGGAAGGTTATGTTAATTGTTAGGGTTAGCCGGGCAAGGAGGTGGTTTTTTGTGAAAGCCAGAGGCAGGAAGGTTATGTTAATTGTTAGGGTTAGCCGGTTAGGTTGCTATTTATACCATAAAATTTGTTAATTGTTTAGTGAGTCCAGTTCGGTTTGGTCTGGTTTCTGGTTCAAAATCGAAACCGAACCGGATCTATTAAAATTTATGGTTTTGAAAATCGGTTTAATTAATTTTTTTATTTCAATTAAATTTTTTTAATTAATTTTTTTTAATTTTATCAGTTTTCTCGGTTAATCATTTATTTTAAACACTTCTAAATGCTTGTCTTCGAACTGTCAAATTAATAGCTTTTGCTGTAAAGCCCACATTTCATTCAGAGCAGGCCTCATGTCTGTAAACTGACTGACGGCAAGTCTTCTTCTTTTTTCACTCAACATAATAAGCGTTTCAAACCACAGATATCTCGGTAGAAGCAAATTTCTGCTTATGAACCCAATCAGGACAATTTCGAGGAAGGGACTGGTTCTAACAGCCTTAGCTATCAACATGCTACTACTGTAACTACAACATTAGGCATGCTATTAAGCTGGTGCTCTATATCTTCGACAATAGAGGTGGAATCCTGATGGCTACTGCTTCTCCTAGCGCTGTTGACCTGCACTTGCAAACAAGACCTCGACCATTCAAAACTGTTCCAATGGAATCCCTACATGCAATGCCAGTTCTTGTAACATTTAACAAATCACAATTCAATTTCTGTTAGCGTTGTGCAGGTCTTGTCTTTCATGTCAGTGACCGAGAATCATATGAAAAAAATTCCAGCATTTCATTAGGAAACTGGTATGGACAGAGGCTCAGAGGAAGAAACCTTAGAATGCTTCATGCTCCAAACCAGACTTGGTTCCCCCAACCAGGAAAAGCAAAAAAGTTCATTGCATTGAGCTGCTGGTTTCAAAGAACTGGGTAACTTAAAGAGTTGTAAAAGCAAAGTACACAGCTGAGGCCACTGCCACCCTCTTCAAGCCATTTAGAACTAACGGCCAAGAGAAAAAAAGAAAAAAAGAAAAAAAAGGAAAACCTAGAGATTCTACCTCAGCTGGTTGCCTGCTTTCCTAAATGAGAAAAATAAAGTCAGCATGCATCACTTCCATGCACAAGATGCCGCCACATCCCTGTTCATCCAGCCAAGATAAAGAGCCCCATCTTTTTCTTGAAGCCTATTGTAGAATTTTTTTTTTCTTGATCCTGACATCCAAGCACCGGATTATAGTGTCGGGATTAAAGAGTTGTAATTTAATTGTTTAATTTAGGATTACTAGAAAATTCAAATGGACTGGTTGTATTTAAAATTTCAAAGTAAAAAGATTAATTATGGCTAAAGAAGATATGGCTATTAGCATTCTTAATCTATCTTATCTTAAACAAGTTGCATTATATAATTTTGATATAATTTAAAGGTATTGATGGATTTTTAGTCGGTGGTTCATCCATGGCTTAAAATAAAAATTTATATTCATATAAAAATCTAGTAATTTAAATTTATTATAAACTTGTATGCTCATGTCAATTCTTATTTGACATTGCGATTTAGTCACACTTCTAAAATTTTTTATTGTTTTTTTTAATATTAAAAATAAAAAATATTATTTTAATATATTTTCAAGTGAAAAACACTTCAAAAAACATCTACCGCTCTTAAACATGCATACTTTTAAAGGGTGTTTACAATTAGAGTAGCATTTAATTTTCAAAATATTTTTCGTTCGGAAATGTATCAAACTAATATATATATTTTTTTAAAAAAATTATTTTTAACAGCAACATATCAAAACAATATCAAAACACAAAAAATTAATTTAAAACAAAAAAAATAATAATAAAAAACAGTTTTGAAATACAATAACAAACAAAACTTTATAAGTTATAATTTGTGTTTTTAAAAAATTATACCTATATATATATAAATTCAATCTCAACTCACCATGCCTTAATAAAAAAAACACAAATTTTGGGAGTGGTGTGATTATGCGTGGTAGCTTTTTTACGTGGAATCAAATAAATAAATAAAAAAACCCAAGAAAAAGCATGTAGAACTTGTTTTTACGGCAGTGTTTTGTGCATTTAAAATAGGTTGTATATAAAAAAATTAAGCTACCCAGCCACGTCACTCTCTCAAACACACTTAATCAGCTTGTCCATTACCAATATGAACAATCAGCTTGTCCATTACCAATATGAACATTCAAATGAATCCAAACAGCATTTCATTCACAGTTGTTCAACAAGAGTGGCATTTCTAAACAACACAGTCAATCCTTACTATATAACTTGGCAGAAGGCGGGTTTCGATACAGATGAAATCGACCCCCCTTTTTCTTTCCAAATGAAGGACGTGAAAGACAGGGTACAAATATGACGTGGAGAAAAAGCTTACTGGCTTATGAGCAAGAGTGGCGGAGCAACCTAGCTTGTTCAGGGATTTGTCCTGAAATGGTGGCGATCGTTTGGCTGTGCTTCTGTCTTTGGGGGGACATTGTAGCCATGAAGAATTTCATGGATTTTGGAATATGCCAACACCTGTGAAGGGTCAGGCCCGCCACTGCTTTGTGATGCACGTGAACTCTCCTGCAGCTTAATCTTCTCAAATAGATATTGCTTCTCTGCCTCAGCTTCACTTAAACGTAGCTTGAGGTAACTGCTAGCATATTCTTCCTCTGATTTGTCTGTCTTAGCAAGCGCAATTCTCTGCAGCCTCTCAGCCTCTCGCTTTGCCTCGTTGGCTTTGAGCTGGAACATGTCAGCCTCTGCCTGCTTAAGCCTCACAATCCTCTCTAGCTCTTCTATCTGTAGCTTCTTTTTTTGCCTGTCTAGCTTTAGTTCTGTCACTTCCTTGGCCTTTTCCTCCAGCTCGCGGTCGCATGCCTCGAGAGCCATTCGTGCTTTCTTAAACATTCTCATCTTCTCATCAGCCACCATCTCCATCTTCCTTATGGCCTCTTGCACCACTTCAGCAATTCGGTTGCAGGCCTCCTGCGGGGCTATTAGCCTCCCACCCTCCCCATTTTCCAGGCTCTTTGGAGAGTCCACCTCAAGCTCTTCAAAGAGCAGCACAGCAAAATAGAAGTTTAATTTCATGTAATTGATTTCTACTGAATTTCAAATACCGAATTCAATAATTCAGTTAAGAAGCAATCAGTTCAGGTGGCCATCAAAACAAATTACATAGACATGAAACCCATATGTGGACTCCCCACAGGAACATAACAAAATGGAGGCTAAGTGTGGAAAAAAAGAAACTGATTACTCAAAAAACTGCAGAGCAACGATGAAGCCCTAAAGCTCAAAGAATAGAAGAGACAGATGCTATGATTAGCCTTGCCAATCAGCTTGAACTAAGAGTCTAACAATAGAATGAAGACATCACCTCCAGTCACAGTAATAGACTTTCAGCATAAGCATGTCAAAGGTTCTGATCACAGTGAGATATTCTTAGCTTGTCTATATATGGCATGCTCACTTGCAGGACAAGCAGATCAAATAAAGTATGATGCAATGATTTACCTATATATGGTAAATGTAGTCCTTTCAAACCACTAATTAAAAACACCGTATAGTGGAGCTCAAATAGGTAAAAATGTCTTTAAACATTGTTATAACGCAATAATACACACACACACACACGTACATATTCCCTTTCATTTTCTACTATTTTTTTTTTACTAAAATACTATGAACTTAAATTCATTTAGAACCCTTGAAACTGCACGTTTTTTAAAGAAGAAGTCATGCTTTCTATACAGCTAAAGAAGAAAAATTGTGTTTGCTTACATCCTCTAACTAAATGCTAGGGTAATCTATCTTTTCATGATCATCACTCTAAGGTACAGATCTTAAGAGAAACTATTTGTGATCTATAAGCTCATCAACAATCAACCCTGGTGTTTTACTTTTCTATTAGCAAACCTCAGGTTTCACATCACCAAGTAGGGATTCGGTTGTCAAGCACCTTAAGAACCTGAAGACTTTTAAAGATGAGAGATTCCACAATCTTTTGGTAGTTTCTCCCAGAATTCAGCATGTATGCAATATTATAGTCCTGTGCTTATTATAAGTTCTATTATCTATGCGTATGAAGCAAAGTAGGAGCAATGCTGACACAGAATTTTTTTCTAACAAGACCAAAACTTTTGGTGATTTATTATTTTTCATTATAAATTTTGGTTGTTTATTAACTAGTGATTTTTTTGTATCACCATTTCTTTTTGTTATAAACTGAATTAATTCAACTCTGTACATCTATGAAATACAGCAGCTATTAGTGCTTGAAAGTAATTTAGCATCCAATTCATATGTCTGCTTTACCCATGGCATCCAAGTGATTAGTCAATCACTTTGACAATTCAATTCATTAATTTGTCTGGATTAAATTAAGTTCATCACATCCATTGTGATTGCACCTACTGTTATATATATATATATATTGCATACGGGACTCCAAGAGTCTATAAGAAAGAAAGATACACAATACTCACTTGAACTAATCAAAGTATTTTCTGATCTTCACTTTCAATAATGCTTTAATTTCATCTTCCATTTATAATTTTATATTAAGTCATGATTTGATATATCTGCACTATATTGGACAACAAAAATAAATGATTGCATGAATTATATATGTGCTCTTAATATGTCTTAGAATATAGTCTTATCTCAAATTTGTCTTGAGTGTTACCTTAATGACAGTGCGAGGCATATTCGTTGAGACAATATGCATTTTTTATGTTAAACATGGATTATAAAAAAAAAATAGCATAAAATATATTTGGCTCTAGTTTTATTCAGCTACAATATTAGAAGCTCCAAAGGCTCAAGCAATCTTTGAGAAAAATTTAATATTTTCTAAGGACAATATTTTTATTACAGAAACAAATACAAAGAAAACAAAAAAAATAAAAATAAAAATAGACAAAGATTAATTCAATTTGAAGAACATTTTCTCTATCATGTGCAAGGATAGAAGGAAAAACAAAAAAAACAATTTTTTTGGCATAATTCACAACATTGGCTGGATTAAACTACATTTAATTGTAAATTAAATGGCATGCACCAAAATATTAAAACAAAAAAATGAAAGAAAGAAAGAAACAAACAATTTGTGTAGCATCATTATTAAAATGTTCAAATAAATTTCATTCAATTGTAATATTTTTTTTCTATTTAAATAGTGTGTTGTTTTTAATACAAAACTTAAATGATATACGTGCTCCATTCTATGAAAACTATATATAAGTATTGGAATAACTTTGGAGTGTTAAAACTTTTATCGAAACTAAAAAGGCTTCAATTCAGTTAATTGATCCACATGGCAAAGGAAATAATTACTTTTCTAATTCTTCTTTAGATTGGTTGAGTATGAAATTAAATTCTTGTGATTGATCTAAATCCAACATTAAAAGGAAAGGGAAAATGTTTTACACTACCTAACTTTTTTTCTTTTCATAGACTACACCACCTCACCTTTCAAAATTGTCATTCTTGACAAAAAAAAAAAAAAACTGTAATTATATGTTTCCGAATATAGAACTTTCATTAACCTACATTCAAATGTATAAATACAAATCATGTTTTACTATTTCTTTTTTGACAATAGTGTTTTACTATCATTAAGAACCAGGGATCCCCATTCACTAAATTATACCTTTACCAAACTTTTTTTTTTAATCTTGATTTACCTAACATAATTGTTTTTTCTTATCTCATATCTCTATTCACTATGCACTGCACTTACACCTTGTAAGGATTTCAATACATCAAACATAAGCGCAAAAAGTTACACACACATACATAATATTTGTATAACAAAAAGTTACACGCACACGCCTATAATATCTGTAAAAAGAAATAGTCACACACACAAATAATATCTGTAAAAAGAAATAGTTAGGCGCACAGATATAAAATGATATTGGAGCAGCTTATGCACAGCATCAAGCAGCCTGTTGTGGCAAAGCGCGCTAATGCTTGAATATTCTTCCATTACTGAAGGAGAGAGGGCTATTTATATAATGCTTAGCATAATACATACCTTGGAAGAACATCAATATCACTCTGCAAGCTGTTGACTCTGCAAGTCCACCCTTCATTTTCTCAATAAGTTCTTCGCACTTCCAAAAGAGTTTCCTCCCTCTAGGGTCTTCACTTCCTCGGAAGATTCTACTAACAAAATCAAGTTCCCTTGTTAAAGCCTCTCGTTCCCATGCTGGTGCACAGTGTTGGAAAACATCTTTCACCCACCCCAAGAGCTCAGATGTTCGATTGCAAGCTCGGCAACGGAAAAGCATTTCAGTTGGGCCACCTCCACTCTTAACGGATGGGCCCATACAAATTTGTCCATCACGAATAGCACAATCTGTGTGAGTCCAATGAGAACACAAATCGCAACCAATCCAACGGCATGTATTCACTTCAAAATCAAACTTGTTACAGATCACACACATGCAGAGATTGCAGAAACCGCTTTTGTTGGCACATATTTCACAGGTACAGTCATCAGCTGGAAGCTGGTTTTGGCATGCTATATTTCTGCATCTCTTAAACACAAAGACCTCAATCAGGGAAGTTTGGGAGAGACTAATACTTGGATGCAAAAATGCCTGAATTCCAGTGTTTATTGCAACAAGTATTTCTAGCTGTACTCGGTGTGCTCTAATCAAAGTCTTTGCTGTCAAATCAGACCTATTATGAACAAGCTTCTGCAAAATCAAAAATTCCTCTCTGTGCTGTGAACCACCACTTCCTTCAAGCATAACCCGAAGACCATTCTTTAGCTCATCGAGAAAGTCGTCAGGTAAATGTTGCATCTTTTCAGAGATAATGTCAACTCGTTCCCCAGCTATGTCACGAAAAGATATCTTATCTGCACCTGAGACGCGACGAATGATGGACTGTCCAGGGAAATCATTATCCGCCTTGTCATTCTCCATCTTCTTTTTCATCATGGCATCAACAGTAGGCCAAGTTTCTTGTGAACTAGCACTTTCTGCAGGAGATTCACGAATATTATCAGAATTTGATCTTGGTTCCTGTGCATCAGGGGACAAGTGAAGATCTGAAGCCACCAAGGACAGTGATGTTTGTAGTCCAGCTGCACATGGTTGCTGTCGTGGAGGAAGCATTTTTTATGAAGGGTGGTGAATGTTAAGAGCCAGATGATGTGTGCCCATCAATTAGTCGTTTCTTCCTGTCATTGTCATAAGGAGCTGTAACACATCATCCATCCATCACCACCTTCTTTTATTATGACTATCATTAAAAATCAAGCTATGGAAATGTGAAAAGAAGTAATAATAATAATTAAGAAAAAAAACATCGCCCAAGTATGAAAAAAGAGTTCTTCTGTCTAGTACATTTCTGATCAAAATAATATGTAATGATCCCCTTTTTTACAAGAACTCCGTTTTGCTTATAAAATAGGATTAACTATGATTTCCAGAGGGTATTCATATGATACATATATATAGCAAGATTAATAGATAGAGTAGATCAGTACTCAGCTAAACCAGAACAAAGCCACACACACACCATTTTTTTTTTAAAAGAAAAAATTAAACATCATTAACCAATCAGACTAATTATTTAAAGAAAAAGAAAAAAAAACAAAAAAAAAACCAAAGTTGTAACAAGCAAAAAGTTGATCAGAGAAAAGGAGATACTAAGAAGAGTTGATCTGTTTGGTTACTAAGAAAGTTACAGAAGTCAAACCAAATTTTCTAAGAAAGTTGCCAAATCTCACCTCTCGAAGATATTTTTTAAGATAAAAATTGACAGTCAATAAGAAAACATAACCTAGGTTTTAATTCACTGCAAAAAAAAAAAAATTCTATCTATTCAACACTTAAACCAAAAACAATAAGAAAAAGCCAAACGTTTCCTCTATCTGTTTTCTCAGCAACCAAACAGAAACTAATGATATATGGAGAGGGAGAGGGAGAGGGAGAGAGAGTACTGACCTGAAGAAACGATGGCAAATGGATCGATAAAGGAAGAGAAAAGGCAACCACCATTAATCAATTAAGGATCACAAAGGAGAGCTGAGAGATAATTGAATTGATTCTTTTACCATTTTGTCCTCCAGTGTTGAGGCTGCTTGAGCTTGACAAATGCGAGGCGCTAATCCCCCGACTTTCTACGCAGGGACAAGACCGGACAATATGAGATTATCTAAAGCCCGTCTTTTAATTTATGACCTTTGCTAATGTCACTGTTTGTGCCTTTGTGGGGGCATTGACTTGCGTCAGACGATGATTTACACAGCACTTTTTTTTTTCTACACTAGTCATCGAATAAAAAATAATATTTTAATTAAAATATTTATAACTGTCTTAAACAGCTATTTAAAACGTGTTTTTTTAAAAAAAAAATTATTTTTTTATTTTTTAAATAATTTTAATATGTTAATATTAAAAATAATTTTTAAAAAATAAAAAAAATATTTTAATATATTTAAAACAATAATTGCTATCCCATTTTATAAAATCTTGATTATCAATGTTAACTAAATTGATTAAAAAAAATCATTTTATAATATTTAAGATGAGAGGGTTTAGAAAGTGATTGTATATATATTTTTAAAATTTTTAATTTTTTATATATATTTTGGATTGTTTTGATGGACTAATTTTAAAAATAATTTTTAAAAAATATATAAAAAAATATTATTTTAATATATTTTAACATAAAAAAATATTTTAAAAAATAACCGTAACTATATTTCTAACAAATATACGTAATACTAATACTGAACCACGATTTTCATGATGGTAGCTAGCTAACATTAATATTTAGGTCATAGTACAAAATCATTTACTCTTCTTCTTTTTCTCATTTATTTATCACGAAACTCATTTTACAATTCTAATTATCATTTGACTGCTCACATGTTACTATTCGTTAGAATAGTAATATAAATGCTCTTTTTTCTATTTTTAATATTAGATTTAAGAGAATTAAATTTTATTATTTATTTTGATTTTTTTTTATGTTTTGAAAAAACTTTTCGATAATGTGCTTAGTTTACAATTTTTTTTTATTATATTATTAAATAAAAATAATTTATAAATTAAATTTCATAATTTACTTCAATTTATTTTATTTAAAGTTGTCACGATCTTAAAACAACATAATAGCATTGTGTTAGTGTTTGGTTTTTTTAATATTTATTTTTTTATTATATTATTAAATAAAAAAATAATTCTAAATAAAACTTAATATTGGGTATTAGATTTTAAAATTTATTTTTATAAAATTACTGTGATCTCAAGAAAATCTTAATATTTAGTTGGTAATTAAAAATTTAATATATTAATTTAAATTAACCTGGTTGATTAAATAAGTTTTCATCTCAATAAATTGAAATCCAGTAATATAAACTTTCATTGAAAAGGGAAAAGAAACAGATAATTTCACAATTGAAATAGCATTACTTCTCTATTCTCACTCATGGACAGGCCCAAAATCATGTCAAGTGCCTTTCATAATTCACATTTAATATAAAACATTAAAAAACCTAACATGAATCAATTAAAAACTACACCTACTCATAATCTATTTAGAATTTGCACACTAAATTTATAGATAACATTTATCCATGCTAAATTCATAAGAGATATTATAATCGGATTATATTTTTATTACACAGTAAGATTATTAAATTGCTCTTAAAAGTTATTTTCATTTAATTATCTTTGAGGGGAATTTTTTAATTTTTATTTTAATTTTAAAATTGAATTAACTAAATTGCTCCTAAATTTGAATTTCCTAAGCCTTGCATCCAAGGGTGTTTTTTCAATGTTTGTAATCAAAGAAGGAACTAACTCTGCCCTCAACTTTCACTCTCGTCCTAAACAAGTATTCAAAAAAAACATGCAACTCAGTATGGTTGTGGTTATTTTTCAAATAATGTTTTGTGTTAAAATATATATCAATAATTTGTTTTATTTTTAAAAAATTATTTTTGATATCATCACATTAAAATAATTTAAAAACGTTAAAAATATATTAATTTAAAGTTAATAAAAAAAATTTAAATTTTTTTTAAAATATTTTTGAATCGCACAGAGCAGCTGACAGTCCCTCGATAACAATGAATATCACTTCAAAAGAAAAAAATCAACTCAGCCAAGGAGCAGCCGTGACAAGACATTAACCAGAGCAATGGACACAAATTGAGGTTAGCCCTCAACTTCATCAACGCAAAAATAGCAACAAGATCGAAGCTTTACCAGTGATCGTAGATGATAGCCTCGAGCAGCAACCGCAAGGTGCCGGCGAGCCGAACAACGGCGATGGAGATGTGTTCTGGTGAGGTCTTTTTTATGCTGGCGCGAGGGGTGGTATGTAGAGAAAGAGGCAGCGTTGATGTCGATGTTAACGTTTGAGTTAGCTGGTGGTGGAGTCTTTTATCAATCTAATATCTCATGTTTTTTTCTAATTAAATTATAAAACAAATATGGTATCTTAATTTTCAATTGGGTTTTTCCAACTGTTTTTAATATTTTGAAAATATAAAAGTAGTCATACGAATATTAGCTAATATTAATTTAATAGTAATTGAATTTAATATTTTATAATAAACATTCCATATGAATTTTCATTTTTGATATAATGTATTCAGTGTTTAATACAATTAATTTTACATCCCCTTGTAACAACAAGAAAGGCTGAATGAGATTTATATTTCCTTGCAACGACAAGAGCTTCTGGAAAGACCCAACTCATTTAGTATCAAGAAATTTGTATCACATAACATCTAATACAATTTTACCTACTCAAGCTAGTTAATTAGTTGTAGCCAAAAAAGCATAACAAGCAAGAATAACGACATCAATCATAAAAAATAAGATTTTTAATTCATCTAAATGCAGCTGTGCAAACACATGTATTAGAGCGGGTTTGTTTCTGTATTTTAAAAGTTTTTTTGAAAAAATTTAAATTTTTTTATTAATTTTAAATTAATATATTTTTAGTGTTTTTAAATTATTTTAATATGCTGATGTTAAAAATAATTTTTAAAAAATAAAAAACATCATTAATATGTATTTTAACATGAAAAATTATTTAAAAAACAACTATAATTACACTACTCAACAATCTCTAAATATTCGTTTGCTTTTAGTGAGAGCCAAGTAGCTTCCATCCTAAAATTCCTCTCAGCAATGACTACTTAAGCAAGAATCTCAAGCTCAACAAAAACTTCTTTGTAACTACAAATATTCTTAAAAAATCATCTTGTTTTAAGATCAAGACATCAATGCCACAAAAGTTGAAATACAGTGTATACCTATTTTTTGTTAGTTACCCGGTTATAGACAAGACTACTTATCACCAATAAAATCCAATACCAAAATCAACACTCTTTCCCATATAAACAATTGAATTAACAAGCTGATTTTGTAATCCTCTCTTTAAAAAATCAGAACATTATCAATTATACAAGACCCTAAATCAATCCTTATAAAAAAAATTAATTTTGGCACTAAGGGATGTAGTCCTTTCCACTTCCACTGCACATGGATTCGAACTTTATTATGTATGTTTGTCACCCCTACGATGCCTTATATATTTATTGGATTTACAGGATATTCAGTGAATCCCAATAATTAATTGTAGTGTACTCAAGCTAGCCTGAAATGGACACTCTGGATTATCAAAAAAAAAAAATTTAATTTTCTTTCCTCTGAAAGGAAACCCTTTAAGTCACTGGCTACATCAATTTAAAAAAACGAAGAAAGAAAATCAAAAGAAGCAGCTAAATCCAAGCAGTGAGCAAAAATATGAAGCAAACCCGTCTTACAGGAGACAAAACTCATCAAACATACAAAACTCAATCAGTAGAAGAAAGGTGAGAGAGAGGCTTACGATAGAGTAGCTGTGAAGTGAGGGAGGGAGTGATTGGTTTTTATTTTGGAATTTCGCTCTTCCCTTCCAGTTCCGGCTAGATAGAGCTGAAATGGTCGGGCACATACAACTCCATCAGTAGAAATTGTTATAGGACCGGCCCGGATAATGATCCAGCCCAAACATCATGTCACGGGCTAAGCAAGTGGGTTAAACTGTGTTTATTGTTTTTTTTTTTTTCAAACAACATGATTTTATAAAAAGAAATTATGTAAGAAAAAAAAAACCCAAATGATTTTGTTTTTTATTTGAATAAAAAAATTAAAAACCCCTTCAAACCTTAATTTCACTAGATCATATAAGTCACAAATTAATAGATAAAATGGGTGTTAGAGAATGTGGTAGTAGTTGTTTTTTAAAGTGTTTTTCGCTTATAAATACATCAAAATAATATATATTTTTTATTTTTAAAAAAATTACTTTTGACACTAAAATATCTTAAAATATGTATAAAAAATAATAATTTCAAATATAATAAAACTCTAGTATAAACCAAAGTCACCTAAGTTTGATTGATCATTTCTATAAATAATTTACTTTTGAGACCACATATATACACTATAAAATACACAAGACAATGTCTTATTTGTTGCTTGAACTTTTTTCTTAAAAGAAAATATTATGTTTTTTAAATGTTTTTTAATAGTTGTGATAATATTAAAAATAAATAAATTTTAATATAAAAAATATCATTTCAAAAAATATTATACATATCATTACCGAATAAACATGAGTTAAACTACATTAGAATGACACAAGCTCAGAAATGAAATTGGGCTTCTTTTTTTAACGGGATAAGCAATCCCCAACCCATGGAATTTTGCGAGAAATAGCTAAACTTGTCCAGGTTTCAACTGGTTGGTCTTCTTCTTCTGTTTTTCTTGCTCTTCAGAGAGTTATCATTTTTATTTTTTGATGAAAGAAAAACCTTTAATAAAAGTATGGAACTTAATTGTAATAAAAGTATATTTCATTCTTTAACTTCCTGCATTCAAAGATGTGAATGCCATTACCAAGCACTCTTTTTTCTAATCATATTGATGTGATTTTTTTAATCATTTATTAATAAATTTGAGAAGCTAATCAATGCGATTAGATTAAGTTGAAAGGTATTTATTGTTATGATTCTCTCTTGAGTGCAAATTATTTTTATTTATGTTAATAAGCCCAAAACAAGAACCCTGAAGAAATGAAAAAACTCCAGAATCAATCAAGAGAAAAGAACCTAAAGCTAAGCTGTTTGCTTAGATGTCGAAACATTTTTAGCAACTTCTCAGTATAAACTGATGTCTCAAATCTATAACATTGTACAAAAAAATGTGCTAACTGGAAAACTTTGAAGCATCTGAGGATGGAAACTCGAGACATGTGAAGATGTGTGTGTGATTTGTAAGGTTTACAAGACATATTGCTATCCTCAGTCCTCACGCCACATCCTCCCACACTTCTCATTCAAGCAGAAGTAAAATGTTGTTGCTGGCTCATCAGCTGATCTAATCTGTATCTGCTGGAAACAGGCTCTTCCGAAGTTGCAATGAGGACATGTTGCTGCAATCAAGAAAGAAGGGAAATCAGACAAAAAAGATACAAAGATTGAGAAAGAACACCAAGAAAAAAAAAAAATCTGAGCTAGCCTTCATCTGCATTGCTAAAATTGAATTCTTTCTACACCAATAACTGAATTCTTCGTTTAATTCTCTCCACACTAGGTTAAAACTTTAGGAATCATTTGGAACTGTGGAAATCAAACATCATGGTTTAGTCTTATCTTAGCAAAATATGGACAGTATTTCTCTCATTGCATTGTTAATAGGTACTGCTTAACCTTATAAACTCAACTCAACCCTTGCACAACCTATATTAATTCTGGGAACTTGGTACCAAGCTAGTTACTTCATTCTAATTCAATTCAAAAAACCCAAAACTATTATAAGAAAATGCAGAAACAAAAGGAGATAAGCAACTTAAACAATATCAAAGTTTTTAAAGTGGCAAAATATTATAAAAAATTCCTCCATTCCACAACAACAGATAATACCAATAACACAAAAAGACAAAAGACAAAGAAAAGCACCATCAGTTTCAGCACCGCCTGTCTTCATGTCCTCGAGGGTGAAAATAGGTTCAATTTCTTTCTTAGCAAGCTTTTGTTTTCTCTTTATCTTAACCTAATCACAACAGAGCAATTAGTCACATCATTCAATCAAAAATACAAACCTAGAAAATAAAGAGGCCAAATTAATTTATACTAATTAATAATTTACCCTGCTCTCAATCGAAGCAAAATAAGGACAGGTAGGGCAATAAAATCTAGCTACTTGCCCCATATTTGGCGGCTCATATCGCAATAGCATCCCACATGTTGGGCAAAATTCCATTTCTTTCTTCCTCGTTATCTGATACCCTAATTTGACTTCTTTCTCCTATCTTAGAAAAGTCGGAACCTTCAGGCCTGAAAACAAAGCATATATCAACTTAGAAAAATCTAATTTCAAACACTTCTCAGTAACTATGAAAATTTCCAAAAGAAAATGTATTTAGGATTAAGATAATAAACTAGCGTAATAGTAGCATGGCATGGCTTCTAGCATACTTTTTCTAACCAATTAGTTTTTTATAGTTATCAACGCATGCTACAAATTAAACCATGAATCCAACCTAAGGTCTAAATCAACAATCTTCATTCAAACATAGAAGAAAAAACAATCGAACCAACAAGTTGATTACACTCGAACAACCCACTATCTCGTTCAAAAAAATTCAAAACTTTCAAAACCCAGTAGTTACAATTCAAGCTTAAAAACAAACATCAACTTTATAAATACCTAAATTTTAACCTTCCCTTTAATGGGCCAACAACAATCTCATAAATCTAGTTACTTTCTAATATATAAAGGTGAAACAAGTACACTTCAAAGCTCAAAAACTGCCTATATCAATGCTTGTAATCAATAAAATAAGCACTTGAAATCAATGCTTGTGGATAAAAATGAACACCATCTACAACGGAACCGAAGTCTCTCAAGTATAGTTCCGAGAACCAGTCCATTCATCAAATCTCAAATCAATGTTTAAAATCAAAGAAGGAACTAATTCTGCCCTCAACTTTCACTCTTGTTCCAAACAAGTATTAAAAAAAACACGCAATTGAGGTAACAATGACTATCACTTCAAAAGAAAAAAATCAACTCAGCCAAGGAGCAGCCGTGACAAGACATTGACCAGAGCAATGGACACAAATTGAGGTTAGCCCTCAACTTCATCAACGCAAAAACAGCAACAAGATCGGAGCTTTACCAATGATCGCAGATGATGGCCTCGAGCAGCAACTGCAAGGTGCTGGTGGGCCGAACAACAGCAATGGAGATGTGTTCTGGTGGGGTCTTTTTTATGATGGAGAGAGGGGTGGTCTGTAGGTAAGGAGGCAGCGCTGTTAGTTTTTGTGTTAGCTAGTGGTCGAGTTTTTATCAATCTAATACGTCATGTTTTTTCTAATTAAATTAAAAAAGATATGGTATCTTAATTAAAAATCAACCGAAAAAACCAAACCATGAAAAAAATTAATTAAACCGATTAGAATATTTAGAAAAATTTCCAATTCGGTTCGGTTTTGTAATACTGAAACTGATGAACCCCAACCAAACCAAACTGGTTCAAATTAAAAAAAAAAGGTTCTATAAATAATAAAAAAATTACTTATATTCTAAGCTACTAACCCTTGTAGCCGTCCTTCACATAGACACGCCACTCAACCCACACCACACCTCTTCAATCCTCACCGCCTCCCATAGCAGACTCACAACTCACAAGTCCACTCCTAATTCTTCGTTCTTCAATCTTCATTAATTTCAATATGTAATCTTCATCAATCATCACCATATTCAGCAAACCAACCACCAGCCTCCGGTAAAAATTGAAGATAAAATGATGAGTTAAGAGAATAGCTTATTAACAACCTTTGGAATTCCAAAAAAACCAACACCAGCCTCTGTAACAACACTGGGGGACGCCTAGGACCAGCTTCTCAATCACCACTACCTTCAACATCTAAAAGCCACAAAATCAAACCCATCTTCATCACCAGCAGCCCCCGCAACAGTTATCCTAGGATCATTCAAACTTGGAATCATACACCATTACATATGAATCTACAGCTTGAATTTTTATGTTCATGTTTACAAGCTTGTTTAAGAACATTTCAAATTCCAAAAATTATGTTTTGAGGCTTAAACTGCATTGCAGAGCCCAATTATCTTTTATGTTTACCAAACAAATTAAAAATAGGACTATTATCTTGAGGACACAAACCAACTGAGTCTTAATCACTCTTAGCTGACTCACATGGGGACCTAATCCATTCACAAAATTTCAAACACAAGCAAAAGCTTACTAATTATCCCTCACCTCCTAATCCAAAACAGGCCGTAACACAGATACATGTATATGTACACACAGACATACAAATAACTAAATGAGTTTGTAGATCGAAGGGTGAGAGGGATGAATATTAACATAAAACAATAAAAATACAGAGCATGAAAAACAAACTAGCATTCAATTTTAGGTTGTATAGGCATGCACTTATTAAAACCATTTGCAACATGAATTACTTACCATGCATTCATCAAATTCTCTAAGGAACCTTACTGTGTCATTTGATGCAAAGGAAGAATGGTCCCTTGTAGCTACTTCTTCCCTTAGCAGTCTGAGTGAAAAATTGATTTTACAGCAAATCCTACCAATATACAGTTGCTATAGAAACAGCCAACTTTCAAAGGATGAACACAGCTTTTACAATTATCAACCACTAATACAAAACGCATCAACTGAACAGGTTCAGCATGTATATTGAACATGAACACATAGATAGACTAGATCAGTTACTACTCACTCAGCTAAACCAGAACAAAGCCACACACGCCATTTTTTTTTTGTTTTAAAGAAAAAATTAAACATCATTAACCAATCAGACTAATTATTTAAAGAAAAAGAGAAAAAAAAAAAAACCAAAGTTGTAACAAGCAAAAAGTTGATCAGAGAAAAGGCGATACTAAGAAGAGTTGATCTGTTTGGTTACTAAGAAAGTTACAAAAGTCAAACCAAATTTTCTAAGAAAGTTACCAAATCTCACCTCTCGAAGATATTTTTTAAGATAAAAATTGACAGTCAAATGTCAATCAGAAAACACAACCTAGGTTTTAATTCACTGCAAAAAAAAAAAATCTATTTATTCAACACTTAAACCAAAAACAATAAGAAAAAGCCAAACGTTTCCTTTATCTGTTTTCTCAGCAACCAAACAGAAACTAATGATAAATGGAGAGGGAGAGGGAGAGGGAGTACTAACCTGAAGAAACGATGGCAAATGGATCGATAAAGGAAGAGAAAAGGCAACCACCATTAATAAATTAAGGATCACAAAGGAGAGCTGAGAGATAATTGAATTGATTCTTTTACCATTTGTCCTCCAGTGTTGGGGCTGCTTTAGCTTGACAAATGCGAGGCGCTAATCCCCCGACTTTCTACGCAGGGACAAGACCGGACACTATGAGATTACCTAAAGCCGATCTTCTATTTATGGCCTTTGCTAAATAGTCATTGAATAACATAATATTTTATAACTTTCTTAAACAGCTATTTAAAATATGGTTTTTTTTATTTTTTTATTTTTAGATAATTTTAATATATTAATATTAAAAATAATTTTTTTAAAATAAAAAAATATTTTAATATATTTAAAACAATAATTGCTATCCCATTTTAAAATACTCCCTTAATTAATAATAGTCTTGTTGTAAATTGTATAAAATCTTGATTATCAATGTTAACTAAATTGATTAAAAAAAATTAGGCAGAAATTTGTATGAAAGTATTTAGAAACGTGATTGTGCCTGTAATTTTAAAAGAATTTAATTTTTTTATTAAAAATTAAAATTTTTATATGTTTTTATATGTTTAGGATTATTTTTATGCGCTAATCTTAAAAAAAATATTATTTAATATAAAAAATATTTTAAAAAATAATTACAATTATATTATCAAATAGATTAACATAATACTGAACCACGATTTTCATGATGGTGGGTAGCTGCATTAATATTTAGGTCATGGTACAAAATCATTTATTCTTCTTCTTTTCTCATTTATTTATAACAAAACTCATTATACAATTCTAATTATCATTTGACTGCTCACATGTTACTATTCGTTAGAATAGTAATATATATGCTCTTTTTTCTATTTTTAATATTAGATTAATGAGAATTAAATTCTATTATTTATTTTGATTTTTTATGTCTTGAAAAAACATTTTGATATTATACTTAGTTTACAATTATTTATTTTTTTTATTATATTATTAAATAAAAAATAGTTTAAGGAAAAAAAATTATTATGAATTGAATTTCATGATTTACTTTATTTAAAGTTATCATGATTTTAGAAAAACATACTGGCATTGGGTTAATGTTTGGTTTTTTTAACATCTACTTTTTATTATATTATTAAATAAAAAATAATTCTAAATAAAATTTAATATTGGGTATTAGATTTTAAGATTTATTTTAATTTATTTTTTTATAAATTATTATGATCTCAAGAAAATCTTGATATTTAGTTGGTAATTAAGAATTTGATATATTAATTTAAATTTACCGGGTTGATTAAATAAGTTTTAATCTCAATAAATTAAAATCCAGTGATGTAAACTTTCATTGAAAAGGGAAAAGAAACAAATAATTTCATAATTGATATAGCATTACTTCTCTATTCTCACTCATGAATAGGCCCAAAATCATGTCAAGTGCTTTTCGAACCAAGCGTTTCCTCGTAATCCGCACCTTCAAATATACCATAGAAGAGAAGATTAAAATTAGTTGATAGTTTCTCACAACGTTTAGAAAAACAAATACAAAATCGTTTAGGTAGTTTACTTATTAAGTTTTAGATTTATTTTTTAATGATTATAAATTTAAGTGTTTTTAGGATTATTATAGATTTATATAATCTTAAAATTTATAAAATTAATCGAGATATATACTTGTTCGAATATTTATATTTATTAAAAAAAAAGCAACTTGTGAAGGTTGTTTAAAAAATACAAAAAAATAATTTAAAAATAATATATATTTGACGATAGTGACTTCACTCCCTTCAAAGACACATTTAATATAAAACATTAAAAAATCTAACAGGAATCAATTAAACACTACACATACTTATAGTCTATTTAGAATTTGCACAGTAAATTTATAGATAACATTTATCTATGCTAAATTCATAAAAGATATTATAATCAGCTTATATTTTTATTACACAGTAAGATTATTAAATTGCTCTTAAAAGTTATCTTCATTTAATTAACTTTGAGGGGAATTTTTTAATTTTTACTTTAATTTTAAAATTGAATTAACTAAATTGCCCCTAATTTTAAATTCCCTGAGCCTTGCATCCAAGGGTATTTTTTCAATATTTGTAATCAAAGAAGAAACTAATTCTGCTCTCAACTTTCACTCTCGTCCCAAACAAGTATTCAAAAAAACAGGCAAATGAGATAATAATGAATATCACTTCAAAAAAAAAATCAACTCAGCAACATTAACCAGAGCAATGGACAAAAATTGATGTTAGCCCTCAACTTCATCAACGCAAAAACAGCAACAAGATCGGAGCTTTACCAGTAATCGCAGATGATGGCCTCGAGCAGCAACCGCAAGGTGCTGGTGGGCCGAACAACGGCGATGGAGATGTGTTCTGGTGGGGTCTATTTTATGATGTCGATATTAACATTTGAGTTAGCTGGTGGTAGAGTCTTTTATCAATCTAATCCGTCATGTTTTTTCTAATTAAATTATAAAAAAATATAATATCTTAATTTTCAATTGGGGTTTTCCAAATGTTTTGAATATTTTGAAAATATAAAAGTAGTCATATGAATATTAGTTAATATTAATTTAATAGTAATTGAATTTAATATTTTATAATAAACATTCCACATGAATTTTCATTTTTGATATAATGTATTCAATGTTTAATACAATTAATTTTATATCCCCTTGTAACAAGAAGAAAGGCCGAATGATATTTATATTTCCTTGTAAGAACAAGAGCCTCTGGAAAGACCCAACTCATTTAGTATCAAGAAATTTGTATCACGTAACATCTAATACAATTTTACCTACTCTACCTAGTTAATTAGTTGTAGCTAAAAAAAGCATAACAAATAAGAATAACGATAATAATCATAAAAAAATAAAATATTTAATTTATATAAAGCTTGTTTATTTTTACGTTTCAAAAATATTTTAAAAAATTTTGAATTTTTTTTATTAATTTTAAATTAATATATTTTTAATGTTTTTAGATCATTTTAATGTACTAATGTCAAAAATAATATTTTAAAAATAAAAAAAATATATTATTAACATATATTTTAATACAAATTTATTTAAAAAACAACAACCAAACAAACTTAAACATTCGTTTGCTTTTGACAAGAGCCAAGTAGCTTCCATCCTAAAATTCCTCTAGCAATGACTACTTCAAGCAAGAATCTCAAGCTCAACAAAAACTTCTTTGTAACTACAAATATTCTTAAAAATTCAATTTTCTTTTTTAAGATTAAGACAACAATGCCATAGGTTACCCGGTTACAAACAAGACAACTTATCACCAATAAAACCCAATACCAAAATCAACACTTTTTCCCATATAAACAATTGAATTAACAAGTTGATTTTGTAATCCTCTCTTTAAAAAATCAAAACATTTTCAATTATACAACACCCTAAATCAATCCTTACAAAAAAATTAATTTCCTTCCCTCTAGAAAAGGTTGAAATGAAACCCATTAAGTCACTGGCTACATCAATTTCAGAAATCGAAGAAAGAAAATCAAAAGAAACAACTAAATCCAAGCAGTGAGCAAAAATATGAAGCAAACCCGTCTTAGAGGAGACAAAACTCATGTCAATAAACTCATCAAACATACAAAACTCAATCAGTAGAAAAAAGGTGAGAGAGAGGCTTACGATAGAGAAGCTGCAAAGTGAGGGAGTGAGTGATTGGTTTTTATTTTGCAATTTCACTCTTCCCTTCCAGTTCCGGCTAGATAGAGCTGAAGTGGTCGGGCACGTACAACTCCACCAGTAGAAATTGTTATAGGACCGGCCCGGATAATGATCCAGCCCAAACATCATGTCACGGGCTAAGCAAGTGGGTTAAACTGTGTTTATTGTTTTTTTCCCCCGAACAACGTGATTTTATAAAAAGAAATTATGTAAGAAAAAAAAACCAAACGATTTTGTTTTTGATTTGAATAAAACAATTAAAACCACTTCAAAACTTAATTTTACTAGATCATATAAGTCACAAATTAATAGATAGAAGGAGTGTTATGGAGTGTGGTAGTAATTGTTTTTTAAAGTGTTTTTCGCTTATAAATAAAAATAATATTTTTTATTTTAAAAAAATTATTTTTGACACTAACATATCTTAAAATATATATAAAAAATATTTTCAAATTTAATGAAACTCTAATGTAAACCAAAGTCTTTTTTGATCATTTCTATAAATAATTTACTTTTGAAACCACAGGTATAAACTATAAAATACACAAGACAATGTCTTATTTGTTGCTTGAACTTTTTTTTGAGAGGAAAATATTATGTTTTTTAATAGCTGTGATAATATTAAAAATAAATAAATTTTAATATATAAAATAGTAGTTCAAAAAATATTATACATATTAGTACCGAACAAACATAAGCAAGACTGCATTAGAGTGACACAAGCTTAGAAATGAAATTAGGTTCCTTTTTTAATGGGATAAGCAGTCCCCAACCCATGAAATTTTACAAGAAATAGCTAAACTTGTCTAGGTTCAACTGGTTGGTCTTCTTCTTCTGTTTTTCTTTTTCCTCATAGAATTATCATCTTTATTCTTCTTTATTCTTTGATCATGAGATAATGATTGAAAAGAAAAACCCTTAATAAAAGTATATTTCATTCTTTAACTCCCTGCATTCAAAGATGTGAATCCCATTACCAAGCTTTCTCTTTTATTTTATCATATTGATGTGATTTTTTTTTATCATTTATTAATGAAATTGAGAAGCTAATCAATGTGATTTGATTAAGTTGAAAGGTAATTATTGTTATGATTTTCTCTTGAATGCAAATTATTTTTATTTATGTTAATAAGCCCGAAACAAGATGAACCCTGAAGAAATGAAAAAACTCCAGAATCAATCAAAAGAAAAGAACCTAGAGCTAAGCTATTTGCTTAGAAGTCGGAACATTTTTAGCAACTTCTCTAGTATAAACTGATGTCTCAAATCTGTAACATTGTGCACAAAAACATGCTAACTGAAAAACTTTGAAGCATCCGAGGATGGAAACTCGAGATATGTGAAGATGTGCGTGTAATTTGTGAGGTTTACAAGATATATTGCAGTCAGTCCTCACGCCACATCCTCCCACACTTCTCATTCAAGCAGAAGTAAAATGTTGTTGCTGGCTCATCAGCTGATCTAATTTGTATCTGCTGGAAACATGCCCTTCCAAAGTTGCAATGGGGACATGTTGTTGCCATTAAAAAAGAAGGGAAATCAGACAAAAAAGATACAAAGATTGAGAAAGAACACCAAGAAAAAAAAAATTCTGAGTTAGCTTTCATCTGCACTGCTAAAATTGAAATCTTTCTACACCAATAACTTAATTCTTTGTTTAATTCTCTCCACACTAAGTTAAAACTTTAGGAATCATTTGGAATTATGGAAATCAAACATCATGGTTTAGTCTTATCTTAGCAAAATATGGATAGTATTTCTCACATTACATTGTTAATAGGTACTGCCAAGGTTGTCAAAATCGTGTTTTGACTCGTAAAATCATACGATTTTACGAGTCAAAACATGCATTACGGGTTGAATCGCTTGAAAAAATAAAAAATGGGTAAAATCGGGTTGAAATCGCAAAAATCGGATGAAATCGCGCAAAATCGCGATATCAGGACCGATTGTGTGATTTCTACAAAATGAGGCGCTGAAATTCCCCCCCCTCATGTCCAGCTGTCAGACGCCTATTGGAATTTGCTTTTCCTTTCATGTGATTGTCTTCAGTCTTGGTCTTCACTTCAGTCTTCAGGCCGAATTAACAACGATTTTACGAGTCAAAACATGCATTACGGGTTGAATCGCTTGAAAAAATCGAAAATGGGAAAAATCGGATGAAATCGCGGAAAATCGCGATATAAGGACTGATTGTGCGATTTCTACAAAATGAGGCGCTGAAATTCCCCCCCCCCTCATGTCCAGCTGTCAGACGCCTATTGGAATTTGCTTTTCCTTTCACGTGACTGTCTTCAGTCTTGGTCTTCACTTCAGTCTTCAGGCCGAATTAACAAATACAGAACAAATCAAAACGCACAAATACAGAACAAATCCCTAATCGACGACAACGATCTATTCTCCATCCTCCACAAAAGCGGCCAGCGACAGTGCTCACGGTCCGGTGACTCCAGTCTTCACTCATTCTCTTTCCTCAGTGCTCACGGTCAAGGCTTCCTTTTCTGGTTATCGTGATTTTAACTACGACGAGCCGACAACGATCTCCTCAACAGCTCACGGCTTCAGGCTTCCTCTGCAGTCTTCATTAACAGCGGCACGCCGGCAACGTTCTCCACTTCTCCTTTCTTTCCCATCTTCAACAGCAGCAAGCGACATCGGGCGGTTCAGCTCATCATCATCATCTTCAACAGCAGCAGGCGGCACCGTAAGTGTTAATTGTTAGTAACTTAGTTAGTCTGTGACTTTGTGCCCTGTAATAGATTTGTAATACAATTTTAATAACAAATTTAGTATGTTGCCCTGTTAAGACTGGAGTCACCGAATACAATTTTAATAGCAAATTTTGTATGTTGCCCTGTGAAGACTGGAGTCACCGAATACAATTTTATGGACCTGTAATTGATTTTGTATGTTGCCCGGTTATGTAATTTGTATATGTATAATGTTGAATTGAATGGAATTGATCGGGTGAGAAAATTGTTGAATTGAATGCCACAGTATATACTATATATGACTGAATTGGACTAAATATTAGTCGGTGAAAATTGGACTGAATTGATTGCCATTTCAGTATTATAGGACTGAATTAATTGGGTGAAAATTGGACTGAAAAATGTTGAATTGGACTGAATTTAATGCCATTTCAATATTATAGGACTGAATTAATTGGACTGAATTAATGGGGTGAAAATTGGACTGAAAATTATTGAATTTGACTGAATTGAATGCCATTTCAGTATTATAGGACTGAATTAATTTTGTGAATTGTTATGTATAACAAAATGGTAATTATAATCATAAAATATTTGGATTGATTACATGGCTGATTTGAGTTGATTCTTGAATTGTTGAACACTTGAACTTATAGCATCTAGAAAAAATTCTTCTGGTAATAGACTTGATGTGGGATGGCAACATGGTATAGATATTGATAAGAATTCTAAAAAAGTTCAGTGCAAGTATTGTCAAAAAATTATCAGTGGAGATATTTTTCGTTTCAAACAACATTTGGCTTGCACTTGTAAGGATGTCGAGCCATGTCAGCAAGTTCTAGAAAATATTAAGCAAATGATTTTGGGTGTTTTGGTGAAAAATCTAGAAGCAAATGAAAAGAAAAGAAAGGCCCATCAATATAGTGCAAATGATGATGATGATGAAATTATAGAAATTAGCTCCAAGGAGAAGGGAAAGAGAGTAGTTAGTGGGAGTGGAAGTACACAAACAACTCTAAATCAATTGTTCAAAAAGGATATTAGAGAAGAAGCATGTCGACAAATTGCAAGGTTTTTTTACACTATTGCAATTCCATTTAATTGTGTAAAAAACCCTGAGTTTGTAAAGGCACTTGAATTGGTTGGAAGGCATGGGCCAGGTTTCAAGCCTCCATCCTACCATGATATTAGAGAGAAGTATTTGAAGCAGAAGGTGGATCAAACAATGACATTGCTTGAGGAGTACAAGCTAGAATGAAAAAAAAAAAACAGGTTGTTCAATAATGTCTGATGGATGGACAGATAAAAAAAGATGTTGTATTTGTAACTTTTTGGTTAATAGTCCTAAAGGGATAGTTTTTTTGTCATCAGTGGATACCTCTAATATGTCCAAGACTGCTGATAAGGTATTTGAAATGTTAGATGCCATTGTGGAGAGGATTAAGGAGGAAAATGTTATCCAAGTTGTCACCAATAATGCTGCAAATTACAAGGCAGCAAGACAATTATTGATGGAAAAAAGAAAGAGTTTGTTTTGGACACCATGTGCTGCCCATTGTATTGACTTGATATTATAAGATTTTGAGAAGAAGTTAGAGGTTCATCAATTAACTATTGCCTAGGGGAGGAAAATCACCTCATATATTTATTAAGAACCATTCTTATTTCCATGCTAAGGCACTTTACGAATGGAAGGGATTTGATTCGACTTGCTGCCACTCGGTTTGCAACTGCATATTTGATGCTGGGATGCTTGAATGATCATAAAATGCAGCTGATGACTATGTTTACTTCCAAACAGTGGAGTTCTTGTAGGTTTGCAAGAATAGAAGAAGGGAAACGAATTCAAAATTGTGTTTTGGACATCAGGTTTTGGCATGATGTCACTATATGTATTAAAGCAGCGTATCCTCTAATTAAAGTTCTTCGATTAGTTGACTCAGATGAGAAACCAACTATGGATTATATATATAAAGTAATGGATGAAGCAAAAGAGAAGATACAAATGAATTTTAGTTGTGTGAAAAAAAGGTATATATCTTGCTAATTTTTATTTCAAATATTGTCATTTATTAATATGAATGTAATATATAAAGTAATGATATTTTTATTGTTTTTTTTATTTTATATATAGTTATATACCTATATAGAATATTGTTGATGCAAGATGGGAACTTCAACTCCACAGACCCTTACATGTAGCAACTTATTATTTGAATCCTCATTATCATTATAATCCCAATTTTAAGGTTAATGCCAACATTAAAATTGGATTATATCAATGCTTAGAAAGGATGGTGCCTAATGCAAGTGAAATGTGCAAAATTGACTTGCAACTTGAATCATTCAAGGATGCAAAAGGGTTGTTTGGCATTGAGGCTGCCAAGACAACTAGAGATAAAAAAACCTCCAGCTCAATGGTGGGATTCTTATGGGAATGCATGTCCAGAATTACAAAGGTTTGCAATCCGAGTTCTAAGCTTGACTTGTACTTCATCTGGATGTGAGCGTAACTGGAGTGCATTTGAAATGGTAAGTTTTTTTTTTATTTTTTTATTTTAAATGTTGAAATATTTGATAAAAATCTTATCAATTTGAATTGTTTAGGTTCATACAAAACGAAGAAATCGTTTGCACTAGAGAAAAATGAATGACTTGGTATTTGTAATGTGCAATATGAAATTGAATAATAACCAAGTCAAAAAGCAAGCTAGTGATTTCGGTGTAGAAGATGATCTTTCATCTGATGATGATTGGATAACCGAGGGAGAAAAACATCCAAACTTTGATTTGTTTGGTGCTATTGACAATGCAACACGAAGACAAAATGGTAATGAAGATGAAAGTGATGAAGAATAAATTCCTAATGATGTTGAAATGGAGAGTCATGGTATTGAAGATGATTTGGATATTCAAATTGATGATATTGGTGTTGGTACTAGTAGTAGCACTAATGTTCATAATATTGGTGTTGGTACTAGTACTGATCCTAATAATCCTCTTGATGCTAATGATATTGATGAATGCTTAAGGAATGATGAGGAAGATGAAGGGAATGAAGCTGGTTTTAGTTTACATAACACACCAGCAGATTGTTTGTTTTAAGTTTGTTGATTATTAGTTAATGAAAAGTTATTTTAAATTATGTATGACTTTTATTTGAATCATGTATTTTAAGATGCTTGAACTATATATGAATTTTTATTTAAAGGCTTGAAATATGTATGAAGTTTTATTTGAAACATGTTTTTTAAGGTGCTTGAACTATGTATGAATTTTTATTTGAAACATGAATTTTTTTAATGTATTTTAAAATTCCTTATGATTTTTTTACGATCTGTTTTTACGATCCGATTTTGTAAACGGCTTTCCGTTTCGTGTTAAAATAACGATTTTAACAACCTTGGGTACTGCTTAACCTTACAAACTCAACTCAACCCTTGCACAACCTATATTAATTCTGGGAACTTGGTACCAACCTAGTTACTTTATTTTAATTCAATTCAAAAAACCCAACACTGTTCTAAGAAAATATAGAAACAAAAGGAGGTCAGCAACTTATACAATATCAAAGTTTCCAAAGTGGCAAAATATTATAAAAAAATTCCTCCATTCCACAACAACAGATAATACCAATAACACAAAAAGACAAAAGATAAAAGACAAAGAAAAGCACCATCAGTTTCAGCACCGCCTTTCTTCATGCCCTCAAGGGTGAAAATAGGTTCAATTTCTTTCTTAGCAAGCTTTTGCTTTCTCTTTATCTTAACCTAATCACAACAAAGCAGTTAATCACATCATTCAATCAAAAATACAAACGTAGAAAATAAAAAGGCCAAATTAATTTATACTAATTAATAATTTACCCTGCTCTCAATCGAAGCAAAATAGGGACAGGTAGGGCAATAAAACCTAGTTGCTTGCCCCATATTCGGCGGCTCATATCGCAATAACATCCCATATGTTGGGCAAAATTCCATTTCTTTCTTCCTCGTTCTTTGATACCCTAATTTGACTTCTTTCTCCTATTTGTCAAAACCTTCAGGCCTGAAAACAAATATCAACTTAGAAAAACCTAATTTCAAACACTTCTTAGTAACTATGAAAATTTCCAAAAATAAGTGTATTTAGGATTAAGATAATAAACTAGCGTATTATGATAAAATAGTAGCATCACATGGCTTCTAGCATACTTTTTCTAACTAATTAGTTTTTTATAGTTATCAACGCATGCTACAAATTAAACCATGAATCCAACCCAAGGTCTAAATCAACAGTCTTCATTTAAACATAGGAGAAAAAACAATCGAAACAATAAGTTGATCACACTCGAACAACCCACTATCTCGTTCAAAAAAATTCAAAACTTTCAAAACCCAGGAGTTACAATTCAAGCTTAAAAACAAACATCAACTTTATAAATACCTAAATTTTAACCTTCCCTTTAATGGGCCAGCAACAATCTCACAAATCTAGTTACTTTCTAATATATAAAGGTGAAACAAGTACACTTCAAAGCTCAAAAACTGCCTATATCAATGCTTGTAATCAATAAAATAAGCACTTAAAATCAATGCTTGTGGATAAAAATGAACACCATCTATAACGGAACCGAAGTCTCTCAAGTATAGTTTCGAGAACCAGTCCATTCATCAAATCTCAAATCAATGTTTATAATCAAAGAAGGAACTAATTTTGCCCTCAACTTTCACTCTTGTTCCAAACAAGTATTAAAAAAAAACACGCAATTGAGGTAACAATGAATATCACTTCAAAAGAAAAAAATCAACTCAGCCAAGGAGCAGCCGTGACAAGACATTGACCAGAGCAATGGACACAAATTGAGGTTAGCCCTCAACTTCATCAACGCAAAAACAAGAACAAGATCGGAGCTTTACTAGTGATCACAGATGATGGCCTCGAGCAGCAACTGCAAGGTGCTGGTGGGCCGAACAACAACAATAGAGATGTGTTCTGGTGGGGTCTTTTTTATTATAGAGAGAGGGGTGGTCTGTAGGGAAGGAGGCAACACTGTTAGTTTTTGTGTTAGCTGGTGGTGAAGTCTTTTATCAATCTAATACGTCATGTTTTTTCTAATTAAATTAAAAAATATATGGTATTTAATTAAAAATCAACCAAAAAAATCAAACCATGAAAAAAATCAATTAAACCGATTAGAATATTTAGAAAAATTTCCAATTCGGTTCGGTTTCGTAATACTGAAACTGATAAACCCCAACCAAACCAAATTGGTTCAAATTAAAAAAAAAGGTTCTATAAATAATAAAAAATTACTTTATATTCTAAGCTACTAACCCTTGTAGCCATCCTTCACATAGACACACCACTCAACCCACACCACACCTCTTTAATCCTCACCGCCTCCCATAACAGACTCACAACTCACAAGTCCACTCCTAATTCTTTGTTCTTCAATCTTCATTAATTTCAATATGTAATCTTCATCAATCATCACCATATTCAGCAAACCAACCACCAGCCTCTGGTAAAAATTAAAGATAAAATGATTAGTTAAGAGAATAGCTTATTAACAACCTTTGGAATTCCAAAAAAACCAACACCAGCCTCTGAGGCCACTGTAACAACACTGGGGGAACGCCTAGGACCAACTTCTTAATCACCACTGCCTTCAATATCTAAAAGCCACAAAATCAAACCCATCTGCATCACCAACAACCCCCGCAACAGTTATCCTAGGATCATTCAAACTTGGAATCATACACCATTACATATGAATCTACTGCTTGAATTTTTATGTTCATGTTTACAGGCTTGTTTAAGAACACATTTCAAATTCCAAAAATTATGTTTTGAAACTGCATTGCAGAGCCCAATTATCTTTTATGTTTACCAAACAAATTAAAAATAGGACTATTGTGTTGAGGACACAAACCAACTGAGTCTTAATCACTCTTAGCTGACTCACATGGGGACCTAATCCATTCACAAAATTTCAAACACAAGCAAAAGCTTACTAATTATCCCTCACCTCCTAATCCAAAACAGGCCGCAACACAGATACATGTGTATGTACACACAAACATACAAATAACTAAATGAGTTTGTAGATCGAAGGGTGAGAGGTGTCGCACGTTGGAAAATCTGGCGCGACATCGGCTGGCGATTTGTCTCTCGTTGTTGTATTGCTTGAATTGGTTCGTTAGGAGTCGCCACCTAGTATTTATTGGAGGTTACTAGGAAACCCTGATTTACTGGTCATGGTCAGAGATTCGCGGGTAAGGGACTGATTGTGGTTAGGGAAGGTATTAGCACCCTTAACGCACCCTACCTGAGGTAAGCTGCTTCGTGGACTTGATGTTTTAAAGAAGTTTTAAAAAATTTGTCTTTTCATTGGATTTTAGAAATACAACTTTCGTACAAGTTTGTACTTCTACACCATGATCCAATCAAAATATTAAATCCTTCTTTATTCTTTGTCGTCTTATCATAGAAAAACATTCACAAACAAAATACACACTACACATTCACTTTCAAGCTTCATGAGCTTGATGTAATTAAAAAAATAAAATTTTAGCCCACTTCTAAGGCTTTGATACATCAGTTATTAATTCCTAGAATATATGTAGAAACATATTCTTACATTTTCATGGAAAATATAACATGATTTTATCTATCCTTAGAATTTGTGCATTAAAATATTAAATGCATTTTTTTTATAAAAAAAAAATACGAACACACACACACACAACTTTTTTATTATTATTTATTTTTCTTCTCTTCTTTTCTTCTTTTTTTTCTTTTTTACATCACATTTATACAATACAAATTCAAAAAAAAATAAAAATTACATTAAATAATCTAAATTTACAAAATAGTCCCCCAAAACTCCAGGAATTGCAGAGGAATACTTCTGGAATCGCAGCAACAGTGCTGGAACAGTGGCGGCGCGTCTTCCCATGTGCCACTGCCACTGGCATTGCGTGGGGTCACGCGCCGCCATGAAATCGACAGGGAAACAGGGGATCTGTAACAACCACTTCCCTTCCTTGCCGGTGGTGGGAAACGTCACCTAAAAAGCCAAACACAAGCAGTCGTTTTTAATTTTCTTTGCTTCACAGATCTGTTTTCCTTTTCTTCTTCAGATCTGTTCCCGGTCTCTTTTGGATCTGCTGTGTTGCAAATCGGCTTCTGTCGTTCATCCTCTTCTCCTCCGTTTCATGTACTGGCGACGAGGAGTGCTGGAGGCGGCCTAAGCTGCGGGTACAGCCGTGCGTTGGGGAGGAGCTGCTGTGATTCAATCTGTGAGAGGAGGAAGGGTAGATCGGGGGGAGTTCTGGTGACCAAAGTTGGAGGAAAGCTGCTGCTGACCGGTTGAAGGAGAGGACGAAAGTGTTGCCCTGGCGCTGCTGTTCGGCCGTCGCTGGGAGAGGAAACCAAAGGGGGAGCAGCTGTTGCTGATGGCGAAGGAGAAGCTACTGCTGGAGGTTTGGGGTTCGGTGGACGCCGGTCTAGCCGTTGGTCTGTGTGCGGCTGAAGAAGGCGTTGTTGATGGCTGAGAGGAGCGCCGCCGAGATGGAGAAGAAATGACTTGGTGTGTGGCCGGTCAGCGACTGGGAAGGGAAGATGAGAAGAAAAGAAAATTAAAAAAAAATATGGCTAGAGGGGAGAAGGAAGGAAAATGAGAGGTTGGTTCGCAGGGGAGCCGGAGAAGGAAAAGGAAACCGCCGTTGGAGGGGGGGCGGCTACTTGGCCGATTTTTGTTTTTTAGGAAAGGGGGCGGCTGTGTATGAGAGGGTTTAGGTTTAGGTTTTTTTTGTATTTTTTTTTTCTGATGTTGTCCAATTCTACCCCCATGTATCAAAATTGCCCCTCCCCCTTTACTGATTTTTGTAGGCTGCTATTTATAGGCAAAGTATTTTTCGGGTCTCAAAATTGGTCCCTCAATTTTGTTCAATCAATTCACTTGGTAAAAATTAAATTTCGTCTCTTAAAATTTCAATCTTCTCAATTAAGACCAAATTAGGCTCCCAAACTTCATTTTTCACCAATTAAGCCCCCAAATTAATTTGACCCATTTAAAGTATAATTAAGTCCTTGCACTTAATTAAATCCTTCAATTGGACCTAAATTAATTCTTAAACATAATTAAAATTTAATTTGGCCCATGATTAAATCAAATTGGCCTATTAAAAATTTAATTATGTCATTGGACTTAATTTTTATGCAAATTCATCCAATAATCATTTAATTTGACCTTCGAGTTTGCATTTAATTTGTCCTTCGATTTTTGCCTATTTGTTTATCAGCTTTCTCCACATTGCCAGCCTTTATTTTATTTTTTGATTTTTATTTTAAAAATTTGGGGAATGACCCAGAATTGGGTTATGACAAGAGGGATGAATATTAACATAAAACAATAAAAATAAAGAGCATGAAAAACAAACTAGCATTCAATTTTAGGTTGTTTAGGCATGCACTTATTAAAACCATTTGCAACATGAATTACTTACCATGCATTCATCAAATTCTCTAAGGAACCTTACTGTGTCATTTGATGCAAAGGAAGAATGGTCCCTTGTAGCTACTTCTTACCTTAGCAGTCGGAGAGAAAAATTGATTTTATAGAAAATTCTACCAATATATAGTTGCTATAGAAACAACCAACTTTCAAAGGATGAACACAACTTTTACAATTATCAACCACTAATACAACACGCATCAACTGAACAGGTTATATGCAAATTCATTTATCACCTCATGGACATTAAAACTAGAAGTCTTGTATTGCAAGAAAAAATCAAACCCTTAACATTTGACAAATCTAAGGATCAGAGAAAGAGAGGAACATGCAGATCTTTAGTGTATAAACCTTTGCATTTTGTTGGGGGGTTTCAAGAAAATGGACAGATCTAGATCCAAGAGAAACTACTACCTTGACCATCAAGATTATGACAATGACAACGACAACCTCAACAACAACAATATGACTAGGACGACCAAACCTAGATACAACAATAACAACAACAACAATTATTACCGTCACCGTGGACAAGGAGGCAACAACATGTTCAACAACAACAACAAGTTTTCAAGAACCCAACAACAACAGCAACCACAGCAGCAAGACCAATCATCATCATTAATGGTGACAACAAGTTACAAAATTTTATATCATGATATGAAAGCAGGAGGAGTAGAGTTGGGAAGTCAGGGAGTATAATAAAGTCAATTAGGCATTTTATCGAACTCTTTGCCTACAATCCAAATTCAACCCCAATTTCATCCATCAAAACGAAAAGAATAACTCAAACCTATTATCTATTTATCCAAAAGAGGATGAATAACACATAAACAGAACCTCAACAAAGACTTTCATCACTTACCCTCAAATCTTCATCAAAATTGAAGTAAAAACAAGAAACCCGAATCCAACCCACTGTAATTTAAAAGAAATTTCAAATTTTAAGATTGAAAATAGGAATTTTTGAACTTCACGGGCTGACATGGTACCTTACGTAAACCATAGGAATAAAATTTACCTTGCCATCTTTTCTCTAATGAAGGAGCCCTCTCCTTCTGTTGCAACTTGCAAGAATATAGGAGGATCACGACGGCTTGCACAGAAGTAAAGAGAGAAGCCAGGGAGATGGAGAGGTGGGTTTATGTTCGGCTAGAATCTAGATATTGTGGGACTTGGGGGTGGCTCAGCTTTTGTGTTTTGAGATGGAGACAGACGCAGAGCAGATAAAAAGGAAAGGAAGAACGGGAAAAATATTATTTGTCGACAGCTTTTTGTGAGGGCAAGGCGTGGTAAACTTCAGTATTTAACTATTTATACCCCTCTTGATTTTATAGCCTCAAAGCCAGTGGTCGGAGCTGATTGGATCACTTTTATCCAATATTCATCAGTTACCTGCTCATGTCAAGCAAGCTACTTCAGAGACTCTTGGATATTTGTGCGGGGAAGTCTAATCTGATGTTGTAGATCAAGACCATGTAAACAAGATACTTACAGCAGTAGTTCAGGGCATGAACGCATCTGAAGGAAACAACGATGTTAGGCTTGCTGCAACACGAGCACTGTACAATGCACTTGGATATGCTCAGGCAAACTACAACAATGATATGGAGCTTGATTATATCATGAGGCAACTTTGTCCCCAGAAATGAAGATAAGACAAGCTGCTTATGAGTGTCTTGTCTCTATTTCATCAACATACTATGAGAAATTGGCTCCTTATATTCAGGATATCTTTAACATCACGGCAAAGGCCGTGAGGGAAGATGAAGAACCTGTAGCCCTTCAAGCAATTGAATTCTGGAGTTCAATAGGTGACGAGGAGATAGATATCTTGGAAGAATATGGGGGTGATTTCACTAGGGATTCTGATATTCCTTGCTTTTACTTTATTATGCAGGCTCCCCCTGCTTTGACCTCAATGTTGTTGGAGACTCTCCTAAAGTAAGAGGAGGCTCAGGATCAAGATGAAGGAGCTTGGAATATTGCAATGGCTGGTGGAACATGCCTTGGTTTGGTTGCAAGGACTGTGGGAGATGATATTGTGCAGCTTGTTATGCAATTCATTGAGGATAATATTACAAAACCATATTGGAGGCATAGAGAGGCAGCTTCTTGTGCATTTGGCTCGATCTTGGAAGGTCCTTCCCCTAAGAAACTAACGCCTCTTGTTAATGTTGCTTTGAACTTCAAGTTGACTGCTTTGACAAAGGATCCAAATAATCATGTGAAGGATACAACTGCTTGGACCCTTGGTCGAATCTTTGAATTCCTCCATGGTTCAGCTGTGGATACACCGATAACTACTCAAGCAAATTGCCAACAAATTGTCACTACGCTACTCCAGAGCATGAATGGCGTTGCCAATGTAGCAGAAAAGGCATGCGGTGCCCTCTATTTACTTGAACGACTTAGTAACCCGACTACTTTATTTCACTACCAATTAATCATGTTATTTATCGCAAGAACTAATTGGTCCAAAAACCCTCGTTCAATTATCCATAAACTCGACAAATTCTCATTATTATTTCTTATTTTGACATTCCTATTTGAAGGCCAATAACTCTGGTAATCCCATATGGATACCAATCAATCCAGAAACCTTACTTTGATGTCACTTATTTTGGCATTCTCGTTTAGAAGCCAATAATTTTGATAATCCCAAATGGATACCAATAAATCCAGTTATCCTTACTTAGATGCTAATCATTCTGACATTCCTATTTGGAAGCCAATAACCAACTGATATAAGGTGTAACTTAAAGTAATCCCGGTAATCCCAAATGGATACCAATCAATCCAGCAATTTTTACTTGGATGCCAATCATTCTGACATTCCTGTTTGGTAGCCAATAACCAACTAGGATCACGTGTAGCTTAAAGTATTTCCTATATTTTCTTATCCAGCTCCAAGGATTCTCTCCATAAAAGGTTGATATCTTTACCCCAGGTAGAGCCATATTAACCTATTTTTTTCCTTTCATTAGAATTCACCACCTTCATTCGTGTATGTATTTTTGGATATGGTAGGATACCATCAAATATTGGATTGTTCCTTGCATTAGAAAATAGATTATTTCTTCCTTCTTAATTTCTTTATTATTTAAAATGGTTTGTAAGGTAGCCATTATTAAATCCAATCATGAAGTGAATTGTTTGTTCCTTTTATTTTGTTTTTCTTATTACCTCTGATTTTGCAAAAATTCTCCATGTTTATCATGCAACTGATCTTAAAGTTCTTCATTCATTCTTTGTATTTGTTCCTTCATTTTCTTTTCTTGCTCTTTCAATGCTCTAACTTTTTTATTTTCAACCATGTTTAATTGTAATGGGTGAATCTTTTAGGCTCTGATACCAATTTGTTAAGATTTATCTTTCTTAACAAAAGAAATAAAAATAATTGAAATGGTGAAGGATAAGAAAAAAGGGAGATAGAACTGCTACTGCATAATTTTTTAAGATCTTATTTGTTTATTAACACGTTACATACTTAAACATTGAATTCTCTCCAATTCTGATTGCCTAATAACTAACTAATTTCTACTATCAACTAATATTTGCCAACTAACTATTATTAACAACTGATGTGCTAATCTTTAGCTTATTATTCAAAAATACAATTATGTTCTTTCTTTTTTAAGTCACTTTGTAAACGTCCAGTTTATTCTTTAGCCCACATGTAACTTCTACTTTCTTCATCCTTATAGATCACACGTTGTAACATTGTATGCTCTATATAAAATTTCTACTCATTTAACGTTCTAAATATTATCCAGCCATATGAAAATAAAATGTGAAGCATAAAATCTAATCTCATCTCATCTATTATTGGGTTGAAAACAACATCTACTGTAGGAACTTTTCTCCAAATTACACAATAATTATACAAGTCAAACAATAACATCAACATCCCCTAAATTATACAATCTAAGCACTTATGCGTGCAATACATGTGTTGACCATATTTTAATAATATTTATATTTATTCAATTACTAAAGTACCTCTTAATCAAATTGATTATTACAAAAAAAAAAAAAAACCACATCAAAAATACTAAAAAAGCCCATGGATGCTAGTCAAAGGATTTAGTCATATTTTACTATCCTTGAAAAAATAAAATGGCAAAAAAGTCTATGGATGCTAGTTTTAAAAAATATTTCTTTTAATGGTAATTTAGTTATTTCACTATGCTTTCAAAATGATAAAAAAAACCAATCTACCCCTAATTCATCAAATAATGATTAATGGATCATGTGAAAAAGCTCATATTACCTCATCAACAATGTCATTGGTTTTTTTGTTAATAAGGATAAAAAGATCGAAACATTGTTCAAATTCATAATGTTTTATATCTTAATCTATAATATATACTAGATTTATTGCTTATGCTTCACCGCGGGTTGAGCAAAATTATTGTTCGACTTAAAAAAAATGTTAGTGTAAAAAAAATTCAAAGTTCCAAGTCAATGGTATAATTGGTAATTTAAATAAAATGAAGTAAAAATGCAGTAATAATAAATAAATTTATAAAAATAAACAAAAAACCAAAGTAAAAAGAACCAAACTTGAGCCTATCCAGATTATCAAACAACCCAATACTAACCTAATAAAAGGTAAACCAAAAACAAAAACAAACAAAACTAAACTAAAAAAAAAATCAGCTTAAAAAAAAAACAAGCAAGCTCGGACAAATTTTCTAAACATGTTTTAATCTCTAAAACTAGCAACTTGTTAAATCGAGGACCCAAGCTCAATGAAGAAGCCTAACTCTTAACCAATTTAATTTTAAAGGAGAAAATCCTTGAAGAAATATTAATAAAAAAAACTTGCAAAAGCTAAAAAAACATCAACAAAAAGGAATGAGGATAAAAATTGAGAGAAAAAAAACCTAAGGATGAATTTTTTTTAAAAAAAATAAAAATTATCCCAATCAAAATAAATAGCAATTAAAAAAATGAATACCAAATTTGAAAAATTAAAAAATCATAAAGGGTGAAATTGAAAAAACTTATAGAGGGTGAACCCAATATAATTAAATTGCAAAAAATAAGAAAGAAAACCCTCTAAAAACGGATAGAAAATAAGAAAAAATCAACTTCAAAAAGGAAAAAACAAAAGCAAACCCGAGTGAACCTCCTAAACCTGGTCTAATCTCTAAAACTCAAAACCCATGAAATCTTAAGCTCAAGTTCAATCAAGAAGCTCAATCATCAACAAATTTAATTTTGAAGGATGAAATGTGAAAAAACAATTAATAAAAAAACTTGCAAAAGTAAAGAAAATAGTAACAAAAAGAATGAGGATAAAATTTAACAAAAAATGTGCAAGGATTAAATTTGAAAAATAAAATAAAATGATCACAAACAAAATAAATAACAATTAACAGAACGGGGACAAGATTTGAAAGATTAAAAAATCATAAGGGTGATATTGAAAATATTTATAATTTGATATATTATTTATAGCTTAAAAAAATGGTAGGGGTGAAATTGAGAAAGGATAATAAAATAGAAAAAAAGTAGCTTAAAAAAAAGAAAAAAAAACATGCGAATCCAATTGAACCTTATAAACCTGGTCTAATATCTAAAACTTGCAACCCATAAAATTCTAGACTTAAATTAAATCAAGAAGTTTAATTCTCATCAAATTTAATTTTGAAGGATGAAGTCAGTGAAAAAATATCAATAAAAAAAGAAACAAAAAAAACAAGGATAAAATTTTAATAGGAAAACGCACAAGGGATGAAATTTGGGGGTGGGGGGAAATTAAAATGATCATAGATAAAATAAATAGCAATTAACAAAATGATGACCAGATTTGAAAGATTAAAACATCATAGGGGTAAAATTGAAAAACAATTATAATTCAATAGATTATTCATAGATTAAAAAATGATAGGGGGTTAAAATGAAAACAAATTGTAAGGGGGAACTCAATAGAAGGTAAACCACACAAAAATAACAAAAAAAGGACAAAAATAAACAAAAAACATCATCTTAAAAAAAACCCGGATAAACTTCCTAAACCTTGTTTAATCTCTAAAAGTCACAGCCCGTGAAATCTTGGATCTGGATTAAAACAAGAAGCTTAGTTATCAACCTAATTAATTTTAAATGATAAAATCAGTGAAAAATATTATTAAAAAGTCTTGAAAAAGGAAAAAAAATTGCAAAGAAAAAATAGGATTAAAATTTGATAGAAGAAAACCTAAGAAGAATGAAATTAAAAAAATAAACATAAAATAAATAAATAGCAATTAAAAGAATGAGAACCAAATTTGAATGATAAAAAAATATGTAGGGGTGAAATTGAAAAACATTCATAATTTCATGGATCATTCAGGAATTAAAATATGATAGGGGTGAAATTGAAAAATAATGATAGGAAAACCAGAAAAAATAACAAAACAAAACATAAAAGGGATAAAAAAAAATTCTATAAAAAAAAACATCACCTTAAAAAGAAAAAAAAATCAAGTGAACTCGGACGAACCTTTTAAACCTGATTTAATCTCTAAAACTCACAACTTATAAAATTTTAGACTCGGATTCAAACAAAAAATTTAATTCTCAACTAACATAATTTTGAAGGATGAAGTCAGTGAAAAATATCAATAAAAAAACCTTGAAAAAGCAAAACAAAATAGCAAAACAAATGAGAATGAAATTTGGTAGAAAAAAACTTGAGGATGAAATTTGAAAAACAAATCATTTTAAATATGATGTCAAACAAAATAAATAGCAATTAAAAGAAAAATGATCATATTTGAAAGATTAAAAAAATCATAGAGGGTGAAATTGTAAAACATTTATAATTTAATAGATTATTTATATACTTAAAAATGGGAGGGGTGAAATCAAAAAACATTTATAATTTGAAAGATTATTTATAGATTAAAAAATAATATGGGGTGAAATTGAAAAGCATTTATAATTTTATAGCTTATTTAAAAAATAGTGTTCAAAAGCATAGGGACCAAATGTGAAGGGAAAAAATTATAAGAGCTGTTTTGGAATTTTGCAAGAGCTAGCACAAAATTCGAGTAGGAGAGAAAGGAGAAGAAGGAAAGAAAAAAAAAAAGAGAGGACATTTTGCACCAAACCAACATTGCCTTAGATACATACGCATACATCATCATGTTCAGGATCCCGCGATCTACCAAATATCATCCTAGAAGGTGACATTTGATGGTCAAACAACCCCACAACCACAACTTGAATGACATAAAGGTCGTTCACACGCTGGTGCATGCAAAACATGTAACAACATGTTTTTTAAAATAATATTTAATATACAACTATTACAATAATGCCCTCAAGCAACATTCGAATCTATAACAAACCAATGCAAAATAACAAAAAAAAACTCTAATAAGAGAGTTATATTGTTTTTGTCTCAAAGAATGTCAAAGAAATTGCATTATTCTGAAAAAATAAAAGGACAAAAACACCATGAGTCAAAAACTTTAAAATTATTTATTCTAATGCTAAATTTGTAATTGCACTATAAATTAAAAAAAAAACATGACAAATATAACCTCATGAAATATGTTAGAGATATTTGAATAATGGTAAAAAGATAATATAACCCCTAAAGCTTACTTCATTGCTTTTTTTTATTTTTCCAAGAATAAATTATTAATTACACTATTACAATTAATTAGGAAAACATGTCTTGGGCTACATTTATATCATTAGGAGACTTAGTTTTTTTTTAATCTTACCTTTTTTAGGTTTTATATATATATATATAACTTGAATGCTTTATAAGCTTACCTGGTTTCGTAGGTAACAAATGAGAAAATGCTATGTTCCTTACTTCAGGTGCTAGAAGATATATATAGTGTTGTTGTTAGCAGAGGGAAGACTTCTTCCCCTCTGATTGGGCAGTGATGGAACTGTTACTTATTTTTGTTTTTATTAAGATATATTTGTTTGCTCGAAAATAATTTTTTTTTGGAAAGTAAATTTCAGGAAAGTGAATTATTTTTTAATGTTTTGTAGCATAATGAAAAATAAATTGGAAAATATTTTCCAGTATTTGGTTATTTCATGAAAAATAAGCTGAAAAATAACTTATTAATGTTTCATTTTTTTCAAGTTTATTAAAATAATAAGGAACAAATCTTGCAAATTAAAAGTTAAATGAGAATGAAATTGAAAAAAAAATTCATAAATTATCTCAAATAAAATAAATGATAATCAAAATAATAGAGATCAAATCTAAAAAATAAAAAATAAATAAAAGATGAAGAAATTAAAATAATAATAATTAACATTTCATAAATTAATTCAAATAAAATAAGTAACAATAAAAAAAAATGAGGATCAAATTTGATAAATAAAAAATTTCAATAAAAAAATGATAAGAAAAAAACAAATAACAATTATAAAAATGAGGATCAAAATTAATATAAAAATTAAATTTTAAAAAATGAAATTGAAAAATAAATATTCAAAACAAAATATATATAGCAATCAAAAGTTTGAGGACCAAATTTGATATAATCAGCAAATAATATGATTTTTCTAAATTTTTCATAATTTTCGAAAAGTGTTTTCCGTCTAAATTTTTCAGAAAAACACTTTCATATAAACGAAACTAAATTTTTTTTTAACTAAAAAGTATTTTTCGTTGACCATCTTTTTTAATAACAAACAAACACACAAAAAATTTAAAAATTAATTTTTCAAAATTATTTTATAAAAAACAAACATTACCTAACAACTTATGCACGACACAAATCCAACTAAAAAAAAGTAGATTCAAGCACAAAAGAGTCTCATGTACATGAAATCACAAGTACCGGTGGAGTCCAGAACCAGAAGTTTTCAACAAAAGCACAAGGACTAATTAGCAATGTCACAAGCTACAAGGCAACCATCTGAGTTTCTTCATTTTCCGGGAACGAAGTTAGTGGCATATGCCCAAGCATTGTTGGCCACTGGATCGGCAAGGTGATCCAAAAGGTTCTCAACAGGACCCTTTCCGGTGACAATGGCCTGAACGAAGAATCCAAACATTGAGAACATTGCGAGGCGGCCGTTCTTGAGTTCCTTCACCTTCAACTCTGCAAATGCATCAGGATCATCAGCGAGGCCAAGCGGGTCAAAGGCACCGCCGGGATAAATGGGGTCAAGTCCTTCGCCAAGTGGCCCTCCACCCACTCTGTACCCTTCAACGAATCCCATAAGCACAACCTGGGTAGCCCAGATGGCGAGGATGCTCTGAGCATGGATGAGGTTGGGGTTGCCAAGGTAATCAAGGCCACCCTCCGAGAAGATTTGAGCTCCAGCCTTGAACCAAACTGACTCACCGAACTTGACACCATTCTTTGCAAGAATTTCAGGAAAGACACATCCAAGTGCTCCAAGCATGGCCCATCTGCTGTGGATCACCTCAAGCTCACGGTTCTTGGCAAATGTCTCAGGATCTGCAGACAAACCAGCAGTGTCCCATCCATAATCACCAGGGAATTCACCGGTCAGGTATGACGGGGTTTGCTCGGAGAATGGACCCAAGAACTTTGGGCGGTCTGGGCCATACCTGTTTTATAATCAGTCATGAGCTCAGCTTTTTATTGCAATTACTTGGTTTGAAATGAACCTAAAATGTAGATCTTAGAACAAGCTGTAAAATGTGGTGGTGAACATCTTCCTAAGGCTCAGTCTCACAGTCCCCTTTCTTTAAGTTAAGAATTTCTTGAAGGAAATTTCCGTACAAGATTTGAGCTAAGAGATCATGCTCTTGGTGACTTGCTTTTTCTCTGATTGTTAATTGTTCCAACTTTTCAAACATCATAAACCACTGCTCTAATGACAATACAAGTCTACAAGTCAGAACAGTTCAAGATCAGAGTCAGTTCACGTAAAGATAGCTCATTATGCCTCTTCCGAAGCCATTAATTTGTGACACCATCCACTATTCAAATAAACATGTATTGATGAACAACGTGCTGGTAGTAGAAGCTAGCATGCTAGTGAATGTGTAGCTACAATGCTCGATGCTGCTAGTGACACTGCTAAACAACTTGGTAGCAATGGATGGGAAATCTTCTTCTTCTTTTTCTGTTAATTTAGAAGATCTTTTCTTTAGAAAACAAAGACAACTTGCTTCCAAGACAGAGTGACTTCTAGGGATTAGTGATTCTCTTACTCTCTCTCAAAGTTCAAGAATATTTACAGACCTACCGACCTACCTATATGAAAATGACCAAAATTGAAGGAACTACTTAAGAAAGTATCAGTGCATTCAAAGAGGTGCTTTTCTTGATTTGTAAGAACTAAAAATAGTATAATACTGATATTAGTTACTAGCTGGAGACCAGAAACATCACCATATGCTTTGGGGAGCACTTTTCACAGTCCTGCGCATGGTAACACGACCACCACCAAAGGAACCAACCTTCCGGACAAGATCATTTGGTTGCTTCAAGGCGGTCTGGCCAGCAAATGCAGACTGCTGGATTGCAGAGGCTGCCATGACTCTTCTTTGTTAATGCTGCCTCTAAGTTGCTTGCTCTGCTTTTTCTCTTGCTCTATCAAGGCTGACTGAGTGTAGATGCTAATCAACGCAGGAAGAGGGGAGATGTATAAGAAATGACAAGATGTTGTGGATGAGGAAATCTACACGTCAGCGGTATCCCATTGGTTACTGGATAGGATGTGGATTTCCATGTTGATTTCTTTCAAGAAAATCTAGGCTACTCTTATGCCATGTGGAGTTGAAAGATCTTTGTTGGTGGGGTGCTTATCATCGATACAAGCCACATTATATAGAGATTAAATTTAAAACAAAAGATTTATTTGGGTGGTTAATGCTCCTCGATCGATGAAAACAAAATAAACAGGAAAAAAAAAATTCTACATGGAAATGGCTAATAAAGATGTCAAATCAGCCATTTAACATTAATATTAAAAACAACTTAAAGAGGACGTGTTTTTACCTTGCAATATTTTACAAATTATATTATTCAGTGAAATTGCAACAGTAATTTTAATCTATGTTATTATTTTTTTATTATTATTATTGACATTTGATTTATTAAAAATTAAGTTTTGTGATTTATTATGGTTTGTTTTATATATTAATATTTTACTCTTATGATCCATATTATGGGTTTAACAGGTTGATTTAATTAACTTGAAATTTTTGTTTTTTTATTTGGTATTTATTTTTTTAATTTTATTTTTCAATATTTTCAACATTGGATTGATTAAAAATTAAAATTTATTATTTGCTTCAATTTATTTTCTATGAGATTATCATTATCTCATAACTGAGATCATGAATCTTGCGAATTAACTCAAGTCGTTTTATTATATTTTTTTTTAGATTGAATTTTATCTAATTTCATCATTCAACAATGAGCTTATTGAGAATTAAGTATTATAATTTGTTCGATTTTCTTTCTATATAATTATTTTAGTCTTATGACCCAAATCACAAGCTTAGAAGGTTAACTCGTGTTAACTCGGGTTATTTTTTTAGTTTATTTTCTATGAGATTATCTTAGTATCATGACTCGAGTCATTAGTTTGGTAAGTTTACTCGAGTTTATTGTGTTCTTTTTTAAAATTGAATTTTCTTTCAATTTCATCTTTGGATTATTTGGGAATTAGGCTTCATAATGTATTTGAATTTACTTTTTATGGGGTTACCCTAATCTCACGACCTGGATTATGAATTTGATAGATTAACTCGGTTTAACTTGAGTTATTTTTTCATCTTTTTTTTTTTAGTTTTTTTCTTAAGATTCATTCTTCAACATTGAAAATTAAAATTCATAATTTATTTTGATTTGCTTTATATAAGGTTATCATAATCTCAACACCCGGGTTATAGATTTAAAAAGTTAACTCAAGTTGACTCAAGTCGATATAATATGTTGTCGTCTTAATATGTTTTTTTTTAAGATGTTTTCTTGAATTTTTTTAGTCAAATTATATTTTTTACCGGTCATTTGAACCCATTAAGTTAACCAAATTATCTCAGGCTAACTTTCACACGATTTATTTTTTTTTATTAGAAAAATATTAGTTATGCCTAATATCTCTTTTTAAGTTTCTTTAAAAAAAAAAAAAATAGATATGACTCTCAGCATATAGGCATGCCAACAATGTATACTTTGAGGCAAGGTTCATAGGCAAATTAAAAAATGGTAACTAATGGTTAGAATCTGATCCAACTGATTTTATTTTATGTCCTTTTTCATACAATAATTATTGTTGTTATTATTATTATTATTTGTTTATGCTAAGTTTGCTAACAAAAACCCAGGACGGTAAACAATAGTAGAACTGTGATGGACTTGAAATTGCGAGTACATGTTCATAACCGTTTGGATCCATGTTTTGATCTCTTTCTTTTGCATGTAAACTGGTTTCAAAATATTTTTTACGTGTTTTTCTCGAAAATATTTTTTAACTATGAAAGCATCAACAAGTTGATGATTTTGAATGCTTATAAAAGAGGATTTGGTGTTTTTCTAACAAAAAACAATACCTGTAAAAAGTCATGGATCCCAAAGCATCTTGTATACCTCCTGCAGTTTTTCACGCAGACCAGAACAAGGGTAGGCCCAAATTCCCATTTCCCACTTCGGGAGAGCTCTTAACTCCGCAACAATTTTTAGAAAGAAAAGAAAAGAAAAGAAAAAAAAATATATATATATATATATATTCTAAGTTTTTTATTTTAAATTAATATTTTTTTTTAGTATTTTCAAATATTTTAATAATTAATAATAAAAATATTTTTTAAAAAATAAAAAATTATTATTTTAATATATTACTAAATAAAAAATACTTTAAAAAACAATCATAAATTTCAATAAATATACCGCTGAATTGGATTGATCAAGGCATCGCACAACTTCAGACTAGAATATTAATAATGTTTAGCAGATTCTATTACTCAATCTACAAAAATCCATGGGAATGAACCGCAACAATGTCAGTTACTCCATTGAAGAAGGATTCTCTTCTACTTTTGAATTGTCATGTACACTTCCTAACATGATTGCTGTCAGCATTAGCTTTCCTGCATCAGGGTAATCCTTGTGCTGCATCAGTATTGCTTCTACAGAGAAATCCAAATCTTCCAATGCTGAAACTTCAGAGTTTTCTTTTCTCAATGGCAAGACAGCATCAAAACCTTCATCGATAATTTCTGCATTGGGTCCGTAACAGCTGCTTGATGCCTGGAAGAGCACTGTATCTCTCAGTTGCTGCAGGGTTTCCTCATCACTCCACCCTTCATCTTTAGATGCTTGATGGAGTTGACCCCAGTCATCCTGATCAGCAGCATTCTTCCAGCACTCCTCCAGAAGGTTTCTGTGACTCCTACGAAACGAGGAGCTAGTCCATGCAAACACATCAAAGCCCCGCAATGCAAGCTCTGGGTTTTGAACTTTAAGGCACAGCTCTATGAGTTCTTCAGGACGGAAGAGCCTCTGTTCGTCGTATTGATTTGCTTCATTGGCAGGAAGTACTTTCAGAATTTCTTCCTGCATGTAATGAAAGGTCAGGTCTGCTGGAGCTCATACATAAGTTAAATAAATAAATAAAAACACATGCAAGTTCATCGTAGAGTAGTTTGAGCAGCCCCGGAGTTTGCATAATAATCAACTAGTTTTCTTTATGATATAACAAAATCAAAAGTTGTTGATGAAAGTGGTAAATTTAATGGCTTCTATCAGCCCAAGCTGCACCTTCAGGCAAAGATTCTTTCAGAATAGAAGCATCCCTTGTATTTTCTATAACATCCATGATACAAATTAAGATTAGATGTCATTTGAAGACCAGCACTCTACAAACAAAATGGAAAAAACAGCTCAAAATTCAACAGGCTATTTTGATTCTGGCCAGAATCACCCATTTCAGTAAATAAGGGATTGCGGTTCTTGCTATGCAATCAAGGGATTGGTTTAAGGATCCCAGTAGACCCTCCTTGAATCGGAATCTCTGAGCATAGCATTAACAATGAACCCTGTGATACAGTTTAGTATAAGCTAATGGCAGCACCTCAACAAGTACTGGTCACAAGGGAGATCATTTAACAAGAGCAGAAACATGGCAACAGCAACAAATATCATTCATAAAACAAAGCACACCTGCAATTTCAAAATCTTCAAATCTGCTTCAATTCGCTTCATCTTTGTCTCCGAGTCAGTAGTCTTACCTGCTAATGTTTTTTTTATATAAAAAAAATTCAGGCATTTTGTTAAAACTTAACATGCCAAATGAAAAGAAGAACAAAAAAATTCAACTGCTTTTTATTTTCAATCAAGCACCTTCTACACCCAGGCTTGATATTCCTTATTTATCAGGGATGGTACAAAGCTTAACCAGTAAAAATCCATATGGTCTTTAATGTCATCAATGCCCAGCATCAGCGTGGTAAGAATTAGCAAGAAAGTACTCACAAAGTTCTTACAAATGTCACTTGAAAACTTTCCTGAATTAGCTTAGCAAGAGATTCAAGAGGGAACAGATATATAAAACTGATTAGGAAATCAAAGACCGAAACCCCTCAAAACAAAAAACAAAAATAATGACTATAGTATTGCATAACAAGTACCATTATTTCCATTATTAGAGAAGAATCCTCGAACTAATCTGCAGATATGGACAGCCTCATAAAAAGGAAATCAATTAAAGTGCACCTTCATTAAAGAGGTGATCAGTGTTTGCTAATATTTTTTATTATTAGACATAAAGACACCGATTGTATAGAAGAGTCTAAAATCACCAAGTTGGCTCAACTTGGCAGTTTCCATGAAAGAAACCAACTTCAAGGTTGCATGATTTTCAAAATTACCCCATTTACTTTGAGAAAATCAAGAGATTCATTCAAAAAAAAAAATCGAGACAACAATGGACTAAACAAGCAGGTCATACCTGCCATGATGGCAATCTTTGAGAGGTTCAAAAGACGCTTTCTATCTGCCAGTGTGGTTATAAATCTGTTTTGCACATGGTCTGTGGTCTCTTCAGCTTCTGAAATTGAGGTCTCATCTTGAGAAAGGGCCAATACATGAAGAGTTTCAGAAGCTGAGGAAAACTGATGCAAAAACAATTCATGAAGCCACAGCAGATTTCGGTGATGCTTCAGAAAAATAGATAGCTCTTCCTGGAACTCTTCTCCAAGTCTTAGAAGCTTCGAGATTTGCCTCTTTTCATACAGTTGTTTAAAAACAAAGTAACTGAAACCTCCCTTTGGTCCCATGCTCTCGTGCTGAGCAAAACAAAATGAAGTAAAAGACAATCTCCACAAAGAAACAAGCTAATGTAATATTCATAAAACTTAAAGGAGGGAAAGCAGAAGAAAAGAATCAGCAAACCATAAAATGAGTATGTAGTTCTTATCTATCTCTAGACATAAGAACAGACATGAGACCATATAGAAAGGCAAAGACAAGCAAACAAAATTCCACTTACATGCCCATTGCCTTTAAAAACTTACAGGAGGAATCCACACTTCTCAGGTTTAAAAACTTTTATTCTCTCCAAGAAAGATTTTATCATGCCATTCTGATAAAAAAAAAATAGTTGAAAAAAAAGAAATAATAATAATAATAATAATGAAATGGAAACGGAGTCTTGTTCCATTTAGTTACCATTTTTTTTTTATCTTTCACCTAACACTTCTGAAATTTCTTAATCAACAGCATACAGGTAAAATATAATTGCTGCACAACACATAAACATGCATCGTGCTTGTGCATGTGTGTGAGCTTGCCTGTGACATCTGTCTATTCAAACTGCATGACCAAATTGGATTGATGATGGATCTCTTAAGAGAGATATCTATCAATCCATACTAAATGTGTAAGACATTGAACTATTATCTGATAGAATCAATAAATACTTTGGAAAAAAATATCCTGTCAGTAAGGCTTTTGACACACTTTAATTACAAAGAGCTTATGTTGCTTAGGTTTGACATTCTCAACTTTGAAGCATTAAATCAGAAAGACTATTTCATGCATGTGCTTCTAACAACAAGTTCTGGCAAGATAGAATTAAAAAATTTATCTGTCTAGGTACCAATTGTTACATACCTCTTTCAAAACTAAAAAAATACATCAATGCTAATGACACTGGCACCTAATATTTTGCAGTTACCACACTTGGAGCAAGACAGAAAGCATTTAAATATAAATAATCTCTGTACCATAAGATTTCTGAGCAGCGCTGAATCATTGATGTCACAACATATACTCCACATAGTATTGTACCCTTCATGTCTTTTTGAAATGGACAACAAATTTGAAGTTAGCTTTCTAAGGATTTCCTCATCTGGCTCATCAGTTCTTACATTTAAAACCTACAAGGAGACAGTTTAAAGATCCATAAATATTCAACTTGATGATCATAAGTTACAGAAAGTAAAGAGATTAACCTGGTGCCCGCCTTCCACAAAATATTTCACTTGTTTGTAGAGGGAGTTAAGAAGGGAATCCCGTCTATTCCAATACTCATCTAGCAGCCCCTTGTGTTCTCCTCCTCGCTCAACTTTAGCTGTGACAGCACCAGCATATGCCTCAAGTAGAACTTCAGCCAGTACTTCTAGATGAGCACATAAATCTGATTTTGCAGAAAGTTCAAGTTCAGATGTTCCATCTAACAGCTGAAGCATGAAAGAAGCAATTCTCCACAGCCCATTCCGCACAACAGGTTGACAATACCAAGATGTTAAGCCCTGGGATAGTGGATACCACATATGGTGCTCATTTCTATAGAGCATAGCAGAACGAACTATAGACACAACTGCATTTGAGAGTTCACAAGCCCTCTTGATCTGAACCTCATGAGGCTGTTCTTCATTTATTAGGTATGTTAAGTAGCTGTGCAAGCAATAAAATACTTCTTCAAGATCCGAAACCTTACTGTAAAACACTTCAGCATTGTCTCTGTCCATGAGAAGAACTGTATTGCAGCGGGCTCTTTCACCAACTAACTGAATTAGATCCCATAGAGCACCTGAAAGTTGAGCTTCTGAACTGGAATGTGGGGAGCCGCTCATATGTGACCTGTTCTGGCTAATTGTGTTTTGCAGTTCTCTCAGTTGAATCATTCCAGAAAGCTTTTCTCCATGTTCCATGATTGTTAGCAAAGACTGTCCTGCTAAGATAAAGTTGTAGTTAGGTTTGCCATGTGCCACCTATCCATGATTCATTTACTTTAACAGAACTGGTCGAAAAGACATAGCCCCTGGAAATTTCACCATAAATATGCATGGAGCCCCATGTTGGGACAGCTTCACAAGCAAGAGCAAATGACAATAAACGAGCTCTCCAAGTCTCAAAACATTTCATGCACACAATAATAAAAAAATATATATTTGTGTGCATGCATGCATGCATGAGTTTGTAAGCAGAAGTAATTGAAATATGCAATAAATCATACTCTGTTTAGTGCATAGCTCCTCATGGCATTTTGATAGAGCAAGAAACTGTAAAAATCGTTGATGCTTTTCCTGCTTATCCATGAGTTGGTTGGATACCATGGTCATAGCCAAAATTTCAGCACCTCTGGTGGTTGTCCAGTGTTTAGCTAAGGTGTCAATGATCGATTTGCTTGTGCGGGTGAAAACATTTGTTTCTCCATCCCTTTCAAAAGCCCCAGAACTTTGAAGCTTTTCATATGAGGCATCGACTTGCCCAGTTAACAGAAAATCATGGAAAAGCTGACCAAGTAAAGCCTCTGATTCTTCATCGTGCGAAGTTCGGCGTGAAATCCTATTCATAACAGCCTTTTTTCTATCACCAGAATCCCCTACTTCAGAACTTACCCTTCTAGGAGCAACGTTGCCTGCAAACATGAGGTTTCTTCTCTCTTCTAGTGTAGACCCTTCATTTGAGCTCCCTTTACGTGACAAGCTTCTCTCAGGTGGTTCAACTCCACCAAGCACAACAGCCTTTTCTGGTATTGCCCATATTCCAGCCTTCTCAGTTAATACAATCCATGCACCATCTTCGCCATCATTTGTAGAAGGAAGGGCTGAAGCATCTAGAACATTTCCTGCATCATAAGGTAGATCAAACTGATAGAGACGTGTAGAGTTCCTAAAATAATGGGAGACTGTTGCTGTTCCATCACCAGAAATTATTAATGTTGAACCTGAAGGCTTGCCTCCTATTCTAAGTCTCATAGAAAATAAGAAATCTTCATCTTCTACTCTTGCTTTTGGGATTATCACTTGGATTGGGGCTTTTTTCTCCAAAACCCTTTCATGTACATCAGAAGAAATGTTGACTCCCGACTTATATTGCATGGTCAGAAGAGAATATTGTGTGTAGCTGGAACTGCTAACACGATCCTTGCAGAAAGTGGCAACAAGAACTGTGATGACTTTGCCATGGTCATCCACCTGTACATCTAGAGGCCATATGCGTTTCTGACCAGCCAGATCCTTTTTAATGCCCAAATCACTGTCAGTGCCAACAATTTCATGAGACCACATCTTTGACACATTTGAATCAGGATGAAGTTTTATACTGAAACACTGTATCTCATGATCAGTCAATAAAAAAAACTGCCGTTCAGAATCGTCCATGGAATGGGGTGAAAACCGCCAGATGAGTGACCTTGGATAGCCCTTGCTCCTGACAAATTGACTACCATCACTGCCATGGGAGGATAAATACAATGTGTCCTGATACACTTTACTGCATTGAATTTCAGTGGGGGTGCAATAAAAGCGCCACAGCTCACCATTGGAACTACAAGCCAAGGCAACAGAAACATGCTGGCTAGCAGGACGTGCACAAGCAATCAAAGAGTTAAGAGAATTGGATCCCATTGTATTAATTGCAGACTGCCGATTAGGGGTGCTCTTCCCATCAACAGAGAATGAAGTCACCTCCGATTCATCAGAAGACAACATACAAGTAACTGGAACAGATCCGCCTTCATTGTAAATGTCAGGCCAGTATGTAACAGCTCGAGTTTTTTGGTTACACAATACCACACCAGCAGACTTGCAGCTTTGTACAGCTTTCTTCCTTCCCCTGGATGTGGGATCCCAGTTGAGAAAACAAAGCAGCCAATTTGTGCCGTGATAGCCGGTATTGCTATGAGCTCCATCATCTAAACAATCTAAAGGAAGTTGAAGAACAACACAATCTTTTGAAGGTGAAGATGATAAGTGACTCCAGATAAAGAGTCTATTTCTGCAAATGATCCAGGAAAGGCAGGTCTCCTTATCCATTCCACCAGATATAGATGCATCACCTGCAGATTAACAGTTAGTGCAAGTAGTATAAGAAATAAAAACAAGCCGTAATGGTTAACATTACCAGGAATGTGGCTGCGCAGAAAGTTGGCTTGTTCATCACGAACTACTTCCGGAAACTCTCCAACATACACGGGCTTAATTGGATCAGCATCACTAGCTTTTTCTTCACTTTTTTTCGTCAATTGAGTTCTAATGCACATAACAACCACAAAAACAAATATTATCAATTATTTAACCTACTTTTGGTTAGCTAGGGTCGAAAAGGTGGTTGAAATTCCCTCGTTTGTAATACATCCAAAGAAATGAGGCCTTATTTTTTCACTCAAAGTGCAATAATATACTAAATGACTCCCCTGATGCCAGACAGAACCAAACAAGGCCTTACTCCAATATAAGCTTAAAAAAAATTTATCACATCACTGCCATTAACAAGACAGAAGGCATTTACCTGGCGAGAACTGAGAGGCGAGGAGCCCAAGGAGCGGGAGTGCCGGTGGCAGGGCGATTAGGGATTGAATTATTGTCAGGTGCTGCTGCTGCTGCTTTTCGATTGCTGGATCTTTTAATTCCTGGAGAGAACATTTCTATTTTTCTGTTCGGAGAGGGAGGGAGGAAGTGAAGTAGGAAGGGTTTAGGGTTTTTTTTGTGACTTCAAATCACAAAAAGGTGACAGTCCTGAAACCGTGCTAGGAAGGAAAGGTGTAGAGGAGAGATCATGTTTTAAAAGTATTTAAAAAGATATTAAAAATATTTTAATTTTTTAAAATTAATTTTTTTTAGTATTTTTATATTATTTTAATATCTTAATATTAAAAATATATTTTAATAAAATATTTTAATATATTTTTAAATAAAAAATATTTTAAAAAGCAAGTGCTACTATTCTCAAACATTTCTTGCATTTTCAATAGTAAATGATTTGTTTTTTGTTTTAAAAGTATTTTTAAACAAAAATTATTTTTTTATTTTAAATTTTTTTATATGTTGATGTTAAAAATAAAAATATGTATTATTTCAATTTATTTCTAAATAAATAATATTTTAAAAAATAATCACTATTATAAAATATATAAAAGCATGAATGTTTTATATAGGAATCCTTGGTGTGTGTTTTTTAATTTGATCACCAAACTTTTTTCTTTATCGATCATTTTATAGTTGAATCAATTGCTTCTGATTTTTTTAAAAATTATCAAATTAAAAGACAGAAATGAATTGAAAAACTTAGGAAACTATTCTTTAGGAAACTTAGGGTTAGGGGTGTGCAAAAAAACCGGAAAACCAAAAAAACCGAGAAAACCGAGAAAACCAAACCAAGAAAAAAAACCGATTAAACCGATTAGAATAGTTAGGAAAAATCCCGGTTCAGTTCGGTTTTGTAATGCAGGAACCGGTTAACCCTGACCGAACCGAACCGGTTCAAAAAAAGGCACTATAAATAGAAAAATTATCCTCACTCTTTCTCTCCAGTAACCCTAGCAGCAGCCCCCCTCTCACTCTTTCTCTCCCCTCCCCCCTCCCAGCAGCCCCCCCTCCCCTCTTTCTCTCCCTCCCAGCAGCCCCCGCTTCCTCAACATGGGTTTTGTTTTTTAGCTTATGAGTTTTCTTTTAAATGCAGGGAAGATAAGATGTATTTGTATAAGAAGATTTGGGGTTTTAATTTTAAAAAATCGAGTTTGGATTTTTGGCATTTGGGTATTTGAAAAATATAGGAAAAATCATGTTTATTTTGCAAGAAATTTTGGGTTTTGATTTATAGCAGAGTTTTTGGATTTGGAATGAAATTAGTGGTGTTGATTTTTGGCTTTTAATTCGTTTGCACAATGCAGGGAAAACAATAGTTATGAAAAGGCATCTTACTAGCGAGTTCGAGAAGAAATATGAGCATATAGGTTTTTTCGGTTTTTTGAAATTAAAAACCGAACCGGACCGGACCGAAACCGGTCGGTTTGACTCGGTTTCGGTTCGGTTTCGGTTTTTTTCCACATAAAAACAGAGAACCGGTTTGGTTGTTTTTTATAGTTCAAAACCGAACCGAATCGAAAATGCTCACCCCTACTTAGGGTGGCAATTTCAAAGTTGTCATGATTGTTTATTTTGGTACAAAACTTCATTTTATTTTATTTTTCAGTCTTTGATTTGAGAGAGAAGAGAGATAATTACTATATTTCAGTGCTAAAGATAAAAAAAACATTGGTTGACACTAATTCTAACTACCAAAATAATTGGTTTTGCTGTTAATAAGTTTCATTTGATAAGAGAAATTTCATTTGGTTGTTCTTTCACAATTCAAATTACTTAGAGAATAGATCTGACCTCGAAAGTTTTTATGTTTTTGGTTGATTTTTTATTTTTTATTGTTATTTGAAGGCATAAACGAGCATATTTAGGTCTCTATGATGTTTTTTTGGTCAAAAAATGGTTGAGAAATAAAATTTTAGGTGTAAAAAATCCTTATCTCAATTTCTCAGTAGACGACGTGTCACATGTTATATTTTTTTTCAAGAAAAATGGGCATGGTCAATAAACCTGTGCACCTAGGTTTTTTTTTCTGCACTTTTTTTGTTTTTATTTTTCTTTTATTTGTTTTAATTTCATTCTTATTTTGGGGTTTTTAAAAAAAATAATTAATGGTTTTTTTTTTCAATTCATTCTTCAATATTTGATTTATTTTATATACGTCTTCATGAGATGTTTTGTTTTCTATCAAATAAATGTTCCACTATTTTGTTAGCAATTGATTTGTTAACATTTGTTTTTGTTGTTTTTTTCGGTCATTTAAATTGTTTTTGAACTTCTCAAGTTGACTAGGTCATTTCGAATAACCCTCCTCGCATGCTTTAATTATTTTGTAATAAAGAACATGTTAGTAGCCTTTAATTTATTTTTATTTTTTTTGCATTATAACAATTGATCTAGCCTACAACACATAATTATTCATAAGACAATTAATATTATCATCATAAAAATATCATAATCTTTTTAAAAACATTGGAATAATTGTATAATCATTTAATGTTATTTTAATAAATTGATTCAAAAACATTTTTTTTTGTCAACAATTACAAAAAAAGAGATAAAAATAAAGGGATGCCTAAAAAAGTTAGGTGTATCGGCACATGGATCTAGCCTTCTAGTCTAGGCGTGCCAAGTTGATTTTTTTCTAAATAGTAAACAACATAATATCTTATGGTTGACTTTTTAACCATCTTTAATGGCTAAAAAGTTGGAATCCAAGTTCTAGAATCCTAAAAAACTAATTTTTAACTGGTTTTTACCTAAAAGCTCCCCCAAGAACATCATAAGAATTTCAATAAACTCATTTTAAATCCCAAAAAATATCTATAATCACTTTATAAAAACAAAATCCAACCAAATTAGAAAAAAAATTCATGTTATGATCTAGTTCTTACGACATTCTCAAAGGAAAATACCATATTTTTTGAACATATCTTTTTAAGATAAATTTATTGACACTAAAATGGATCTTCATTTGTGGTGACTGACCACTTTCTCTCATCTTATATTTTTCAACAACTCTCTCTTTTCCTTCTTAAATTCAAAGGACTGAAATGCAAAATAAATAAATTTTAGGAGCGAAACATTAAACCCTAAAAAACAAGGCCCATAAATGAAAAAAAGTAAAATTTTAGGGACCACGGTATGTTTTTTATGCCCCATGAATAGTAAATAGGGAAAAGTGCAGCTCTTTCGTTCATGTGTTAAATTAAGTTTCATTTGTTTTAATTGATAAAATTAAATTTTATTTTGCAAAATCAAACATCAATTTAATATCGAGATATTTTTTGACATCACAAATATGATGTAGCACATAAAACAAAACAAATTATCAGGCTTAAAACTGTGTGAATATAATGTGAAAGAATAAAATAAACAAATAAAGCCTTCAATAAATAAAATGGATAATTTCTCATAGACTAAAAAAAAAAAACAAAAACAAAGAAATGAGATCATATTCAACTGAGTAGTCCACAAGGCAACTGAATCTCAAACAACAGTAAAAGAAACAATAAAATATCATTCTTTTTTTATAAGTATATTTATACTTATCAAATAAAAGAATTAAAAAATATATTTAACTTAAATTTTATTCATTTAAAACCCAAATCTACCTTTTAAAACTTACATCTATCTGAAATACAATGCCACGAGAAATAAATAAATGATAAAAAAAATACTATATAAAATTAAAAATACATCATTCATAATAAGACCTTGAATCAAATTCAACACATAATAATAAAGTCAAAATACATTAACAAATCTTAAGGGATTCTATGATAAAGACATGATGATGATGATGATATAAAACGGATTCATGAGCTTGTGAATAGATAAAAATATAAAATATTAAAATATTAACTAGTCTTTAAATAGAGAATCAACATTTCTTGTTTTTAATTAAACCAATTGAAAAATCCTATTTTTAACTAAGATGTATATTCCTTAATTTAATTTACATCTAATTCTGGATCAATCGTTCCTCTTCAAAACTATGTATTTACATGAAATTTGTCGAAACATTTAATATCATTGCTAATATGTATCAAGCATACTCTAGTAGATTTAAATATGAAAACATTGAAAAAATATGAAAAATAAAAATACCCCTTACGACTGTATTAATTATACAAAACACTCATATAAAAATATAAAAATACCCTTAAATGCAATGCTTATGTTTTGTCTCTTTTAAGGTTAAAGATATAATTGCACTTTACATTAAAATTTGAAAACCCCAAAATACTCTTCTCCAACAACACAATATTTTTTGACTTTAGGGTCAAGTATGTATTTTTATTGCTAGGAAACTTATGCAAAGTAACAAAAAAAGAAAAAACCTTTGGTTAACATTTTATATTTTGTTGACTTTAAGGGTGAAAAAAAGTAGTTTTATTGTGCAAAAAAGAAAGAAAGAAACATCAACACCCTCACCCAAGAGACTTAATTTTCTTGGATCAAAAGGCACAAAAGTAATTTTACTGTAGCTCAAAACATATTTTACTATATATTGAGCTACAATAAAACACCCATGTCATTTAGTTTTTGAGGTAATTGTTCCATGAGGATGTAGAAAAAATAAGGAAAAAAAAACAATACTTATAACCATGAAAGGCTATATATATGTATATCATTTATTTTTTGTAATGAAAAATGGAAAAAGAAGTTGTGAATTTCATATAGTTTTACTTTTATATTTATACACCACTAGAAAAATAAATAAAACAAGTAGAATATTCCATCATTGAAAAAGCTTTTCATCCGTCAGTAAGAATACATCCGATGAATTTACCTATGAAATAGTATCGTCGGCTAGAGTCGTGTTATGATTTAAGATCCGTCAATACTTTTATCATCGACTTAATCATTGACGGTTAGCTCGACAAAATACTATTATCAGTGATAAAAATACATGACAACCAATTTTTATCAATATATCAGTAGGTAAATATTGTTAACGTATTGTCAATAGATAAATTGTCGGTAATACATCTCATCTTTACAACGGATACTTGACAGAATCACCGACAACCATATTTTGTCAATGATTTCGTCAATATATATCAATACACTCAACAACTCTTTGTAATTCTCCCAGGAAAATTGACATGTTTTACTGATGGAACAACCAACATAATTTTTATGTCTTTCGGCAGTGTAAATAATATGTTTTAATGATATCAAAATAATTTTACATTAAACAACATCAAAGAACATTATATGAAAAAAAAAAACTTAAATAAATACATTTAATATGTACCCAGGGTAAAAATTTAAATTTCTAAACATTAATTTAATTGTAAAAGTCAATTACAAATGCTTATGAACATTAAAAAGAGGTTGCAGATGGAGGGAAAGGGGGGTAAAAATCTTGTGGAGGTTTATAAAAGGGAGGATAATGATTGGACATGTATGCAATCATTTTCTCACTTTGTTGCCTTTTTTGTTCTTCATACTTTGCCTTCATTTCAGCCCTCATAACACCAATTCGTTGTTTAACCAACTCCTTAATGACTCATAATGGCTGACTCACTCTAGATTGTGGGGTGCTTGCGATCGAGATACTATAGCCCCATCTCATATCTTGAGTTGTAGTCATAGAGATACCATAAACCAGATTCATACCGGATCCATTAGTTGCTCTAGCCTCCAACTACAATCCTAAATTGTATTCTGGATGGGTTTAAGGGTTCTCCATGTATTTGGCACACATGCCGATGTTATATTGTTCTTAGATGAAAAAAAAAAACAAGTCAAAGATATGGGTAAAAAAACATTAGTTTAGACAATGTACAAAAAGTTTAAAAGTTAATTTACAATAAACACCTCAGCTTCAATGTCCATGGATTGTTACACCTTTTTTTCTTTTTCTTTTTTTATCTATCATCCCTATATATATGGGTTTTCATGTATAACTCTATCGGAGTTGGCTTGCACCCAAGCTGTATCGTATCAACTCTTAAAATTTATAACTCATGTTATTAGATTGAAAGCACAACAAAAACGTGAAGCCTAATCCCCAACAACTCAATTGCCAAAGGATGAAACAAGGTAAAAAATCGATCACTTTAAAAAGTATAATTAAAAGAACGTGGGTGAAAATAAAAATAAAAAATAAATTATACGGCATAAAAAATATTTAGATCGGAGGGTCAAATTGAAAAGAAAAAAACTTTAACAAAAGAAATGAAAAGAATGAGGGCTAATTTGGAAAAAATAAAACATGAACTTTAATTGAAGAATGAAATTGAACAAAAAAAACTTTAACAAAAGAGCCGAGGCAAAAAAATCAGAAAAAAGAAAAGAAGAATAAGGACCGATGAATTGAAAAAAAAATACATGACAAATTATGATTTAAGGACTAAATTTAAAAACATTGAAAACTATTCTAAAAGGGCCAGTGAAAAAAATAAATAATTAAAAATATGAGGACTGAAAATGAGAAATAAAAAGAAAAGAGGATAAACAAGCACTTTCTCTAGAAGAGAGATAAAAAGAAGGAAGAAAACAAAAGAAACAATCACCACTGACAAACCGTTCATCAACTGATATCGCATGCCACACCAAGTGGAAAAGAGCGAGGCAACGCTTCTAATGACACAACAAAATAGTAGATTTCGCCACTAGGAAGCGCCGCACCCGCCACCCAAAAAGCACGAGAGCCTCCCACGTGCAGATGCGTGCAGAAAACACGCTTGCAACTTTTTGATTAAGAAAATAATTATTAAGCTCATTAGGTCCAAATATCCTTCATGATTATGGAATAAAAAAAAAACCAATATAAAAGGATAAAATTGCCCATGAACTCAAACCTTTATTTTTTTCGATTCTAATAACAAAAGAGTTATTTGAATTTTATGGAAAGAGAGAGAGAGAGAGAATGACAAAAATATCATATGTAAACATATCTAAATTTTATGATTTTAAAGGTAAATAAGTTATTTTATTGCTATAAAAAAAATAAAATAAAAAAAAATGAAAATATTCTCTAACAATCTTTTAATGGCCAATGGACCATTAAAAAAGACCAAATTATCCTCCAAAGGCAACCCATTTTTTCTTCAAAGGACGAAAGCATAATTTAATTGTCACAATTAATAGAATTTTGTTTCTGTATGCACAGTAATCTTCCCAATGTTTTGGCAAAATGTTCAATCACAAATGATTAGATTTGTGATCGCATAGTATTAGAGTTCAAATTTAAAGAATTGGAAAGAAAATAGGGAGTTATATTTTTTTTCATGAGGATGTGTTATTTTTAATGATTAATTAGGGTGATAAAAAATTTTAGTGAGATTTGTTTCAGAGTAATAAATAATTATTATTTGTTGTATGAAATCTGATGTTAATTAATTATGATGAAATATTAATTTTAGAAAATAAGTGTAATTATTAGTTCCTGATTTTGATGAAAATTTTCTCAACAAATTAATTAACTATTGAAAAGCTAATTATGAAGTTGATAAATAATTAATTTAAATATGTTTATTGATTTAAGATTTATCATATAATATTAATGATCTAATATTAGATTTATCGATAAGCTATAAATGGTTATTATTTGAAATAATTTATTGATGGTGTTCAAAGATTTATTGTGTTTAATTTTGCATTATCTAAAAATACTTTACCTTCGCATGTAAACATTAAATTTCCAAGTATTAAATAAAAATATTAAAAATACTCGAACACAAATGATGTTTTCTAAAAAAATATACTTTAAGTTATAAATTGGACAAGATATAAGGAACTACTAGCCATTTAACCCACACTTCACAACGAGTTATATATTTTTTTCAAAAAAATAGTGGGTTTGTGGGCTGCTTCAATGTGTTTTTTTATATAAAAAATTTCAAAGTCTAGATCAAAAGGTCTATACAAATATCTAATTAAATAAATTAAGAACTATTTATGTAAATAAACAGAAAAGAATTATTAACAATAACCAAAAGAGAAATTAAAAAAAAATAGCAATGAATGTAGATCAAGATATTTAATCAAATAAAATGAGACATTCAACTAATTGCGTTTACTATATTTGTTTATTTAACTCAATTAAAGATAAATTCACATCTTAAAAAACACATTACCCAAAAGATAAATAAAAATGAAACTGATTGAATAAACCCATGACCTAAAAACTATTATGCAAGGCCCAACACGTCAATAATATTATTTTAAAATGATTTTTTTTTTGGGAAATAAAGTTCATTTGTATAAAACCCAACAAAAATTACAAATGAATTAGAATATTATCTTGAAAAAACACAAATAAACTAAAAAATTCTCAAAAAATAATGTAAAAAATAACATGTGAAACCCAGGTCATGAGATCATAATAAGTCTAGAGAAAAGAAATTAAAGATAATCACAAAACTAATATTAAAAAAAATAATAAGATCTCATTGACTCGAATCCCCAACAAATCAAATGTCAAAAAATAAAATCAGGTAAAAAAATAAATTACACAAAAATATCTAAAAAAATTAAGGGTGAACAAAAAAATTAATTAGAGGGCAAATAAAAAATTTCAATTGAAGGGTTTAATTGAATTAAAAATTAGCTTTAACAAAAGAAAAAACAATCAAAAGGATGGGGGTTAAACTATATATATATATATATAAAAACTTTGATTAAATGAACTTTATTTCCCAAAATAAAAAAAAAATTGAGAAAATTGTAATTGAAGGACTAAATTGAACAAAAAAAACTTTTATAAAAGGAATAAGAATGAAATAAGAAATTAAAAGAATACAGACTGAAATTAAAAACAAAACAAATGATAAATTGTAATTGAAGGACTAAATTAGAAAAAAAATTCTTTACAAGGAAAAAAAATGAAACAAGAATTTAAAATAAAGAGGATTGAAACTATACAAAGGAATAAGAACGAAATAAGAAATTAAAAGAATGAGGACTTAAAGTCTTAAACTAAAAATAACACATATAAGTAAGTGTAATTGAAAGACTAAATAGCGAAACAAAAAAACTTCTATTAAAAAAATAAAAACAAAATAAGAAATGAAAAGAATTAGGATGAAATTGACAAACAAAAAACAAAGAGGATAATTGTGTACTTTAACTGTTAGGATAGAGAAAAAAATAAAAACAACCGCTGGTGACAATCTGACCACAATCCTCTGCCACATGTCAATCCTAGTGGAAAAGGACACGGTTTCGTATCCAAGGAGACGACGGAAGGCCAGATTTGATCACCAGGGGTGTCGTATGCATTGCCTGAATAGTGCGGACACTATTCACACACGAGTGCGTGTTTAACACACCCATATTTTTTATATTTAAATATTCAAAAGTCAATGTGAAAAATACCAAAACTCCCTCATGACCTTGTTAATTACACAAAATACCCATGTGGAAGTATAAAAATACTTCAAAATACAAAGCTTCTATTTTGTCTCATCCAAAGTTAATTTGTATTTACATTGGACATGAACAATGAAAAAGCCTGTGTCCAGTAGACCATTAATTTTTTTATTCTAGGGGCAAATTAAGTATTTAGATTATTAAGAAGTTTGTAAAATGTCAAGAAAGTCCTTGGCTAATAGTTTAAAATTTTATTAACTCTGAGGGTAAAATAGTATTTTCATTGTATAACAAAATAAAAATAAAAAGACACATATACCCTTAAGCAAAGCTTCATGAATAAAAGTGTAAAGAGTAAAATGGTAATTGCGTTGTAACCAATGTGAAAAGTGCTAGTCTACCCTCAAGCAAAGCTTCAAATATAAAAGAAAAAATAGTAATTTTATTGTAATCCAAGACACATATCACTATGAACTGAGCTATAGTGAAAAACACATAAGATTTAGTTTTTTAGTTAATTTACAAGGGAACCAACGGTGACCCAAAATTCAATGCCCTTGACTAGGAGGTGTTATAAGTAATACTCTGGAGAATTTTTAAGTGTGAAAGTAGTTGAGGAACAACCAAATACAAAGTTATAAAGACTCAATTTACCAACGAGCTCTTATAAGTAGATGTACAAAGGAAACAAAATTGCTTGTGTACAAATGATGAATTAAGCACATGAAATTGCTTATAATTCACAATTTTTATTTTGAAGAAAATTATCCCAATCCTCTTGATATTTGAGAGAAGTAATAGTTATTGTCTACAAGACCCATCATCTTCTATAAAACATAATTTCTACTAGGTATTTATTGAATAAGTTCGTGTATAATTTCTGCTTCTTTTTAAAAATACAAAAGCTTTAATTAGTAAGCACAAACTGGATTTTCATGAAACCACCCATGTCACTTATACACCAACAAACATTGATGGGGTTATTGGCCATTAAAACTTGTAAGATAAAGGAGTTGAGAGTAATACAAAGATCAACAAGTGCACTGGAAAATGCTCTCTAGCAATGCCCTTACAAAATCTCCTCCTATGAGGAAATTGTTGCTCTATCACTAGCCAAAGTTTTGTTCACACCTACCTGTGACCAAAATTTTTTATCTGTAACACCAAGTGAAGAGAAAGATGCCATGAATGATGGAGATGACTATTACACTAAGAGTTTTCTGCAATCGATAAACTCATCTTAGACTTTCGGTTGTTTTCCCTTGTGAGTCTGTGAATATTACAAGCTATCAATAATGCAACATGAAATTTAACACTTCGATCGAAATTTAAGGAAAGGAGAGGAGAAGTTTTGAAGAAAAAAAAAAAGAGATGAAGATTTTAAAAAAGAAGGACAATGGAGAGGAGAAAGAAGCAGGAGAGGGAGAAACTGGAAAAGGAAAAGGAAAAGAAAAAGAAAAAAGGTAAAAAAATCAAGTCAAGATATTTGATCTTATTTTTTTTGCTATAATTTGTCACATAAATTATTTTTTAAAATAATGTAAAGTATTAGCACAATTAAGATTTATTTTTTTGGAATTGTAATGAATAGATATTAGACATCGTAACATAAATGGAATTGAATGTTAGTTTAATATTTATTGTAGCCATTCGATTAGTTACACATGATACTATTAAATTCATGTAAATACATACTTATTATTAATTAATGATTAATTTATCTTCAATATTTATATAATATTATATTAATAAATATAATATTTAATTTATGAATTTATTTTAGCCATCTAGGTAGTTGCTTTTAGAAAGCAAAAGTCATCCTTGGTGACAAAATTGTTTTTAAATTTATAAAAATGTAAATATCTATAAAGAAAACCTTAACATTAAGTTTTAATTGTAAATATTATTTGAAATATTTATTTGTTATTTGAATTCAATTTTCTATGTTTATGCTTGTGTTCTTGTTTTTTGGGACAACTTTCTTTCATGGCGCAAGTGAATTTAGACTAGATCGGTATGATCTCATATTGCACCATAAAGTGTAAGTGGTGGTCTTCAAGCCCATTTTAATCAATATAATCTTAAAAAAAAAAAAACTTAGGCTTATAATTTAGAAATCATACTCTTGAGTCCAACTCTCATGTTTCAAAAATAAAAATTAGGTCTTCTAACAATGTCTAGGTCTCAAATTGTTGGTCTTAAGTCATCATAGTTTTTACTTTTAAACAAAAAAAAACACACATTTACCTTTGAAAGACCTGTTAAGGTTCCTAATTACCACAAGACTAAAATGTGGCTCCTTTTTCTATTTTACTCTTTTTACAAATAGTTCTCGTTGATGTTCCAAATGAATACTTATCTTTACGCAAGCTATATTTGAATTTTCATAGAAAAAAGAGAAACAAATACAAATCATATTTTGAAAGTTCAGTTTTCCTTGAAAGCTTAGACCAAGCATAATCATCAACATGATACTTAAAGGATAAAATGGCTCGAATAACTAGCTTGTTGAAGTAAATTATTTACTATAAATAACTTGATGAAAAATCCTTAGAAACTGTCACCGTAAAGCTCATTATAGCAATGCTTTCCTCTCACTCTTTTATATTGATCAAAGTAACATCTTCTAGAGGCCAAACACCTCATTATGGACATCATTCTTAAAACATGCAAAGTCCAACACCATAAATCCATCATCTTTGTTTTTAGTTTCTCTCATCAATATCTATCAACACCTTGTGAATGCACGTCAAACTTGTGAATGCACACTAGATAACACCTCAACCATTTAAACCCACTTAACCTACCCTTTCTTAAATGGTACAACAAGGATGCCAAATGTGAGTACCATATAGGAGTCATGGAACATTCCATAAATCACTATTGAGGTTGCAAGAAGCAGATTAACAACTTGATCAAACATGGGTGATTATTGTTTGAAGAAAAAAAATGATTATATAGCATAACCATAAAAGGACACAAGACCATTAAAAAAGAAGACTTATATAAGCCTCTTTCAACTAATAAAATATATCATATGCAAGATGTAGGCATTTCTAGAAAATTTAAAGTCCTTAAAGTTATTAAATACACGTAAGCTCAATTTTTTAAGACCATCTCAAGATGTATTACAATAGAATAGCTAAGGTTATTCATGATGTGAAATTTTTTATCCATTATTTTCATGAGAATCTGGTTGAACCTATTCATAACTGATATGTGGGATTAGATCTCTCTAAAATAAAGAAATGAAAAGATTTGGCATACACCTTTTTAAAATAGTTTGGACTCAACTTAGAGGTGACATCGAGTAAGTATAACCTTTAAAAAATGGAGAGGATAAATAATAAGTTAATCAATCAATATGTTATAAGAATGTATAAAACAATAATGTAAACATTTTCTTCTCTACCAGAGAATGAGCTTACCTCTATTTTCATTGATACTTTAAAAGCTCCATACTAAGAGTACTTGATTAGGAATTCATTAGCCTATTTTATAGATGTGTTAACCGTAATAGAAAGGGTTGAGCCAGACCTAAAATCATAAAGGATTAAAAATCCAACAATAAGGTTTGATGCCATGTCAAATAACAAATAAAACAATGGTCTTCAAATTAGGAATCTTGACCATGCACACTCTACCAAATCATCTCAAATACCATTTAGTTTCATAGCATTACCAACTTCTCGAGTGTCATATATTTCTATTGTTTAGCATTGTTTATTGTTACTCTTTGAGTGTTGTATATATTATTTCGGTCCCAGAAAATACCATATAACCACCATGCTTAAGGTGGTATGATCCAAATACTAAATGTGAATATTTTCACCTGGATATAAACATATACTTTTAAAAATTAAAGGGAATATGGAAGACGAAGTCATAACGCAATTACTTAAGGAAACTAACAATTCTAGAATATGCATTGATTCTAGAAATTTAAGTAAGAGGTTGGGTATGCTTAAGGGAAGATAAAAATCACCCTTACCACATCCATTCTGAGAAAAAGGTTTCTTTAGCTATGTGTTTCTCCTAAATTTATTTGATGTGTGACCTTAATTGTCCAAGATGTTTTAGCTTATTTTCCATTTATTTATTGCCAATGGATTATTTGAATAGTTAATGTCGGATCCTAAATCAGGAGTCACGCAACTTGACAATTTTTTTGTTTTCAATTTTATTTATTTATATATATTTTTACTCTTTTTATTATCATTATTATTATTTATTGAGTGGTTGAAAAGAATATTACACTCATCCCACATTGATCCTTACTTAGAAAAGACTTATGAACTTATTATTGACTTTTTATTTTATTTTAAAACATAACGTTAGGTCTATATCGGTCCCCTAAAACTAGAAGACACATTGACTAACCATTAAAACACAAATTTAAGTTTAATCAAAACTTTACTCTAGCTTGATGAAAACTCACCAACTCATTAACAAACTTATTTTAAGGTTAAAAATGTCGTGCAAGACCTATGTGAGGCCTTAAAACTAGAAGACACTTCCACCTAGCTATTACAACCTAAACTTAATAAAACAATATGATGATAACTTAACAAAATAAATGTTGTTTTTGTTTTTTTAATAAATATCTACATGCACATACATATATAAACGATACAGATGTAGTTTTACAAAATATAAATAATGACACCAAAATTAAAATAAAAATACAAATACATGGTAAATAGTAACATGTTTTTTTGGCATTTTAAATAGTAAACATGCTAGCCTAAACAAGAAAAGAAAATAAAAGAAGAAAATGAGATATGGGCTTACCTCAAGGCTAGTTCCAGGTGAGGAGGGGTTGTTGTGGTTGCTACTAGTAGTGGAGATGATAGTGAACGGGTTTTGAGATGACTTTTCTTGGTCTTATTTGGTTTCTTTATTTCTCTTCAGTTTTTTGTTTCCTTTACTATTTTTTTTTCCTTTCCTTTTTCTTTCTCTCTTATTTTTCTTTCCACTTTACTATTTTATGGTTCACAACACCTTCATTTATAGCTCAAAACTCTCTCTTTTCTTCTTTTTCTTTTTTATCCTCTACTATGTACTACCTCAAACTAGATTCACTTCTCTCACACAGCTTCTGAAAAAATAAAAGATCTTACCCAAGAGAAATCAACATAATGGGCACAACTCAAACTCTTTTTCTATTCTTCTCTTATCTTCACATTTCATCTCTTTAACTTTGCTCCTCTTGTTTCTTGCTTTGCCCTTTGATTTAAAGACAATGATGAAGCTCTTTCAATCTTTCTTGATGAAATGATTATGAGCATCGGTTCCCTTGAGTCAATCTCAACCCTCCATTATGTTATACACTTTGGCCAAACATGCTTGGATTAGCCTTTTTATTGTGGTTTCAGAGGGTTAGAGCATATCTTTTTAAGTTAAGAATGTTGAACACGTGCAGGGAGGGAAATTATGTTTTGTTTTTCATTTTTTTTAAAGGTGTGAGAGAGATTAAAAAAAAATCAAAGTATGATGAAAAATCATAAAAAATGAAAGAAACCTTTTTTTGGAGCAGACTCAAAGGGAAAAAGACACTATTCAATCTTATGCACTAAAATGACATCGTTTTGTAGCATTTTATTATTTAAAATAAACTAGTGTGCAACGACACTGCTGTTTTATACAAAACACGCCATTTTATCTAAATAGAACTTTCAAGTTTTCAAACAATTCCCATATTTTTTCCTCCTTTTTCAAGTTGTTCATTAGATTTATTTATTTTTAGCCAATCTCAACCTTTTTCTCTTTATTTATTTTAATTCTATCATTGATTGCGTTAGAAATAGTCCTTCCATTTTGTTGTCTTTTTCAATTTGGTTATTGGCTTTCCAATTTCCAATTATTTAGCTAGTTTGAACATTTTTCTCTATTGTTTTTTTAATTTCATCCCTGATTGCATTTTTCTTGTCCTTGTATTTTGTCGCCTTTTCCAATTTAGTTTTTAACTTTCTAATTTCTAATAATTCCATTACTAATTGCTATTTTTTTTAATTCTTTTCTTTTTTTAATTAGTTTATTTTCAAAAAAAATTTGCTTTTCTGATTGAATTTTTTTAGAGGAGTAAAAAATTAGGTTATGACAAGTATCATAATGAGATTCTGAGCAATTTAATTGAAAACAATAAGAATTTAAAGTATCATGTAAAAGTTGATTACCAAAAACCATATTGTTTTTATAGAGAATAATGGTACATACCATATAAATACCAATTCGTCACTGACATAGTAAGTGATTGATAATGATGAGTGATCGGTATGGATTATGCAAGAGGCATCTGGATGTTACTAAGTTGTAAGTGTTAGACATGGAAAAATGGAATAAGGAAGCATTGCATTGTCACCTGTTTTGTTACTGAATTTGTGAACAAGGTCATCGAAACCTTATTTTTCTTGGTTTGATTTTTCATGTGTTTTGAGACTATATCATATTTTTTAATTGAGTTCTTTCTTTATAAGTTCAATTATTGTGTTAAAATCAAGATATATTTATGTAAAAGTAACATTTGAAAAATTAGTCAAATTTCAAAATATGTTATGCAAACACTAGGGGAAATCTTTCTTTTTTATGAATCCTAAATTCTTATTTTCCAATCCTAAAAGAGTAAAGTCTTTATTATCTCTTTTTTTTTTTAATCTCAAAGTGTCTCCACTATCCTCAATAAACCTTAAAAGGTTAAAATCTTGATAATCCCTCATTTAAACCCTAAAATTACCCTTTCACTTCTAACAAATCTTGAAAGGGGAAATTTGCTTATAATAATGCTCAAAATAGAATCAAATGATTTGATGTTTTAAATAATAATAAATGATATACATTCCGGTCATGATCCCACCACTTCTTCACTATGGTTAACCTCATAGTTTTTCTAAATAATAAATGATTTTTTAATAAGGTTATGATTTATAAGGATGAACATATTTTGATTTAAGATGAAATTGATCATATTTGATCTATCATTCACAGACAAAAATATATTCATTGCCATCTCTCTTTGAGCCTTAACTATTTCTTGGACAATAACCTAGACAAGGATGATCACCCCTTATATTAAGGTTATGTTTTGAAAGCTTTTCTCCAAATAGAAAGAAAGAAAAAAAATGTGAAAAGGTTGAAAGTGTTATGAAAAGGGATAAGGAAAATGACCAACAAGTAAAGTCAATGGCAAAACAAGAGGTGCATTACGAGGAATTAATATTAAAGTGAGAACAATTATTGAAACGATAAAATTAAGGTGGAAAGATTAAAAGACCTTCATAAATAAATAAGAGATTATATGTCTTCAAACACCTTTAAGCCACACATACACACTTATATATACTTTTCTTTCATATTCATGAACCTTAGCCTATATTACGGGCTTTTACAAGCCCTTTTTTATTAAAATTAATTTATTTATATTGAGAAGTTTTAGCGTCTAAAAAGAGAAGAAATATATTTTTCAAGTTAAAAGACTTCTTTGTTTGTTTTATATCATTATTTATGACATTGAATTATGAATTTTCACCAATAAATAAGAAATCAACACAGCGTGAAGCAAGATGTCATCTTTTTTAAAAGTAAAGACTTTTTTATTGGAATCCAACATCTTCTCTTTTTCTTTTTTTTCAAAATAGCTATTCATTTAAGATAGAATTCATATAATCCATTTGTTTTTCAAAATATAACTAAAATTTTAAGGTAAACATTCATTTTCAACCAACACACATTTCATCATATGCTAATAAAAACATCCAAAATTGCATTTTAGCACTTGAATGACATATTTTGGGCTTTTGAGCAATGAAACTAAAACATCTAGTGATTTCCTCTTAATAAGTAGACATATAGGAACTAAATTAGTGAATTTTACTATATGGTCCTAAAATATAAAAGATGATTCCTTAAAAAATATTTTGTAATAAAATTCTTTCATTGATTGAATTTACAAAGTTCTTGATAAAAATAGTGATGATGCATGCGTGCCTCTTAACGCCTAATGGAAAGGATGAACAGAACTAGAACAACTAGAAGCAACTTTGTTTGAAACATTCCTTGTGGTGATAATATAACTAAATAATTATATGAAGAATTCCATTATAAGTTAGGCAATAAAGCACAACCTCTTTATGGCGATATGGAAAATTGAGCAGTGATGAACATATATTCTTAGGTTGTATTATGGGCAATCACAATTGTTAAATGATGATTTTAATAACTCTATCATAAGCCATGAGTGGTAGAGAAAATAATTTTTTCATAGATTTTATGAAAAAGAAATAAAGATGAATAAATACCTTAGCATATACTTTAGGGCCAAGATAAAAAAAATCAACATAGAGTAAATTAAGACAATGTATAAATCATGCCCGTATAATGATCAAAGTGGAGAACATGAGAAGGCAATCTCTTAGTGAGCTTAAAAGTCACTCATATCACTTAAACAATTCAAGTAGGCCAATGACTAAATTTAGTTATGTGTGAAGTCATTGTTGAAATAAAAAAGAAAGATTGAAGTTTTAAATTATACAATTTGTGTTTTTCTCAACTATAGTAAGCAAAACTAAAAAACAAAGTCAGAATCCATCATCACATCAAAGATGATATCAAGAAAAGAAAAGGATAAATGACAAGTTAGAGTCGAGTATACAATTAGGATAACTTCAGTCGAATCATGTTGCTAGGTAAGTTAAACTAAACTCTATAATCATGGTAGCATTTAAATTTCATAACGAGTCTGATCAATTAAACATTTTGGGCCCATTTAAATTTCATATTAAGGTTGACCACCTAATAATTTGAACATCATTTAAATACTGAGGTTGGTCACTTAACAATTTAGACTCATTTAAATCTCATGTTAAAGTTGGTTACCTAACACTATTTACCTCATTTAAAATTCATATCGAGGCTGGTCACCTAAAAATTTGAACTCCACTATTTTATTTGGCTTTTTTAGGATAGTCGACTCTTGACGAGACTATTGTGTTTTTGTTTTGGGATAGTCATCTCTCGATGAAAATATTTCAAGTTATTTTTCTTTTGAGGATGGTTGCCTTTTGATGAGACTATTTTGTTTTAAAGGTAGTTGTTTTTTGATGAGATTATTTTGTTTTTTTAGCATACTCACATCTCAATGAGACTATTTTAAGTTATTTTATTTTTCTTTTGAGGATAGTCACCTTTTAATGAGACTATTTTATTTTATTTTATTTATGTTTTGAGTTTAGTTGCCTCTTAATAAGACTATTTCATTTCATGTTAAGCTAATATCACTTTTTGGTAAATAATAATAATAATTACTTTACCAATGTTATTTTTGTTTATTTACAAACTTACTATATGATTAGTACTTAAGAGTGCATATTCATCAAGGTTTTATATCATCATTTTGCACTTAAAGTATCAATAACTCCTTAACTAAAGCATGTTTTATAATAACAAGTCTAATAATATAAAATGTCTTAATATATGGTAAATGTTCATCTTAAATGCATGCCTATCAAATAAATCAAAGGATTGAGTGATGAGTTCAACTATGGAAATTGAAAGGACAAAGAGAGGGTGAAGCTTAGAAAAGAGATGTTGGTGTAGTCCAAACTGGAACACTGTTTGGTAATTGAATCATATCTCGAGTTCTAGATGTCCAAATGACCTCAAATGTTTACACAGATTTGGTAAGACATAGGTCTACAACTTTCATGTTTTCGTTAAGATCTAAGAAGGCCGTTTGCAAGTCCAAATTTTAGCAACAACGGAGAAGTCCGAATCTGTTCTGCAGCCCGAATACTGTTTAGTGTTTGGCCCATATCTGGAGTTCTAGAAGTCCAAATCACCTCCATTTTTTATCCTAGAAATATGAGTCAATTTCCTACAACTTTCATGTTTTCAAGTGGACCCAGTTATGATGCTAGTATTATTGTTTTATTCAGACAAGAAGATAAGGATTTTTACAAAGTCAAAAGTTGGCCAACCACTCAACAATTAGTCATCAAATCAATAATTCCGAATTTTGGGCTATAAAAGGAGGCATTTGCCATGTATTTGGGGGCTTGGTTGTTCAGATCAAGCTCATGCTATTTATTTCTCTCTTTATATTTTTTTTGTAATTTTTAAGTTTTGCTTTCATTAATATCTTGTTTATGCTTTTCATTTCCTTTTCTTTACTTAGTTAACTTGTATTTTCTTTATGATCTTTTTTTGTTTATTTATGTTTCTCTTCTTCATTATGTTTAGCTAAGCTTATTATGTCAAGGTGAAAAGGTTACACTAATGGTGTAAGAATAAATATAGTGTAAACTCAACATGGATCTTAATGTTTAATATTAACATGTCTTATCTTTTTATCTTACTAATTCTTAATACATTGCTTGTTAAATGGTTAATCTAGATTTGTGTTGTATAACACTTGGTACAACAAATGATTGGCACTCTCATAGCCCAACCGTATGGTATTACCTACACCTGGGTTATGAAAGAAACTTGATTTGTTGTTAACATCAGTTAACATCATGAATTCCTAACAATATTTAAAAGTTTGGTGTTATGTAAATAAGATAATTAATATGATCATGTTAATAATTTATAATGAGCTATTAATGACAAATCATCCGATTGGAACCTCCTTCGTGTGTGGTTTCCAAATTGAGTAATAAGAGTTTATACTATACTTGTTTGAAATACCATTAGTGGATCCTCTAATCTTGACATTTTTTTTTATCATTGTTTAATCCTTACATTAATCTTTCATCTCAAAGTTCTCATTAATTTCTTCATCTTCTTCTTTTATTACTACTACTACTACTACTACTACTACTATTATTATTATTATTATTACTATTATTACTATTTACATTCTGTTTATATTATATAATATATCTCTTTGATCTTTTCATAAACTCAGTATATAGGCTGGAAACCCGTGACGTGATCTTTTAGATCATTCTCAGGTATAACAACGCCACGTACTGTATTATTATTATTATCATTACTATTATTGTTATTATTATTGTTATTATTGTTGTTGTTATTGTTGTTGTTGTCTTGTTATTTATAATTTATACAATTAACCTCTCTGTGGTTCGACCCCGGTCTTGCCGGGTCATTTATTACTTCGACACTCCTGCACTTGGTAGAAAACATCAACCTTTTGATCATGTCACTATACAAAGTCAAATGATAATAAATCTTCTACTGCCTTTACAATGCAAGTGCTGTAAGAAAAAAAAAAACTATCATCATCCATTGTGACCCCTGTCTTCCAATATATTCAAAAAGTAAAATTGTTCCTTAAAATTTTTTTTTTTAATCCAATTAAGATAATTTACAATCATTCTATATTTTGTTTTTGACACTTTTGTTTATTTTATTATTGTATGACAACTCTTTTTTTTCTTTCATAAAATAATAATATTATTAAAATATTAAATCAAATTAAATAAATAAAAAAACAAAATTAAAATATATATAAAAACAAGATAAGGGATTGGAATGATGAAAAAAAGAGAATACCAAAATAATGAAGAATCAAATAATATAATTGAAGATCGTACAAATAAAAAAAATAGGAATTAAAATAAAATTGAAAAATTATTGGAAGAGATTCTACAAAGTAAAAAAAAAAAAATTTAATTAACCACTAACCATATAATTTCTCAGTATTATTTTTTATGTTTATTTTAACAAGGACAATGACAATATAAATAGGGATAAAAAAATCCTAGAGCAAGTGGGAAGAGTTAACTACATACTACATAGAAACACACAAGAATGCCCACGAAGAGAAGAGAAAAAAAAATACTCCTTTTTTTGCAAGAAATTTGTCAACGTAAAAAAAAAAACTAACAAAAAATTAAGAAAAAAAAAATCATCCCTCTCCTAACAAACCCTAGCCACCACTATTCATCCCCTCCTTCACACAATACGGTCTCTCCCAACGCAGCAACAACCACGTTCCTTAGCCTCGACGGACCTCAACTAACAGCCTAAAAGAAGTCCACCTCCACCATAAATCAACTATTTCCATTTGACTGAGAAAAACGCCAATCTTCGCAGGCCATTCTATCACCTTCTTGTAGTAGCTTTTTTATACAAACCATGCCACTTTGACAACCATACAAGCGCAGATGGATGAACCAAGTAAACTAGGAGATTGTAATCGAGTTATTTATTGTCTTTTTGTTGTTTTTAGTATTAGAGTGTGAAGTTTACGCTTTAAATCACAATTATTAAATGATGATTTGAAGAACTCTATCATAAGCCATAAGTGGTAGAGAAAATAATTTTCTCATGGATTTGATGAAAAAGAAATAAAGATGAATAAATACCTTAGCATATAATTGAGGGCCAAGATAAAAAAAATCAGCATGGAGTAAATCAAGACGATGTATTAATCACGCCCATCTAATGATCAAAGTGGAGAACACGAGAAGGCAAACCCTTAGTGAGCCTAAAAGTCACTCAAATCACTTAAACAATTCAAGTACACCAATTACTAAATTTAGATATGTGTGAAGTCATTGTTGAAATAAAAAAAAAGTTTGAAGTTTTAAAATTTACAATTTGCGTTTTTCTCAACTATAGGAAGCAAAACTCAAAAACAAAGTCAGAATCCATCATCACATCACAAATGATATCAAGAAAAGAAAAGGGTAAATAACAAGTTAGAGTCAAGTATACAATTAGGGTAACTTCAGTCGAATCTCGTTGCCAATTAAGTCAAACTAAACTCTACAATCATGGTAGTATTTAAATTTCATAACGAGGCTGGTCACATAACAATTTGAACTCCATTTTAAATTTCATGTTAAGAATGATTACATAATAATTTTGACCCATTTAAATTTCATGTTGAGAGTAGTTGTCTCTCAATGAGACTATTGTATTTGGTTTTTTTAGGGTAGTTAACTTTTGATAAGATTATTTTGTTTTTGTTTTGGGGTAGTCACCTCTCGTTGAAAATATTTCAAGTTATTTTTGTTTTGAGGATAGTTGTCTATCGATGAGACTATTTTGTTTTATTTTATTTTGAGGGTAGTTGTTTTTTTATGAGATTATTTTGTTTTTTTTAGCATACTCACATCTTAATGAGATTATTTTAAGTTTTTTTTTTTTAGGATAATCACCTTTTAATGAGACTATTTTATTTTATTTTGTTTTGTTTATGTTATAAGTTTAGTTGCCTCTTAAAGAGACTATATTGTTTTATGTTAATCTAAGATTACTTTTTGGTAAAAAAAATATAATAATAATTACTTTACCAATGTTATTTTTATTTCCTTACAAACTTTCTATACAAAGTCAAATGATAATAAATCTTCTACTGCCTTTACAATGCAAGTATGTAAGAAAAGAACAACTATCATAATCCATTTTGACCCCCTGTCTTCCAATTTATTCAAAAAGTAAAATTGTTCTCTGAAAAAGTATTTTTTTTTAATGCAATTAAGATAATTTACAATCATTCCATATTTTGTTTTTGACACTTTTGTTTATTCTATTATTGTATGACAACTCTTTTTTCTTTCATATAATAATAATAATATTAAAATATTACATCAAAGTAAATAAATAAATAAAAGAAAATTGAAATATGAAAAAAAAATAAGGGATTTGAATGATGAAAAAAAAAGAAGGGCAAAATAATGAAGAATCAAATAATATAATTGAAGATCATACAAAAAAAAAAAGAAATTCAAATAAAATTGAAAAATTATTGGAAGAGATTCTACAAAGTAAAAAGAAAAGAAAGAAAGAAAATTTAATTAACCACTAACCATATAATTTCTTAGTATTATTTTTTATTTTTATTTTAACAAGGACAATAACAATATAAATAGGGATAAAAGAACCCTAGAGCAAAGGGGAGGAGTTAACTACATAGACTACATGTGGGAATCCCCATGAAGAGAAGAGAAAAAAAAGAAAGAAATATTCCCTTTTTTTGCAAGAAATTTGTCCCACAAAAAAAATTAACAAAAAATTAAGAAAAAAAACTCATCCCTCTCCTAACAAACCCTAGCTGTCTCTGTTCATCCCCTCCTCCACATCATACGTTCTCTCCCAATGCAGCAGCAACCACATTCCTCAGTCTCAACAAACCTCAAGTAATAGCCTAGAAGAAGTCTACCTCCACCATAAATCAACTATTTCCATTCGACCGATGATCTCCACAAGCCATTCTATCTTCCTCTCATACTCGTAGCCGCTATAAATACTGATCATTCAAGTTAGATTGGAATCAATCAATACACATAAATTGATTCAGATACCTATATTAATCTAGAAAAAAAAATTCTATTCATATAAATGTTAACATGTTGTGAATTATTGTGAATTGTAATGTTTGAATTGTGTAGATTTTGCATGAATGGGTTTTGAATAGATAAAAATAATTCATCACTTTGCAAGTTTTTTTTTTTTTGGTTATTTACAAGGTCAATCTAGGATGAAAATGGGATAAAAATTGTTTGATGGGCAACTTAATTTTGCCACATTTGAAGTTGTTTTAAAAAAAAAAAAAATTCTATTGTCGCCCCTTTTTTCTTGCGAGTTTGCTATATAATATTTGTTTTTTATTTATAAAGTAAATCTCGGATACATAAACTATTATTAGACCTTGTTTAAGGATGTTTACACAGGAATGATAAAATTGCTTGATGCGTAATTAAATTTAACTGCATTCAAAAATATTTTACAAAAATATTATATCTTTTTTTTCTTTTGTTTTCTGCGGTTTTGTTGCATAATAATTGTTTTTGTTATACGTGAAGCCAGCCCAGGACAAATAAATCATTCGGTCCTTGTCAAAAGGATGTTGACAAGTGATTAATAGAAACCATTAATACGTGGCTCCTTAAGATTTAAAATATATAAAAAAATAAAAAAAATAAATGACACTTTATTTGTTATGTGATTTTTATGCCAATATGCGTGAATCTATTTTTGTGTGTTGGGATAACTTTCCTTGATATGGCGTGAATCTATTCCATTAGGCTCCATCAAAGGTGATTATTGATCTTTGAGCTTATTTCATAATGAGATCAAAAGAAATAGGCCAAAACCTAATTTATCATCTATTATTTTTTTTGCTTCAACATTTGAATTTTAAAATTGAGGATTAAGTTGCCAAATCTAAATTTAAAATCATAATTTTTAGTCCCAATAGCTCTTAACTTTTGAAAATAAAAACACAAATATCAATTTAAGTAAATTTTTAGCATGTAATCATAATATGTATATTTTTATCATTAAAAACAAACACTAGCAACTTACTTTAGATAATAGGATGTTTTAGAGTGATTTAATTTTCTATTTAGTATAACCATTTCCTTATCTAGAATCTTTAAAGATCAATTAGTTATCATAAAATTAGACAATAATTTTTTTTTATTTGTATTTTTTTTACACCTAGCTTCCTAAATATTACCGTAAAATTAGACGGTATTTCTTTATTTTATTTGTATTTTTTTTACACTTAGCTCGTTGATAACTGTTTTTTTTATTTATATTTTTTATATATACTTAGCTTGTCGAGATATCATTTGCGTCAATTATCATATTACTATTTCTTTTAATCTTAACAACAAAGTATTTCTTTTAATCAACAAAATTCCTTTTGGATCGGATTTAAAAAAAGTGAAGTTTTATATATATATATATAAATTCTTGATAAGATTTAAATGGGAGAAGGTAACATGAGGTTGATAACATTTAATGTATCATAAAATTTAATAAATAAATAAATAAATAAAATAATAATTTAATTTAAATATTAGCAATGACAATTGAAGGACCTACCTGGAAGAATATCTGAAATTTAAAAGATTACCAGATATCTCAATGGAAAATTCAATTATAATAAATAACTGGAACTCTCCAACCTTCTTTCTCTCCTTGTGAATCTAAATATTACTACATTTCTTTAGTCTAATCAAATTACATTTTAAAATTGTTCATTTTAGCTGTTTAAACAAGATACTCTCACTACAACTATTCTTTTACCGTTTTGACTATTAATTTATCCGATTCATTTTTTTACCATATTTATGTCCAAGTTAATGTTAAAAATATAGATTTTCTATCTCTTAAAAAAAAATATGGCATGGAAACTAACCTGTAAAATAGAAATCTCTTAAATTTATCAAAAACTGAAAATTATTCTTCAAGACATATATTAATTAATTCATGCATAAAATACATATTTTAAGTTTATTTACTTACTTTAGTATTTCTATTTCTGTTCAAGATATCCGATAACCACCAATCACGGAGAACTGAACTTGTACTTCAAGGTGGGGCCCATATTTGTTATATAAGACACAGATATGGATGTTGTGGAGCCCACTTGACAAACTCGATATCGCTCATTTTGTTTTTAAGAAGAAAAACAACTTCTTCGTAGTTGAGTTACAGACACTCCGTATAGCAAGTACCTGTGACACGTGGCAGACATGCAAATTCACAAATAGATACGAGGCCAGCTATGAAAGAAAAACCATACGCATGTGAAATGTACTGCAAAATCAGAACCGATCATCATGTACACGTATGTCATAAATGATTGCATGCTTGCCATCTCATGCAAAAACTGCAGCTTCTGTCTCGGTTGTTTTTGCTTATTGTGATTCATGACATTTTTTTAAAAAAACAACAATAGATGAAATAAGCTGCATAAATTATGATGGGAAAAGAAAAAAAAAAGAGAAAGATAAAAGAAAAAAAAAGATTTTTAAATCACAACAAAACTTTGATTATTATATTATTATTAATATTATTAGAAAAATATTAATAAGATAAATTACACTATTCATAAAAAGTTATCAATAATGATAAGAGTTGGCTACACTTTCCATCAAAGCCAAGTGAGACGATTGACATATTTAGATGACAAGTGTGACACATATCAATTACTAGTATTATTTAATATTTAATATTATTGTGATTTTTTTTAATATTATTTAATTTTTCCTAGTATTGATAGTATTGTAATTAAAGTTTTGATGTGTCTCCATAATTTTTTTTTCTCTCTTCCTTTTATTTATAATAATTTGTACAATATTTTTGAAATGCTATGTTTGTGAATGATGATAAATTTAAGTGTTGTATTTTTTAATTGTAACAAATATAAATTATATCATTTTACCTTTTCTTTTTTAAATTGTTTCAATTTTCCAGTTTTGTTTTTTTTTTTAAAAAAAATATGCTGATTTTTTTTAAAATCCTTGTTTTTAGCGCTAAACAACAAAAACAAGTTGGATCCAACGGACATGGTAATATTTTTCTGGTAAAATTATTTGCACCATGGATTTGCCACCTAAGCTAGACCTACATAGCACGTAGGACACAAGAGAGATGCAAATGTTTCAAAAAAAAAGCTCGGCCACGGAGATATTTCCGAAATGCCACTGCCACCAGATCCAATTTTTTTTTTCCTGTCGTCTGTTTTTTAAACAAAACGCATGCGAAACCTGTTTTGTAATCCCCAAATATAATTTAGTATGTATGGAGATCCATATAAATTTTTTTAAAACACAAATTTGCTAAAATTAACTCTTAACTTCTTTTTGCAAACACGTGGAATTGAGCGTAAGTGGAGTTCAACTCCACTATTTACGTGAATAGTGTAGTTATTTTTTATTGTTGTGGTCTGATCGGGTCCGATTCAAAATTAAATGCATTAAATCAGGTTTGATCCGGTTAAAAAAAAATTAATATTTAATTTTTTTAATTGTGTTTTATTTGAAAAATCAGAATGAGATCGTTTGATGACGTAGCTTTTGCAGAATTTGATCGCAATTTCAATTTTGTTCTTAATGATATTTTACCTGATGTTGTTGCGCGCTTAAAAAACCAAGAAAATTGTAATTCTTGTTGGATGGATTTCCTACGTGATGAAATTGCAGATAGTTTAATGGAACAATAAAAAATATTTGATATAAGTAATATTTATTTCATGATGTAATAACTGTAATTAAATCTACAATATTAATGTATATATTAAGTATTTTATAACCTCAATTTGAAAAACAATTTTTTAACTAAACACAATAAATTATTTTTTGTTCAATCTTAATTTTAACTAAAAGTACTTTTTTTAAAATAATTTTTTCAAACCACAACCGTAAAAATTACCATAATACCAAACACACTTAAGTAAATTCATCATTGTGGTCCCTCAAGTTTTTTAAATTGATCGAACAATTCCTATGTTTAAATTTTGGGCATAAAAACCCTCACACTTTCAATTTTTAGTCACATTCGATCCTTCTTTCGAGCACATGTTCACTATATGTACAAACCTAAGCGGATGAGGGGACCACAAGTGACCACGTATTGAAAGGGCGAGGATTAACATACACAAAATTAAAGTATAAACACTTGTTTAACAATGCGTAAAAACTTGAGGGACCATAATATAAGCTCATCCCATTTTTATTTGTGTGTTTTTGTCCTAGTATAAAGGAGTCCTGCCCATTTTAATAAACTACTTAATGCGTGTTCATTGAAAAAATAATATTTTCTTTTTTCATTTTCAATTTTCTCCTTTTTATTGAAAAATTGGAAAATTTGTTCATAAAATAAAAACTAATTTTAATGAAAAAAACACTTCAAAATTATAACTATTTTTCATAAGAAATCGAGACAATAATTTATAATAGTCATTTTAATATTTATAATTTATAATAATTAATCATAAATTATTAATCTTATTTCATTTGAATTAAAATTTATTATAAAAAATTTATAGCGCTAACTAAAAAAATATTTATGTTATTTTTATAATAAAAATTAAGTTTAGAACACTAAAATATTTATGTTATATCTAAACTAATGCGTACAATTTTTTCTGAATTGGCAGTTGTAGAATATATTAGATTTTTTAAGAGATTTATCAAGAAAAAAAAGCGTTTTAATTTTAAAGTTATATATTTCTTTTAATTATAAACTTTATCATTAAAAAAAAAATATCGGGTGTGTATTTAATATTTATTGATTCGAACTAAAGACAAGGCGCCCTTTAAAAGCACTATCCTTTCTGTCATTTTGCTCTTTATAAGAATGGTGTCGTTTTTGGTGGAGAATGGAGAATGAGAGAGAGAGAAGAAGAAGATAAAACTAGAAAAAAAAAAAAAAAAAACAGAGAAGAAAGACAGAGAAATGAGACACACGGACACAGAGAAAGCGAGGCAGAGTGATTAATCGACCTTGGACATGGAGAAGGAGGGGAAGGTTTTTGAGGTCTTGGGATGGTTTGTTTGACTTTGTTTCTTCCATCTTTTTTTCACAGAGAAGCTTGTTAGATTTTGGTGGGTATGTTAGATCTTTGCTTCCTCTTTCTTCTTCTTCTTCTTCTTCTTCTTCAAAAAAAAAAAAAAATTGGTTGCAAAATCTCTTTGTAAATGGTTATTATAGTTCAAGTTATTCAAAATGTTTCAAAACTCTGTTGTTAGTGTTAAAAAACTGGCTTCGAAGGCTGGTTTTTTTTTTTTTTTTTCTACTTCTGTTTTTAGATGGTGAATTGTTATCAATTCGGACGTGCAGTTCGTTTTTCTTAAATGCGCCAAAACTTTGGTTCCAGTGGCTTTGTGATAATATGCTGAACTTTAATTCTGGTTTATTTTATTGTTTCCGTAACTCTTTTTCCGTTTTTTTTACTAGTTTGGTATTGAAGTTGGCTGGTAAGATGCAACACCGAGAAGAACATCAGAATCTTTTTCTTATTTTTCCTTTGCTTTTCGTTTCCCTTGTATTGTTTAATATCTCTGAGTTTGGATACGAGTTCTTTGAGATTTTGGCTTTATATTAAAATAAGTATTTTGACTCCTGTGTTCTTTTGGACTGATAATTAAGTTCAGTTCTCTTTTAGTGGGGAGAAAAGAAGAAGGGGGGAGGGGATTTCTTTGCGGAAACTGTTAATGAATCTTTGTTTTTTGGTGTCAAAATGGGATAAACAGATTGAGGTTTTGGTCACAGTTTCTCCTCAATGATCTGATCGGGTCCTTTTGAATTTCCATAATTTCTTCATGTCTAATATTTGAATTTTCTGCGTTGATTTTTCAGGTTCTTCTTGTTTTCTCCTTTCTTTCTTTCTTTCAACGAAGGAATTTCTTCATGTCTAATATTTAGAATTTTCTGCGTTGATTTTTCAGTCCTTCTTCCTTCTTCTTCTTGTTTTCTCTTCTTTCTTTCAACGAAGGAATTTCTTCATGTCTAATATTTAGAATTTTATGCGTTGTTTTTTCAGGTTCTTCTTCCTTCTTCTTGTTTTCTCTTCTTTCTTTCTTTCAACGAAGGAATTTCCAGATTCTTTTGTAAATGCAAAAGTTTGTAATGTCTTGGTGTTATGTTGGAAGGTTAACTTTTATGCGATTTTCTTTTACGTAAAATGGTTCTGTTTTATGATAAATACAGAAACAGAATGTTAATATTTCTTGCTGATGTTGCTGCTCATTTCTTCCTTTCTGTTTTGCTGTCAACATTTTCTTTTTTCTGGCAATATCTTGGAGGTTATGCTTTTTTGATTGGCATACATGCTAAGCCTCTTTTCTTTCTGTGATTTTTCTCTTCTATAGATTATCCATAACAGGGATAAATTGCTGGCATTATGTTGTATTTATTGTTATTATTATCTTCTTGGTGGCGTGTTAGATCTGCTTTTACTTATACTTGCTGTTCGTAGAAGAATTGTACTCGTCTTTGTCCTCTTAAATCTCTATTTGTCATTTGTGTCTTTACTGTGTTGTTTTTTCAGGGTTGAAAAGTTGAATGGATTTTTCGGAGTCCACAAAAGTTGTGTACAATAGAATTCAGGCGATTGAGCCTGAATTCGTTGGTAAGATCATTGGGTATATTCTGTTACAAAACCATGGTGAACGGGAAATGATCCGGCTGGCCTTTAGCCCTGATAATTTGATCTATGCTATGATATGCAAAGCCAAATCTGATCTGGGGCTAGACAAAATACCAGTTCTAAATCTAATTTCGCCTTCTCAGGTGAACCCGTCACCTGTTTCAGATGTTCCACAGCAATTCATTGCTAACACCGCAGTTTCATCACACCCAATTTTCTCTCCAGTAAAGGTTAGGACTGGAGGTTCTTTCCGGGATGCTCAACTGACTGGTGACCTGCAACAGGCACACAGCTTGGATTTTGCTCCACCAGGGTACTCAGAAATGGTTCCTGAAGATTATCGGATTCAAAACCAAATGCAGTTCCTTGCTTTGGATGATCCGATAGAGTTTGTTAATCCTGACTTTTCTAGCAGTTACATCTACCCAGAACCTGCATTAAGTCCTAGGACTAGCAGAAGGTCTCCAAGCTTGCCTGAATTTCCTGTTAAGATTTGCCATTACTTCATTAAGGGGTTCTGCAAACATGGAAACAACTGTAGGTATTTCCATGGCCATCCCATGCCAGAAAGCTTTTCTCAGATTTTCAGTTCAACTTTGAATGAGATTGCAAACGAAGAGTGTGTTTTCTCACCTGGCTCTCTTGAAAAGCTTGAATTGGAGCTCACCGAGCTTTTGAAATCAAGAAGAGGGGTGCCAGTTTCGATTGCCTCTTTACCAATGATGTATTATGAGATGTATGGGAAGACGCTGCAGGCGGAAGGGTATCTTACGGAGAGCCAGAGACATGGCAAGGCAGGTTATAGTCTAACAAAGCTCCTAGCTCGCTTGAAGAACAGCATTCGTCTCATTGACAGGTACAATATGTGAAATATTCATAATGTTCTTTACCCCTTTAAATTTATCTGATTTCATGGATTTGTCACTTTTTCAAGTTTTATTGTTTGGGACAGGCCTCATGGGCAGCATTCAGTGATTTTGGCGGAAGACGTCCCAAAATACTTGGAGTATGCTGGTGAGAGAAACGATCCTGGTGGAATCGTTGCTGGTTCTAGACAGATCTATCTTACCTTTCCAGCTGAGAGTACCTTTACAGAGCAAGATGTTTCTAACTATTTTAGGTTAGCATATTTGAACTTCTCTTTTGGCAATCCTCCATTTTTCATTTCCTGTGTTCTGTTTGTTAAAGACGTTCCATTTTGTCTTGATCCTCTGTTTTTGTAGCAACTTTGGGCCTGTTCAAGATGTTAGGATTCCATGCCAACAGAAGAGGATGTTTGGATTTGTGACTTTTGTTTTTGCAGAGACTGTTAAGCAAATATTAGCGAAGGGGAATCCTCATCATGTCTGCGGGGCTCGTGTTCTTGTGAAACCCTACAGGGAAAAATCCAGGCTAATTGACAGGTAGATACCCTGTTATCTGCTACAGTACTGTGCTTAGCCTCTGCCTTTATCATTCCTTTTGGCCTAATTATTATCATGTCTTTGATTTCAGACAAGTAATTATTGCTGGATGGTTTGCTGACCCAAAATGGCTAAAGAGATTCTGAATGAATCATTGTGACTGATTTAAACTTCATTATCTCTTCATGTGTAGTTAAGTTCCTGTCGTTTTCAGCTATCATGTCCATAATTAGCTTCTATAATGTACCCTAACACAATCATTTTCCAAGAGCTTTTTTGTTTTAGTGTTTTAAAAATGTTTTTTTAAAAAAGTGTTTTATTTAATTTTTTTTCTTTATTTTAAATTAATTTTTTCTTGTGTTTTTAGATTATTTTGACGTGTTTATATCAAAATTAATAAATAAAAAATTTTCTTTTCATTCTACTTAATGGTTTTCTTTTGTGGATTAGGAAGTCTGCTAATTCTAAAACATGACCTTTTCATTAGCCTTTTTTCTTTCCCTAGTCTTCAGAGATTGGTGAAACTGCAAATGAAGTAGGCCCATTATTTTGTATGATCCACCGATCATGGAGGTCGCCTAGTTGGATCCCTATCTATGAAATATTAGATATTTTCACCTTTCCTGTTGTTAGAAGCAAAATGATTTCAGTTTGAATGGGTCACCTCCTTCGTGATACTTTGACATTGATGGTTCTCCTTTTATTCTCTTGCAATTATCAACATTATGTATATAAAAAAAAAACAATATGATTCCGCTGGCTCTTGTTCCTTTAATGACAGAGTCTAGTGCTTGTGTTCTGTACTTGTAGTGCTTCTTAGAATAAGGAAAGCATGTAACTTTTGCATGATTGGCCATTCTTGCGTTGTTTCTCAAGTTCATGTGGAAAGTGATTATCCCCTGAACATGAACTTGCTTTTTAAGATGTCGATAAAATTAATTTCAAACTTTTTTGTCTTTTTTCCTCATGCTAAGATTATCTGCCATGTATATTTTTCAAATTGAGGTTGATAGTTTGGAGAGAATTTTTGAGCAGGAAGTACAGCGAGAAAATGCAGCACCCTATCTATCACAGCCATCACTTTATGGATGGAGATTCCGAGCTTCACTCAGGTGAGCAGAATCCTTGATTTATCCCGCTTTCCCATTACAGTTTAATCCTTCACGTTGCCATTATATTTATATAGCTAACATTCTAACTTTGCTAATTTTGTAGGGCCGAGAGTTTGTGATAATTCAAAATCACTCAGGAAGCAGTTCATGGAGGAACATGAGCAGGAAATTGAACTTGAGAGAAGGCGTCTCTCAGAGTTTCATTTTGCACCTAAACCCTTGAATCGTCACTCTTTTCTCGGCCACTCTATGGATCAGTTGAAGCTCTCAGGAGGTCTATAATACCCCGGCTTCTTTGTTGTAATGTTGTCTGCCTTGATTACGTAGCCCTAACCTATTTGCTTAACGGTTTAACCTGTGCAGAACAAGCGGAGTTTTCGTCCGCGGAGCATTTCAATGACTGGTTTGATGTTTTGAATAATGGTTCCATCAGTGAAGAAAAGTATAGGCATACGAGGACCAGTTGCAGTGACCAGGATAGGTACAAGTGATATGCATCTTGTGCTATGTAATATTAATTAATGATCATAAAAAATAGAAACTCTGTATAAATGCAGCAGTGACTAGCTTTAGCAGGCAAGAACTGGATCATCTCAGTTCTCCACGCAAAAAAAAAAAAATTTTAAAAATGGCTGAATCTCTGATATGGATCTTTGGTTTCTTGTTTCTGAACCCACGCAGCAACCAAGGAGTTGATCTTACTGAGAGCCCGTTTGAATCTGCAATAGGGAGCGGCATTTCGACAGTTATTTAGAGGAAGAAGACAGAAGAATTATAGAGTTAGAGGACTGAATTCCAAGACCATTTTCGAGGGTTTCAGACAACATGAATTTCTTTCCTTAGAAAAAATTACCTGAACGTGAGCGTCATCAGTCAGATACCAGCTGAAGGAGAGATAAACTAGGATTTCTCCATGATGACAGATACATAAAATTAAAATGTTACAGGCTCCTGAGCTTTTTCTTTTTCTTCTTTTCTTTATACTTAATGTAATCACAGAAAGCAAGCTAGAGAGCTTGTTGGTTTTTAGAAGAAAAATGTAATATAGTCTTTGTCCAGTGTCCCATAATTCTTTTCTCAGCTCATTTTCGTTAAGATTTGTGTTTTATATATTATAGAAAAATTTGAATTTTACATGAGAATTTGTTAATCTTGGTGGAATAAGAGTACAGGAAACAAAAGCATGCTGCGGCGAGGATTATGGGAGACAGAGACTACAAAGAAAATGAATTTCAAAATGAATAGATAAAGGAGATGGGCTCACTCTCACAATGCTTTAGTGCAAAGAGACTCCTGAATGGCGGAGACGAAGATGCATGATGATTAGCTCCCTGGCAGCCAGTGAGGGCAGTTTTTGTTTCTTTAATTTAAAAGGAGGGCACAGCCCCACAATTGCATGTTCTTAAAGTGGCCTTTGGTGTGGGTGTTTATGAATGTGATAAGAAGGGTGGGACCTCATTGTGATTTTGTAGAGAATTTACGGGAGAGGAGCCATTTGTTTTTGCGTTTTTATAAAAAAATATTATTATTTTTATTTTAAATTAATTTTTTTTAGTGTTTCCATATTATTTTTATGTGTTGATATTAAAAATAAAAAAAATATTATTTTGATGTATTTTTAAATAAAAATTATTTTGAAAAAACAATAATTTATGTGTGTGTGTGTGTGTATATATATATATATATATATAAGAGATGATATAGTTTGTCATCACTGTTCCATTAGGTACTATAATGCATTTTTTTTTATTATTATTAATATGGATATTCGAGCCAGCTTATATATATTTCGATTAATATCATAAACTTTGAAATTAATAACTATGTAAACTTTCAATAATCTTAAAATTTATAGGACCGAATTGATATACGGTACTGCATCTCTCTCTCTTTTTTTTTTTTTTTTTTTATTAATGTGGGTGTTCGAGCTAGCTTGCGTGTATCTTAACTAATTTTATTGGCCCTGAAGTTAATGATCATTTAAGCCTCTAATAGCCCTGAGATTTATGAGACTCAAACTAATAACTTTTAAGGACTAAATCTAGAATCTGACTAGTTAAACTATATTTCTTAGAGTTAGTCATGCATTATATTAGTAAGCGTGTTTGAGAGTGTGGTTGCTGTTGTTTTTCAAAGTACTTTTCACTTAAAAAAGCATGCCAATAATATTTTTTTTATTTTTTAGAAATTATTTTTGAGATTAGCACATTAAAATAATTTAAAAATATCAAAAATATATTAATTTAAAATAATTTTTTTATTATTTTTTTTTAAAATGTTTTTCAATCTCAATACCATCAAGGCATACACGGAGTGACTACAATTGGTTCTTCCTATAAATCCTTTTAAGGTACATTAACCTTTGAATTATAAAATGATGTAATTTTCTACATTACATAATAATTAAATAAATTATGAACTTCGTACTCGAATATGCATTCATAATAATTTTACATGCCTTTCAAATATTGAATTGATACTATATTCATATATATGATGAGGTGAGTCATTTCATCCTAACTGAACTAAAAGCTTATTGCTGGATTTGATTAGATCATAGAGAATCATAAAGTTTAATATCAAAAATACATGAAGTGAATATGAATGAATTTTTTAAACCTGGACAAAGATCTCAATCTTGCAACCCATTAAATTCTAGTCCCGAGTTAAATAAAAAAACTCAATTTTCAATTAATTTAATATTAATTAGTCAAAGTGTATCCAACAAAGAACAACAAATATACTGATCCAAGAAAACATAGGCCATTTTCAAAATTAGTGAAAAATCCAACAGAAAGCAAATAACAAAAAAATTAAAGCTCAATCTTATATTTAATAAACTTTGAAGGACGAAACTTAAAAAAATAAGTTTAAAGAGAGGGGAAAAAAAACTCAAGCTAACCCGAGTGAACCTCCCAAACCTGGGTTAGTCACTAAAATTCACAACTTGTGAAATCCTAGACCTGGGCTCAGTCAGGGAGTTCAATTCTCAATCAATTTAAAGTCAAATGATGGAATCGAAAAAAATATCAATTTAAAAAAAATTTCAAAATAAAAAAAAATAATAAAAAGAACTAAGATCAAATTTGACAGGAAATATAAAAGCTTAAGGAGGATAAAAATGTAAATAAATAAATAAAAAATTTATCTCAAATAAAACAAACAATAATAAAAAGAATAGAGACTAAATTTAAAAAATTACAAAATTAAAGGGGAATGAAATAGAAAAAGAATTCTAATATTATAAATTGTTTTAAAAAGTCATTTCAAATATTGAAGGATAAAATTAAAAAAATAAATCAATTTAAACAATTAGAAAAAAATAAAAAAAATAAAAACCCAAGATATTGGGGTCATTTTTAAGACTAGCAAAAAGTTCAACATAAAGCAAGCAAAAAAATAAATAAAAATACAGCACCCATTCTTCAATTGTATATATATTGAAAGATAAAAATGAATAAAAATTAGCTTAAACAAAGGAAGATAAAAAACTAAGCAAACCCGAATGAACTTTCTAAATATGATTGAAGCTTTAAAACTCGCAACTCATAAAATCCAGGACTCAGGTTCAATAAAGAAGTTTCATTCCCAACCAATTTAAAAATATCAAATTGAAAGACTTGCCAAAGCAAAAAACAAATAAATAAATAAAAAATGATGATCAAATTTGATAGGAAAACAAACAAAAGAAGGATGAAAGTTTTTTTAAAAAATTTAAAAATGATCCTAAACAAAACAAATAGCAATACAAAAAATAAGAATCGAATTTGAAATATTAAAAAAATATTAAACAATATAAAGGGTTAAAATTGAAAAATATTATAAATTTATAGATTATTCAAAATACAAAAATTAGTAATCAAAAGGACAAAACTCAAATGTCAAGGAAAAAGAAATTGAAAGATTATTCATATGTTTTTTAATTGCACCTCTATACTCTTAATCATTCAAGAGTATAGGAAAATAGGTGATACAGAAAACTATTGTGTGTAGGTGTATGAATCCAATCTCGAGGACTTTAGTGATCTAGATGAAGATAATGCGCAAGAAGAGGGACTTACCATTATAAGTCCATAGGAGTTTGAAAATAAGGAAGAAGTTTTAGGAAACTCTTTAGTGGAATTGCCCAAAGAGTTGGATATGATCTTAAAAGAGTCTCGTGATATTAGTTCTCTTAAACTATATGATTCTTCACCCACCATGATGCGAACCTCGTGATCACATGGTCACGTAACCCACACGTAAAGACAACAATTCCTGGAAAGCCAAGTAAATCAGGTTTGATAGGAGTGTGACACAAAGATAACTTGTACCTAGGCACCAGCACTGTTGGAAACGGAAACCCCCACCCAACGAATATTGATTCGTGAATAAGAAGTATAAGGATGACGTTATAAAAACAGTTTTTCTTCGATAAGTTATTTTTCAGTTCTTTAGAGAACCATGAAAGGGAGATTATCTCACCAACACACACACACAAAGTGCAGCAAATAAAAAGTTTTATTAATTTGAATTGTCTAGCCTTACATCACTGGTCATGCCCTTATTTATAGTGACTTCAAACTAAAATAAACCCTAATGGACCCCTTTATGTGGACTTATATGATGTCCACTTTCAATTAAACCCAAATAATATAAATAAAACAAAAACTAAGAAGAAAATAATAAAAAATACGAATTTAAAATCCTAAATATGATAGGATCAGATTTGTCGCCCTTTAGAATTCTCATATAAGCTAGGAGAATCAAATCTGAAGGTAGAATTAGTTCTGAAATCTTCTTTTTTCTTTTTGTAGCTAGGATGAATAAGGAATCCTTGTAAGAAAAGGATTCTGAAATATTTATGAATCCTTGCCACACTTGGAAACTATGTTGCAGCCCATTAAAGATCTTTGTAGAATTAGAAGATTTTCAAAATAAGCTGTCACATCCTCTTAGTAAAAGAATCCTAGCCAAATATGAAGTCCACAAGTCAAAAGGAAATAAATAACAAAACTCGTATGCCTCTATTGACTTGTTTTTGGATGTCTTACCGAACTTCGATTGACATGATATTTTAACCCAAGGTAGGCAAACATGTTAGGAGCCTCCACGTAAAATTTCAGCCCGATCCAATGGTAGGATTGAGAATTATGACTATTGCCGTAAAACTGGATAGTTGCATATTTTACGTTAAAATCCGAATTTGACCTTGCCTGGATTGTATCACACCATGCTTGACATTCAACATGTCACCGGTTTAGAACAACATGTTGGGCTTCATGATTTGTTACCCCTAACATGTGGTGAGAAAGATGAAGATAGTTTTGATTTACTAGGTTATGTCCAAACTATATCTACTAAGGCTTCCAATAATGTTTGTTTTACTCCACATCCTTAATCATATAGTATTAATGGTTATGAACCTAGAAAGCATGCAGATCATCAGTCTATGTCTCCTCACCCTAAAATATTTGATTTAGCTGAGTCTTTTGCATGTAGAATTCATAATTTGCATATTGAGATCATAAACCAAATTCAAGCAAGTAATGGACAATATAAATTTTGAGTTGATTTATATAAGTATTATAATGTACTTAATGTTGGAGACTATTTCATGATACAAATTAGACCTGAACAATGTCATTTGAAAACCAACCATAAATTGCAAGAGAGTAGTGTTAGGCCATTCAAAGTGTTACAAATGATTGAATTAAATAATTATATTATTAAATTGTCACTAAACTTTGATATTAGCTCTAATTTTGACACGAAGGACCTTGTTATATATAAAACACAATAGTTCATCCTTGATGTTCCTTTTGAAACCTTTGCCCCATTATCCTTATCATTAGTACAAAAGAAACATATTAATGCTACTTTTAATGCATAAGTTTTTTTTACCAGGGATGATGAACTTTAAAAAATCTCTGTATATGGGCTAAATGATCTGATTCAGACTATATTTGGATTATCAAAGAGACATCACAATAGCTTGATCCTTATCTTTGAGAGCGTTATTGGAGTCGCCTTGACCTATATTCAACGGGGTTGAGTTCTTACAACCCTAGGAGAATTGATGGGGACATCAAATTCGAAATATTATTTACGCACTTGTATGATCATAGACAATGAATGATAGTCCAATCATTGAGAGATTGAGCTTTAACTTATGTTTTAGTTTAGTTTATATGAATTTTTAATTGAGATTTATTAATAGGCTTTATTTGTTGGGTTTAATTTAATTATTGTTGAGTATTTTATTTAGTAAACCATAAATCCAATGACTTGTTATAATTAAAATTTTAGTATTTATATCCTACTTTTCTAAATATTAAGATAAATGAAATAAGAATTGCAAGGATATATATTTCTCATGAGAATTTTTGTTTATTGTTCCGCATGAGAATTTTTAAGCAACATAATTTGCAGGCAAGTCAGCGCAGCTGTGACTAATAGTCTGTCAACTCAAAAGTGGGAATATGAAAGGACTAAAGAAAACGAAAATGAAGACAAAAGTGAAAAGTACGACAAAGCCAAGTCCATTTTTGTGCTCGGCAAAACAACATGATCCTTCAGATGGCCAACATTCAGCTTGTCCAGCTGGGCAGTGAGTTCCAGCAACAAAAGAAAACGTGAATTTTGAGTACATATATATATGTAAACCTCCCCGAGGAATAGATTCAAAAGTCTCAGATTGCTAAAAAGTTCGAGTCTACTGAATCTTTCTGTTGAATCGCAATCAGTTCTGACACTTAATTAATGTTAAAACAGCCCCCATATAACCACAGAAGAACATTCTGTCTACAACCCAGTCAATAGACTCAGAATTCCAGATGCAACAGCTCTCACTAAACATCAAGATGTCTAAAGATCATATGGAGTTAATGTTGCAATGCCTTTGAACCAAGTGTAAAATATTGTACAGTCAACCTAAGAATTTCTATAAGAATGGTAAATTGGACTCCAAACAAATATCGTTTCCTGCTTGACTCTGGTTATGCTAAGCCTTCGCTTCTGTTGCAGCATGAAGTAGCTCATCTGGAGTTGCAGCTGGGTCCAGATCCCAACACTTTTCTGGCAAATTACTAGCTTCTCCTTCAAGTGACCAAGAAGGCACCTGATGAGAAAAGCGTACCATCTCTCTTCTTGGAATCCATCTAATGGCACCCTTGTCTGTATTCCTTTGGTATACTGTTTTGAAACCAGTCAACTTGATCAGAGGAGTAACACAAACTCCAAGCTCTTCAGAGTAATTATCAAGGACCTCTACCATCTCATACTGGTGCCTGACATCATCTGGGGTTGATCTGTTCCAATCAGGTGACCAGTTTTGATAAACAGCCCAAACATCTCCACTTTTTGGGTATATTCGAACACAACCACCTCTACCAGGCTTTTCTCCTTTCATAACATGAGAGAAAATGTTGACTTGATCAACAACATCAGAATTCCATGCTCTGAAGTGTCCACAAGATTTAGTGAACCCAGAATCCATCCAATTTACTACCCCAAATTCACTATCAGTTTTAGAGTTCAAGTAAGTGATGTGAATCTTAAAGGGTTTAACTGAGACCACCTGGCGAATCAAACAGTATAAGCGCGGCATGCCATCATCTTCATCATACAAAGCCCATATTTGTTTTGGCTTGAAGCATTCCTCTGCTCTATCTTTGTCAAAATCATGGAAATCAGGGTCAGGGACTGTTATCGAGATTGGCTCGATTTTGTTTGGCTTTGTATGATGGCCAGTAATATCAGAATTTGATTGTTTAGGAGCCTCTCCTGCCTTGGTGAACAGATCTTCAATGTTCTTTGTATCTGCTGCAGCTGAAGCTAATCTCATCTCCTCCAATTTCTTCCTGATGTCTGTCCTTGCTTTGTCAATCAACAACTTTCTGGCATCAAAAGCTGGGGCAATCACGCTGCGTCTTGTTGGAACTTCACTTGGATTGGAAAGCTTGGTGTCGTGCTCAACATTTGCACATCCGTTAGCTAGTCTTACTTCTGAACCCAATTTAGGTTCATTTTCTTCATGCCCATTTCTAAAAGTGGAACCAATAAACACCTTCCTTTTCTTATCAGGTCTACCAGTCTTGGAGCCTGAAAATTCATTACAGCTTGCAGATACATCAGAGTATACTTTTTCTGTGGCAGTTTTCATGGATCGCCTTCCATTGGCTGCTGGTTTAACCTTTGCTGCACTAACATTTCCATTAGCCTGATAAACAATATCAGAAGATACTGCACATGATCCATTGGGACCAACAGCATCCCCAGAAGTTCCAGAGCAGGAGCTCCACTGAAATGAAACATTTGAAACATGCTCATACCTGTGTCCAGCATCCAATCCTGAGACCCCATTTCCTGTATATAGGGTGGTGGTGGTTGGGACATATGCAACCCCATCATATCCATGACATCTATACCCATTACCAGGGACATGTGACCAAGGACAGTAAGGGAAAGAACCACTGACAGGAGCTGCCCCAGTTTCAATGGCAATGAAAGTACCCCGGCAGTTCTTACAAGAAAGTTTCTTATTCACATACTTCCGAAGATACTCATACTGAACTTTACAAGATGTGCAGACTGTCCAGAAAGTATCAAGTCCATGAGCAGTGGGTGAATTGGAACATTGGTTATATCCTGTAACCCCAGCAGCATGAACTGAAGATAAGTTTGTCTGAACAGCACAAGATGCCATCTGTTTGTTTCTCTTGACATTGTAAGAGTTTTTCTTAAGACTATCTGACAACATAGTCCATGCTTCAGATACAAGTTTAAACGCTCCATCAGCTCCCACAGTTTTATTCTTATCTGGATGGAGCAACACGGCCATCTTCCTATACTGCTTTTTCACTGCATCTTTATCTGCAGGAGGCTTCAAACCAAGAATAGAGAAATAGTCAACTTCACCATTGCATTTTGCCTGAGATGCAACATAAACTTCGAAAGTGGCCACCATCTGAGATATACCCTCTAATCCAGGAAACAAAGTTTTTGCCTTTAACGCATAGTTCTTTGCACCAGCAAAATCTCTCTCGGCAAATCGCTTCTCAGCAAACTCTTTTGCCCTGATGGCCTCTTCTATATTTGATTCCATCTGGACCTTCAAATCAAATACAAAGCCAAAATCTTGAAGTAAAAGCTATGACGGACACAGCATACCAAAAACCGGATGACACATCATTCTCATGCATAACCACATTTGCTTATCTGCACAAATTATTGTCAGAAACATTTAGGGTCTTTGTTGTACTTCAAGAGAAAGCCAGAGAAATACCTCAAATTGGCCAAGTCCAAAATTTATGAATGCGAGAGACTGATTCTCGTGAGGATTATAGATGCAGACACAATTTGTTGGGATTTCAATTTAGTCTCAGAAGATTTAATATCAAGTAACAATACTTGAAAAGCATAAGGAAACAATAAAAAATGTAAATCATAACCTAAAATATCTAACTTTCGAGCTCACTAATTAAGAATTTTAAATCAAAAGGCTAAAAAAAAAAGATATACAATGCTTGATCTCTTCACTCTTTCAGCAATGAAACAAAAGGTAGGAACTTTGCATTAGATTTCACTCAATTTTCTCAGTAACCAAACAGTCACAGTTCAAAATTGAAAACCCATTTCATTACACAACTCCAAACAAACAAATATCTCATTTCACAGTAAGCACCCAGAAACAGACACATCAGCTCAACTTCCTCAAATCAAAAACCAAATTCAACTACTTAACACCAGAAACAAATGCACAAAGATCGAACCTCAGATTATCCATTATCAACTCAAACGCATCAATTAATAACAAATTTACACTCTAGACTAACAAAAACAAATTACAGATGATTTAAAGAAATAAACAAATGAAGAAAAAAAACTCACCAAGATTTAAGCAAGAAATGGGAAAGGAAGCAAGACCCAGATCGCCAAGTGTAATTACGAGATCGAGCAAATCAAGGTAATGAACTGATTTTTTGAGAACCTAAGTGCAATTATTGCATTTGCCCTCGCACCCAAAAAAAGACAAAGTTACTCGATGAGGAGTATTATTTATTTTTGGAAGCTAACACAGTGTAAAACGGTAAGAGATTTAGGGTTTTCAAGTGATTAGAGAAATTGGGTAAAAAAATTCGGGTCGGATTTGGGTGAATCGGCGGCGAGGAGTTGGGAGATTCCCACAGATCGCCGATCAGAAATGAGGGAAAATTAATAAATAAACAGGAAAATGATAATTTTCGGTGGAAGTAAACGGTGCTAATACTATTTAATGGCGAGTCTTGCTATAGTGCGCATGGATGCGTATTGTAAGTATTTCCCCCTTTTTTTGTTTTTTTTTAATCTTATTTTTACATATTTTTTTTGTTTTTGTTAAGAGTAATGTTTGGTGAACGGAGACGGGTAGAAATGGAATTAGGTAATGGAATCATTGTATTTTTGCTTTTAAAATAGTCATGTAATTTACTTTATTTTCAGGGCATACCAGACAAAGTAGAAAATATATTCACTCTTTCAATGAGCAGAACCCACTCCCTAATAATTTATTATGCATATTTACTGTACATATACACATTCCTATTTATTTGCATTCATACATGCATATTTTAAGATATTTAAATGTTATGTGTGCATATATAGATTAAAATAGATTGAAATACAAATTTCTAAAAAATTCAAACCCATAAAATCTACAACACTAAATTTTAACGAAGAAACATAAAGAATAAAGAATGTGTTCATCTAGATGCTCATGGCTCACATTACTAACCTACTAACTATACACTTAAAAGCATCTCTGGTAAAAGTCCATCTAATTGTCCTGTAACCTTTGCCTAAACTCAAGCTATAATCCAACCATAAGAAGGGATAGGTGGCCAAAGTCAAAAACCCTGCTGTAATATGGCATATGCGCAGCCAACTATACTTGCACCAACCTCAATAGTTGTGGATGCATTTACTACTGAGTCTCTCATGATAAGATACTTTAAAGATATCGAATATGAAAAACTAGCAGCATTAGAGGCAAGAGTGAGGGCTATTAAAGGTGGTGACTTATATTATCCCGCTCGAGCTGTCACAATATGTCTCGTTCCAAATATGGTTGTACCAAAAAAGTTTCATATACCTGAATTCATCAATATACAAAAAGGCAATGCCCTTCCACTCATCTCAAATCATTCTATAATAAAATGACGATGATTATGCATGATTACATTTCTTTCAAGATAATTTGAGTAGAGCTGCATTTAGTTGGTACATGAGGCTGGGTAACACAGAAATTCAAAGTTGGAAAGATCTAGTAGTTGCTTTCATTAAGCAATGCAAATACAATATGGATACCGCTCCAAACATGTTTAGTTTGTGTATTCTAGAAAAAGGGAGATAAATAAACTATGCGTGAGCATGATTAATAATAGAGAGATTTGCCCCCCTTCCCAATTACATCCCTCACTCTTTATTAGAGAAATTGTCACTTTATTTGCTAAAACCCTTAAAGCATCTGCTTTAAGCATGTAAAAGGTAGCTCAACTTAACAATTTATTGATGTTGTAGTAATGATTAAGCACATTATGCAAGAAATATGTAGTGGAATGATTTCTGCACCCGCAGAGAAAAAAGATTTTGAAAGAAACAAGTTAGATGTTGATAATGTTAAGAGAGGTTATAAAGGAAAAATGAACAATTTCTAAAATTATAATCTCAATCCTCTTCATCCTAAATAGCTAATGTCAATTTCAACTCACCTTTTTCCCACTAAAAAAAAACTAAAAAACAAAATAATCAAACTGATAACCTGCCTATAAGAAACTCCTAAAAACCCCAGGAACAATTAACCCACTACCCTTACATTTGAGTGAATTGTACCAAAAGCTACTAAGTCTTGGACAAGTAGCTCAAATTCCTCCCAAACCACTATAACTACCCTATCCTAATTGGTACAAACCAAAGCTTACTTATGAATATCATGCAAGCATGGTCGGGCACAATATTATCTCCAACAACCATTTCAAAAACAAGCTCTTATAATTGATTAAAGCGGGATGGATAATGTTTGATGGAGATCCTAATATGAATACAAATCCTTTACCTAATCATGTTACAAGTAATGGAGTTGTAAATGCATTAGAGATTGGAGGCTTTAGGGTCTTGAAGGTGTCTATAAATGAGATCTATAAAATTCTTATAAAAGATGGATATAGGAAAAGTGGCTGCGAGAATGGGCTAATGAATGAGAGTTTTTGCAAGTATCACAAAAAAGAGTGTTGTATGATTGATCAATGCAAATTTTTTCATAATGAAGTGATATATATATATTAACTCAAGATATTTTGTGGTTTGAAAAGGCAATAAGTAAAGAGATAATTTTAATTGATGAACATTTGAAGATAGTTGACCTTTGCATGAACAACTTAGAGTATAAGGATAAGGGACAAAGTGTGGAGATAAAATTTAAAGTTGAGGTCGAGATGTTGTCGTAGTTGTCTATTCACACAGTAAAAAAAAACTTATGCAAAAGCTTTTGTGAAGAGGCTAGTAGATGGGAAAGGACTCTAGAATTGAAAAGTTGAGCCTGTTTCTTTTGCGTTTTTTTTAAAAAAGTAGTTGCTCTTGTTTAATCATGCTTGTTAAGATGTTTTATATTTGTTTTGTTTTGTTTGCTTTTCTGATCATATTGGCAATCTAGCTCATAATGCCACAAGCTTTTTATTTATTATTGAGCCTTTATTTTAATGAGATCATTCATTTTCTTTGTTCAAAATGTGTCTTGTTTCCTTTTTACTTTTATATGAAAATACACACTTACACAAGCATGCCTTTTGCTTTTTGAAATTCTAAAAGTGAATCTTCTACTAATCTATTAGACAAAGATTTATTTTGTGTATTTCTCTCTTTATAAACTCCAAAAAAAAATGTTTTTGCGAAAGATCAAATTACAATCAAAAGTTTTTGGGAAATCAAAGTTTTTAGTATAAATTCAAAAGTCAATTTGATGTTTGTATTTAACAAGTTTTGGGAATTCAAGTAATCTTCTAATGAGGTGACCAAACGCTTAAAAACCTAAAAAATAAACCAAAGACCATTCATACTAACTTTAAAGTTGAGTTTTAGTTGGCTGAATAATGATGTATAATTTAATTTCTTGAAAACTTTTTTGCATGTCTAATTAATCATAATGGATAAGAGTAAATCTTATTGGTCCTAAAAATATGTGTTTGAGAAGATGAAAGATCATCTTTTATAATCCTTTAATAATACTTGAAAAATATCCTTTACAAGTCCCTATTAAGCCTGGTTAATTTTTTTTTCTTGCAAAAAAACTCTGACTTAGATTACACCCCACACTAGGAGCAAGTACAGAGAATATAAGAGCAATCTGATCTTGGATTTATACAAAATAATTCTCAATGATCAATGGAAAGACCAAAAGTGCTCAAATAAAGCCACAGACACATAAAGATTCAAAGATTTAAAAGGGTTAAGCATGTCGTGTAAGGTAAAATGATGGTGATCAAAATCAAATGAAGAAAACAAAGACAAGTAGTCCAAGCCTGATACTAGAGGCATCACAAGATCATTTTATAAGATAAATCCCAAGGTCTGGGAAGCCATCAACCAAAATGAAGAAAAATAAAGGAAGGATTGAGAACAAGTGCTATCATAGAGCAAATATGATGAATATTGAGTGGTGGTCATGACACCTTGACAGTGGTACCCATATAATTACAATGATAAATATAGGAGCTTTAAAAGTCATAATCAATGAGACAAACTTACCCATATAATAGGATAAGAAAAAATCTAAGCTTATAAGATCAGCGTCCCTTTCCAAAGATCGAGTCCGCAAGTTGTAGCTCGAGGAGGCCAAAATAAAGGAACTTTGGAAACTTGCTACAAAGATTGAAGTGTTGAGAGACAAAGTCTATAAAAAGAGGGACTTGATGCGATCCAACCATCAAATGATCCATTAAAGGTTCCAGTTGCTCCAATTACTAGGCTTAAGGCTAAGAATTTCAAAGAAGTTTTCAATGGATTTCTTCAAGATACATGGGCTAAGGTGAACTTCAAAGGGATTTATAATAATAAAAAGCAAGCTTTTATTAATCTGACTCATGTCCAAAAGGGGCTTGTTGGTGGAATCAAAACTTCTTAGCCCTAAGCCTAGTAACTGGAACCTCAAATGGATCCTTTGATAGTTGGATCGCATTAGACCTTTGTTTTTTAGGTAAAAATATATAAATATTAACCCCTAAAGTATTGGATTTTGATCTTTCTAGGGATTCCAAAGAAAAAATCCTAAGATAAATTTAAATTTTTCTAGCAAAGAAGATCCATCGGAGGTTCAATTCCCTTTGATATTGGAGCAAATAAGTAAAAAATTTTAAAATATGAGATCATGAGATTATATGAATGCAATTTTGAAGCATATCATTTTTAGAGCGCTTTTATGCCATTTACTTTTAGACAACATTTTTAAAGCATATCATTTTGAGTGTGCTTTTGAACCATTTATTTTTTCACCAACATCTTTGAAATTATCACATTTTGAGTGTGCTTCTAAACCTCTCACTTTTAGATACCATCTTTGAAATTATCAATTTTTTAGTGTGTTTTTGAGCTTTTACATTTTAGATAGTGCGTTTTCTATCCTTATTTTTTTAGTGTACCTTTAAGCCATCATATACCAGATAATATGCTTTCTAGCTCTATCTTTTTTCTTTTTTTTTTCTAAATACGCTTTCAAGCCCTCACCTTTTAAATAGTGCACTTTCAAGCCCTTACTTTTGAGCCCTCACATGGTGCTTTAGACACTATCAGTTTCTGAGTACGCCTTTGAGCCATCACTTTTTAGAAAGTATGATTTTTAGTCCCCATCTCTTTTTAAATAATGCTTTTGATACTATTACTTTCTAAGTACGTATTTGAGCCATTGTCTTTCAGATTGTGTATTTTTTTTAACTCTTATCTCCTTTGAATGAGCTTTGGACACTATCAATTTCTAAGTACCCTTTGAGCCATCACCTTTTAGATAGTACGTTTTCTAGTCCTTATCTCTTTTGAATAATGTTTTTGACACTATCACTTTTTGAATGTGTTTTTTAACTCTCACTTTTTAAATAGTGCGTTGTTTAACCCTTATTTTTTTTAATTTTACTTTTAGTATCATTAGTTTTTTAGTGCATATTTAAGCCTTCACTTTTCAAATAATATGTTATTTAGCCCCTATCCATTTTGAATAAAGATGAGGAGAATTTTGGAGACATTAACCAAAAAAAAAAACAGAGAGGAACTAGTTAGAAAGAGCTCACACAAAAATGGCATGACCCTGTACTCCTTCAAAAAAAAAAAAAAAAACACAACACAAATGAGAAAAAGGAGGAGAAGCAATAAAAAAAAAAAATTAACTATCCCAGCCTCCATTGAAGCAACAATAGCAGCTCTTCTCTGCACAACATCGTGACTTTCCATTCTCAGCATTGTCACAAGCTGCGGCAGCATCTCCTTCTTTGCATTGTGAACACCACCATATCCCACCATACTAACCTCCACACCAGGAAGTTCCTCTCAACTCGACAGTGAGCTTCAATCCTGACAGCAGTCCTTGGATACAACCCGTGAGCAGACTCGCCAGTGGCAACGGTGCGGCCTATGGTGTTCCTCTGTCAAGCAGACCAGCAACTATCAGCCAAGCACCATAAGTAGCAAACCAGCAGCTCCTCAGCAACCGCCAACAATATCTCCTCTGCATCAGCATCATTGGTTCCATCGCGATTAGCATTACCAGCAACTCATCTCAGCAAATCAGTAGCTCATCACGGTTGTGACTTGTTTTTGAAGAAAAGCAGAAGCCTTCCTCAGCAGCTCAGCCTTCCTCAATAGCTCAACCTCAGCCACCTCTGTCCACAGCCTGTAATGGTTGTCCTCCCAGCCAATAGCAACATCTCCTTCCAGCAGCATCCAGTAGCGTCTCTCAACTTATCCTGATAGCGACGATGGAAGTTCCTCGTTCCAGCAGCGACATCTTCTCTACACCGTGAGCAAGTAGTAGCTGGAGGTTTGCATCATCAACCTTCAGCCTTTCATCTCCTCTGCATCGGGAGCAAACAACTGGTCTCGATACAATAGCTTCTTTCATGTAGCAATAGCAGAGTAACAGCTATTCTTTGCCTCTCCATCGTAGCAAAAACAGAGGTCTGCAATTCAGTAACTTCTCCAAGCCCTGCACATCATCAACGACAACAACAAATACTCCAGCCCAGGTAATTCCCTACCCCATTTGTTTATGTAGAGAATAATGCTTAAATGTGATTATGGATGGACAATAGCATTATAATTCATGTTAGTTTGAAGTGCATGAGTGTTTTAGATATGAACACTAAATGAATTTTTACAAAGGTGTTGTGGTTTATTTACTTTGATAATAGGCTGGGCTTTCTATTATTTTGGTTTGCATGCCTTTTAGGCCGAATACTATGCTTGCAAGCTTGGTAGGCTTGAGGTTAGGGTTTGTCTATTAGACCCCATCCGCATGGCTAGGATGAACCTTTTACATCTTAAGACAGTGTTTGGTGTATGAAAATTTTACAAGAAAAATAATTTCTTTTTAGTCTTTAAGGCATATTGGTAAATATACCCTAGCAAATTCTTAACAGTTTTTTTCTGAGTTTTCTTCGAGGGTTTTTGAGATTAATTAGGGATAATGTGAAATTGCTATTAATTATGTTTAATTAATATATAATGATTGTTTATTAGTGTAAACCATAAAAAAAAAAATTGAGTAAATTATAGGCAGGGGAATGGCTTATAAGCCGATCATATGAGAAAATTTTAAGAGATGGTTTTAATTTTTCTAGAAAACAATTTTCTTAAATATCATTTAAAAAAGTTTCGGACATATAATTATTCCACCAATTAATTCAAGATCCCAAATTTTTATTAAACGAAAAGGAGACCAATTAGGGCAAAAATATTATAAATATAAGATATAGAAAATAAATGAATGATTTTTTTTAATCATTTTTTTATATGTGAGTTTTTAATGAATCCGTAAACTCTATATGATATAATATTTTTATCAAATATAAGTTTTATTCTAATATTAAAATTAGAATAGAAAGCTTTAAACCAACAAATTTATACCTTCTTTTTTATTTGTGAGCCGGTGATTAGTTCTTGAATTTTGTGTATTTACATATGCATTAAACCAAATTATCTCCGTAAAGAATAGGTGTGTTATTTTAGTTGCATCATCAGTATTATAACAAGATATAAAATATACAACCTTAGAAAACATATCTACAATAACAAAAATAGAATAACCATCATTTTTTGACCTAGATAAACCTAAAATAAAATTCATAAATATATCAACCCAAGGTTCTTTAGATACTAGTAAAGAAGTACACAAACCATGACGTAAAACTTTAGACTTAACTTGTCTACAAGATATGCACCTGCCATAAATTTTTGGCATATCCCTTTTTATCTTAAGCAAATAAAGCGTTAATGCAAAACATTTAAAGCCTTAGCAAACCTGAAGTGTCTCTTTAAATTATTTTCATGAGCTTCACGAACAAGCAATTTGCATATAAAACAATTAAGCACACATATTTTTTTTGTAAAATCCTGAAAATTTATAATTTAAATATACGGATCACTTTGTAGAAATTCCTTAAAACCCTAACAAAAAACTTCACTATGATAAATTGAATAATGATAAATAAAATATAAATGGTGGTAAATTGTAAACCCCCAATTAAATTTTATAATATTAATAAAATTATTAATAATTTAGAACCGTATATGAGATGGGTTAGTTAAAATGAAATAAAATGGAATGATACTGTATTATTAAAAAAAGAAATTTTAGAGAGAGATTTTCGCATGGTATTTTAAAAGCGAATTGAGAAAAAAGCATTTGGTTGAACGAAAAAGCACCCAAACTTGATATAAAAGTGTTTTAGTAAATATGGATAAAATTGTTATATAAATAGCAAAATTATACAGAAAATACCTACAATGGCTGAATGAAAGAAAGAGAGAGAGAGAGTACCTCTAAACATAGTAATCTCTTTATCTTAAATAGGAATTTAGAATATTTTTCATTAATGGTTTGCGTGAATTACTATTTGAGTCTAAATTTAATGACTTGTGATTTGTAAAAAATTATCATTTAAGAAATTATTCAAAATCCAAAAATATTACATCTTTAAATAATAAATTTTTAAATAACTCTAAATCAGTTTAGTAGGATCGAAGAGAATTCTAAATAATTTTATTTTATTATTTTCTTTACACCCGGGAACTTACAATTTATACAGTGAAAAATAAAAAGTATAAATATGCAAGTAAATATAGCTAACGGACACTGACTGTCAACGGATGGTGGACCACTAAGGGTTTTAACTTTCATTTATCTTCATTTTATGTCATCGTTTGAAATTCACAAAGAAAAATAAATAAATCAGTGGCATATATTCTATCAAACATTGTGTGGATTAAAAGACTCTCTCTTCTTCACTTCTTCTTCTTCTTCTATTCCAGTTTGTGTTTCATGAGCTCTCCGTTTCATCTGTTTTTATTCTCATATAAACAGCAAGTGAAATAAAAAGGAAATAAAATATAAAATGAGTGGTCTTTGAAAAAAAAATACAAGAAGAGTATGATAATATATATCAAAGAACCATTTTACTCAATAATTTAAGTTGTTATGTGAGATTTCAAGATATGATTATATTATTTTTTAACACATCTCCTCAAATGAAAATCATTTGGACTTGAAATTTACACTGGCTCACATTACCTTATGCTTAATTTTTATTAAATAAATACAGATAATAAGATTCAAACATGTGATTATTTGGTTATTAAAATTTTAATAACATGTCAAAAAATCATCTTATCTAATAGCTTAAATTATTAGATGAGATTCTAAAATATAATTTATATTATTTTCTAATAATATAATAATATAAACACATGTTTAATAAACATATTATTAAGAAAGCTTCTTTAATGCATTTAATATTTAAAAATATGGCAACAAGAGGTGGAGCAATGGGAGTTTCAAGCTTCCCATCATCACCTTCATGTTTCAGGAAGAATGGCAGGGCCACCTCCTCAACTACACTCCATTTGGTATGTATGTGCCTATTTTGAAACAAATGCATGCAATCATTTGTGCCGATTCTACTTCATTTCTTGCCCTTTTTTTTTAAAAAAAAGAAAAATCTGAAAGTGAACAATTAAACCTCAGAGAAGAAAGAAGTAAATTAGGCTTGGTTGTGGTGGGTTTTAATTCGTTTGGAAATTATATATCTTCAAGTCACATGAAAGAGATAGAAAAGGAAAATTCAACTCAACTGAGATATATAATTTTACTAAAATTTATCTGCCTGAAGCTGTAGGTCGTCCCTTTGCCTGCAAAAAATGCAGAAAGAAAGATCAAGAATGCAGTGAGGATACTTTAAAAACCACCATTTAGATATAGCTTCGGCTAATCTAAAAATATACATGGGGCTTAATTTCCTGATCTGGAACATGAGAATTTGACAAAGCTCCTCTCCTTTCATTGTCATATGAGTTAATCTTTTAATGCACAGACTGACATTTTGTATGATCCATGTGACGAGCACAGCAGCAGATGGCTAGCAAGACTACAGTATGTCAAAGAATTATTTCAATCTAATAGCTTAAACTGTTACGTGAAATTTCAGGATATGATTTATATTATTTTCTAACATACCCCCTCAAGTGAAAGTCCTTTGAGCTTGAAACTTGCACAGATTCATTTTACCTTGTACATAATTTTTATCAAATAAATAAGGATGGTGAAATTCGAACCCATGACTATTAGGTCATCAAGGTTCTGATACCATGTCAAAGAACCATCTCAACCCAATAACTTAAACTGTTAGGTGAAATTTCAGGATATAATTTATATTATTCTCTAATAAAGCAGGAGAATCTCATTCTCAGCTGTGCAAGAATCGTCTGCTTACACCGGTAAGCTGCCACATTCTTGGTGCCTAAGTACTACGTCTAGTTGTGTTCAAGTGTCAATGTTGAAATTCAATGAAGAAAACTCTGACTCTTTTGTTATGGTTCAATAGTTGCAGCTGATGCAAATGAGGTCAAGCCAGTTGAAAAGAAGGCGCCGACAAAGCCCAAAAAAAGTCCGGCTAAGCCACTTTCTCAGTTGACGGAGGAGGACGTGATCCCTTCTTTTAAAGCAACTCTTGAGGCTCAAGATCATATCACTGAACTCGAGCTATCTTTCGAAGAAAACACAGTCAGTATTCCACTTTGTTTCATTGCTGTATTTTAGCCTAAAATGTCATTGTAAGCTATCCAAAATTGCTCCGACCTGTTCCAGTTGGAAGGCTCCTTCCTAAAGAAGGGCAATCCTTCTTCATTTTGGGCCTTCTTCCCTGACGGAGTCCTCACAGGTACTTTCATTTTACAGCAGCTTGAGAGTTCAAACTGTAGCCCATCAATCTTTCATTTTACATGAAACCCGGCGTCATTTTCTTGTTGCCGGCAGGTCCAAAAGGGTGTTCTCTATCATCCTACGGTTCAGGAGTCAGCACAGTTGAGCCTTTTCTGATCGACGAGAAGAAAATTACTGAAAAACACATCGTATTTTGGGTGGAAAAGCGCTTGGCAGCTCAAGGAATCATTCCTGTGTGGCGAGGATAGTCCCTCACCAAGTTTGAAGTTCATTCAATTCATATCTCTCTCTCTCTCAGTGAAAATAATAAAACAAAATTATTTAAGAATTTTTATAATTTTATTAGATAGACTTAGAAATATTTAGAGATTTATTACTTGAAAATCGAATTTTATTTAACTTTGAATAATTATTTAAAAATTGGGTTATCACAAATCACAAATCATTCAGTTGTTTAACCTCCAATATTAATCCACAATAATCATAAGTAAGAAATCTCCTAAAATCTATATCTAGAAAAGAGAGATAGTTATGTCTAGATTTCTAACTCTCTATTTAATACCTTACATAGTTTTTTTATCTAACAAACAACCACACAAAAATATGAGGTATAACTTACTATTTATAGAAAAATTAAAAAAAAACCCTATAAATTAAAATATATATATATATATATATATATATATATATCAATTCGCCCCTTAAATAGTATTCATATATTAATTCAGGATAATTTTAGAAATTAACTCAATGAAATCCTTATTTGATTTTTCTAGGTCTAGAACTATAATCCCGTATTAATTATATTCTAGTGTAAATTTCTAAATATATTTTAATCAAGTCATATTTAATTAAATCATCTCAGTTTAATTTTTTACTAATGATTCTTAATATGTGTGACTCATTATGTTCCTAATATGTTGGTCTAAATATAAATTATAATTCTGATGAAATAGAATTAAACAATTTAATTTATTATTAATTCAATAATTGATTAATTTATATTTGAAAATCAAATGCATCATCTAACAACGTGTCATGATCCCTCAAATATTAGAAAAGTCATTAGTGGTTTGACTTAATCTTTTAGTGACCGGTTTTTCAATGTAATTAATATCTTTTCATTAATAATGTTCTAATATAACATTAAAGCATAAAGTATGTCTGCTATGTTAAATCATGTTTATTCTCTATATAACAGTCATTAATAATTTAAATAAGATTTGAAACTCTTTTCAAATTTCATTCCATATTGGCTAAGAATTTCTCGGTCAATACTATTTGAGAACAAACGAAACATTTTTCTCTAATTCATTTAGGGTGATGAATCCTCTCTTGATTTCTCAAGTACTTTCATATAGTTCATCTTATACCCAATATCTGCCCCTTTGTTACCTCGATTAAGACAACATGTAACAAGATCAAAGTACAAAATTCTCTATGTAAGACAATTTAGTGATCTCAAGTTTAAGAATCACTTACACGACCATCACGTGAGCCTTTCTATGAACATAAGTGATCTCTTCATATAAAGTTCTTATGCAGGTCAATTTAGTATACATGTCTTATGACAAACACCTATATATTAGTTGTAGGTATCACTTATACCTCAGTTTATGAGTACAACTGTTTCCTTTCATAAGGAAAACTACATGATATGCACCGGTCTTTATGGATTTAATAAATATCTATTATTTAAAAGAGTATCGACTAATAATATTTTAAGAATAATACTTTGATGTAATAAAAATCTCATAATTATAATAACTTTACAATTTTCTTTGTAAAATATTTTTGTCTCATGAACTTTATCTTTACTCTACATTTATTAATTTAATATTATATAAATATTAAAAAAAAAATTTGTTAATAAATTTATATTTATATATAAATATAATATTTATATAAAGTTACATGACATATTAATGCACAATCACCGATTGTTTCGCTTTTTTGTTCAATGGAAAAGATGTTACATACCGTTTATCCAAGGTAAAGAATAAAAAAGGATTTCCCTGATTTCTCTTGGGAGTTTGTTCAAACCAGAGAATGGCCAAGTGACAATAGTTACGCAATGCCATGCAGCCCATCATATTAAATATGGATATATTTTTTATTAATTTATTTTAACAAATATATGTTTTTAAAATAAAAACAATATTTCCAACTAAAACCATGGGATAATTAATAAAAAAATATCTTTTATAAGAGAATTCAAAATAACTGTACTTTATCCTTTTTAATGTAATGACGTTAAAAAATTAATTGACACCTAAAACTTTTTTTAATGTGTAAAAAGATTTGGCTGGCTACCCCGCAACTAGTTCTCCGTTTACGTTTTACTTGTACGTTTCCTAGCTGTTCCTCTCTCTAGTTTTAGCATAAAACACATACGATTCGTGCTCTATTTTACCTTCTTCTTCATTCACCCCACGCGAACAAAATCACGGAAGAATCTTCCACTTCTGTTATATCAGTGAGAAAGAGATAGCTGGGCGTAACACTTTTGGATCGAAGGAGGCATCTCCGGATCCGGATCCGATCTTTCTTCACCCGAACCGTTTTTCAGTTTTCTAGATTGATTAGAGGTAACTCCTCAAGTCTTTCTCCAAATTTATTGTTAATTGGATGCATGTGCATGTGTATGCTATATGTTTTGGATTTTAGATCTAGTTATGATGCGATGCGACCCGCTATTGATTGATTTAACTTTTTTTTTCCTAAGTTAGATCTAACCATACTGAGATGATGCACGTATCTATAGATAGATGGATGCGTTTATGTTGATTAATGGATCTATTAATTATTGCCATTTCCTAAGTGAAGTTGAGAATCACCATTATTTTTCCCTGAACATCGGCGTGCTAGTTTTCGTGTCAATTCCATCAGCTTTGTTGCTCAAGATTAGGTGGTTTCAGTAGTATTGACTTAAAGTTGTTTTTGTTTGATCCAGTGGCTTTTTACCTTACTGGTAATCAAAATGAGGGCGCCCATGATCTGCTGGGCTTTCCTTCTGCTGGCTCTGTTTGGGAACGCATGTAATGGCTTTTATTTGCCTGGTAGCTATATGCACACGTATTCACCTGGGGATGCCATCTTTGCCAAAGTTAACTCCTTAACTTCTATCGAAACTGAGCTTCCCTTTAGCTACTACAGTCTCCCTTACTGCCAACCCAAGGAAGGAGTAAAAAAAAGTGCGGAGAATCTTGGGGAGCTTCTTATGGGAGATCAGATCGATAACTCTCCTTACAGGTTTAGAATGAACGTGAATGAGTCTGTTTACCTTTGTACCACCAAGCCTTTGAGCGAGCATGAGGTTAAGCTTCTGAAGCAGAGAACACACGATCTATATCAAGTGAACATGATTTTGGACAACTTGCCTGTGATGAGGTATGCCAAGCAAAATGGAATTGACATTCAGTGGACGGGGTTCCCTGTTGGGTATACGCCACAGAATAGTAATGATGATTATATAATCAATCACCTCAAGTTCACTGTCTTGGTTCATGAATATGAAGGGAGTGGTGTTGAGATAATTGGTACTGGGGAAGAAGGTCTGGGTGTGATCTCTGAAGCTGACAAGAAGAAGGCATCTGGTTTCGAGATTGTTGGTTTTGTGGTTGTTCCTTGCAGCGTTAAGTATGATCCTGATGCGATGATAAAGCACCAGATTTATGACAATGTCCCATCTGTGAGCTGCCCCTTGGACCTTGACAAGTCTCAGATCATAAGGGAACAAGAGAGGATTTCCTTCACCTACGAGGTTGAATTTGTGAAGAGTGAAATTAGATGGCCATCACGATGGGATGCTTACTTGAAGATGGAAGGTGCTCGTGTTCACTGGTTCTCAATCTTGAACTCACTCATGGTGATTTTCTTTCTGGCTGGTATTGTTTTCGTCATCTTCTTAAGGACTGTGAGAAGGGATTTGACAAGGTATGAGGAATTGGACAAGGAAGCTCAAGCACAGATGAATGAGGAGCTTTCTGGGTGGAAGCTTGTTGTCGGTGATGTGTTCAGAGAACCAGATTGCTCAAAGCTTCTCTGTATTATGGTTGGAGATGGTGTTCAAATTACAGGGATGGCGATAGTTACTATTATTTTTGCTGCCTTTGGTTTCATGTCGCCAGCTTCACGAGGGATGCTGCTGACAGGGATGATTCTGCTGTATCTTTTCCTAGGTATTGTGGCGGGCTATGTTGCAGTACGTTTGTGGAGAACCATCAAGGGAACTTCAGAAGGATGGAGGTCTGTTTCTTGGTTGGCTGCGTGCTTCTTCCCTGGAATTGTCTTTGTTATCCTCACAATACTTAACTTCATTCTCTGGGGAAGCCAAAGCACTGGTGCAATTCCAATCTCATTATATTTTGTCCTTTTGGCCCTCTGGTTTTGCATTTCAGTGCCGCTCACTCTTTTGGGAGGGTTCATGGGGACACGGGCCGAGGCAATTCAATACCCGGTGAGAACAAACCAGATACCAAGAGAGATTCCTGCACGGAAATTGCCATCATGGGTGCTTGTCCTTGGTGCTGGAACCCTTCCCTTTGGGACCCTCTTCATTGAACTGTTCTTCATTCTCTCTAGCATCTGGCTCGGACGGTTTTATTATGTCTTTGGTTTCTTGCTGATAGTTCTGCTGCTACTAGTTATTGTCTGTGCTGAAGTATCTGTGGTTCTTACCTACATGCATCTTTGCGTGGAGGATTGGCGGTGGTGGTGGAAGGCTTTCTTTGCTTCCGGTTCAGTATCAATCTTTGTCTTTCTCTATTCCATCAATTACTTGGTTTTTGATCTCCAGAGTTTGAGTGGACCTGTGTCAGCCATACTCTATCTGGGCTATTCACTGATCATAGCAGTTGCAATCATGTTATCTACTGGCACCATTGGTTTCCTAACGTCATTCTACTTTGTGCATTACCTTTTCTCATCCGTAAAGATAGACTAAAAAGTCGCTATTGGTGTCTGCTCCTTGTGAGGAAATTTTCTTGGTTCACATTTTTTGCATTTGCTAAATTTGTGCTGTATTAAAGACTCAAATGATATCCTGAATTCATCAAGGCCTGTTATATTCCGAGATTAGAAGGCATGATAGTTGTTTAATGTTTTGGTTGTTGCAGTTGCTCTATAACGTGGTCGTATTTGTTTTTTTTAACTTAGCTGTAATGCTCTCGTTTGATAAAATAAAAGTGCAAATGGCATCATGCAATGCAATGCAATTCAATTCCTTAAATCTCCCTAACAATTTGTTTCTTTTATCTGATTTCTTCTCTCTTAGTTTTCATTAATCAAACAGAGTTCTCAGGGAGACTGCTGGAGAAGTAAGTATTTGCCCAAAGTAACTGACTCATTCAGTACTTTGGTTATAAAGAATCCTGCGGGCGTTGTTTATTGCTGTGTGGATGTAACTCCTATCTATGTGCACGCAGATACCTTGGTAAATTCCCGTGGGCCTGCATACGTTGCAAGTAGATCAACTTTAACTCTGGTGAAAATTTCAATGGACAATTTTAAATCCCGTTTCCTTGAGTAGCGAAGGGAGAAAATCCTCAAGGAGTAGCTTGTTAATCGCTGTATTGGTAAGCAGCTGTAATAGGGGTGATTATTATTTTTAATTTGGTTTGATTTTTATTAAGAAAAAAATAATTAAATTAATTTTTTTTAAAAAAAAACTGAAACCGGTTCAAACCAACCTGTTTTGGTTTGGTTTTTTATGACAAAAACCAGTTCAAACCAGTTTGGCTTGGTTTTTTCTGGTTTGGCTCGGGTTTTTTCAGTTTGGCTCGGGTTTTTTCCGGTTTTTTTGGTTTGAAATTTATAAAATCAAACCCGAACCGGTTAGTTTTTTTTAAAAAAAGTAATCGGTTTTTTTTCACGGTTTGGTTTTTTTAGTTATTTTTTTCTGGTTTTCTCGGTTTAATCGGTTTTTTACTCACCTCTAGCCGTAGCTCACAAATTAAGTGTTTTTTATTTGAAAATACTTTAAAATAATATTTTTAAAAAATTATTTTTAATATCAAATATAAAAATAATCTAAAAAAACATTAAAAATATATTAATTTAAAGTAAAAAATATATAAAAGTTAATTTTTTCAAAAATATTTTTAAAATATTAAAATAAATATACTTGAGCAAGAAATTCATAGTTACCAACCACGTTATTCAAACGTATACTATAATGCTTAAAACTGAATGATCATTAATGAATAATGAGATCCTTTAGACTAAAAAGAAACCCAGAATATTTCTTACACTATGGAGAAGAAACTTAATCTGCATATAAAGGTTGCCTAGAACTTTTTTGAAAACAATTTTTTTTTTATTAGTGTTTAGACTATCTTGTATGTATTTTAACTACTTTTTAATTTGTTTTTAGGTTGACTATCTAAGACTAGCAGCATGAGGTTGGAGCTTGTCAAAAAAATAAAATAAAACCTTAAATATTAACAAAATAAATAAATATTTAAACTAGTTTGAATGCATTTCAATTATTTGGATGATACTTGTTTGCTTGAGAGTTGAGATGGGGGTTTGTTTCGTATAATTTACAATTTACTCAAAATTACAATTTTCTTTATCCTCAAAAATTACATAAAGCCTTCAGATGCTCCCTCAATTTCCTCTTCCAGGTTTCTTAATGGTTCCTGGAACATATTTATATTGTTTTTTCCTACTGCTATATTTTTAGTTAGAATATTACTTGTTTTCTAGTCCAAATAACATGTTTAATCTGTTTATACTTTATAGCATGTTTTTAATGATTAAATGGTTTCTACCATCAATATTAGTGTTCATGAAGCCTCCATATGGAATTATTATCTAATGATACAGTAGGAATTAAATTATAAAAATATTAACATAAAATTCATGTTGTGTTGAAATAAAAATCGCAAAAGTTTAACGGAGCTAGGAGTTTAAGAGCCTGTTTGTTTTTATATTTCAAATGTACTTTTAAAAATTTTATTTTATTTTTATTTTTAAATTAATTTTTTTATATTTGAAAAATATTTTGATATGCTAATATAAAAATAAATTTTAAAAAATAAAAAATTTTATTTTAATATATTAAAAAAATATTTTAAATCTGCTGTGGATTTCATCATTCTTCTGTAATGCTACATCCACACGGTAATTGATGCCTATAATTTCGTGCCTCTTCTTCTTCTAAATTATCTTATGGGTGTTTATTAGTCATTCATTATTGATTGGCTGTATATTCAGTGCTTTCCAGCGTGGAGGTGGACTGAGATTATATATCAATATAATACTTTAATTTCTAGGATGAAGTATTATTTTCAATGCTAAAAAAAGAAGTGCAGGTATTTTTAATGATTTTTTTACTATTAAAAAAAATCTTGAATTAAAAATTTTATACATGTATTTAATAAAATAAATCAAGAATTATATATGCTAATAAATAATAATAAATTTCTTAATAAAATAGATCAAGAATTATATATATATATATATATATATATATATGTATATGATAACAAATTTTTTAATTTCAACCAAAGATTGAATCAGAAAGTTAAGATAAGATATTATTTTTTAGAAAAAAGATATTGAATAGATGTTTCATTTTGAAATTGAGTTCCTAAAGTTTTAATTAATTTGACTCAATAAAATTGAATATTATTTTGTTAAATTAAGCATGTCACGACCCGAATCCCGGATCCATGACCAGCATATAGACAAGGTTTCCCTTCAAGGTCTCATACCTATACGAACCCAAACTTACATATAAATTTATCATTTAAACAACTCAATCGGAGTTCAACGTAGTACTAATAACAAAACTAACTTCATAATATAATTTAATTGTCTTAATACAAGAGTTAATATAATTTTATAGTTTTGGAGCACTAACTAAACATAAAGTACAAATTACAACCAACAGAGCAGGTTCTGAAGGTCAAACAAAAATAACCATAATGAAATGGTGAGTTCAACAACTCAGTGAGTAGATAACGTTCAATATACATGTACGAGGTAATATAACAATGAGAATATATATATACAATTATGGCTCTAGGTTCTTATATGAAGGTTTCTCAAATAGGCCATAACAAGAACTGGAGGCTTCGATTCGGTTTGGGCGAGCTTGCAGCTGTAGGAGGATCATATGGTAAAACTCGTCAGAAAATCAAAATGCAATGAACATGAGGCTTCGTACTGTGAGATGATCAGTCCACATAGGTTGGTGACTCCCCCGACCAACTAGGATTCAGATATGATGTGCACAAAAACTAACACTATCATGTTAACATGGGTATTTTGACTGACATACCATAGGTTCATAATCATAATCAAACAAACATATTCATATCTCAAAGCTCAACTCATGACATCAATCAAATGAGGAGCTATCAATTTAAAAGTCAATTCAAAATATATATTGGTTTATATCAATAATTCAGATTCAATAATTGATCATGCTTTATCATAACAAGGATAATAATCAACATATTTATTATCAAGAAGCATGATCCAATTCATATTAACAAATAAAATATTTATAATATTTCTCATACATATGAAAAATTATCCACTCATCTGACTCAAAAGCAAACAGAAGTCAAAAGCAGACACCGAAGAAAATCCTACTGACATCCTGCCGGTAGAATATTAGGATTATCTGAATACAAAGGAGACATATTCAAGAACGCCTCAAAAGAATATTTAACCTATTTAATACACTTAACTAAGGGTGTATTCCGTAACCCTATATGTTTTGAACTAACTAGTCAACTTTCTCAAAAACCCAAAATTTAACGTTTTTCTCGAAATCTAATCCGTAATAAAACAACTAATAAAATTGGTAATAATTCACTAAATAACCCTTAATTATTCATCAAACTAATCTGCAAAAGCTAATATTACAGTTAGGGACTAATCTGGAATTTATCATATTTTTAGGGCCAAATTGTAACTTTCATCTAATTCAGACCAAACTAAACATGTCATAAATTCGTGACTATAGTGGAATTATGTCCATAATTCATCCTCATTTCTGTCCAGAACCTCTAATTATGCTCCAGGGACCATTATGGAATTTTTCCAAATTTTTAGGGTCAAATTGTAATTTTTATCAGATGGAGGACCAAACTAAAATTTATCATAAATCCATGAATACACTGAAATTCTGACCATAATTAATCCTCAATTCTGTCCAGAATATCTCATTATGCTCCAGGGACTATTTTGGAATTTTACCAAATTTTTAGGGTCAAATGGTAATTTTTATCAAATTGAAGGACCAAATTGAAAGTTTTAAAATTTCATAACTATACAGTAATTCTGCCCATAATTCATGTGTTATTCTATTCAGAATTTCGGAATATGCTCCAGGGACCATTCTGTAATTTTCCAAAGTTTGGGGACTAAATCATAATTTTCACAAATTGAGGGACCAAATTGAATTTTCATCATCTTCATCCTCCAACCCAGAATTTTAATAGAAAACCCACTGTTCTCTCCAAATTTCTAACACAAATTTCACCATTTACACAATTCATAACTCAAAATTATCACAATCTTCCATAATCAACTAAATAATCAATTACCCATAACAATCAACCCCTAACATTCAAATTAATTCATCAATCAAACCCAAAACATAATCTTCAAAACCGTAACATTCATCAAAACCGAAATTTAAAGTTCAAATAACATATTATACACATTAAAGCATAAATCTTACCCTTTTAACTTATTTCCTCCAACTCCTTTCTATTTCCCTTCTAATTTTCCTCTTTTCTCTTCTTCTTCTTCTTTCTCCCTTTTCTCTCACGGTTTGCTCTCAAAAACACAGCTCCCTCTTTTTATTTTTGTTTTTTTTTCTATTTATATTTATCAACTATTATTCAATTACCACAATACCCCTAATTTAATTATACTTACTCTTTAAGCCTCCAAGGACTTTGTTGTCTTTTCCTACTTTTTTCATTCAAAACATTACAAAGCATTATCCCAACATCGAAACTTGTTTTAAACATTGCAAGAGCCCCATGTAAAGCCAACTGAAACAAAAAATTTAAATACAATCTCAAGTCAATTTAATACAAAAGGATTAAATTGAGAATAAAAAAAGTCAAGTGACAAAGAAAATTTTAAAAAACAAAGATGAAAAAGAAAACAATATAGGTAACTATACTATTACAACCCACAATGGATTGTGTTTTTTTCCTTCTTATGTTGCATTTCCATTATCTTTATAATATTTCATCCATCTCACATTGTCTCCTATATTCATGATTTCAAATACTATTTCATGGTTATCCGAGCATTAATTTTATAAAACCAAACTACAATTATTAAATAGGAGCAAAAAGACTTCATTAAGCAAGAGAGAGAGAGAGAGAGAGAGAGAGAGAGAGAGAGGATGTGAATGAAAAAAAGACGTCATAAAAAACAAGATGTGAATGAGAAAAAAATGTTTGAGGTGGTTCATTATTTATAATTCAAACACCAGAGCGTCAATTTTGTGAAACCAAATTATAATGGTTAAATGGAAAGCAAAAGGACTCAATAAAAAAAATACAAATAAAGAAAAGGATGAGAATGATAAAAAAAATTGAGGTGGTTCATTGTGACAATGTTTCCACCTTAAATTTTTTTAATGTTTTTGTTAAGCAT